>CM077597.1:96600000-97812500 GCA_039654915.1 Aquilaria yunnanensis
TTTTCTTAAGAACCAATCATTTATACCATAAATGATAAGCAATTAATGCAGCATACCTCTAGCATTTTAATGTTTAGATCTTCTGATAACTGATCAATAGAGGTATTAGCATCCACATCAAATATCCCTTCAGCTCGCATTACAATATATCCTGTTTTCTTTTGGATCTCCTCCTGTTTTAGCATGGGATAAGTTGATTATATAGCACAGACAAGGTTGATTGTATGGCAAGTTCTCAAGTAAAGCAGCAAGCTACAGAGACGTACATGCATGACTAGTAACTAGACCTAGCACACTCATTATGCAAAATATCTCAAAAGAAAACACAGCCTTAGTTGGTGAAGACAATTCGCTCCATGGTACTGCCTCTACAGTTAGTTAAGAGTTCTTAAATAGATTTGCACATGCATATAATTGTAGGTCAACAAACAATAGAAGGGAAAAAGAGTTGAGTGTCTTATGGGCAAATTACACCCACAAGTTTTGCTTAGGAAATGACTAGGATTAACAACTAGATAGTTATCTTCGTGAACCATATCTTCGGACAATGTCAGCTGTCCTTGGATGTCTGAGATCTCATTTACAGAAGGCTAAAAGAGCCTTCTGTGGGTTAATGACTGAATAAAATTAAGTAGCTTGAGCCATGAAATCTTTGAAAGTGAGCTTCCATGGGGCATAGTTTACTAAAAAATGACCTGGTGCATATGGATTCATGGAATGGGAGAAACAAATGCATGAGAGCGGTCATCCGTTGCGAAGGAAATAATTCATCAAATTTCACATTTGGTGAGGGATTATCACATTTGGAAGCTACTTTGTCAGGGATTTGTAATCTGCTGCTAGCTGGCATGCAGAGTACATTTTGTCTGCCCTGCCTATGTTCATACAGAGCATTTTTTGTCTGCCCTGCCTTTGTTTTCTTTATTTCATAAGTATCCTAAATGAATGCCCATAATTCAAATTCAGTGTGTTTCTTCCACTATTTAGTGGCCCAAATTTGTAATACACTAGTTTAGACTTCAACTTGTGAACCCACATGCTGCAAATATCCTTTGAAGATGGCACAAATCCCAAAATAAGGAACGAAACCTAGATGCCAAAACTTATTGAAATTGCAATTAAAGCAGCAAATGAAAAACTTGTGTATCTGAAATAGTATGGATAATTCCTAACGACTAATGATAGAGATTCATAGGAATCCCCTCATCAAGAAAGGATCATGTGAAATCAGAAACCATAATATAATTGGAGCTGCATCTATGTCACATACAAAGTAAAAAACATGCGTAGGGAACCTTACTTTTGAATCATTCTCGTCAAAGATTTCACCCACAATCTCTTCAACCACATCTTCCAGTGTTACTATCTACCTCAGAGAGGAAAAGAATGAGAAAAAGGAAAGAACTGGAAAGTTCATAAACATAGGAAAACCTATTCAGCATTTCCTACAATGCAAAATACAAATTCATGTTCAACACTATCTGCATGAATAGTGTTGAAGTGCCCAGCCAAAACCAATTGCCAAAAAGTAGAGAGGACGTACCACAATATAATGCCATTGGAAAACTCTTTAACTTTACCTTGCAGTGCTAGAAAAATTAATACACCCTAATGTGCAGTTCAAACAAAGTGATTGAAAACATATCTACCACTTGGACATTATAAAAGGAGCTAAAAACATACAGACGACCTAAAGTTACGGCTAGATTTTAAAGCGTGAATTAACATACATGGACCAACTAGATTTAGCAAATGGGAGTAAAATGTAACTAAAGTTATAATGTCAAGGACGAAGTAAGCCTGTCTAGGATAATCACACTTTAACAAAGCATAAATTTGAATGTGAAAGGGAAATGACTCTTCTAAACAAATTTTGCGGTCTGAACTTTACCCCAACAGTTCCACCATATTCATTGAGAACGACAGCCATGTGAACCTTCCTTATGCGAAACTCTCTAAGCAGGTTCCAAACAGACATTGAATCTGCAAAATCATGTGCCTTTTTCTTTAGCAAATAGCAAATCCAGGACACCCTTGCAAATTCAAATGTGAAAAAAAAAAAAGAGAAACAGAGAGAGAGAGAGAGAGAGAGAGAGAGAGATTACCAGGTACAAAGTATGCAGGTTTTTGAGCCATGTCTCCAACAGTAGTACTTTCTAGTAGCTCACCCTACAAAAATAAATGAGTATGTTTCTGCAAAATAGAATACCATTTCTGTATAATTGGTAAGCAAAATTTTTAGTATCATAATAGCACAGTAGCAAGGGAATAAAATTGTCTAACCTTTGGGACATAATCGAGCAGATCCATCGCATATGCAATACCCACAATATTGTCAATACGTTGCTCAAAAACAGGCACCCTGCAGCATGTCAACAATTTTCGAAGTAGCATAATGTAAATCAGGAAGGTTACAGGATAAAGCATGAATTACTGAAATATTGCTACCTTGAATACTGGTGGGTTACCCATAGGTTGTGGAAAGCAACAAGAGTGGCACTTGCATCTATTGCAACTAAATCGACAAGAGGCGTCATCACCTCTCTGACATGTGTATCTTTGATCTCCAGCACATTTTCAATCATATCCTGTTACATAGTCATAAGTCAAGAATGTTTGACCAACAGACAAATGAGGGGGGGAAGCCCATCGTGAATAAATAATGGCAATTCTGCCAGCAAATCAAAATAAGCATGGCCATGTTGAGCATGTAATTACTGCTTTTCAGCATATGCATGATGCTTAGAATGTCAAAAACAGTTCATCTTCTTGCAGCACAAAATAGTAAGTTGTTTGCAGATATCAGATTTTGAAAATATAAGAGGCAAACATATCAAAATTGGATGTTGTCATCAGAGTTGGGAATGTGAATGTTAACAGAGTTTATCCAACATTCATTCAACACA
The DNA here is from genome assembly GCA_039654915.1 of Aquilaria yunnanensis. NCBI lineage: Eukaryota > Viridiplantae > Streptophyta > Magnoliopsida > Malvales > Thymelaeaceae > Aquilaria > Aquilaria yunnanensis. The sequence continues at coordinate 96,602,907 of CM077597.1, forward strand.
GAGATAAATGATAAAAAATTAACGCAACAAAAAAAAAAAAAAGAAAATTACATTCACCTGTTCCTCCTCCTCTATAGCACCACTTAGCTCTGCTCCTCGTAACATCAGCTTTAGTTCATCCTCAGTAACATAGGGTTCACTAATTTAAAGTAGACCACATGTAAGATCATGAAAGAAAACAACAATACATAGAACTCTAACTAGAATGAAATTATTTTGCGGGAAGGAGGTGCTTCTGAGGCAGCAGAAAGAGTGAATTGGTAAAATAAGCGAAAAGAGGATTATTGCAAGGAGCTTGAGAAACATTACACTTCAGATATCAGGGGAAAAAAAATAAGAGATTTAATGTTAGAATAGTACCTTTTTCCCTTAAGTCCAAGAATTTTGAGCATTCCCACTGACAGATATGTGACAATTCTCCCAACTGGATACAATACCACTGAAAGCCATGCAATTGGCCTGACCTAGAGGATATCATTGGGCAAATAACTTCACGTTAGTGATGCTATCATTAGTTAATTGCAAAAACAAACATATATGTGGGTTCTAATGAAAATGAGTTTGAGTAAAACACTTACAACAAATCTAGCAACCTCTGCTGGATTATGTACAGCAATGCTTTTCGGAGTGATCTCAGTGAGAAGCAAGATAGCAACCTAATACAACTCAGGATAAGTTAACTGGATAGGAATCTTCAATAACAAAGGCAGGTTTGTTCAGTGTCTCTATTCATACTAGGTAGGATAATCGAGAAAATGGATAACAAAGAAACCCATCATATGAAAATGTGAAAAGATACCAGATACACAAGTAAGTATCTTGCATCTCTGTTTATTTATTTCGCTCTGCATTGGCATTCCAAATGACAGATTGAATGTCAAATATCTACATAGGTGTGAATGCTTGTAGTGCTGTGCAAGCAAGCACACACAGGCCAAAAGGGCCTGCAGGACAAGATGGGGAAGGAGGCATACGAATAGAAGAATTTTACATACAGTCATCACTCCAGTTGCTGCACTAACACCAGCTTCACCAAATATTGCCGTTGCTGCTTCTGTGACTAAAGCAGTTGCACCAATGTTCACAACACTGTGTACAGAAATAAATTTTGTAACATATGCTCTTTACAGATGATTAAGTTGAAACAGAATCAAAACCAAAGAATAGTAGAGATACAGGGGCAGTACGTTGTGCCAATAAGAATGGTTGTGAGAAACCGAGTGACATCACTGCGAAGCATTCTGAAAACACCATCTTCAGACTCCTTTTCAGCCAACTCACGTACCTGGCAGGCATAAATTTGAAACAACCAAGAATTCAAAGAGAGCCTTAGTATGTAAAGCTTTTCCAGCTCAAACAAGCACCATGTCTTAAAAGCCTCAATAGGCTAGAATCTTGTTCAGTGAGTGAAACAGCCAACTTCATCAAGTTATCAGATGATGCACAGTTAGCAGATTCTTATTTCTTTTTTTTTCCATAAATTACCAACCAATAACGCATAAGTCTTCAGGAAACTGAAAACTCAAATGATTTTGTATGTGCCAAAATAACAATCTCCCGTCTCTTCGAAACACACTCAAAACTGAAATGATTCACAAGAAAATTCAATCTTTGATTTTGCCATTCCAAACTTGAGCATCAAAGAACATAAAACAATCATATGAATACTGAGGAGAGCCCAAGTCCTGACCATGAAAGAGATCATACCTTCCACGGCCAAAGCGTAGTTATTGAGGTCTCAGCCATGGAGAAGAAAGCAGAGAGACCCAAAAGAGCCGCTAAAACAATGCCTTGCTCCTTGAAAACCTTCAGAACCATAGAAGCCTTAGGCCAAGCATTTCTCAACAACAATATGCACTGCTCAATCATTCCATAACCCACACCCGCCACTCCCTCCGCTGCAACCGCTCTCTTGCACCAAAGTACAAAAACCCCACAGAGTACTGCTGCCAAAACCACCTCTCGCTTCACCAAAACCTTCGCAGGCTCTGAATCCGTGCCCGAAACGACTCTCTGGTCACTGCCCAGTTCATTATCTCCTACGCGTGTACATCCCTGACGAGCTCTACCGTCAAATGCGCCGATTCCTGGCAATATTCGACTCGTAAAGCTCCTATAAAGGTATGGATGAGTGCCATTCCCAACCATGCGACACGGGTAGTGATTGGTTTCCGGCAAAAAATTTAAAGGGCACTTCAAATTCCGAGAGTACTGACGGAAATTCGAGAACCTGTTGCAGGAAAACAAACTGGGCCGGCCGAAGACCGAGGATTCAATCGCCATCTCCATTAATCACAGCTTTGAAAGAAGCACAGTGCAAAAAGTTGAAAACTTTTAAAGTCGAGGCCAAGCAGTAGCGGACACTAAAAGCAACAGTAGAGAGATGACGCATACGCGTCGCCGTCTGAAGGTCGCCTCTTCATCTGTCTCAGATGAGCTCAACTAAGGAGGCGCTCGACGTCGTGGCCAGTTCTGTTTCATGAAAGATTAGCTCGCAGTCGCAGGCTAGTGAGAATGGAAATATCAAGGATAGGTCACTGATCTTCCTAGATATGTACATATTGCACTTCAAATTCAACTCTTTTTGACGTCACAAACTGAGGGTTTATCGATTTTTTCAGCAAGTAAGATCAGAAAATTATTTAAGCTTTTGTAAAAAATTGCCAAGAAAAGTTCCTGAAATGCCACGGGAAAAAAAATGAATGGAAAAGTCCCTCTTTTTTCAACACTAAAACTAAAAATATTGTACATGCACCAAGTTTAAAGTCCTCCAAGTTGATATAAGTTTTTTACTCTACACGTATTTGTTTTGTTTTTGTTATGTTTCTCTGATCTCCTTTTTGGCCACTACCGGCATGGGCGCGATGGGCAATCGCGGGCGACGAGTAACGGCGCGAGGTGATCGGGGTGAGTGACGGGGTAAGGAGGTCAGGGTGACGGGGTGGCTGGGTGAGGAAGTCAGGGCAATGAAGCGGGGAGACCAAGACAACGGGTGGCATGCGGTGTGCAGTGGGTGAAGCAGAGGTAAGAGACAAAGATAGAAGCAGTGGAGGCTGAATCGATGAGGGAAGGAGATCGGAGGAGGCCAAATTGGAGGAGATCGGATGAGGCGACGAGGCGAGGGCATTAGAGGAGACCAAATCATGGAGATAAGAGAAGGAGTTCGAAGGAGGCCGAACCAATGAGGTGATGAGGACAACGAAGGCCGGCCACAAGATTGTTGTTGCTTGCGGGCTGTTGACGATCAAGACAACTGTTACCCAGATTTTGTGCTTGGACGGTCTTGTGCTTGGCCGGCATTGACCTTCTGTTTGCCCAGATTTTGCCATTGAAGCCGCTAATTGACTCTTGGCCATTGAATCGATGAGAGCAGTCACAAACGGTAGTACGAGGACAAGGACAAAAGCAGAAGGTTGAGATGGATGAGGGGTAAAAGTGGAAAAAAATTGTAAAACAGTGAAATGTCTAAAACTCTTTGTAAACACAAATGATGCAAATGTTTCGGGACAAAGAAAATATATTTATATCATGTGAAAAGGATAGAGAGTTTTACATTGAAAACATAATATTTATTTCAAAAGATTTATTCCTTCTCCTTCACAAAACAAATAGACCCATAATTTTGAAACAATGGAACAATAAAGTGAAACGTCAAATAGTTGTTTTGTGTAGGAGACGCAACATCAGAATCATAAGCTTCTAGAACCTCAAGCCTTGAGAAAAAAAATTGAGTAATTGAGATATACTATAACATTTAAGTGGTGATGGAAGATGAAATTGTAAAATATGGCCTTGGACTGAAATTAAAGAAAAGTGTAAGAAGAATAAATACAAGTCATGGGCCGTTTGAATTTTGTCAACAAAATCTAAACGGAAGTGTTAAGCTTGAGAATTCAGCTGAATATTTTGAATTGCCCACTAATATTCAGCTTAGGGGTGAGTATGGGTTGGGTAAACCTGAAACTCAAACCGAACCATCCCTATTGGGTTGGGTTGGGTTGGGTAAAAATTAATCATGGTTCGTGGGTTGGTTTCACATATAGGAGAACCAACGGTTTTTAAGTTGGTTCTGGTTCCATATGGAACCAGTCCGAGGTGGAACCAAACCCGAGATATATATATAATTATATAACAAAAATTATGGTATTACTAATATATCCACACGCACACACACACACACACACATATTTCTTTGAAGTATTATGATGGTCATTTTGTGTTTTTATATAAAACTCTCAAATTGATGTTCTAAATTGAAACAGTATAGAAGTTGTTGATCATTTTCAAAATTTCTCTATATTCACTTAAATTACTTTGCTTCATAGATCCACCACTTCTAGGCCATTTTGCTTTCGGTCTTTCATTCCAAACTACTTTTTATGATACAATTATGATATTTTTTTCATTTTTAAGTCATGCAAAATTAAAAATTCATGACATTAACATATTTTAGGTTTTGATATTGAAGAAGATAATCTTAAATGCTCAGTTTTCTATATTGAATGTCATACTAATATTGGAATTACTGGAAGGAAGTAAACTAGTTGAAATGAAAGATGCCCCATAAGCAACTATTTTGAACCATTTTTGTCAAAACAACATTTTAAACTCTTTTGAATGTATCTAAGTACATATATTTAAATATTAATTTAATTGTATATTATGTTGAATATCTCATAAAATTAATTATGGATGTAAATTTATTGAATTTTGGTGTTGTTATAGGTATATGATATAAACCAAAAAACTCAAGAACTAGAACCAAGAAACCCAGAACTATGGTTCTGGTTCTGTTCGGTTCTCGATTCTTGGGTTGGGTAGAAAAATTTTGAAACTGAGACCATTTCTGGTTGGTTCGGTTCCACCACCATAAAACCGAACCAACCCGACCCATGCTCACCCCTAATTCAACTAAGTGTAAAATTTTAGTAAAACCATTATTAATTATCAATAGTTACCAGCATTTTTCTTTGTATACATTATGAAAAATTGTAACAAAAATAGATAGAATTCTAATAATTATCAACAGCAAAGCAAAACATTAATACATTTCAAGGGAACACTCAAAACAAAACAAAGTGAAAAAATAGGAATGAAAAAAATAAAAATGTTTTATATCATCTAATGAATTATTAACAATGTGTTAGGATAAAATATAAAAAATTCAAATGGGAAAAAAAATAAACACATGTGAAAAAAATAATATATAATTAACCTACTTATATGTGGCTCAAAATACAAAACGAAATGTAGGCCTAACAATGTCCACCACTTAAGTGGGCCAAATTTTTCTTTCAACAAGTGATAAAGGCTAGCCTTTAAACATTTGTAGGGAAAAAGGAAGCCAATCCCATAATAAATGTTTTCGCCAAGGAAATGAAAACCCAAACACAATTAATTTCAATCTGGCCCATACATCTTTAATTTGATTCAAGTGTCTAGGAATAGGAAAATTAAATCAAAACATGGGAACATTTGAGAACCAAATAGCTAAGAAACTAAAATGACATTTTCAGTCTTGAAATGAAAGTAATAGGCAATGACATATCCAAAACAGACCTTAGGTTAACTGAAAAAATAGACCATGTTGGTCAACTTATATAGAGAATATGAGTTTGATGAGACCCATGAAATATAGAGAATTTAACAGGCCCAAAAGCCAAATGAATAAATGCAAAAAATTGTGTAGAGCAAAAGGGGAAGAAATGGGAAAAAAAAGCATAAGAGTAAGAAAGCATGATAATAATCGGGCCAGCCTAATCCCATGTATAGAAAATATGTTGGGGGAATACTTTAATTAGGTGGTGGAGGAAGGGAGGCAAATGAAATATCATTAAAAAGACATTAGTAACCATAAATGATTACGAACGACAAAAAAAGTCTATAACTAATAAAAGTACAACCCTATATGTTTAAAAACCATATAAAAAGTCTATATTTTAAAATTCAATGCATCCCAGACTCTTATGGGTACTTTATGCATTTTTCAAACACTTGCATAATATATCTATTTTATGCACAAATAAATTCCATCAAATATTTAATTGTAAAGCGAAAAACCTGGTAATAAATAATTAAATTGGAACTTAGAATTTGGGATTTGAACCCCTGCTTTTGATGTTTCCTTGTTAACATAGAGATAACCCTGCTAAAATTATGGCTATCAATTATTTTCTGCTAGTGAAGAAGCAATTAAAACAGTATGGAAATAGTTCTTTACCTTTGTTGATGTTGAAATCTAGATGCATTTGGTGATTTTGGATTGTTGCTAGTACATTGCAAATAGTAATATGAAATATTAACTTTATGGTTCTTCTATTTAGAGCTAACTAATTTCTTTCAAACTTGATACTGTACTTTTGGATTGCTAAAACTGTTGATAGTTGGTAAACGGGGACATGAGACTGCAATTGGAGGAAGAAATGCGAGAATCCTTCATCTATAAAGAGTAAAAATGTTCATCAAAAGTAAAATAAGAAGTACCACTACCTAGTTTCAGGTAAAATGTTTCTCTGCTGCTGTAATGCTTGTGCTACAATTTTCTACATCAATAAGAATATGGAATAGTAACTTGACGAATAGGAAATAAATTTGTGTTTTCTCAAAAAAATGGAATGTCTGCTGATTACTACTGACTAATAGTTGTTGATAAATATCCACCTTTGATGTTGCAGGTCCAACTCAGAAATCACGTATCAGGACAAAAAATGCTGCTATTGGAGATGTTTGCCTAGTTTGTAGGGGCTAAAATGGTATAGGAATCTTGTAAGAATTTTTATTTGCAAGTTTAAGAAGCCAAAAGTTATAGCTTTAAAGCATGGGATATTTATACTTGAATTGATGTACTTGTAAGCGCAATTGAATCATGGTTAGTGGGATAGTGGTGCAAGGTTAACTAGTTGGGAGGGGTTTGGTGAAATAGTGGGCTGTGAGTTATAGATCGTGGGTGAGAATGAGCGAAAATTGATTTTTAATTAATATTTTATGGAACAAAATGTGTCCTGTAAATAAAAATAAAAAGGGGAATATTGGGCAATGAGTTATTGATAATGGACGAGGAGCTGAAATTGGTTTTTAATTAATATTTGTGGAGCAAAATGTGTCTTGTAAATAAAAATAAAAAGAGAATAACTAAACAAACTTTGTTACTCTATGTAGATACGTGTCCCTCTTAAAAGTAGATATCAAAATTGTAAATACAAGTTAAAGCAAACGAAGTCAAACTAACAACAAATTGCTGAAAGACACATGTCCTCTCTTGGGAGCAAAAGTAGAAATTGTCATGTGTTATTTTCTCCTTACATGCAAATTACATGTGACAATTGGTAAAAAATTATAGGATTTATAAAAAATGTGAAAAAACAAAATTATCAAGCAACTTGCTTTCATATTTATTTATAGATTCTTGGTTATTAGGTTTCTCCATATATTTAACCTTGAGCTTATAGGGTCTTAACTAAGACATTGTAGCATAGGTTAGGAATTTTCTCGTTTAAGAACTCCACTTATCAAGGCTTGACATACATGTAAATTTGTTGTTGAAGTTATGAGTCATGTGTAGATAATCTTACTTTAATGTGGTTAGGTATTTGAACAACTCAAATTTCTTCCACATTTCAAAAAAAGAAAAAAACCAAACGTACAATATTTTGTACCTATGCCTTTACTATTTATTTACTAAAAAGCTGAAATAAACCATTAACATATTCTATGACTCGACATACTTTTCAAATATTTGTTATATCAGTTTGAACTATTTTTCCAATTTCATATTCATAAAGAAAATATGAAAGATAGTTTTGAAGCTACAAATATTGTTAATGTGTAAGATGATTATTGAAATAGAGTTATTTATACAACTCTTTTAGATTTAAATTGTCCAATAACTATGACATAAAATTTGCTTCATCCAAGTGGTTGTAGGTTTATCCAATAAACTTTTTCTAATGAAGGGACACAATCTCTATGGATGTAAGTGCTTATATTTTGACATTTACAAAACCTATGGCTATGGAACTTATTTGCAAAGCTGGTCTCCAAAGCTTAGACTAACTATTACTGTGTCAGTTTGATAATCCAGTGAGGCTTTCCAGTATGAAACACAAGCCATCCCAACACAACACCCAAAATGAGCCCACATGCATAACCTTGCAACACAACCTTCCAACCAAACCCAAATGCATATGAATCATCATCATCTTCCTCTTGTAATCCTGCTGGAGGCTCTTTTGGGGCCTCACTTGAGCTGCACTTTGTTGACAATGGAGGTCCACACAAAGCTGAATTTCCCAGGTACGAGTCATTTTCGAAGGTATTAAACTGGTTACCATGAGGTATCGGCCCACTGAGGTGGTTGTAGGAGAGGTTTAGGACTGATAAAAATGTCAAACCTGTCAACTGCTGGGGAATTTCATTTGTGAGATTGTTTGAGGAGAGGTCCAAGGCTTCAAGCTCTGTCAAATTTTTTAATGAGACTGGAATACTACCTATTAGCTGGTTATGAGAAAAGTTGAGCACCTTTAGAGCTTGAAGGTCCCCAACTAGCATTGGGATCTCTCCGTCAAAGTAGTTTTCTGACAAATCAATGGTAGAGAAAATTGTTAAGATCCTTACCAGTTCTATCTCCAGCCCTTTCCATGTGACCACCACAGAATCTTGGTAGTACTGTTGCCCCAAATATTGCATTCCACTTTCACCTTTATCAACAGCCATCATTGCCTTCAAGTATTGGAACTGCAGGTCCCGAAGGGTGCCATTGAACTTGTTATTGGATAGGTCGAGAATTCGCAACTTGGGGAGATAAATATCACTTACATAACCTGTTATGGTGCCTTGGAATTGATTAGAGTGAAGAACTAGGACTCGCAGATATGGAAGAAATCCTAACCAGTAAGGAAATGTGCCATTCATCTTGTTGTTTCCGAGGTCCAATACTTCAAGCATAGTACAACTAGCCAAAGATCGAGGAATTGGCCCTTCAAGTTCATTGCCATTCAAGTTCAATGTCTTCAAAGAGCACCCACTAGAAAATGTGTCTGGGATGCTCCCATGGAACCTGTTCTTTCGTAGGTCCAACGCTGAGAGTTTGTAGCTGAAGCTTCCCAAGCATTCCGGAAGCTTGCCGGTCAAGCTATTATTGGAAAGGTTAAGAACTTCAAGGATACCCATACCACATAAAAAACCAGATAACTCTCCTGCAAATCTGTTGTCAGATAATACGAGGATTCTCATGGCAGGTGGTGGCAGAGGTAGTCGTCCTTCGATCAAATTGGCATGGAGGTCAACTATCTCAAGAGCATTCCATGGAAGCTCCTTCACCCTTGTGAGATAATTATGAGAAAGATTCAATGACCTCAAAGTCTTCACTCCGGTTTCTGCCATCAAGTCAGGGAGCTGACCATGAATTTTATTCCCAGAAAGATCCAGCCACGCTAACTTGTTTTGTGCACTTATGAACTCAGGGAATTTGCTGAAGTTACAAGAAGCCAAACCCAACGAATAAAATAGTGGGAAGAAAGTGTTGCCTATGTCTCCTGTGACCACTGATAGACTGTTATATGAAAGGTGAAGTCCTGCGAGGGCGGTAGTTGAAAACCCTGAAAGCTCCAAGGTACCACTCAAATTGTTCGAGTTAAAAACAAGGAGTTGAAGAGCTTTTAGTTCAAATATTGAACTTGGGATCGAACCGTAAAACCTGTTACTGCTCATGTCCAGTTTCCTCAGTAAATTTGTGTACTGAAAGTCACCAATATGGCCGGTCAGTTGATTATCATGGATGTCCAATTCCGACAACAATGGGAGACTATAAACACCAGATGGTATTGCTCCTGTGACCAAGTTACTGTATAAGTTGAGAATGGTCAAATTTTTTAGCATACCTAATGAAGGAGGAAGAGGGCCAATCAGTACATTCCCTGATAAATCCAGGACCGAGAGATTGGACATGTTGCTAAACATATCTGGAATCTGGCCATTTAAATTGTTACTTTGAAGATCTAATCGCTGGAGCTGCTTGAGATTCGAGAGAGATGATGGGATGTTGCCACTGAATTCATTGTATGAGAGTGATAACTCTGGGATCATTGTAAGGTTACCAAGAGATGCTGGAATCGGTCCTTGAAACCTGCACGAGAATAAATTAAAAACCTTAAAGAAATTATTGCCTATAGCATCAGGTAATCTTCCTGATAAGTTTGTCACAGAGACATCCAAGACCTTCAAGTTGGTACTCCAATTAACTTGTGGAAACAAGCCGCTCATGCCCATATTTCCTCCTAACTTGAGTTCCTCCAAGTTTGGCAACTGGAAGACTTCAATTGGGAGGTCCCCTTCCAAACTACATTGAGTACAACTCAGTGATCTAAGAGAAGAAGTCAAGTTCCTTAAAGAACTGAGTGAAGCTGAAGACATGTTTATGAAATCAAGTGCAAGTTCTTGCAGCCTTGACATGTTGTGAACCATCTTCTCAAGAGCCAAGGTTCCTAGGGTCAGATCAGAGTTGTCCGAGAGCTTGAGAGAAACCAACTTAGAGAGATGGGATATTTCTGGTAAGACCTGACCAGAGAATCCTGATTGAGTAAGATCGAGTTCCACCAAGTTCACCAAGCGCCCGAAATCTGCAACACTGGTGTTTGGAATGCTATTGAAAGCAAGGTTCAGAGTTTGCAGGTGGGAGAGAAGAAAGAGGCTGCTATTGGATGGAATAACAACTTCAATTTGACTGCAAGAAAGGTCAAGGCTCAACACATGACCTGTTACATTGTCACAGGTGACACCATCCCATAAGCAGCAATCCGTACCCTCTTTCCAAGACATTGTTTTTGGGTAAGGATTAATAGAGCAACCGGCAGAAACATATAATGGGCCAATGGAGACAGTCTTGTTAAATTCAAGCAAAGCAATGCTTTCTTCATGTGAACAAAGTTGCATCGACGAGGACAAAGAAGGCGCGGAGGATGAAAAACTGTATACATGATTATATGGGAATGAGAAGGAGAAGGAGAATGAGGAGAAGAAGAAAAAAGGGAGGTAGATACTTGTGAAGCACTTCATCCTTAATCTGGATTAAGAAGAATATAAGTGAATTAGTATAGTAGCATAGAGATTGAAAGGAGGCCGTGCCTGAGTTCTCAGTTTGAAAAAAGAAGACATATATAGTAGCATAGAGATTGAAACTTCATGGTAATGATTTTGAAAGGAGCCAAGTTTTTATTTTAACTAATTCACAAAGTTAGCTTTGACTTTCACTTCAACAAACTTCTGATGAACATTGAAGTAATTTTAATCCAAGGAAACCATCAAACTTGACCTGGTTACTTTCCGTGTGGAAAGCGAAGACTTATAGACCAGTAAAAATACAGAAACTTCAGATCATCACTTACAATGGCAAATGGTGCAATATCACAGATAGGAACCTACTCTTTTTTTAAGCTAATCTTTCGAAGTTGCCTAGAGTTCCACCTGGAAGCCTTGCGGTAAACATAATATAATTCTAATCCAAATGGGTAATTAAATAGACCATTTAATAGTGCCTTGTCCATTTCAAAGAATTGGTCTCAGATGTTTAATTGCCGGCTAACTATTTTATTTTCATTTATGAATCGTGTAAAGAAGACAAGAATTGAATTGTCAGGTCCATAAAATTTATTTAAGGATGGAAATGCAGGAATAGCTAAACATTGCTATCAAATGTCATGCAAGACATAAGGTCTGAGATTGTGTTCCGATAAGAAAGAACTTGCAGGATGTAGCTGCTTAGCTCCATGAACTTGGAGCAGGTTCCTGTGTTTTTCAACATACATAACTTCAAGATGGCATAGTTTCTTGTAGGGTCAGGCTCAGATTTCCTGTTATTCAAGGCAATAAAATTTAAAAGCGCAAACAAGAAGCTAAAGAAGGAATTTGAAACCATATGGAAAGGAAATTTTTGGTATTGGTTGGGTTGCTTCAAGAGTGAATGTGACAACCACATCAGAGCGAGTTTTTCGTATCTCAAGTCCTTTTGTGATCCACGTGAATTTTGGCACTTCTGTTGCTAGTTGTTGAAAGCAACTGCGAATACTGCTAAAGAAGCAAGCTTTGAACTTATCTGAAATTGGAAACTGAAGCCCATGAACAGATGAGGTTTGAATTTGCCCATGATTTCTTTCTCCAACCTTTTTTAATGATTTCTTATGCTTGATTTGCCGAGGCTCTGAAAGTTGAAAAGGAGCCTAATTCCGAAATCAAGCATGAACAAACGTCCACATAAATACCTAGATTAAATTGAAGTTGGAAAATTACCTTGGCGGAGAAGCAGATAGAATCATTTTCCGGGACGATGAAGGGTTAACAGATAAACAGAAACATCAGATCCTTGCTTTGATTCTCATTGTCTTTCTCTTTCAATTTGGCATCTGTCAGTGGCAACCAAGCTACTGACTGGCTCTATCTTTTTTGTGCCGCAAGGTGTTATTAATGCCTGACTCAAAGCTCAATTCTGGCACCATGAGTTTAGTTTAGACACCTGGGTGTAGAGTGAAGGAACTTGGAAGCAAAGATTGGAGAACTTGCAATAAAGAATCAAGAAGTTGTATCAAGAGTGTGTTCTGTAGATTTGAAGCCGCTGTTTCAGATTTGAAACAAGAAATGGCTTGTCCTAATCTGTTGTCTTCATCTTACAAGGCCTTCCTCGGGTGGATATTGGTAAGGATGGTAATTCTTGGTGCCAAATCTGTATGGTATAATTTCTGATACTTGATGGAAATAATGTGATTGAACGTCTGAATAAAAGCCAAGAGTTTGCAACGCAAATGAAGGCTGATATGATTTTTAGAGTTAGCCAATCCAACAACAGTCCGCTAGAAGGGAAGGCTTTGGCTTAAAAAGAAGAAGAAGAAGAAGAAACTTAGCAGTAACAAGCTACTTGATAAATTTACTAAAGGAGCAAAAGTCAAACTAACCAAGATGATTGCTTTAATGTTGGCATCAACCAGTGGAATTTCACCGTGCTTCTGAAGTCTTAACAGAACATCTAATAGAGCTTCTTCTGCATCTTCTTCTCCAGCATTTGTTTTAGTTAAAATTAGTTACCTAATAAATTGTGGTGTATTAGTTAGTGAGCTTATAGTTTTTTAATCTAACAACAAAGATTAACATAACAGTTATGGTTTTGGTTCTCACCCACCAGCTTCTGATGGAAGGTTCAAAACCTGCACTCGAAGGCTTGCCGCAGTGGCAACTTCTAAGTGCACTACTGTTGTTCCTAGTCTAAGAGCCAGTACTATTTAAGCCTCTTTGGAGGTTAAAAACCCACCCACACATTAAATGGTTTCCCTCTTCCCTCTCTCTCAAATCTTGTAACTTGTAATGTACTCTGAGTGTGAAAGAAAAATAAGGCTCAACAGCTTGTCGAACATTATAAATCAGCATATTGAAGATAGGAAAGCAGCAAACTGAGCTGGAAGATGATTTGGTTAGTTTTGATTGAAACTTAAGGATCATAGAGAACCTGCAAGCTTTTGGTTTGGCACACAAATGTGGATCCATCTAATGACATGCCTTCTAGGGCCCCTACATTTATCCTGTTTACTTTTGGAATCGGATGGTTCCCCATGTAAAGCATGCACATATATTTAAACTAGTATCAGATAGGTTTTCAAAACCAGTAAGGAACAGAAGTTAATGAATGCAAAATGGATCAAATATTTGATAGATACACTTGTCTGGTTGTGGGGGCTGAAAGTGGAACAAGAGATTGACATCGCTCTTTTGTTTCATGGGGACAAGTTGTTGTCATTTAAGGACTTCACAACATAGCCACAACTGCTGCTTCTGACTTGATCTTGTGCTTGCTTTAGACGTATGTAATGTCCTAGAATTCTGTCTTTAGGTTCTCTACTTTGACTTATCAATCTTGTACTGCATGCTACCATAAATCAAGAATATTATGACAGTTTGTTGAAAATAAAATTGAATCGACCTACTCATGATTCTTATCTCAATGACCTTATTTGTTGTCATCTCCTAAGCTTTGGTGCATGAAAACAGTAGGAAGTTTATAACTTCAAGGTTTCACAGGCAATTTACACATGCTTCCTATCATCGTGCAAAATCTGATGCATAAACTGAACCAGAAAGCTCAGCTGAACTTACAGGATACTTCAATAGTATTATGCCTGTTAAAGATGTGTATTTTGCAAGCCTTGTTCAACTGATGAAGTTTGACAATAAGCATTTGGAACAAGGATCAGATTGCTCTTCCTCCTTGCTGTTAAGCCAAACATTTCTGTCATGTCAAGGTCTCCTTCCTCCATCCCACTTGGGAGCTTCCAATCAAAATGGAACAACAACTGTGCCAGAGGCAGCAAGATGTTGGCTTGTCCAAACAATATGCCTGGACATATCCTCCTTCCTGCCCCAAACGGGATGAACCCGAAATCCGTCCCCATGTAGTCAATTGGACTATCAAGGAACCTCTCCGGGTAAAACTTCTCTGGTTCGTCCCAGAAAGAGGGATCCCTTCCCAAAGCCCATGCATTGATGATGACCCTTGTTTTTGCAGGGATCTCATATCCATTTATCTCGCAGCTCTGGCTGGATTCTCTAGGAAGCAACAGAGGTATGGGAGCGTGTAATCTCAGTGTTTCTTTAACCACCGACTTCAAGTATTTTAGCTCCTGGAGCTCTCCTTCGTCCACATTTCCCTTTCCTTTGAAAACCCATCTCACTTCATCTTGAGCTTCTCTCAACACTCTTGGGTTTTTCAACATCTCAGACATTGCCCAGTCAACTGTTGTTGATGAAGTTTCACTTCCAGCAGTAAAAACATCCTGATAGAGAACATAAAACCAAGGCCTTAGTTGCTATTTACATTTTGGTATAATGTGACATTACATGGAGAGGTCTTTGAAAGAAATCTATTAAGTTTTCTGCAGATCCGAATACTAGTCATACTAACCGTGATAATTGCTTTAATGTTGGTGTCTTCCAGGGAAAGTTCACCTTGCTCTTGAAGCCTCAAAAGAACTTCCAGAAAACATTCTGCTGGCCCTCCATCTTCAGCTTTCCTTGTTGCTCGCTTCCTTCTGCTTTGGTTAACTATGTTCTGTAGTATCCTGCCTGCCTCCCTGTGCAGCTTCTCAACTTTGAACCTTAATCCACTAACAATTTGCAGGACCTTCACTGAAGGGTACAGATCACAGATCGAAAATCCTGATGCAAGCTTGATTTCTTCCTGCATAACATATATGAACTCCGCTTGCTCCTTGCATTTTTCACCGAAGGCTGCCCTTCCTGTTATCCCATAAGTCATGGAGTAGACCTCCTCAGTGATATTGACAGGCTTCCCGGCATTTGCAGACAGCATTTTGACCAACTTCATGACCTCCTCTTCTCTTATTGACCGGTAAGATTGAACCGAATTGGCACTCAAAAGCTCAATCGTGCATATTTTTCTCAGCTGTCTCCAGTAATTGCCATATGGACAGAAGGCAATATCTTTGAAGTCATAAGTAGTGATCTTGGGCACAACAAGAGCAGGCCTATTTGCAAAGATGAGGTCATGAGTCCTCATGATCTCCTTAGCAATTCCTGGAGAGGTGACAACTATGGTGGACACAGAACCAAGCTGCAGATGCATCATAGGCCCATATTTCTTAGCCAAGGACGCAAATGCACGATGGGGCACGGCACCTGCAAGCTGATGCACAATCCTATTATTGGAAGCTTTCGTGGACCAGGAGGCAGCTTTGAGGCTTTGCTTCTAGATTTTGATCTCCTCCTACTTATCATGAGTACCACAAAGAAGATGGCAAGAAATGTAAAGATGAAGTCCATTACTGAATCCATGTGGAGCTCCACACAGACGTAAGAAGCAGATGAAGAATAGATCGGGAAGAAGGAAAGCTACAGGACTTGGAGGAAGGTGATTTTCTCTACTTTTCTGAGGGTCTTTCTACTACTCTTAAGGAATCTTGGGATTGGTCAGAAAGCTCTTTTTTCTTTGATGCCATGTTCAGATGGGACATGATTGAAGTTCAGATGCATCCGTTGGTGTGACCTGTGAGGAGGAGAAGAACCTGGTAATAATTAGTAATTTATTAGCGGCTAGAGTAACATATCTTCAAGTATTATTGTTTAATACGAGTCTGGTAATAATAATTTAGTACTGCAGGGACAGGGTAACATTTCACCATCTTTTATTAGTCCAGTTTTTCCCAGTTTTGGGTAGTTCGATTCCCAAGTTCTTTGCACCTTGACTTTATGATTGCTACATCACAACTTAATTTCTCTGTTTGGATCAAAAAATAAAAATTTTATTTTCAGATTAGTCAATACTTTTTTAACTGGCTATGTGACTATTGCAACTAATTGAAAATAAGTAGTAAACCTTATTTTTATTAATAAAATAATTTAGAGAATTTTGCTACTTTCGGAATGGATCCCTAGAGAGAAAAGGGAACTATATTCGTTGCAATGAAAACATAGTAGTGAAAATTATAATGGAAAAAAACTAACATACAAATAATTAGATATATGACCTGATAAGAATAAATTTTTATCAATGAAATGTTTATCTTATTTGCATGTCCAAAATTGGAGGAGATTGTATACTGAGCTTATTGATAAAAAAAAATGTTATATAGGAATATACTTATTTTTATCTTTGATAAATAAGCATACGAATTTTCATTTATAAGACAATGATTATATGTACCGTAAAAGATCAAATAAAATATTCTTTATAGTAATTGAAATTATTTTTAAGAAATCCCAAATTCTTTTACAAGAGATTATAATCGCTACAAATTTTTTCACAAATAATTTTTGTTGCTATTATTGCGGTAAATAACTACTCATAAAAAATATATATTTTTAAATTTTTTCCAAACCTTTCAATCATCTCCGGCTCATGAATTTTTCTTTAGCTTTTAGCCTTTCCAAACCCCTGTCAATGATCCCTCTTTTTTCTCTACCTTAAATTATTGTCACTTTTACATATACCAACATTATTACACGCTCCCATATATTTATATTGATCTTTGGTCATTTTATCATTTATTTTCGGTGAGAATTTTGCATTTTTTGTAGTGTATATATTAGTAAAGGCCTAATTAAAACAAAAAAAGCCTATGAGGTTTGGAAGATTACAACTTATCACATTAAACTTTGTAAGTCTACATTTTATCTGTTGAATGTGAGCAATTTTTTTATGATGTTTGGTATCAATCTTTTAAATTCTTATTTAAACTATACAATACTACTTGGTTCCCGATAAATCAAATTAGTTTGGAAAAATTTTAAAAGTTTTAACTATTATTATTCATCAATTTAAATGTAAAATGGTGTTTTTTTTTCTTTTATTTTGGAGGTGTAGCTTTCTGAAAAAGCAGTTCAGGAGGACTAATGTTCATCACGTATGTCTTTTCTTCCCATTCAAATCAATGCCATGATTACACGACGTGGTACGAATTAACTAACACATTTCCTCTTCTACAATGCCATTATCCCTCTGTCTCAGATTAGATGGAATGTATTTATTTTTGAAACGTCTTAAAAAGTTAAAATATTTTAATTTTTAGAAAATTTTAAATAATTAAATTATTTTTTTATACAAAATCTAATAAAAATTTATTTTTTTAATCTCCATTCAATTTCTCATCATATAAAATTTTTAAAAAAATTAATTATTATTTAAATTATTTTATATAAAAAAATAATATAAATTACATATACCTTAATTTTTATATCCCAAAAAACGTTTTAAGTATTGTATCTTTTTTGCAACGAAAAACAAAAGGAAGCGAGAAAGTTCGAAACGGAAACAAACAGAGGTGCAGCTACTTCCTAGCTACTCCTATTTATTACCGTAATGAAGACCGAGGGAACGAACCAAAGAAAGGATGTTCTCCCAATCGCTTATGCACACGTGTCGTCGATCAAGGCTAGACGTGGATTTTCATCCGATTGTATCACTCGAACCAAGCAACTAGTCTGAATAGAGAACCATAGGAAACATGCGGCTTATACGACATCAGAAAAAAAGTGAATGAATAAACACGCAAGCCGCTGATAATAATCTGGAGAAGAATAAAATGGCAGGAGTGAGAGAGCTGGCTTATCTTGGGTAACGAGACAAGCGTTGGAAGAGAGAAGCAGAGAGACGAAGAAGAAAAGATGAAGAAGACTCTATGGGTTTGGAAACCAAAGCCCTTCCTTTCACGTTTGTGGTGCATGCACTGGCGATTGCTGGTGCGGTCTGATGAGATACACAAGCTTCTAGAAAATCTAGTTGTTAGATTTTAGTTAGAATAAATTCCTTAGAATCAGGGCTGTTATTATTTATCCGTTCATTTCCTTGTTTCATGCTTTCACTTTACTTTGTTTCAAGTATCTTCCGCTAGAATGTAAGGCTTTAAAAGGAGCCAAGGGCAATATAAATAAAGTAGAGTGGTCATTCCCAATTTGTTGAGTTGTTCTAGCTTTGTTCATTCGCCTCTTGATCAAAGTGTACTTAACAAATTGGTATCAGAGCCTCCACTGGGTCTGTAGAAAAGTAGCAAACTTGAGTGACCTCCATATTAAAAAGATGGCAAGTACGAGTGAAGGAAGCTTCGTCCAACTAGCAATCCCTCGCTTCGACGGTCACTATGACCATTGGAGTATGTTAATGGAGAATTTCCTAAGATCAAAGGAGTATTGGAACCTGGTAGGTTATGAAGATCTAGAGGCAGAAGAAACGATGACAGAAGCGCAACAAAGAAGACTCGATGAGTTGAAGTTGAAGGACCTGAAAGTAAAGAACTATTTATTTCAAGCAATTGACAGGACGATTATGGAGACTATATTGCAAAAGGACACAGCAAAACAAATCTGGGACTCGATGAAGAGGAAGTATAAAGGAAATGCAAGAGTGAAGCGATCAATCCTTCAAGCTTTGCGAAGGGATTTCGAAACTCTAGAAATGAAAACAGGTGAAATCGTTACAACCTATTTTTCTAAAGTTATGACTGTGGCAAACAAAATGCGTGTGTATGGAGAAAAGATGAAGGATGTGACTGTGGTAGAAAAGATTCTTAGATCTTTGACTGACAAATTCAATTATGTTGTCTGTTCAACAGAGGAATCTAAGGACATTGATGAGCTTTCTATAGATGAACCGCAGAGCTCGCTGATAGTTCATGAGCAGAAATCCTGGAAGCAAAACAATGAGGAGCAAGCACTTAAAGTTACGTCTGAAGAGAGAATTGGTGGTAGAGGACGTGGAAGAACCAGTCCTAGAGGAAAAGGAAGAGGACGAGGACGTCAAACATTCAACAAAGCAATTGTAGAATGTTTCAAGTGCCACAAGCTTGGTCATTTCCAATACGAGTGTCCAACTTGGGACAAGGAGGCTAACTACACCGAATTAAATGAAACTGAAGTGATGCTATTGATGTCGTTTGTCGAGTTGCATGGAGCTAATAGAGAAAATGCTTGGTTTTTGGATTCAGGCTGTAGCAACCACATGTGTGGTGACCGAGCATTATTCTGTGAGCTGGATGAAAAGTTTGAGCAAGAAGTGAAGCTGGGAAACAACACTAAGATGAATGTCGAAGGCAAAGGAAGTGTGAAACTGCATCTAAATGGTTGCAATTACGTTATAACAGGAGTATTTTACGTGCTAGAACTAAGAAACAATCTTCTAAGCCTTGGTCAGCTGCAAGAGAAGGGTCTTGCTATTCTAATTCAGTCAGGAGAATGCAAGATCTATCATCCATCCAAAGGGTTGATCATTCAAACAGACATGAACGCTAACCGTATGTTCATTCTGTTCACAAAATCACAACTTGCTGAGACTCAACCAGTTAAGGAAGCATGTTTGCTCACATCAGCACAAGATCTTGCATCTCTTTGGCACCGTAGGTTTGGGCATCTCAGTCACAAAGGTTTGAGAACGTTGTACCTTAAGCAGATGGTGAGGGGGTTGCCTCAACTGTTAGATTCAAACACCATGCGCACAAATTGTTTGAAGGGAAAACAGCATAGGGATCCTATTCCCAAAAGGAGTACTTGGAGAGCATCAGAAAGACTGTAACTCATACATGCTGATTTGTGTGGGCCGATCACTCCTACATCCAACAGTCACAAAAGGTACTTGATATGCTTTATCGATGACTTTAGTAGGAAAGCATGGGTAAAATTCCTAACTGATAAATCAGAAGCTTTCAGCTCCTTTAAGTCTTTTAAGAATCAGGTGGAAAAAAGAGACAGGCTTAGCCATCAAGTGCCTTCGCACAGACCGTGAAGGAGAATTCATCTCAAGTGAATTCAATGATTTTTGCAAAATGAATGGTATCAAGAAACAGCTTACCACAGCCTACACACCACAACAAAACAGAGTAGCAGAGAGGAAAAACCATACAATTATGAACATGGTGAAATGTATGCTCTCTGAGAAAAAGATCCCCAAAACATTCTGGCTAGAAGCTGTGAATTGGGCGATCTATGTTCTGAACAGATGTCCTACTCATGCTGTGTAAGATATAACGCCTGAAGAAGCGTGGAGTAGTATCAAGCCTTCCGTTGATCATTTCAGGGTCTTTGGATGTATATCTCATGTCTATGTACATGATGCTCGAAAAACCAAGTTGGAAGATAAAAAGCTTCGATTGTATTCTACTTGGAGTAAGTGAAGAATCAAAAGGATACAGGTTATATGATCCAGTCTTGAAGAAAATAGTAATCAGTAGAGACGTCGTCTTTGAAGAAGACAAAGAATGGAATTGGGACAGCAGTTATGAGAAACAAATTGTCCTTAATCTTGAGTGGGGAGATAAAGAAGATGATGCTGAGACAAGTGAATCCAAGAGTGAAAATGAAAGTGCAAGTACAGAGAATAAAGAGGCTGATAATGCTTCAAGAGAAGGTGCTTCATCTACTGCAAATGAAGATGATGTCAATGTTAACGCAAGGAGAAAGACACGTGCACCTACATGGATGCGAGATTATGTTTCTGGAGAAGAATTCTCAATAAATGAACTGAACATGGCTCTTATAGCAAATGTCGATCCACTCAGCTATGAAGAGGCAGTAAAAAGCTCCAAATGGAGACAAGCTATGGATGCTGAAATAAGGGCAATTGAGAAAAATAACACCTGGAGCCTGACGGAATTACCTACTGGAGCCAAAAAGGTAGGAGTGAAATGGATTTATAAGATCAAACTTAATGAGTTTGGTGAAGTGGATAAATTCAAAGCTCGTCTCATTGCAAAGGGCTATGTTCAACGACATGGTGTGGACTACACAGAAGTATTTGCCCCAGTAGCAAGGATGGACACCATACGCATGATTATTGCTTTAGCTGCACAAAGAAGATGGGTCATCTACCAACTTGATGTCAAATTTGCCTTTCTCCATGGTGAAATAAGTGAAGATGTCTTCATAGAACAACCAAGGGGCTATGTGAAAAAGGGTGAGGAGCACAAAGTCTACAAACTGCATAAAGCCTTGTATGGACTAAAAGAAGCCCCTCGGGCTTGGTTTAGTCGTATAGAGGCTCACTTTATCCAAGAAAGATTTCAGAGGTGCAACAACAAACAAACTTTGTTTGTCAAGACAGGAAGTGGAGGTAAAATTTTAGTTGTCAGCATTTATGTTGATGATTTAATTTATACTGGTGATGATGAACAACTGATGTTGGAATTTAAGGAATCAATGATGAAAGTATTTGATATGACTGATTTGGGAAGGATGAGATTTTTTCTGGGTATAGAAGTGTTACAGAAAAATGAAGGAATTTATATCTGTCAAAGGAAGTATGCATTAGAAGTTCTGAAACGTTTTGGAATGGAAGAGTGCAATTCAGTAAAAAATCCTCTTGTTCTTGGCTTCAAATTGTGCAAAGATGAGAAGGGAGTCGAAGTGGATGAGACCTACTACAAACAAATGGTAGGTAGCCTTTTGTATATCACTACTACAAGACCAGATTTGATGTTTGTTGTGAGCTACATCAGCAGATTTATGGCAAGGCCAACAGAACTTCACATGCAAGCGGCAAAGAGAGCTTTGAGATACTTGAAGGGCACAATTAATTATGGGATACTTTATAAGAAAGAAGGAAACAATGAATTGATTGCATTTACTGACAGTGACTATGCAGGAGACTTGGAAGATAGGAAAAGTACGTCTGGCTATGTGTTCATGCCAAATGGAGGAGCTATTTCCTGGTCTTCGAAGAAGCAGCCTATAGTCGCACTCTCCACGACCGAAGCTGAGTTTGTAGCTACTACAGCATGTGCATGCCAAGCAGTGTGGATGAGAAGAATCCTGAAAATATTGAGTCATTCTCAAGATGGATGCACCACTGTAATGTGCGATAATAGCTCAGCTATCAAACTCTCAAAAAACCCAGTCATGCATGGACGTAGTAAGCATATCGACGTAAGGTTTCACTTCCTGCGTGACTTAACCCGAGACGGAGCCATCGAGTTAGTGCACTGTGGAACTCAGGATCAAGTGGCAGACTTGATGACTAAACCACTCAAGTTGGAGACCTTTCTGAAGCTTCGTGATTTGCTAGGCATGTGTGAAATTCTTGAAGTAAACTGAAGCTAGAATAGCATTCAGTTTAAGGGAGGGAATGATGAGATACACAAGTTTCTAGAAAATCTGGTTGTTATATTTTAGTTAGAATAAATTCCTTAGAATCAGGGCTGTTATTATTTATCCGTTCATTTCCTTGTTTCATGCTTTCACGTTACTTTGTTTCAAGTATCTTCCGCTAGAATGTAAGGCTTTAAAAGGAGCTAAGGGCAGCAGAAATAAAGCAGAGTGATCATTCCCAATTTGTTGAGTTGTTCTAGCTTTGTTCATTCGCCTCTTGATCAAAGTGTACTTAACACGGTCATGGTGTTGTTTTGGTGTATCCACTACAGATGAGGGTTGGCATGGGAAGCCTCCAACAAAAACCTCATCTTCAATGTAACTTCTCTTGTTCCTCTCCTGTTTGCTATTTATTCTGTGCTCAAGATGTGTCTTCTTCTGCACTATACGGGGAAGTAGTATCATGCTATTTCCACTTGTCTTTGATTTTCTCCTCGTAATATTTTTGGTGTGAATAATTCTTTGCTTCTTGTTTGGTGCTCGCCAGTGCAATTGCTGCACCAGACTCCTGCTAAGTTGCTGTCGGTGACAAA
Organism: Aquilaria yunnanensis; assembly: GCA_039654915.1. Taxonomy (NCBI): domain Eukaryota; kingdom Viridiplantae; phylum Streptophyta; class Magnoliopsida; order Malvales; family Thymelaeaceae; genus Aquilaria; species Aquilaria yunnanensis. The sequence continues at coordinate 96,626,063 of CM077597.1, forward strand.
ATTTGGTTTTGTTGACATTATTACACGTTAAAATGTCCTGTTTTATGTTCCACAGTTGATATCATCGTGCGAAATTCATCAATTTAAACGTTAAAGTGTAGCTTTCTGAAAAAGCAATCAGTTGATTTAGGCATCGATCCTCTTTCTGTTCAAGTACATATATAACACTTAATATTAGCTTCCAAACAAGAAATTCTTATGAATATAGAATGATGTTATTCGGATCAGGAAACCAAGATCGAATCCAGCATATCTCGTCCTAATTAAGCATCCATGATCTTATTTGTGCCCACATCGGCCATTATTAGTGCTGTATTTTTTTAGGGAAAGATTTTATAGTACATAATAATTTATTTAGGAAGAGCACAATTAATATTAATGCAGTAAAAAACAACACACACATATATATATACATCTGCTGAAAGCAAAAGGAAGACAGAATTGAAGTGGCTCCCCTGGTTTTGCAACCCAGAGACAGAGACAGAGACAGAGACAGAGTGGGTGCAAGCAACCCCTCCCCTACCACATGCAGCAAATTCATGCGTTTTCACCAGGATATTCATCTCGAGTACAATATCCAAAACGCGCATCGGCACCATTTACTCAATCGTAGTTACATTCGCCAGGAGGTCCGCACGCTCCAGCGTAAGCTCTCTTCTCCTCATCTGGGCATGGATGGGTCTCCTTACTATAAAGTTTGGTCCCTAAGATTAAAGAAATAAATGTACCCTGGCTCCCATTTTTCTTAAACTAAAATATTACTCACTCCATCGAGAAACAAGTGACATCTTTATATTTTATTGTAACTCTACACGCGGTTAAATCATGGTAGGTAATACTGAAAAAATAATTTGTCTAACATACATGCTATCTTTAGTTTTTATAAAAAAAATAGTGAACATGTGAACCAGTATTGATTTGATGAAACTTTTAAATCATCTATTACCTATGAAATTGAATGCTTTAGACACATAGTTTCATGGAAAAACTAGTCTAGAGGAGGCTTAATTACCAAAGATAATAATGATCCATAAGAGGGTGAGGCAAAGGCAGAGAACAAACCGAAGCTGCTGCCACATACATGCCATGTTTGCGTCAATGATTTTTTTTATCTGGAATAAATTAAAAGAGGACAAAAGAAGGTTGCTAAATCTAAGAAAGAGATAAATAAACTACTAAAAAAAAAAATACTTCTATATGGTTTTTTTATGGAACAGGTATATTTTATATAGTTTACATGTGGAAAACCTTACCATTTTCTAATAAAGACGTAGATTGGGCTTCTAGTCTTTAGTTTATAAGTCAAGCGCTAAAATTGACTATAATCATTCAACTAAGTTTAATTAAACTAAGAAAGAAAATTTACCAAAGTAAAATACAATTAGTCCCAAATTCTGGAAAAATAATGATGATCATTCATTTTCTATGCAACTAAAACTGATCAGCTTTAGCTGCCAATTTATAAGTCATCTTTCTTGTAGCTTGATATTGGATCCCTAATTCTATTAGTACTATTGGAAAACATTAATTAATGTTATATTTACAAAGAAGTGACAGTTGTTATATATAGAAGCAGATATACTAGCAATATATAATATTGAAAATATATATATCTGGCATCACACATTAATGATCGTACCAGCTTCATATGCAAGAAAGTTGAGTTGTTTGACTTGTATATCCTGAAAATAAATTAATTATAAGAGAGAAAGCGGTGTTCTTGTGCTAGAGAAGAAGGGGAGTTCGTTGATCTAGCTAGTCAACATATTGAGCAATCCGCAAATTTCTACGGAGACATAAAAGATGATGCTGGTCTGGACTGACTCTTGCTTCAAATGTTGTTTTCACTGGTAAGGAGTTAAAGCAAATAAATTGACAAAATGGTCTTAATTACCTGAATGGTGTTGCAAGCTGCTGGAACTCTTCAAAGATTAATATTAACTTTGTCTGGAAACTCGATGCAACTGCCTGTATGAGGGATTCTTCAATAATTATATATAAGAGATGGATGTATATGACTGGAGCAAGCCATTAATTAAGTTCAGGACAAGGGGTGTAAGCCGGCCACCTGCCGGGGACATAAACTTGGACGGACAAATGAATCATGATCTGATGCATACCCATGCCTTACATGCACCGTGTGGGCAACCTCTCCTCTTCAACTTTTGATTTTAAAAGGAAACATCTGGATGCAGTTGCATTGTGTGGACGGTTTGATCAACACTACTTGCCTTGATATATTCAGGGCACCAGTGTTTGTCAGATTGATGACTCAAAACTCGAGATAATTTTCTTGGATGCCATGTTATATAGACGGCACCAGTGTTTCACAATTTCATTCTTACAATATTGGATGACACTTTTTTGAATTTTGTTACTTGGGATAATCGAGAAGATGCATGTATACAAATTCCAACTCTTCTCTTATTAGTGGCAAAAATGCAGAGCAGGCCAGGTTGATGGGCCATCTTTATATTAGGCCTGACTCTTTTGGGCCAATTAAGATGAACGGCTTTGTTAAGGGAATGGAGAATCTTAGATATTTGGGTATTTCTGCCAGTGATGTAAGACATAAAGCATCCAATCTTACTGTTGAGTCATTAGATAGGTGTGATGAACTAGCTTTGAGTATCTTGGAGAATTTTAATACAATAAAAGATCAGAGGAAGGGGTTGAGAAAGATGGGTTCAAGGACAAAAGATTCAGCATTATCAAACAAGTTGAAAAAAATTAGAATAGAGAGTTAAGTCACCTAAAAAAACTTCAAGAAATGGCCAATATTTTCCTATCTTCCATTATAGAGCTTCTTTCAAATGTTTAGGGCTGGGTTTCTCTATTTTGGGCATGGGGTTATATTTTTTGGGCTTATTTGGGGCTTTCTTGGAATTTTTTCTCCTAGTTGTTGGGCTCTTTAGGCCATGGGTTATGTAGGCATCATCTTTCTCTGTAAGATAATACTTGTATCTTTTACTGTTTCTTTTGCTCCAAATAAAATCTTTCATTGTCAATAAAAAAATGATAGTTGCTTGACGGATATCCAATCACTACAAAAAGGCATTTTTCTAACACCGTTTTCTAAAGGCCAACCATTAAAAAAAAAAAAACTTTCGTCATGGTCGGTGGTCGGAAAACTGCCACTAGAGAAACTTTGGCTAGAAACAAAAAAATTTCCAATGGTGTTGTGCCATTGGTACCACCAAAATCTTAGGCCCGTTTAGTTTTAGAAATTTTTTTTATTTTTTCTGAAAAATTTTCTCAAAACTAGAAAATGAAAAAAAAAAAACATGTTCACTGAAGTGATTTTCTTTTTCAGTTTTTCTGAAAAATAATTTTACATTTTATGGGGATTTGGAAAATACGATTTTACTTGTTTTCTCAGTTTTCTACCTTCTCTCCCGATCGCGTCTCCGTCTCTCGACTCTCTCCCTCAATCTCGAATTTTTCACATCTGGCGTTGGGCACGCTCTTTCTGCCATCGCAACTTCTGCGTTGCCGCAGCCAGTCGAACAACTTCTCCCTTGCCATCGCTACCCGGATGTCTCTCTCTCTCAATCTGAACTGGCGTTGCCGTATCCCTTTTTACCATCACCGCATCTCCCTTGCCACAGCCGGCCTACCAATCTCTCCCTTGCCGTCACCACTCGACAAATGACCTAGTCACCGCCGTCCAACCAATGGCGTAACATAGGGCTTGGGATCGATCTCCTCTCCTTCCTTCGTACTATGTCAACAATTATCAGTGGCAGGTCTGACGGAAAGCGCCGGCGTTGATATGTGAGTGGGTGACGAGCGATATGGTGGCAGAAGGTGGCAGCAGTTCTGGAATGTCAAAGTGTCTGGGAGTGATGAAGAAGATGGTGTAGATGTAAGGGATATAAAAGCTAGAGCCTAAGCGGCAGAGACCAAAAAGTTGGGGGCGGTCTTTAACATTTTTTCGTTTTACTTTTAAAGCTGATAGACTTAGGAAAATCTCTATTGCAGTGCACAAACTTTCCTTCAACTTTCAACTAAGGCATTGAACTTTTTCAATGTAGTACATATATATATAATCACCTTTTTTATAAGTACTTAATTAGTTCAAAACAGCTAAACATGTTTTAAAACATATTTTGAAAAACTGCACATAGGAAAAGAAAACAGATAACAGAAAATGAAAAGAAAATTTATTTTCTACATCCAAATGCCCCTTACTTTTTCAAAGCGTTTTCCTTTATGAACTTATTTCTAAAGAATCTAAACTTTTTCTATGATGGATTTCTATTGCAAAATCTTGGTTTTTTTCATCATTTTATTACAATTACTCCGTAAATTACAGTTTTTGACATGATTTCAACCATCAAATGCTATTTAAAAAACCAGTTGGAATAGACATACTACATCGATCTTTGGTTCATATATATATATATATATATAACAGGATACGTCTAAAGGTGATTACGTCTTTTCCTTTATAAGAGCAGTTCTATAGTTGACATGTGATATTAGCCCTTTTTTTTAGTATGTTTAGAGATAATTTTTACACTTAATTTACCGATCATAACCCTAATCTTCTGATGTAGTACATTGGTGACATGTGATAGTTAAACCCAAAATTTTTTACTACCATGCTAATTTTAAATTTGAAATTAAAAAATCAGATTAAAATTATATTAACACATAATTATCTCATTTATCATTAACATATTGATAACGTTTTCCTCATCAACATAATTATCAAATTGACAATCTCATAATGATTTACTCGAATCAACATAATTATCATGACATTTTTTCTAGAAAAACAATTTGAAATTTAAAATATATTAACACATAATTATCTCATTTATTATTAGCACACTAATAATGTTCACCACTGCAACATAATTATCAAATTGGTCATCTCACAATGATTTAATCCAATCAACATAATTATCAGGCAATTTAAAAAAAAAATCTATTTTTTATGTATATATAAAGGCCATGAGCACATATTAAGTCCACACCACATCCGACGCAATACATGGATTTGGGCGATCAGAGTTACGCAAACATTCTAAAAGTTAGTACTGATCTGAAAAAACACGTGCACAACTTAAATAAAAAAATTAGACCAACATTAGTTGAGCTTGAATTAAAGTTGGTACGATTTTCTCTATTTCATATCATACTTCATTTCCATAAAATTTAATTTCACAAAAAAAATTTTTTTTAGATATTCAAGAAGAAGAAAAAGAAAGAACAATAGAGCTAGAGGCTTTAAACATGAAACACTTGAAACAATTTGAATGAGAAATATCTATACTACAATATGCTCAGAAGGAAAATGAGATGATGAAACTAAAAATAGTTGAGCTGGAACTACAGTTGGTATACTTTTCTTAATTTCATATCATATTTCTTTTGCATGAAAGTTCAGTTCCCTAAGACTACGTTTTTTTTCTTTGTGAGATATTCAAGCAAAGGAAAAAGCAAAAGTAATAAAGCTAGAGGACACAAGCATGTTTCCTAACAAGGAACAACCAACAATTGCACCGATAGTTATCAAACGAAGGCGAGTTTGTGGACATCATGACTTTTTCTCGGGATGTGGCCCCAACACTTGTAAAGTGGTAGTTGTTAGTGAAAAAGATGAACCAGTGGAAGATAATGGAGGAGCAAACTAAACACCTTTTATTGCTTCAAATTTTTAAGTCTTATTTGTTAGGTTTAGGTCACTCTATTATTCTTAGGTTTAGATTGTTACTATCTTATTATGTTATCATTAAGTGATTTTTTCTTGGCATTATGAATAAAATAAAATATTTATTTTGTGAATTCGATTTTCATAATATTTGAAATTTTAAAGTCAAATTTTGATTGCTTACAATTTTTTATCTTGCAAAGGCAATCACTTTACAAGTCACAGATTATAAAATTGAATCAGTATGTTCAAATCTAAAATCCTAGCCGAATAAGAGTCATACACAAAATAGAATTAATAAAGATCACCAGAAAATATAAACTCTAGCTCCCAGTAGAAAATATGCGTACATGTATGCCAAAATTAAAACTAAACGAAATTTCCTATACATAAACATTAAGCATATAAAATATTTTTCATAATACTTGATAAGCTTATATTTATTATATTTATTTCTCTCATATTTAGTATGTTTTAATATGTTTTTAACCTTAAAGATATATTTTGAGTATGTTTTATAGCTTACAGTATATCTGGATTCAATCAATTGAAAGTGAATTTAATTTGCCATTTTACAAGTTTTAATTTGATGCTCTTTTCAGGATCTTGATAGATTGGTGATGTTCCGGTAGAAAAATCATACCTTGAGCTACAGAGATTGGAATCAAGTGATTCTTAATTCATTGGAAAGCTAACATCTAGCACTACAAATCACATTCAGACCATGGAACTCAGTTTGTACATTAAGAGGGTCAAATTCAGCTTCAAAGTCGCGATTTGCAAGTCATCACTAATTCAGAAGCAGTTGTGGTATTTTGGGCATATCTTTGGCTATAGATGTCAATTTTATGCGATTCAAGTGTTGTTTCGAAGATAAGAAAGAGCTCTACAACTTTTATGCTTTGCATTTTGAGAAATAGTGACTGCATCAAGGTCGAACCTCAGCTTAAAGTTGCTGCTACTGTTCTGGAGCATTGTTTGGGGTACTTTTGTAAAAATATAGAAAGTTTAAAGAGATTTTATGAGTTTAGCATACTAGGTTAATTTTTTTTAATGTATTTAAAGTGGCAGGTGCCATAGCCACAGACCCCCCTCTCTCCCCCTCTTCGCCAACTCTATTTCTTTTCTTTCTTCTTTTATTTTCTTTTTAGTGTTCTTTTTATTCTTGATTGAAGGAAACTGAAACCCCGAATTCTTTAGCACTGTGAGATCAAGGTTGTTTTTATTCATCAATTAATATTTTGAGTATTGATTAATTTTATGATTGTTTTGTTTATATGCCAGGAGGCCTATTAGTTGTTATTCGAATTCAATCTACTACTAGGTTAAAAATCAAATCCGTAATTGTTTGGTTTCTCTAATCTGTGAAGCAATTGAGGTTTAATGATTTACTGCGTTAGAAATCATTAGGTCTTAGGAAGAATATTCAAATAAATTAAATGCAACCGCTTGTGTTTGTGTTATTAGTTTCATCGATCTCTCTAATTTTTAATGCAATTGTTAAATTAAATCAAAGCGCTTGTCTTAGGTTGTTTAGCAATTAGGCTTAATTAGATCGCTTGTTTCTGATTAACTACGACTAAGGGGAGGTAGGAAGATAGCTCCAATGATGAATATTCAAAGTCTTGATTAATCTATCTATGCATCAATAATCAGTTATAGGAATTCGGTGGTGGATGTTAACTGATGCCACTGTTTGAATTTTTATTGTTTTGTTGGTTTCTTACTTGATAGGTTTATTAATTTTTTTTCTAATCATTTTTTTTATTTTGCCTTTTTTTATTGCAAACAATCCCTTCCAATATTTTATTTCAGTTTTTTTTTTGTCAAGAAGCTTTTAGATAAAGAATTTCCCTTGAGATTCGACCTGGTTTCCACTGCTATACTACAAATTTATTTATTCTGAGTTGTTACTGATACCAGAAATATTTTTGGCGGTTTTGACGACTGACCAAAAATTTGGCGCCGTTGCCGAGGAGATTTCTTCGTCTGTTAAAGTTTCTTATTTTTTTTATTTTTTTCCCTAGTTTTATTTTTTAAGTTTTTTTTATTCTCACAATTGGTTTTCTTGGTCAGCAATACTTTTTTAGGCTGGAGGTGAACCGAACCATTTGGGCAGCAAGCTGAAGTCGAATTCTGGGCGATAGATCATTGTGAAATCACCTTTCAGAGCGGTACCTTTTCTTTTCCTCATCTATGTTTTTATTGTAAACATTGAGGACAATGTTTGATTTAAGTATGGGGGAGTGGGTAGCTTAAGCCCTAATTTTTTGTTTTCAAAATTTTTTAACAATTTTTTTTTTATTCATACTTTTGAGCATTGATCGGAATTGTTAAATGATTTCACCTTTTTGGTTCTTGGATGCTTAGCTTGAGTGTTGAGTTAGTAATTTATTAGTCTTTATGCAACTCTAAAATTTTATTTTTAAATTGTTTTTACAATTTTTTATCAAGCTATTGATGGTTATCTTGACAAGCTGATTTTTTCATCAAATTTGTGTACTTAGTACATCGATTATTTAAACATTGTGAGATTATAAGCGTATTAAGTTGAATATGTGGTTTGTCGGTTGATGGATGATTTGAATTACTTGAGGGAAAAAATAAAAATTGTTTGAATTGTTGCATTTGGATAGAAAAAAAAATTGCTACTCCGCTGTTCTGGGTATTCAAGTATGTTGGGGTCTTCTCTTAAGACAAGAGTTGATCACTGCTCGAAAAGGTACTAGGAACATGAGTATGGTCAAAGACCACTTTGGAGTTATGTCGAGTTAGTAGCTTGGGTATGGTAGAGCCCCTATTATACACTCGCTAAATAGCAGAACACAAGAAAAAGATAAAATAAAAAAAATCAAGTAAAAATAAAAAATAAATAAATTCTTAACTGATTTCTTATTTTTCATAGGTTTGTGGTAAGACCGATTGTGCTTTTTGAGTTTTTATCTACCTGGTTTGTTCTCTTTACTTCGTACAAAAGTTTGATGTTTTTCTCAGATTTTTAATGGTGATTGTTGCTAGCTTGAAAAGAAATTGTTTTCAAGGACTTATTTAGTTTTGAGTTGCTATTGTTGAGTAAATTGCATGCTTAATTCCTCTTGTTAAGTTTTTCAAGACCCTTGGATGTGAAATTCTCTTACTCTGTTCAACTTAAAAGTACGTTTCTAATTTGATTTTTGCTCAAGGACGAGCAAAAGCTAAGTGTGGGAGAATTTGATAAGCTTATATTTATTATATTTATTTCTCTCATATTTAGTATGTTTTAATATGTTTTGAACCTTAAAGATATATTTTGAGTATGTTTTGTAGCTTACAGTACATCTGGACTCAATCGATTGAAAGTGAATTTAATTTGCCATTTTACAAGTTTTAATTTGGTTATGCTCTTTTAGGATGTTGACAGATTGGTGATATTTTAGTAGAAAAATCATTTCTTGAGCTACAGGGATCGGAATCAAGTGATTCTTAATTCATTGGAAAGCTAATATCTAGCGCTACAAATCACATTCAGACCATAGAACCCAGTTTGCACGTTAAGAGGGTCAAATTCAGCTTCAAAGTCGCGATTTGCGAGTCATCGCTGGTTCAGAAGCAGTTGCGGTATTTTGGGCATATCTTTGGCTGTAGATGTCTGTTTTATGCGATTCAGGTGTTGTTTCGAAGATAAGAAAGAGCTCTACAACTTTTATGCTTTGAATTTTGAGAAATAGTGACTGCATCAAGGTCGAACCTCAGCTTAAAGTTGCCGCTACTGTTCTGGAGCATTGTTTGGGGTACTTTTGTAAAAATATAGAAAGTTTAAGGAAATTTTATGAGTTTAGCATACTAGGTTAATTTTTTTTAATGTATTTAAAGTGGCAGGCGCCACAGCCACAAACCCCCCTCTCTCCCCCTCTTCGCCAACTCTCTTTCGTTTCTTTCTTCTTTTATTTTTTTTAGTGTTCTTTTTATTTTTAGTTGAAGGAAACTGAAACCCCGAATTCTTTAGCATTGTGAGATTAAAATTATTTTTATTCATCAATTAATATTTTGAGTATTGGATGTTCTTTTATGATTAATTTTATGATTGTTTCGTTTATATGCTAGGAGACCTACTAGTTGTTATTCGAATTCAATCTACTGCAAGGTTATAAATCAAATCCGTAATTGTTTGGTTTCTCTAATCTGTAAAGCAACTGAGGTTTAATGATTTACTGCGTCAGAAATCATTAGGTTTTAGGAAGAATACTCAAATAAATTAAATTCAGCCGCTTGTGTTTGTGTTATTAGTTTCATCGATCTCTCTAATTTTTAATGCAATTGTTAAATTAAATCAAAGCGCTTGTCTTAGGTTGTTTAGCAGTTAGGGTTAATTAGATCGCTTGTTTCTAATTAACTACGACTAAGGGGAGGTAGGAAGATAGCTCTAACAAGTTAGGGTTAATTAGATCGCTTGTTTCTGATTAACTACGACTAATGAGAGGTAGGAAGATAGCTCCAATGATGAATATTCAAAGTCTTGATTGATCTATCTATGCATCAATGATCAGTTATAGGCATTCGGTGGTGGATGTTAACTGATGCCAATGTTTAAATTTTTATTGTTTTGTTGGTTTCTTACTTAATAGGTTTATTAATTTTTGTTTTCTGATTATTTTTTTTATTTTACCTTTTTTTTATTGCAAACAATCCCCGCTAATATTTTATTTCAGCTTTTTTGTCAGGAAGCTTTTTTGATAAAGAATTTCCCTTGAGATTTGACCTGGTTTCCACTGCTATACTATAAATTTATTTATTTTGAGTTGTTACTGATACCAGAATTATTTTTTTGCAGTTTCGATGACCGACCAATATTCAATCAAATTGATAATATATTTCAATTTTGTGTTTGCCAAAATTAAAACTGACGAATATCGTTATAATAGACAAATGATTGCTAGTAAAACTATCGAATATCATAATAATATCATTCAAGAACCATTGTAATATTTTTCATGCCTATATGTATGCCAAAATTAAAACTAACAAACATCATTATTGTTGGATTTGTTCCAAAGAAAACCTTAATTTTGATGATGATAAATGATGTGTGTTAATATTTTTAATCTCACTTATTGGGTCAAAATAGATTTGTTAAAGTTGTGCTTAAATTCTAAGTATTTCAAGTGTTATCTCAAAAAATATGTTTTAAGAATATTGAGGAAAAATTGCTTTTGAAAAGAAATTGGTAGGTTATTAACTTAGGTTAATGTTTGAATCAAGTTTTGATTTCCAAATGACAAGTGTTTTGGAGTTGTTTCAAGTTTAATCCATTAAAGTCATAGTTTAACAGGTATTTCTTTCACCCAAGTTTAACTTGCTCCCAGGGTTACACTTTCACACGTTAAACTAGGTTAATTCGACAGTTAAGTTTCCTGTGACTTTTCGGAGAACATCAGGCAACGCGTTAAAATTCTGTTTTAACCTGTTAAGTCGAAGTTTGACAGCTTCGTTCAAATTCTACGACTGGCGCGATTTTAAGTCAAAGTTTCAAATGGAGCTAGGGCGAATCAGAAGACGCCACCTATGCTCGTCTGCCGCGCATTAAATGCGCTATCTCCTGCTGCTTTTGATCGTTGAAGGGAGAAGTCGAGTTTAACCTGTTAAACTCGAAACTTAACGCGAAGTCTGGAACTTACACAAAAAACAGAGCAACGGTCACCAGAATTTCAGGAACTTTTCCAAACTTCCCCAGCAGGTTTCCAATGTCTTTTTGACCCCCATATGAGTATAAAAATATGGAGAAACACTTTGGAAACAACTCTTGGCAACTAGAAAAGAGATTTAATCTTCAAAGAGCTTGAGTTTGAGAAATACTAAGAGAATGAGCTATCACTTGTTTATCTAGCTTTGAGAGCTTCTATTGTTCTTACCACTTTGTAATCTTGTAAACACCATTTTGTGAAGATTAAGTTGGTGAGGTTTCTAGTTAGCCTCTAGGAAAACTAGTGAGGAAAAGGGTGTTGGTAAGGTTTCTAGTTAGCCTTTAGGAAAACTAGTGATTGGTTGGGTGTGAACCTTGAAGAAAACACCATTGTAATATTGATCAAGAAATAGTGGAAGAAATCTCAAGTGGGCAAGCTTGAGGAGAGAACGTAGACTCCGAATTGGTGGAGTTGAACCTCTATAAATCCCGGTGCACTCTTTCCTTTATTCTCTTTTATTTACTTGCTTTATTTGTCCTTAGCATTACTTGGTTTGTTCTTGATCTTTGGTTGAGTAAATTTAGTTGTAAATTTTGATTTTGCTAAAGTTTTTAAAACAACCAATTCACCCCCCCTCTTGGTTGCACTTGGGCCAACAATTATAATATGTTTCATAATAAATTTAAAAAGTACCAAATATCCAATTAAAAATTAGGAATAAAATACAAAATACAATAGTTATTACAATTTGATCTCGATTTCAAATTATATATCAATTTAAAGATATTACAATTTTATCTGCAAGGATAAAATGCATAACTTGATAATATTAAACAGATGATTAGATAATTACTTAAAAAATAATCCAGCCTATGCAAGTCTTTAAAATTAAAATACGTATAGGATTTTTAAATTCATAGAGGTTAAGTAGGAGATAAATATCTAATCAAAATGTAATTCTAACACACTAATCCACACCTATAAATTCACTCATCACAATTTAGAACCCTACAGTTGGCTCCAAATTTCAGGAGTGCAGTATGAATATCTTACTTTTTATATTCAATTTTATTTTCTAATCACTTCAACTAACAATTATTTGTCTATTGTTTTACTTACAGCACAATTAAATTTAATACATAAGCAAGAATCGCCATATTTCAAGAGTACGAATTTTTTTTTTTTTACATATAATTTTTGTTTTCTAATCACATTAATAAACAATCATTTGTCTATTGTTTCACTTGCAGCAGGATCAGATTCAATATAGAAGCAAGAATTATTGGCCATTTTTTCAAGAAAGGGTTTGTTTAATTAATCCTCGCAATTGAGGTTAGTTTTATATTTTGAAATATTTCTTCCGAAAGAAAGAATGAAAATTTATGAAACTTTGGCAATCAATTTTTACTCATCCTTTAATATAAATATAGAGCAATGTTAATCAATTTCTACTCATGTTTTAGGAAAATACCAAATTAACGAACATGAACTTTTAAAAATTTTACAACATGGCATAATTTAGTTCCATATTTTAGGAGTATGAATATGTTATCTTAAATCATCCTACTAGAAGTTCATATCATATATTTAAGTGGGACTTTTAAAACCTGAAACTTAAAACAAAAAAAGCACAAAAAATCACTACTAGAAGTTCAAGAAAATTAAAGATGAATCAACGCCTCTAAGATCACTAAAAAAAGAAAAAAAAAATAACTATTAAAAATTGTAACACCTCAATCAAATAAATTTTTAAACATCTAGTTCCGGGCGTTGTTCTATTTTCAAAATGTCACTAAAAATAACAAAAAAGGGAAGCTAGATCCGCATCTTCATGATGAGATCCAAATAGATCCAATTCAATAAGTTGAAAAATAGAGAAGTGAGAGAAAAATTAGGAAAAAAGTGCATAAAACAAAAAAAATGTAAATGGATACATGTAAATACAAACAGAAAAATAAAAAAATTAATAGAATGTGAAACAATGCCAAATCCACTACTTCATGATGGGATCCGAGCGGATCCAACTCAATAAGTTGAAAAATAAAAAAATATGAAAGAAAAGTACATAATACAAAAAAATATAAATGGATACATGTAAACATAAACAGAAAAATAAAAAGCATTAATAAAATCTGAAACAACGTCAGATTCACTTCTTCATGATGGGATCCAAGTGGATCCGGCCCAATAAGTCATAAAGTACAAAAGAAAGAGAAAAATTAAGAAAAGAAGTACATAAAACAAAAAAAACCTAACAGATCCGGTATTGAAAAAACAAAAAAATAAAATAAAATATGAAACAAAGCCGAATCCACAACTTCATGATGGATCTCGAGCGAATTCAACCTCAAATAGTAAAGCAAGAGATAAAATGATAAAAATCTCAAAGAAACAGTAAACATCAAGTAAGAAAAATACAAGATTCGAGTGGACTTGGTCACTAGGTAAAAAAAATTTGAAAAAAAAATAGAGAAAAGATTAAGAACTGAAGAAAGAAGACAAAATATATAAGGTTAAAAAACTACAAATGGGTACATGCAAACATAAGCGAAAAATAGAAAAAAAAATTAACAAAATGTGAGACAAATTTTGAGATGAGAGAACGGAGGGGTAAAAAGGAAAAATGGAAGAAAAGAAAAAAAAAGGAACAATATATAAAGACAAAAAAATTGGTACATGTAAATCTAAAGCAAAAATTAGCAAAATAAATTAATAAAATCTGAGAAGGGAAAAAGGGACTGAAGAGTTGAAATGTAAGATAAAGCTGAGAAGAGAGGACTGAATAGCTGAAAGTAAGAAAGGAAGAAAAGAAGAAAAAAGAAATGAAGAACAAGAAGAAATAAAGAAGGAAGAAAAAATGAAGAACGGAGGAAGAAAGGAGGAAGAGACAGGAGGGAGGTGAGAGGGAGCGTGGAAATAAGGGGCTAAAGTGGGAGAGTTAAGGTTTTTGGGTATATATGATAAATTTAGAGATTAATTAAACACCAGCCCCTCTAATTTAAAAATTTACTTATTAACAATCCTTTGCTTTATTATCTTTCAATTAAGTGCACAACTTTATAGTTCAATAAGCAGTGAGTATGGTCATTTCGGCTGTAAAAGGTGGGGTCATTTCTTAGGCATGTGATAGTTAAGTTAGTCCAAAACATTGTTTCCATCTATATGTTTTGGGTTTTTTTATTGTCCATTAACGTTTTTTTGTTATAAAGCCCAATATATTTATTCTATAAGTAAATAATTAGTAAAAAATATTTTAATAAATTAATAAATAGTACAAATTTATTTAAATAATAATTTAAATTAAAATTTAAGGATAAAATTACACTAAAGCATTAAAATATACCGGGTTAACAAATTAAATGTGACAAATCAAATATAAATCATTATGGACCAAAAAAATAACCTCAAAGCATTGGCCAAACCCAAATATTTTCCTATTTGTTTACATATTTTTCTCCATGCATATGGACCCAACTAATTTTACATTGTTTAAACATTTAGTAATTTATTTTATAAAATATTAAGTACTTATCTCAAAATTAAATATAAGAAATCAAAATATAAATAATTAAGTTGTTAAAAATTCAATCAACCGTTGTCTTATGCATTTTGGGCCATTCCTTATGATTTCAGTATCTTATTATTTCGCCCAAAATCAAAAAATTGGGTCAAGCCCCTGTTTTATTATAAAATTTCCTATATTTTATTGTTTTTAGAGGATTTATTTTAAAAACATGAGATCAATTGGCTGCATATAGACGCAAAATAATTCAGCTCATATGGACAATAACGATTTTTTTTTTAAAAAAGATATTAATTATTTCTCCTACCCATAATGCGTTCAGCCATCTTTTTTATTTAACAAACGGTTATATTAAGTATAAAAAGTTAAATATATATTTTTATTTTATTTATACCAATTTCACCCAATAATTTTTTTTGCACCACTCCTACACGATTTTTGAGCCATATTGTTTGGCCCCACATAATTATTTTTTGTTCACAACTTTGATATGTGTACCATGTTACTATATTACTCTTTTTTGCATTACTAAAAAGTTATGACAATATTAATTGAATCATCGTGTTGTAACTTTTATTTTTCTATGACCATATATTATCTTAAATTCTTCAAGAAAACATTATAGATGTTCGTTATACGAGAAAAGGCTCAAGAAAGTCAAATTCCTGCCAATAATGTCAAAATTTCATATCAAAATAGACTCAATAAAAAGTCAAGGCACATGGACACAAGAGCATATAGAAAGTTGCTTCATTCTCTGAGATCCAATGACATTGACTTTAACATCAACATTCACAATCATCAAGATGTGGAAGTTGCTGATAATTTTCATTTGTTGTAAAATTTTGGCTATTGGTTAGATGTTTGTTTTAGATCAATTATTTAAAATTATTTTTAAACTTTGAAAGTTTAATTAAGTTACAATAAATTCATTATGTCTGTTATACTTCAAACTAGAACGTTATTTATTTTTATTAACAAATTAACAAACTAACAAATTTGAACAAATTTATGACACTTGTACAATAACCAACTTTCTTATAAGTAATGATATATATATATAAACTAATTTTTATTTAACAACTTCATTTATAATGCAAAATATCACCCAACTATTAAACATATAACCAATAGAATACCTAAAATACAATTATATGTAATTACACTTTTTTAAAGGTGGTTGAGTTAATGACAATTTGGGTATCGAACTAAAAAATAACATTTTTGGAAATAAATAAATCATAAAGATATAATTATAAGTTAATGAAATTATTGATTAATTTATATGATATTTGTTATGCCAATGTAACAAACTATATATTAAATTGTGTAAATATTATACTGAAAACTATTGAAAATTTTTTATCAAATTTCCATATACTTAAAAAATGACTATAATACATAGGGACTATTTGCGGCTTTACTTTTTTTTTTATTCTTTTTTTGGATCATTTATTGTTAATTTAATTATTATATTATAACAAATAATGGAGTCTAGAGATAGACGAACACATCATAGCTGTGTTTTAGCTTCAAGAAGACAAGAAAGACACAGATCTAATATTCCTGTGACTAGCACTTGTGGTCGCATTCCCATACTTGCGACATCCATCCATTCCTTAAACATGTTTAGAATCAATACTTTTAGGTCCTCATATGTTATTTTTAGTAGTAATAAGAACCAAGTGTCAACTATAAGTTCAAATAATTACACAGAAATGAATACAAGTAATATGGCACCAAGTTCGAATAATGTGTTTACTTCTCAATCAATGAGGACTTCACTTCAAGACGTGAGCAACATTATTAATCTATCTAATGGTAGTACTGTTACAGAAGTTAAATCAACAACTGTTGGAGAATTGTCAAGCATTACTCTTGTACAAGATAACTACCATTACGTCCGAGCTTAGATCACAGAGAATGTTCTAATGCTGCAGTTTTTAGGACAAAGAGACTCAGGCAAATAATTCTTAAAGTCGAGCTGATTCTATTTGTGGATCTTGATGATTTTGAGAATATAGATGGAGGTAATTTCAGGATTTTGGATTTGGTTTTATACATTTTCTGCCAGTAACCCATTTATAACATAATCATTTTTTTCATCTAGATATATTACTTCCTGACTAATATTCAACATATAATATCTTTGTCAAAGGACAAACTTCTACACATCATCTCAGTAATGTTCTTACCATAATTCCATTTTGTAATCATATTCTTTTCTTAAACCTTCAGAATTTGAAGTAGTTTTTTTGTTATAGGACAATACTTTAAACACGAAGATTTCGGTGTACCTAATCAGAGCTGTCCTCACCAGCATTGTCAATCAATTGTTTGGTATGTTGAGAAAAGTGTTCAATCACGACGTACGAGGAATCTGACGTTCTTCATTTGTTGTCAAAATGGAAAAGTGCAATTGCCTCATGAGGCACTGTGGCAACGTTGGGTTTTCGGGAGTTGCCACCAATCTGTTTATGTTTAGGTCGATTGGTTACCTAAAATATGGTCTGCGAGAGTTCGGGGGTTCGGGAGTACGGTTACTGTAACGACCCAAGTCCAGAACTGGTCAACGGAACACCTGCCCACACCACATGGGCTATCCTTTATGAAAAGGATAAGCGCTAGGTATTTAGGAATGGACTCTTAGTATAAGGAAGTTCCCCTGTCCCATACCAGCGGACTCAACCACATACTTTGAACCAAACTTGGCTCTGATACCATCTGTAACGACCCAAGTCCAGAACCGGTCAGCGAAAGACCTGCCCACACCACATGGGCTATCCTTTGGAAAAGGATAAGCGCTAGGTGCTTATGTTCTGGAATTGGAGCCTATATATCCACATAAGTCTTCCCACAGTTCATCTATGTGGGACATGAGGGTGTTACAAACTCCCCCCCTTATGTACCCAACGTCCCCGTTGAGGTCAATCGGATTACTTAGTTCTCCAGACCAAGTAACCTCTTTAATCGGACTACTTAGCCCTTGGCCAAGTAGCCTCTCGAATCCAGGATCAGTCCCGGTGGACGATCCATGTGCATACCCAGTATGCCACACTATCATGGTCCCGGGTCAGCTCTGATACCATCTGTAACGACCCAAGTCCAGAACTGATCAACGGAACACCTGCCCACACCACATGGGCTATCCTTTATGAACTTAAAGAACAATTCCATACAAGATCATAACAACAAAATCAAAATCCTACTAGCATGCTTGAACTACCATGCATATGCATAATTCTTTTTACCGATTAAATAATACCTTCTTGATCGATCACTTAATCCAATACTTAATTGCCGTCGGACGAACCTAGGGTGGTGAGTGTGTACATCACCCACTCTCGGGATAACTCTTAGGCAGTGCCACTAGGGATGCCACCAAGCCAGAGCCTCTCGGGATACCTACGCCGAGGTAGAGCCTCTCGTGATAACAGCCATAAGCATGGTCCCTCGCCAGCTATGGTCTGACAGCGCACAAATCATATCTCCATACTCCGTGTCAATATCGGGTCATGACTAGGGACGGTCCGCCGCCACCCTAACATGCCTCTCGGGTTCGAATCGTCCGTTCCGAACCTCTCGTCTAGATTTATGGCTTGTTAGGTCATGTAGATATGGTTTGTCACCAACCTTGCATGCCTCGTATTTTATCTTACTCTTCAAATCTTTTACTTAATGCAATATTGTGTATGACAAACATCAATCATATGCAACAACCAATTGATGCATGACCGTAGCTCATTTTATTTTAGCTCTTTTTAGTGGAATGCCATGATTCTAGTGCATCCTATTTCTTTTATCATGTTATCTTAGTTTAGTGTTACATGATGTCATGACAATCAATGATATCTTTTATGTGTATTTGTGATACATGTTCATCTCATTTCTCGTGAATTCTTTCTAAATTGGTCATTTAGTATTTACGCTCCTAATCCTTTATCTATCGGCTTATAATAATTTATTACGGCCCTAACATGCCACTAACGGTTCCTTCCAATCTCATCATGTTGCTAATGAGCTTGTCGGCCCTAAACATGGTACTAGCGGTGTTTGTCTCGCCGGCCCTAAACATGCTACTAGCGGTGTTTATTTAGGCGGTCCTAACATATTTCTAATTTAATTCTTGTTATAAGCGGTCCTAGTATGATACTAGCGCCAAACATACATCATACATCACATCATTACAACCATACAACCAACCAACCAAAATTACATCTCAAAGGAAAAGAACTAAAATAAAAAAATAAAATAAAATTCTAGAAAAACTAATTAATTACCTAACCCATGTTGCCCACGCATTTAAAGATTTTGTTTAGCCCAATTGTTTATTTAGAATTTATTATTCGGGTTGAAGCTTATTTTGGGCCTAAGAGGGCCCACGAGAATTAACCCACTCTTCCCCCTTACCTAGTACGGAAACACGGTGAATCGGGGTGATTTCTTAGAACGGTCCTACAAAAAGTTAGTGAGGTAGAAAAATTAGAAAAATATACTAACAATTGAAAATTTCCTAAATGGTACTTGGAAGGTTCATGTTTTTGGCATTTAGACCGAAATTTTACCTAGTGGGCAAAAAGGGTCTCGGGGTGCCTTCGGTGGCCTTGTGCCTATTCGGGATCGTGCCGGGAGCCTTCTTGATATCGATCCTAAAAATTACAGCAGCCATACACTATCTTATAAGCTCATTTAATGGCTGTAAAAATTGATCTTGGAAGGAAAAAAATTCTATTTCGGTTACCGATGTGTTTTCGGGATCTCTGACGCTCCGGGAGTCCCAAGAAGCACCAAACCTTCGAGTAAGGATTTTCTAACCCTTTGTAACAACATGGACAGCAAAGATAAGATAATTGTTAGGGCTGTAAGATTTGAAATTGGCAGCCGAAAGGATTTTAAAAAGACTACGGTGGCTTACCAGGGTTTAGGATCAAGTATGGACCCGATTGCACTGGAAACGAGTACAAAAACCTAAAAGTTGGATTAACGATAATCTACCAAAAAAAAAAAATTACAGCAAATATATAAGGCCTTTAGGTGCTGGAAAAAAAAAATTAAAATAGTGATACAGAAGGATTTGGGCTCACCCAAATGAATCTGGGATCGTCGGTACGCGTAGGATCGATTTTACTGTCCGGATGAGATTTCTCTTCAACCTAATGAACCTAGGTAAGATTAGGCAAAATTATTGTTCTAATAATCCAGAATAAAAATTAATCATAGCATAAAGGGCTGTACTTACACCGTTTTGATGGAGGAATAAGCAAGACAATAACCGGCGTGAAAAGGACCAAAGGATGGTGGGCTGCCTTTTTCCCAAAATCTGATTTCTTTTTTTTCTTTGTTATGGTGGTGAGCTATTGAAGGAGAAGAGAATAAGAAGCGGCAGGTGGTGCGGCTTGGCGGCCTGGAGAGGAAAAAGAAAAGTTGAAGGCAACGCATAGCCTAGGTTTTAATTGCTGGAGGCGCAGAGCGCTTTGTTTTTTTTTTTTTTTTTTTTAGAAAGAAGAAAAAAAAAACGAAAAAGAAAAAAAAAATCCTGCAGGTGCGTGGCGGCTGGAACATTTTATAAGAATGAAATTAGGGTTACGGAGAAAAGAAAAATAATCCTATGTAGCAGTAGCACGAACCAGGTTTAAACCCCACACGCGCGTTGGTTAAATTTTGGGAAACCTAAGCAAACGAATTCAGAATTAAGTGAGGTAAATTTTTCTTGACTCATTTTTTCAAGAAGAATCCAATGGTGCTCCCAGATTTTTCATCTGATGCTCGGCTGTAAATGACAAAAACGCCCCTAGCCTAAAGAAAATGACTTTGAGTTTCCGGTTTGGAATTTGACTTAATAACCACTAAAGGAATCATCTAAGGATCAAGATTCTTAATTTTATATTGATTTTCTAAATTGATAGGTAAAATTACAAAAAATACCTTCAAGGACAAAATGCTAATTAATTTATTCTTATTTATTTATTTTATGTACTTATTATTTTTTTTTTAATTTTTTTTTTGTTAGGGTAATTTAGTAATTTTATTTTCCTTAATTTCTAGGGTTATTACAGCCTCCTCCCCTTAAAAGAAATTTGTCCCCAAATTTGAAAGAAGGTGTTAAGAAGTACCTCAAAGCTGTGGATACTTCTTTCGAAGCTCATCCTCAACTTCCCAGGTTGCTTCTTGCTCTCCATGATTATTCCAAATGACCTTTACCAGTTGAATGACTTTGTTGCGCAGAACCTTTTCTCTACGATCCACAATGCCCAAAGGCTCCTCGATGTAAGTCAAATCCTCACGTAACTGCAACGGCTCCCACGGAATAACATGTGCTGGATCTGGCTGATATTTTCGAATATTACTCACATGGAACACGTTATGAATTCTAGCCAAGTTAGGTGGTAAAGCTACTCTATAAGCCACCTCTCCAACCCGTTCCAAAACTTCAAAAGGTCCAACAAAGCGCGGGGCCAACTTTCCTCTCACTCCAAAGCGTTGAACTCCCTTGGTCGATGACACCTTTAGGAACACATGATCACCAACAGAAAACTCCAAGGGACGACGCCTCTGGTTTGCATAACTTCGCTGCCTATCTTGAGCCGCTACCAATCGTTGTTTGATTACTTTGACCTTATCTGAAGTTTGTTGTACCAAATCTGGTCCTAATAAAGGCCTGTCGCCCACTTCTTCCCAACACACCGGAGTACGACAACTACGTCCATACAAAGCCTCATATGGGGCCATCTGAATGCTGGAGTGATAGCTATTATTATAAGCAAACTCCACTAGTGGCAGGTCATTATCCCAGGAGTTTTTGTAATCCAGTGAACAAGCTCTAAGCATATCCTCAATAGTTTGTATAGTCCTTTCCGACTGCCCATCTGTCTGTGGATGATAAGCGGTGCTCATTAATGTCACAGTGCCCAACTGTTCTTGTAAAGCCTGCCAGAACTGTGATGTGAATCGTGGATCCCTATCAGAAACAATGCTCCTCGGTACTCCATGAAGACGAACTATCTCAGATATGTATAGTTCAGCTAATCTAGCTACAGGCCAAGTCTTTTGGATTGCCAAAAAGTGGGCTGACTTCGTTAACCGATCAACTATAACCCATATTGCATCATGTCGACGACGAGTGGCAGGTAGCCCGACTATGAAATCCATTGCAATGTCATCCTACTTCCATTGAGGAATCTCTAATGGCTGTAGCAGTCCTCCAGGTCTCTGGTGTTCTACTTTGACCTTCTGACAAGTCAAACATCTAGATACAAACTCTGCAATATCCTTCTTCATGCCACTCCACCAAAAGTTTTTTTTCAAATCATGGTACATCTTGGTGCCCCCCGGGTGGATGGTCAACCGAGATGCATGTGCTGCCGATAAAACATCATACTTTACCTCACTACCTTGGGGAACAACAATTCTATTTTGAAATTTTAGGGTACCATCCACATCCACACTGAATCCCTTTTGCCCTAGAACTGACCATTCTTGGCATTGTAGATCCTCCTTTTGCGCCTCCTTGATCCTTGCCACAAGTGTAGGCTCCATATGCAAACTGGCCATGAGAACCTGGGGTCCCTTCACTTGAACACCTAAGCTCATATGACTAAACTCCTCTAGTAGTTTCCACTCAGAAACCACCATAGCATTCAGTTTAGCACCCGTTTTTCTACTCAAAGCATCAGCCACTAGGTTGGCTTTACCTGGGTGATACTGAATAGTGCAATTATAATCGAAGAGATATTCAACCCAACGACGCTGTCGATTATTGAGTTCCCTTTGTGACAATAGATACTGTAGGATTTTGTGACCAGTGAAGACCTCAAACTCTTCTCCATATAAATAATGTCTCCAAAGCTTTAACGCATGTATGACAGCTGCTAACTCCAAATCATGAGTTGGGTAATTAAGCTCATGAGGCTTCAACTGCCTAGACCCATAAGCGATCACCTTTCCCGCCTGCATCAATACACAGCCAAGCCCCTGATGTGATGCATCTGTATAAACCGCAAAATGACTCCGCCCATCAGGAAGAGTAAGAACAGGTGCAGAGACTAACCGCTTCTTTAACTCCTGAAAATTATTTTCGCACCGCTCGGTCCACTGGAATGGTTGATCCTTCTTAGTCAGTTGGGTCAAAGGGCGTGCCAGCTTTGAATAACCTTCCACAAAACGTCTATAATACCCAGCCAAACCCAAGAAACTCCGAATCTCTGACACGGTCTTCGGCTGTTGCCAAACCCAATAATTATGCATATGCATGGTAGTTCAAGCATGCTAGTAGGATTTTGATTTTGTTGTTATGATGTTGTATGGAATTGTTCTTTAAGTAAATTGCTACAGCTTAAAGTTTATTATTCGTTGTTGTTTGTTACGGGAATATTAGGACCCACGTGATGGGCCTGATACTTCCCTCTTACTGAGCAAGTTGTGCTCATCCCTCCTCTTAACATGTTTTTCTAGGTGAGTACTATGAGGAGACAGAGTACACTGAACCATATAACGAGGTTCAAGATGTGGAGCAGACTGAGTGAGAGTACGCTATAGCCCCTCAAAAGTAGAACTGGCTGGGACTGAGTTTTAACTTTGTGTTATTTGATTTCTAAAGAAACATATGGTTTGTTTAAATTTGCACCTTATCCGCATATTAGTTTTCCTGGGATTGTCTCTTAACTACTCTGATTTCGTTTAAGACTCTTATTGTTTGGAAAATAATTTAAAATAAAATGTTTTACCTCACATTTCTTAAATTATTTTAATTAAATGCTTTATAATTCTGGGAATTTAAGATATCTTTTAAAATTAAGGTTTATAAAATTGGGGGCGTTACAGTTTGGTATCAGAGCCGACCCGGGACCACGATGGTGTGGCATAGTGGGTATACACATGCATCGTCTACCGGGACTGATCCTGAATTCGAGAGGCTACTTGGCTAGGGGCTAAGTAGTCCGATTAGAGAGGTTACTTGGTCTGAGGAACTAAGTAATCTGATTGACCCCAACGGGGACGTTGGGTACATAAGGGGGGGAGTTTGTAACACCCCCATATCCCACATGGGTGAATTGTGGGAAGCCTTATGTGGATATATACGCTTCAATTCCAGAACATCAGCACCTAGCGCTTATCATTTTCCAAAGGATAGCCCATGTGGTGTGGGCAGGTGTTCCGTTGACCAGTTCTGGACTTGGGTTGTTACAGTTACA
This sequence comes from Aquilaria yunnanensis, assembly GCA_039654915.1. Classification (NCBI taxonomy): domain Eukaryota; kingdom Viridiplantae; phylum Streptophyta; class Magnoliopsida; order Malvales; family Thymelaeaceae; genus Aquilaria; species Aquilaria yunnanensis. The sequence goes on from CM077597.1 coordinate 96,650,096, forward strand.
TTAAAACAACTTTGTTAAAACGCCCAAAAATTGATACCTTAGTTGATTTTAATTTTGTTTCGCTTTGCTTTTAAATAAATTTCAGTTAATTTTCAATCTAGAATTTTTAACTGAATTAATCGGATGTGGATTTTTGGTAATTAATTTGTATAGAATTTTATACTTCCGAACCATGGACTCTGCCGAGTCATTTGGACACGGAAGATTTGATTCCGAACCATGGACTCTGCCGAGTCATTTGGACACGGAATTTGGTGAAATTTTAAACAATTTTATCCATATTATGAATATGGATTTTATCTTTATATTTATTTAATTTATTTAGTTAAAAAAAGTTAATATTTTCCAAACCGTAGATCCTGCCGGATCATCCAGATATGGAAATTACTTTAATTAATTGTTAGTTATATAATTATTATTTTTATGGAATTTATTATTACTAATTTGTAAGTCTTTTGTTTATGAAAATTTTAGATTTATTAATAATCTAAAAATTTTATTTTTTTTTTCTTTATATTTTCTTTTCTTTTCTTTCTTTTCTTTCTTTCTTTTCTTTCTTATTGATTTTATCTTTCTTTTAGTTTTATTTTTCCTTTCTTTTCTTTCTTTTCTTTTCTTTTCTTTTTCTTTTCTTTCTTTTCTTTCTTTCTTTTCTTTTTTTTATCTTTTCTTTTTCTTTTCTTTCTTTTCTTTCTTTCTTTTCTTTCTTTATCTTTTTCTTATCTTTCTTATCTTTTTCTTATCTTTCTTTTAGTTTTTTTTAGTGAAAGTTATTTATTATTTAAATAATTATTCAATTTATAAAATAAAAATAATTTTATTTAATAAAATATTTAATATCAAGAAATTTTTTAAAGAAAATTTGAAGAGTTGACATTTATTCTGTTGGTTTGATAACCAAAAAGTAATTATTTAACCAAGATTTTATTTAACAAATAAACCAAAAAATTATACATATATTTCAAAAATAAAAGAAAAGTCTTAGTATGTTATCTGATAAAAAGTGAACAAAAAGTAATTATTTAATCAAAATTTTATTTATTTAATAAAAGAAAAAAAAATTTATATATATAAAAAAAGTTTTAATATTTTGTTTGTTTTTGTTTTTTAAAAAAAGGATTAACCAGAAATAATTATTTAATTAAGAAAACCAAAACATTTATATGTATATTTTAAACAAAAAGAAAAAGTCTTAATATTTATTTAATTTGTTTTGAGTAAAAGATTAACTAAAAAGTAATTATTTTAATTAAAATTTTATGTATATTAAAAAAAAACCACAAATTTATATGTATATTTTAAAATAAAAGAAAAATCTTAATATTTTATTTTTGATTTTTTTAATAAAAAGAATTAATCAAAAGTGATTATTTAAGAAAAGAAACTAAAATTTTATGTATATAAAAGTTTTGATATTTATTTGTTTTGTTTTTGATAGAAATTTAACCAAAAGTGATTATTTAAAAATTTACATGTATATAAAAATCTTGATATTTATTTGTTATTTTTATATTCTTTTTGTTTGATGAAAGATTTTTTTAAATAATTTTAATTTAAATCTCTGAAAATATATCTAATTAATAAGTCTAAAATATTTAAGAGAAATTCAATTCACTTTTTTTATTATTTATTATTTATTATTTTTGACTAGGATTTTTATAAAGGAAACAAAAAGTTATATCTTTTCATTATTTTGAAAGAAATAAGTAAAAATATTACTGAATAAAATATTAACTCAAAATTTTTACTCTTTTTATTCTTTTTATTAATAAAGAAAACTAAAAAATTATATTTTATTAAATAATTAATATATTAGTCCAAAGTGTTTATTTTTAATAAAGAAAAATTTATTTATATAATTTATTAAAAAATATTTCCAAGCCATAGATCCTGGCGGATCATTTGGTCATGGAGTTTTAATTTTTGTTAAATTTTAATTATTTAATTAATTATAATTATCTTAATTATAATTTTATTGGATTTTTCTTGAATTTTAAATTTTAAATATCATTATTTTAAAAAATGTTTAAAAAAAAAAGAAGTTGATTTGTATATTTTTAGTACTATTTAATCATGCTTGTTTATTAATTTTAACAAAAAGGAATAAAAAGTTAACTTTGTTATCTTTAAAGAAATAATAAAAACATGTATTCCAAAATAAAAATAATTAGTTTTTTTTAAAATGATTTTTATTAGCTTTAATAATTAATTATAAAATAATTTTATTTTTTAGTTCTTATTTATTTATTAGTAAAGGTGAATTAAATGAAATAAGTTATATAAAGGAAAATTAATAAAAATAAAGTGGGGCTTTTTGGCCATCCACTTTAAAAATAAATAATAATAAATGTTAGCAAAGTTAATTAAATTAATTAATTAACAACAATAATAAAAAGTTAGCCATGTTAATTAAATTAATTAATTAACAACAATAATAAAAAGTTAGCCAAGTTAATTAAATTAATTATTAACAACAATAATAAAAGTTAGCAAAGTTAGTAAAGTTAGATGTTAATAACAATAAAAATAAAAGTTAGTAAGTTAGTTGAGGTAACAATAATAAGGTTAGTAGGTTAGTCATAATAATAATAATAATAAGGTTAGTCATAATAATAATAAGGTTAGTAAGTTAGTTATAATAATAAATAATAATAAGGTTAGTCATAATAATAATAAGGTTAGTAAGTTAGTTATAATAATAACAATAAAAAGAAGGGTTAGTAATAATAACAATAATAAACAAATAAATAAACAAGTAAAAATTAAAAGGGTTAGGAATCAATTCTGCAAGAACAAAATAAAAAGTCAGTGACTAAACTGAAAGAAATTGAAAAGATGATGGGTGAAACAAGGGTTTACCCTTGAAATCAAATTTTGAATTTTGCTGTGAACGTGAAACAGAGTACACGCGAGGGAGGAAGGGGGGGCGACGGAGCGCGGCGACGGCGTGGCGGCAGCACGGCGGCGGCGTGACGAGACGACGACGGCGGAGTGGGGAGGCGACGGGCGACGGCGTGACGGCAGCGACGGAGCAAAAGAGAGGAGAGACAGCGAGTGAAACGGAAGAGAGAAAAAGGAAGAAGATGGTCTGATCGTAAGAAAACAAAGTTTGGGACTTTCTGGGCAGAGGGAGGATAAGCTAGGGAATAAGGCTGTAATTTTATCTTTTCTTAAAACGGGGCTCTAAGCTTTTTCTCTATTTTTTTTATGTGTTCAAAACTAAATTTGGAGACCTATTTATAGAGGATGTTTGGCTGAAATGTTGATGGATAAATTAATAAAAAATTTCAAACTTATCTTTTAAATTGGTAAAATAACAATTTCAGTCCTTTACGTCTCTCAGCCTCTGGATAAGTTCCTGAAGCTTCTGATTTTGACAATTTTGTCGTTTTCTGTCAATTTGGGCCAGAAACGTCGGTCGGCCCAAAAATTCATGTGACAAACTACCAAATGCTCCTGGAACTTTCAGAATTTGTCAATTGTTCCCGAAACTTCTTAATTTTGTCATTTTTACCTCAAACTTTTAAATTTTGCCATTTTTTTGGAGTTTTCTTTTTTTCTTTCAAATACACACATATATCATTTTAAATCAAATCTTCACAAAACAAAAATGTATTTTAAACTAATTAAAATTTTTAGTAATAATAATAATAAAAATAATAATAATTTTTTTTATTTAATTTCTTTTATTTAATTTCTTTTAAAAATTTTTTAATGGTCGGACGAAATTGGGTGTCAACAGCTGCCCCCCTTTGCATGCTTTATGGGACATGATGTATGCAAAGTTAGTTACCAAATTTCGTCTGGCTTAGCTAGGCATTGAAAACCTTCTCGCCGCCTAAATCCTGAGGTTAAGGAACTCTCCTTAGAACCCCGGCGATAGGAGCTCTCCTATCGTTGAAGGAAAATTGATTGTTTGTAAGGCAAAGGTTCCATCCTTAAAACCTCGGATTGATTGATTGATTTCGAAGCAAAGGTTCCATCCTTAAAACCTCGAATTGATTGATTGATTTCGAGGCAAAGGTTCCATCCTTAAAACCTCAGATTGATTGATTGATTTCGAGGCAAAGGTTTCATCCTTAAAACCTCAAATTGATTGATTGATTTCGAGGCAAAGGTTCCATCCTTAAAACCTCGGATTGATTGATTGATGTCGAGGTAAAGGTTCCATCCTTAAAGTCTCGAATTGATTGATTGATGTCGAGGCAAAGGTTCCATCCTTAAAACCTCGAATTGATTGATTGATGTCGAGGTAAAGGTTCCATCCTTAAAACCTCGGATTGATTGATTGATGTCGAGGTAAAGGTTCCATCCTTAAAACCACGAATTGATTGATTGATCTCGAGGCAAAGGTTCCATCCTTAAAACCTCGGATTGATTGATTGATTTCGAGGCAAAGGTTCCATCCTTAAAACCCCGATGATGAAAATTGATTGTTTTCGAGGCAAAGGTTCCATCCTTAAAACCCCGACGATAGGAGCAGTCCTACTGTTGATTGTTTTCGAGACAAAGGTTCCATCCTTAAAATCCCGACGATGAGAGCAGTCCTACCGTTGAATGAAAATTGATTAATTTCGAGGCAAATGTTCCATCCTTAAAACCTCGACGCTAAGAGCAGTCCTACCGTTGAAGGAAAATTGATTGATTTCGAGGCAAAGGTTCCATCCTTAAAACCCCGACGATAGGAACAGTCCTACCGTTGAAGGAAAATTGATTGTTTTCGAGTCAAAGGTTCCATCCTTAAAACCCCGACGATAGGAGCAGTCCTACCGTTGATTGTTTTCGAGACAAAGGTTCCATCCTTAAAATCCCGATGATGAAAATTGATTGTTTTCGAGGCAAAGGTTCCATCCTTAAAACCCCGATGATGAAAATTGATTGTTTTTGAGGCAAAGGTTCCATCCTTAAAACCCCGATGATGAAAATTGATTGTTTTCGAGGCAAAGGTTCCATCCTTAAAACCCCGATGATGAAAATTGATTGTTTTCGAGGCAAAGGTTCCATCCTTAAAACCCCGATGATGAAAATTGATTGTTTTCGAGGCAAAGGTTCTATCCTTAAAACCCTGATGATGAAAATTGATTGTTTTCGAGGCAAAGGTTCCATCCTTAAAACCCCGATGATGAAAATTGATTGTTTTCGAGGCAAAGGTTCCATCCTTAAAACCCCGATGATGAAAATTGATTGTTTTCGAGGCAAAGGTTCCATCCTTAAAACCCCGATGATGAAAATTGATTATTTTTGAGGCAAAGGTTCCATCCTTAAAACCCTGATGATGAAAATTGATTATTTTCGAGGCAAAGGTTCCATCCTTAAAACCCCGACGATAGGAGCAGTCCTACCGTTGAATGAAAATTGATTGTTTTTTAGGCAAAGGTTCTATCCTTAAAACCCCGATGATGAAAATTGATTGTTTTCGAGGCAAAGGTTCTATCCTTAAAACCCCGATGATGAAAATTGATTGTTTTCGAGGCAAAGGTTCCATCCTTAAAACCCCGATGATGAAAATTGATTATTTTCGAGGCAAAGGTTCCATCCTTAAAACCCCGATGATGAAAATTGATTATTTTCGAGGCAAAGGTTCCATCCTTAAAACCCCGATGATGAACATTGATTATTTTCGAGGCAAAGGTTCCATCTTTAAAACCCCGATGATAAAAATTGATTATTTTCGAGGCAAAGGTTCCATCCTTAAAACCCCGACGATAGGAGCAGTCCTACCGTTGAATGAAAATTGATTGTTTTCGAGGCAAAGGTTCCATCCTTAAAACCCCGATGATGAAAATTGATTGTTTTCGAGGCAAAGGTTCCATCCTTAAAACCCCGATGATGAAAATTGATTCTTCTCGAGGCAAAGGTTCCATCCTTAAAACCCTGATGATGAAAATTGATTGTTTTCGAGGCAAAGGTTCCATCCTTAAAACCCCGATGATGAACATTGATTGTTTTCGAGGCAAAGGTTCCATCCTTAAAACCGCGATGATGAAAATTGATTGTTTTCGAGGCAAAGGTTTCATCCTTAAAACCGCGATGATGAAAATTGATTGTTTTCGAGGCAAAGGTTCCATCCTGAAAACCGCGATGATGAAAATTGATTGTTTTCGAGGCAAAGGTTCCATCCTTAAAACCGCGATGATGAAAATTGATTGTTTTCGAGGCAAAGGTTCCATCCTTAAAACCGCGATGATGAAAATTGATTGTTTTCGAGGCAAAGGTTCCATCCTTAAAACCCCGATGATGAAAATTGATTGTTTTCGAGGCAAAGGTTCCATCCTTAAAACCCCGATGATGAAAATTGATTATTTTCGAGGCAAAGGTTCCATCCTTAAAACCCCGATGATGAAAATTGATTGTTTTCGAGGCAAAGGTTCCATCCTTAAAACCCCGATGATGAAAATTGATTTTGAGGCTAAGGAGCTTTCCTTAGGACCTCGAGCGAAATTTATATGAAAGCAATTGAAATTGGAATAATTTTCTTCGAAAGTGTGAATTTTCATAATAGGCGAGCGCAAAGAATTAGGCTTTGATAAAACGAGTGAATCTTGATGATGACAATAACACTGACAAATTATGTAAAGGGAACGGATGTTTGGAATCAATATTCAAGGTTCATCTAATATTTTCTTCAGTAAATATAGATTCCCTTGTGAGATATATCATCCGAATAAGGTTAAAGCTTAACTACCCCAAAATGTTATGCCTAGTAGACCTAATAGGATGCGTCTTAAGAGTAACAAAAATTACTCTTTACTCAGCCATTCCAACCTAAAGGCATTGTCCTATGGTTTTAATATCAGCATGGACGAAACTATCTTATAAAAAAAGAAATTCCCTGAAAAGAAAAACTGAAACGCGAAAGAAAATGCTGATAATAAAACTAAAGGACAAGAAAAACGGATCAGATCGCTTCTTTCTTCTACAATACTTCAACAGGGTGAGTAGAGGACCATTATGGGAGTGAACTGGTCGGGAAAGACTGTCGTGTCCAGTCTATCTGAATCATTGCTAGATCTGGTTCAGGAACAAAAGCTTGTATTTTATCTAGCAATTCTTCAGCAGTTGTTGCGGATATTATGATTCGCCGTGCCACTCTTGATATGAAATTCTTCTGCATAGCATAATCCATAAAAGCTATCAGACCTGTAAAGAAATTGTTAACATTTAAAAGCCCAATGGGTTTCTTATGCAAATTAAGTTGGGCCATGGAAGCAATTTGAAAGACTTCTCCCAATGTGCCAAAACCACCTGGTAGAGCGATAAAAGCATCAGCATTTAAAAGCATTTGTAACACACGCTCTTGCAAATTTTTAACCACTAATTCTTCTCCAATCGTGCCCCCAGAAACAAATTTCAAAGGTCCAGGGATGATGCCCAAAACTTGACTTCCTCCTAAAGATGCTGCTGATGCTACACCTCCCATTAATCCGACACTACCTCCTCCATAAACTAAATGTATTTTTCGCTCAGCTAATACTCTACCCAAATGGTTGGCTGCCTTTAAATACTCTTCATCTTTTCCAGGAAAAGCCCCAGAAAATACACAAATACTTCGGGATTTACGAGTTGGGGTTTTCTCCATTCCTATCCTTACCCTTGTAAGAAAAGAGGATATATTTATAGAGATGAAGAGATAAGGCAATAATTTTATTTTCAAGAATGGATACATTATTGCCAGCTATTCACAGTAGTCACGAGTATGACTCTGGTCAGGTATGGGTACACTATCGTTAAAAGAGGAGGAAAATTTTCAAAATAGCTGCTAGCATGTACAGTAGTCACTACTGTAGCTTACGTCAGGAGTAGGTACGTGATTGTTGGAAGAGAAGGAAAATTTTAAAAAGTGGCAGCTATATACAGTAATCATAACTGTATCTCATGTCAGGAGCGGGTACATTATTGGGAGGATAATTTCAAAAGCGACAGCTAGCATGTACAGTAATCGTGACTTTGGTCCGCATCTTCCACTGATTTTGCATCCAGTAATGGCTTCAATGCCTTCTATGAATCGGCGATTTGCATCCCATCCAGTTTTCTCACAAACTGGCAAACTGGGTCGTTTAATGTCAGATTCCCAAGACTATAATGATCTCGTTCTTTTTGGAGAATTATCCATAATCCAACAATCTCAAATTGCACTATTCCGCAAGAATGCACTTCAAGAACCTCTCGAATATCTTCTAGAGATTCCTTACGCAAGCCATTCTTAATGAATCTTATTCTATCATTACGATTTCTGGTGATCACTCCTGGAGAACGACATTTATTGCCGCAAATCCACCATCCACAATTATGACAAACGCCTAGCCTCTTTGCTCTTCTTTTTTTGGCATAAGCGCTTTTACCAAAGCCGGGCATACGGGGAAAGAACGCTTCTGGAACTTCACCAGCTGAACGAACCTTAGCTTCGATTAGCCACCGCACATTATCAGGAATGCCTTTGTGCATAAATACTCTGAATCGTTCACATCTAGCTTGATAAATCTTTTTAAGAACATTTATTGGGAAGGAAGGAAAATACTTTCGTAGGGCGGAAAGAGAAGACTCCATTGATGAAAGAGGTATTTAAGAGAAGAAAGAAATTAGTGATTGTAGGAAATGGAAATAACTAACACATATTTATAGTGATGAAAGGGATAATGCATTAATTACACTTGCAGAAGCAAGTACATTATTGTCAAAAGAAAGGACAAATGACAGCTTATATGTACAGCAATCATGACTGTGGCTCTCATCTTCCACTGATTTATGTCTAGTAATGGCTTCAATGCCTTCTATGAGTCGAGGATTTGCTTCCCATCCAGTTTTCTTAAAAGTTGGCAAACAGGGTCGTTTACAGTCACATTCCCAAGACTGTAACGGTCTCGTTCTTTATGGTAAGTCCTCCACAATTTGACAATTTGACCTTGCACTTTTCCACAAGAATGCGTTTCAAGAGTCTCTCGGATATCTTCCAGAGATTCCTTACGCAGGCCATTCTTAATGAATTTTCTTTTATCTTCACGATTTGTGGAGATGTATCCTAAAGAGCGACATTTAGTATTACAATTCCATCGCCCACATTTATAACACACGCCTAGTCTCTTTGCTCTTCGCCTTTTGGCATAACGGCTTTTACCTAAACCGGGCATGTGGGGCATAAATGCATCTGGAACTTCACCCGCCAAACGGACCTTAGCTTCAATTATCCACTGCACATTATCCGGAATGCCTTTACGTGTAAAAACTCTGATTCTTTCACATCTAGCAAGGTAGATCTTTTTAAGGACTTTTATTGGAAGGGAAGGAAAGTATTTTCGCAATGCAGAAAGAGTAGAATCCATTGATGAGAGAAGAATTTGAGAGAAGAGGGAAATGAATCAGTTATTGTAGGAGACTGGAATAACCGACTTTAGAAGTCACGGGGTATCTTATCCGCTGCTTAATCAGAAGGAAGAATACGCATTTATAGTGATAAAAGGGATAACGTGTCGATTACACTTAGGGGAGGATGTACATCTGTCAAAAGAAAATGCAAACTTTTCCAAATATAACAAACTGTATGTACAGTAATTGTGACTGTGGCTCACATCTTCCACTGGTTTTATGTCCAGTAACGGCATTAACGGCTTCTATGAGTCGAGGATTTGCTTCCCATCCAGTTTTCTTACAAGCTGGCAAACAGGGTCATTTACAGTTAGATTCCCGGGACTGTAACGGTTTCGTTCTTCATGAAAAATGCTCCATAAACCAAGAAGTTCACGTTGCACAGATCCACAAGAATGCGTCTCAAGAGTCAATTGGATATCATCCAACGAGTCCTTACTCAGGCCATTCTTAATGAATCGTATTTTATCTTCTCGATTATCAGAGATCATCCGTAAAGAACGACATTTAGTATTACAAGTCCACCGTCCACATTTATGGCAGACTTGTAACCTTTTCGCTCTTCGCTTTTTGGCATAAGAGCTTTTGCCTATACCAGGCATGTGAGACACAAATGCCTCTGGGATTTCACCTGCCAGACGAACCTTGGCTTCGATTAACCACCGCACATCTTCAGGGATTCCTTTGTGCATCAGAACTCTTAATCGTTTACAGCGAACTTGGTAGATCTTTTTTAGGATGTTCATTGGGAGAGAAGGGAAATACTTTCGCAAGGCGGAAAAAGTAGGATCCATTTTCTAGGAGGAAGTAAAAGAAAGAAGGGGTGAAGGAATCAGTTATTATGGGCAACTGAGAGAACCGACTTGAGAGTCACGGAGTACCGTATCCGCCGTTTAACCGGAAAAGTGAATCCTACTTTATTTTGGTATCATAGATATTTCTTATCTTTGATGTCTCATCAGGCATGACATTGATCCAGTCCTTGATTATTGAATCTATTGTCTGCTTTCGACGACAATATTTCTCGATATCCGCGCTTATCTTTGACCATAGCTATTTCTTATCTTGGATACCGCTAAGCTGACGTCAATTCTGTCCATCCAGGTGTAGCCTCGACTATTGAATCGAATACTAGGCTTTTGACAATATTGTCTACTTTATCCTTGAATTGCTGATGGGGCTGGGTCCAACATATCAGCTGTGCATCCGGCGGTAGATTGATAAGAGCTGATGTCATTGTGATCTCAGCTTATACTGCTGTAGCTGTGCCGTGGATGTGCTTCCCATTTGATTCCTGTTCTGTATGCCATGCATGCATGATGTGAAATGCATGAATGTAGAGCATGTGTAACTAATGGTTCTTTTTTATTTTGGAAGTTCTTCATGTCTTTGCTTTACGGGATCCTCTTTGTAATTGTCTTCTATCATTGAATCTCTTTATGCTTTCCAGCTGTTGTCTATTGTCTCGCTTTCCAGCTATTGTCCATTTTCTCAAAAGCCTAACTCTTTTCAAAAATCTTCTTTCCTTGATTTGCTCTTGAATTTTGGCTTCAATTTCCTTAATGTCCGCCTCGTACTTTATGCCTCTCTGGATAATTGTCCCTGTTGAGATATTTGTGAGTATGATTCTTTATTGCTGACATGGACATGTTAAGACTTCTGAAGCGATCATTCAGGCTACCACCAAGGCTATCTCCCAAAGATTTGTTACTCCTTCTTCTTTGTTAGCCTATGTTCTGTGCCGCTCGCAAAGCAGGACCTCAATCTTACCTGTTTTAATTCATAAAGCTTATCAAAGTAATCTACGATCTTTGTTTTTTTCTAAGTTTTAATTATTACTATTCTTCCTTCAAAAGTCATAATTTATTGCACACTTAAGGCTAGTAGGAATGTGAGATTTGAAGGAAAAGAACTGGATAGAAGCGACTTTAGCATTTTGAACGTGAGAATCTAAGGTAAGTTAAAGAAAATTGGCTTTTTATTTATGGGTAATATGATAATCTTGGGTACAGATAGATAATGAAAGTGTAAGGGAAGAAAGCTCTCTTTGACAACTTTGATCAAATAAACTTTGGTAACCCTGTATCCACTTCTCCCATTCTGTTTGAAAATTTCTTCATTATGCAAAGTATTTCTTTACTGCATCCGAATTTACTGGCTTCGGTAATTCTCGTCCATCCATTTCTGTCAGAATTAGTGCCCCTCCTGAAAATGCTTTCTTCACGACATTTGGCCCGTCATAATTTGGTGTCCATTTTCTTCTTAAATCATGTTGCATGGGTAAAATTTTCTTGAGCACTATGTCACCTTCGTGAAATTGTCGTGGGCGAACCTTTTTGTTGTAAGCACGAATCATCCTTCTTTGATAAAGTTGCCCATGGCAGAGGGCTATCATTCTTCTTTCATCAATTAGATTTAATTGCTCGTATCTAGCTTTGGCCCATTCTGCTTCTCTTAATTGAGTATCCATTAGTACCCTTAATGAAGGAATTTCAACTTTGATGGGCAATACAGCCTCCATACCGTATACCAGAGAAAAAGGTGTTGCTCCAGTAGAAGTATGGGTAGAAGTTCTATAAGCATGTAGTGCAAAAGGTAACATCTCATGCCAGTCCTTGTAAGTGACGATCATCTTTTCAACAATTCTCTTGATATTTTTATTGGCCGCTTCTACTGCACCATTCATCATCGGTCGATAAGGTGCTGAATTGAGATGCTTGATTTTGAATTGCCGGCACAAAGTCTGCATCATTGCATTATTCAGGTTCGTGGCATTGTCTGAGATGATACACTCTGGCGGTCCATAGCGACAAATGATTTCTTTCTTAATGAACCGGCATACCACCTTTTGAGTTACGCTTGCATAAGACACAACTTCTACCCATTTAGTAAAGTAGTCAATTGCAACTAGGATGAATTTGTGACCATTGGAAGCTTTAGGGGTAATCGCTCCAATGACATCGATTCCCCACATGGAAAAAGGCCAAGGTATTGCTGTTACATTAAGAGGAGCAGGTGGAGCTTGGATCTTGTTGGCATATATTTGGCATTTGTGACATTTTCTTACGTGATTGACGCAATCACTTTCCAATGTGAGCCAATAGTAACCAGCCCTCATTATTTGTCTTGCCATGGTATGACCACTAGTGTGTGCTCCACATATTCCAGAATGAACTTCTTCCATGATCTTTCGTGCTTCATGAGTATCTACACAGCGAAGTAGCATCGAGTCTGGGGTTTTCTTGTAACGTATGTCTAGGTTTAAAAGAAAACCCATTGACAATCTTCGTAGAAATTTCTTGTCATTTTCTGATGCTTCTGGTGGATATACTCTTTCTTGGAGGTATTTCTTGATATCGTGATACCAAGGCTTTCCATCAAATTCTTCTTCGATGCTCATGCAATAAGCTGGAGAATCTATTATTCTCATCTCGAACACAGGAGTATGCTCGGGGTCACTGATCTTGTACATAGCAGCCAAAGTAGCTAAAGCATCCGGTATTTGATTATCTTCCCTTGGAAGATGATGGAAGCTTATACTGTTGAATTTTCGAGCCAAGTCTAGTATGAGCTTTTGGTAAGGGATCAATTTTGAATCCCTTGTCTCCCATTCTCCGTTGATTTGATATATGACTAATGCGGAATCCCCATAAACTCGGAGATCTCGCACTTTCAATTCCAGTGCCATTTGGAGTCCCATAGCACATGCCTCATACTCTACTATATTGTTGGTACAAGGAAATGTAATTTTTGCTGTGAGAGGGAATTGCTCTCCACTTGGAGAGATGAGTATGGCTCCAATCCCTTGTCCCAAAGCATTAGATGCTCCATCGAATGCCATTTTCCATGTTTCATCATCTTTAAAGACTTCCTGTTCTATCGTCATTATATCTCCATCAGGAAACTCCATTTTCATTGGCTCATAATCATCCAATGCTCTATCAGCCAGATATTCAGCAATCATACTCCCTTTTACAGCCTTTTGGGTGACATACTGTATGTCGTATTCAGACAACAGCATTTGCCATTTTGCGATCCTGCCTGACAAAGCTGGTTTATCAAAAATGTACTTAATGGGATCAGTCTTGGAGATTAGCAATGTGGTGTTGTTGAGCATGTAGTGTCGTAGTCGGTGTGCTACCCATGCAAGGGCACAACAGGACTTTTCTACTATTGAGTATTTCGCTTCATATTTGGTAAGCTTCTTTCTCAAATAGTAAATTGCATGCTCTTTCTTGCCTGTCTCATCACGTTGACCCAATACGGATCCTAATGAAGAATCCTGTATGGATAAATATAGAATCAACGATTCTCCAGATTGGGGTGGTACCAAGACTGGTGGATTTGATAGATATTGCTTGATTTTCTCGAATGCTTCTTGGCATTCGTTATTCCACTCGATCGGATTGTTCTTCTTTAGTGATTTGAAAAGAGGTTCACACTTGGACGTCAATTGTGAAATGAACCTTGCTATGAAGTTGATTCTGCCCAGAAAACTTCTTACTTGTTTTGGAGTCTTCGAGGGTTGCATTTCTTGTATTGCTTTGACTTTACTCGGGTCAACTCGAATCCCATCCTTGCTGACCATGAAACCCAATAACTTTCCTGAAGAGGCTCCAAAAATACATTTGGCAGGATTCAACTTCAGTTGATATTTGCGAAGTCTATCGAATAGTTTTCTTAGCACTTTTAGATGCCCCCTAGCAGTGAAAGTTTTGGCGATCATGTCGTCTACATATACTTCAATTTCTTTATGCATCATGTCATGGAATAACGCAACCATGGCTCTTTGATATGTAGCACCAGCATTCTTTAACCCAAAAGGCATCACCTTGTAGTAGAAGGTACCCCAAAGGGTTATAAAGGCAGTTTTTATCATATCATCTGGATCAAGTTTGATTTGATTGTATCCAGAGAAGCCATCCATGAAGGAAAAATAGGAGTTTCCTGCGGTATTATCCACCAGCGTATCAATGTGAGAAAGTGGGAAGTTATCTTTAGGACTGGCTTCGTTCAATGGCCGGTAGTCCTGACAAACTCTTAGTTTCCCGCTTTCTTTCTTTTCGACTGGAACAATGTTAACCACCCATTCTGTATATTCAGCGACCCCAAGGAATCCTGCATCCGACAGCTTTCGAATCTCATCTTTCACTCTTAAGATTAGATCCGGCTTTAATCTTCGTAACTTTTGTCTGACAGGCTTCGCCCTAGGTTTTAAGGGTATTTTGTGTAGTACTGTGTCTGAGCTTAAGCCAGGCATATCTTGGTATGACCAAGGAAACACATCCACATATTCTTTCAATAAGTGGACTAATTCTTCTTTTTCTTCATGAGGGAATAGAGTGCCAATCTTGACTTCTTTTACATTCTGACTGTCTCCCAAGTTAAATGCCTCAGTTGGTTCTTGACTTGTTGCTCTTTCTTTTTCATCTCGCTCGATCATTTTTAATAGCTCAGGAGATATTTGAAGATCTTCGTCATCCGAGTCGGTAGTGTTTACAGGATTATCAAAGTTCATTCTTTTATTGTCATCAAAGAGAGTTTCAGGTCTGCATTATTCAGAGAGAAAAAAAAAATGGCAAGAATGAGATGGATGCAAACTGGTACTTTATTTATAGTGTGCATAAATCACAACTTTATTGGAATAAAAAGCAATAACTAAAAGGTTCACTTAAACAAAGACTACACCCTATTGATTGAACCTTTATTTAGGAGGTTTTTACTATTGGATTACTTTGGAAAGCTTTCGATTATAACAGGCAGTTCTATCGCCTCCCAATTGTTCAGCACATCCCGTGGGCCACAAGGTTGAATGAGCTCCTCATCTTCAGGTGAATCGCTGATGATTGCTTGAATAGAAAGACTTTCAAAAGACTTGTTGATGTTGATGGTCAGCGCGCCTTCATTGTTATTTTTTGAAATCAAACCACCACTCACGAACGTTTCGGTGATCTCTGGGACATCCAGATTTCTTTCCTGGAGAGGATGCCCTGTTAATCGTGCAATCCTCTTTTCTCTCTTTTCAGCTATTGCCTTCATTTTGTCATGTCTTGTCGGTGTGAAGCCTAGGCCGTATTTCCCTTTATTTGTGGTGATTTTCAATGGCTCTGTGATTCCTTGTAAATCTTGTCCCAGTCCTAACCCCGGTGAGTATCCTCCTTTTATCATGAGTTTGGCAACCATGCGACTTGTTTTAGAGATGCTAGGAATGAGTTCTTCTCCATATTCGCTGACATAAGCAGCATTGACAATCTCAAAAGACCTGAAGGAGCAGTCAGGTATATTTTCATTGACCTCGACATATTGAGCATCCGCAGGTCTTGACAACAGAATATCTTCTTCAGCAAAGACTGTGATTATCTTTCCTTCAATGATGAATTTCATTTTTTGATGTAATGAAGAAGGAATTGCTCCGGCCATATGGATCCATGGTCTTCCCAGCAGACAGGTATATGATGGACAAATATCCATGACTTGGAATGTGATGTGGAAAAGACAGGGACCAATCCCTATTGGTAGCTCTATTTCTCCAACAACATCTCTCTTCGTTCCGTCAAACGCTCGAACAACAATATGACTGTTGTTGAGGTATGATGGGTCTAAACCGATCTTATGTAAGGTTTTGAGTGGCATTACATTTAGAGCTGACCCATTGTCGATAAGAACTCTAGCCATAATCCGATCTTTGTATTTGACCGAAATATGTAGGGCCTTAGAGTGACCCCTTCCTTCTGCTGGTATCTCATCGTTAGTGAATGTGATGAGATTTTGTGCCATGATGTTGTTGACGAGGTGGTCAAAGTTGTTCACGGAGATATCTTGTTCAACATAAGCCTTATTCAGGACTTTGAGAAGAGCTTCTCGATGGGCATCAGAGCTTAAGAGCAATGAAAGTATGGAAATTTTTGCTGGTAGGCGGTTCAATTGCTCAACGATGCTGTACTCACTTTGCTTTATGAGTTTGAGAAACTCATTAGCTTGTTCGTCTGTCACTGCTCGAGGCATCTCTTGCTCTTTGGATGTATTTGTATCAAGAGGTCCACTTGTTGGGTCTGTGACGTTCTTATCTTTTTGGAGCTTGTTCATTTCCTCCGGAGAATAGCACCGACCACTTCTAGTCATAATCCCAACTTCTAACGGAGTTGATGTGATGTTAGAAGTGTAATCATAGCTCCATGGAACAGTTTTGTCTGATTTGTATGGGAATGGCTTCGGGACTTGAATTTTTAGAGGCTTAAGAGTAGGTTTTGAGATTGATATGACTAGTGGTCTTGGCATAGCATCTTGTTCTTTAATGATCACATTCACGTCATCATCTTTATCTGACATAAAAACGATGAGTTGAGAGGAATCAATGAGACTTTGTAGTCTTTCACGAAATTCTGAGCATTCCTGGATAAAATGACTCTTACTGTCATGAAAGTT
This sequence comes from Aquilaria yunnanensis, assembly GCA_039654915.1. NCBI lineage: Eukaryota > Viridiplantae > Streptophyta > Magnoliopsida > Malvales > Thymelaeaceae > Aquilaria > Aquilaria yunnanensis. The sequence goes on from CM077597.1 coordinate 96,666,884, forward strand.
GCACCACTTCTCATCCTTGACTTCTTCATGTCCAAAAGAAGATTTTCCCAGGATAATCCCTTCTTTCACAAGGCATGAATATACATGCTTAAGAGGGGTTATGATATCGTTGACTGACTTTTTCATCGGCCGGTATTCTTCTATCATGTTGATTGGTTTTGCTTGATGAGACGGCAATGGATTGTGAGTGACGTTTGGTTCATCGGAAAAGTCCAACCACTTTGACTCAATTAATTGTTGGACTATACGTTTTAATGCTATGCAATTTTTCAGGCCATGGCCTGTAACGCCATCATGATATGGGCAATTCATGTTGGGGTTATACCAACTTGGATATGGGGGTTCCAGCGGCCTTGTAGGAATTGGGCGAATAAGTTGACTCTCGATGAGTTTTGGATACAACTCAGTATAAGTCATGGGAATTGGTGCGAAAATTTCTCTTGGTCTTGGTGCAGGCAGTGGAGGAGTCGGAATGGGTGGCCGTAACTGATTAGGCCTGTTGAATGGATAATTGTTTGGCCTATTGGGAGGAAAATCACTGGGCCTATTTGGAGGATAATAATTGGGCCTATTGGCAGGATAAGATAGGCGAGGTCCGGTGGCCACAGTACCCACGAGGGGAATCCCTCTTCCTCGCCCTATTTGTTGTATTTCTTCATCTTTTCTTTTGGATGGTCCTCCTCTTTTCATAGGATCACTGAAGAACTCAGTAATCTTCCCGGTCCTGATACCGTGCTCGATCCTTTCTCCAGACATGACTACGTCGGAGAAGTTAGTTGCCGCATTGCCAATAAGTTTGTCATAATACGGGTACTTCATTGTCTGGACAAACAAAGTGACCATTTCCCTTTCTGTCATGGGTGGCTGCACTTGTGCAGCTAAGTCCCTCCACCGTTGGGCATATTCCTTGAATGTTTCTGGCTTTTTCTTCTCCATGTTTTGGAGAGTTTGGCGATCCGGAGCCAAGTCCATAACATGTTTATAGTTGCCGATGAAGGCCTGAGCAAGGTCATTCCAAGTTTTGATGTTTCTTGGTCCTTGACTTAGATACCACTACAATGCTGATTTTGTGAAACTTTCCTGAAAAAGTGCAATCCACACATTTTCATCTTTTGTGAGTGGTTGTAGTCTCCTTAGGAACAGTGTGATGTGAGTGATGGGATCACTCGTTCCGTCATATTTTACGAAATCCGGTACTTTAAAGTCCGAAGGGATTACGACATCTGGCACTAAGCAGAGGTCATCCACTGAAAGGGATCCGAATATAGTGCATCCTTCAATGGCTCTCAGTCTTTTCTCTATTGTCTCGAGTTTTTGAGATTCTGCTTCATCTTTTGGTAATGTCTTCTTCTCTTCCTGTACAGTGTCTTGTTTTAGGTGAACACTAGCAGACGGTCCTGATTCTTGAAACAGGTTTTCTTGGACTGAGACTCGTTGCGGGGTGAATCCCGAGGGATAAGTGGGATCTTGTACTTCTTTGATGGGGACTTGAGTTGCTTTCCCTTTGATTAATTCCATCAATTGTCTCATCTGTTCTGACATACTTTCAATCTTAGACTCCATCTCCATGAGACGTCCTTCGGCTTGTTCTGCCATTAATCTTGTTTGGAGTCGAGTTGAATATCGGTGTTGAGGTCCAATTTTACCTTTTTAAAGGAATATTTATTTTATTAGATTCTATGTGTGTATGATTGATGTGATGGATGCATGCATGAATATTGTAAATACTTGGTGAAAGAAGAACTATAATGGAATTTCTCAATTACATTCAGCAAAGGTTTGTTTAAAAGAAACGACCCAAAGTACAATACTGTTTTCTGGCCTTAGATATGAACTCCATCATTCTTTGAACATTTACTGATGGAGTAGGACAGCTCAGTTCTTCTAACTCCTTGGCTTCTTCGCCCATTAGTTGGGCTTGTTCTGTAACTTTTCTGACTTCTACCAAAAATGTTTGCAATTGATCTTGAGAAAATCTGTATTGATCTTCCCAATATCTTGCCCTCATCTCTTTTTGGTCAGTTTCCTCAACCAATTGGGAGATGACTTGTTTTTGGCATTCAATCTTTTCTTCAAGTTGTTGTGTTTTATGACCGAGCTGTTGTATGTCGAGGAGCATTCTCTTGTTCTTCTCCTTTTCTTCCTCTAGTTCTTTTTCCAATTCTCTTTTCGCCAACTTTCTGATAACCTCGTCAGGTAGAACTATTCCTTCCTTCCGGTTATTTCTCCATTCATAATAAGCAGTGGGAGAAATAATAGGCCCCGACTTCAATATGAAAAGTCTTTTCCACGCAACTGAAATACCCATTGCGAGCTTATTTGAATTTGGATCTTCGTGTGAAAATTCCAACTTACTCAGATTATGCGTCATGGTATAAATTGCATGGACCCAAATTGTTTTCGTACTTGAGCTGGGGCATAACTTGTTCCTCCCCATATACCTAAGAGAGGAACCCACGGGCAATTGCCGCAACGGTAGACAACGCGGGTGGAGGTAGACCAGGGGGCTCTCCATTCAATTTCTAATTCAGTGATGTTCCTGAAGTAGTTAACCCATGCTTCCTTGCTGTCATGATGAGTGGTTTCACTTTTCAAAAAGGCTTCGATTGGGATGAAGTCCTTTGAAAAGCGATTTCCGAAGTGTTGCTTATCACAAGGAAGGTGGCTTTTGATCCAAATGTAGAGAAGATGCGAACATCCCATGAATTTGCCCCCTCTTTGGCGACAGAAGTTTAATGCCCTGATAGTTTCACATAATATTACTGAGGTCGGATTCACTTGAGCGTTGCAGACTTGCTCAAATAGTGTGATGACATCTCCTTCAATGAATCCGATAATTCTTGGGAAGACTACCGGGCCATATATTGCCAGGGCGAAAAGCTTGCGTCGTTGATCCTTCTGAGGGAGAACGTGGCTTAATTGTTTCAAATCGATCCAACTGATAAATTTCCGACATCCTTTTGTTGCAAACTTGGCTTGAAGACTGGAAGCTGGCATATCCAGTAATTTTGCCAGGGCTCGATGAGGCTCCGTTCTTCTATCGTGTTGATACGTCTCAATTGGATAATCGGAGGACCAACCCAATAGGTTGTTGTATTCTTCAATGGTTGGAACCAGATCCATCTTGTCGAAAGAAAAGCATCGATAAAATGGATCCCAAAATTGTATTAGAGCCCGGACAAGTGATGCATCAACGGTAACTTTTAGTAGGCGAGCGATGTGACCATACTTTGCTGTAAAAGCTTCCCGATCTGCAGAGTTCCAACTATTCCAGACTTGTAATAATTCAGTGATGTCATTCTGATTTATCTAGACCGATACCTGGTCTTTGAGCTGAACGTGAGAGTGGGACGTCAGAGAATCTCCGTGAAGCTTTTGGGCCGTTTCGGAGTATTCCATAGCCTCGGGCTGAGTTTCTACTATCGTGTCGTTCCATGATCCATTAACCATTGTGGGAAGGTAGTCGAGAACGTCCATGATAGTAATTCTTCCACCAAATATTTATCTTTAATGATGAAATGTATATGCCAGAAAAATAAGGAAAAGCAGAGTTAGTAAAAAGGTAATACATAGGATTACACAAACATATAGATAAAGCAAAACCTATGAAAATTGGAACCGAAGTATAGGAAATTCTTAATGGCTGGTTCTACGATAGAGTAAGGGATTCTATATGCAGAAGGTGGTTTATCAAAAAGGCAAGGGATAGTTCCCGAATCCCGTCACTAAATCATAGTGACGGCCCGATTCCTTACCCTCTAGGGTTAATGTAAGGAATGGATTAATTCGGGTCGTAGCTTTTCGTGGGCCCATGCAGAGACTAACTGTCTCAGGAGGCAATACACTACTTTGCTACTTTGAAACCGGTGAAGGCTTGGAGACCATGGCCTCATAAGGACAACAACACCAATTCCGCTTAGAAAGAATTGTGTTCGATTTGAAAAAGCTCGGGTATAGAGCTTCATATTGTGAATGCATTATGCATGTTTAGAATAAGTAAATATAACATATAAATCCACATAATAAGCAAAGTAAATCAAAACAAATCAACTTTAGGCTCGACTCACTAACGTGGAGTCCTCAGTGGAGTCGCCAAGCTGTGGCAACGTTGGGTTTTCGGGAGTCGCCACCAATCTGTTTATGTTTAGGTCGATTGGTTACCTAAAATATGGTCTGCGAGAGTTCGGGGGTTCGGGAGTACGGTTACATTAAAACAACTTTGTTAAAACGCCCAAAAATTGGTACCTTAGTTGATTTTAATTTTGTTTCGCTTTGCTTTTAAATAAATTTCAGTTAATTTTCAATCTAGAATTTTTAACTGAATTAATCGGATGTGGATTTTTGGTAATTAATTTGTATAGAATTTTATACTTCCGAACCATGGACTCTGCCGAGTCATTTGGACACGTAAGATTTGATTCCGAACCATGGACTCTGCCGAGTCATTTGGACACGGAATTTGGTGAAATTTTAAACAATTTTACCCATATTATGAATATGGATTTTATCTTTATATTTATTTAATTTATTTAGTTAAAAAAAGTTAATATTTTCCAAACCGTAGATCCTGCCGGATCATCCAGATATGGAAATTACTTTAATTAATTGTTAGTTATATAATTATTATTTTTATGGAATTTATTATTACTAATTTGTAAGTCTTTTGTTTATGAAAATTTTAGATTTATTAATAATCTAAAAATTTTATTTTTTTTTCTTTATATTTTCTTTTCTTTTCTTTCTTATTGATTTTATCTTTCTTTTAGTTTTATTTTTCCTTTCTTTTCTTTCTTTTCTTTTCTTTTCTTTTTCTTTTCTTTCTTTTCTTTCTTTCTTTTCTTTCTTTCTTTTCTTTTTTTATATTTTTCTTATCTTCCTTATCTTTTTCTTATCTTTCTTTTAGTTTTTTTTAGTGAAAGTTATTTATTATTTAAATAATTATTCAATTTATAAAAGAAAAATAATTTTATTTAATAAAATATTTAATATCAAGAAATTTTTTAAAGAAAATTTGAAGAGTTGACATTTATTCTGTTGGTTTGATAACCAAAAAGTAATTATTTAACCAAGATTTTATTTAACAAATAAACTAAAAAATTATACATATATTTCAAAAATAAAAGAAAAGTCTTAGTATGTTATCTGATAAAAAGTGAACAAAAAGTAATTATTTAATCAAAATTTTATTTATTTAACAAAAGAAACAAAAATTTTATATATATAAAAAAAGTTTTAATATTTTGTTTGTTTTTGTTTTTTAAAAAAAGGATTAACCAGAAATAATTATTTAATTGAGAACACCAAAACATTTATATGTATATTTTAAACAAAAAGAAAAAGTCTTAATATTTATTTAATTTGTTTTGAGTAAAAGATTAACTAAAAAGCAATTATTTTAATTAAAATTTTATGTATATTAAAAAAAAAACCACAAATTTATATGTATATTTTAAAATAAAAGAAAAATCTTAATATTTTATTTTTGATTTTTTTAATAAAAAGAATTAATCAAAAGTGATTATTTAAGAAAAGAAACTAAAATTTTATGTATATAAAAGTTTTGATATTTATTTGTTTTGTTTTTGATAGAAATTTAACCAAAAGTGATTATTTAAAAATTTACATGTATATAAAAATCTTGATATTTATTTGTTATTTTTATATTCTTTTTGTTTGATGAAAGATTTTTTTAAATAATTTTAATTTATATCTCTGAAAATATATCTAATTAATAAGTCTAAAATATTTAAGAGAAATTCAATTCACTTTTTTTATTATTTATTTTTTATTATTTTTGACTAAGATTTTTATAAAGGAAACAAAAAGTTATATCTTTTCATTATTTTGAAAGAAATAAGTAAAAATATTACTGAATAAAATATTAACTCAAAATTTTTACTCTTTTTATTCTTTTTATTAATAAAGAAAACCTTATCTTTTAAATTGGTAAAATGACAATTTCAGTCCTTTACGTCTCTCAGCCTCTGGATAAGTTCCTGAAGCTTCTGATTTTGACAATTTTGTCGTTTTCTGTCAATTTGGGCCAGAAACGTCGGTCGGCCCAAAAATTCATGTGACAAACTACCAAATGCTCCTGGAACTTTCAGAATTTGTCAATTTTTCCCGAAACTTCTTAATTTTGTCATTTTTACCTCAAACTTTTAAATTTTGCCATTTTTTTGGAGTTTTCTTTTTTTCTTTCAAATACACACATATATCATTTTAAATCAAATCTTCACAAAACAAAAATGTATTTTAAACTAATTAAAATTTTTAGTAATAATAATAATAATAAAAATAATAATTTTTTTTATTTAATTTCTTTTAAAATTTTTTTAATGGTCGGACGAAATTGGGTGTCAATAGGCACATCCTCCAAAATTATTACGCAAATTAATGAATTACAATGGTGGTGCGGAAGCAAGGCATTTTCGTAAGCATAGTTGAGAGTTCAATAGTCAGTTATCCTTTACTTCTACTGGGGTTGAAATTAATATGCAAATCAATGATGGAGGTGGCCCCCCCTGTGTTTTAAATTAGAGGGGAGAACCATCATCATATTGGTTGTTTAGTGCCATTTGATGGTAATTGACCAAGATATACGTAGTTATATGTTCATGACACTGAGCATGAAACGGAAAATCGCATAAGGTGTTTTGGCACCGCAAGTGCAAGTTCTTTGAATAAGGCCATCATAGAAGGGTTAACATATATGCTTTATGAGTATAATCAGCTTGTAATGGAGTTTCAGAGGGTTTGTGACATGTACCGTGAATTTGGAGGATGTCTTATTCGATTAAGGTTAATGATATCTAGATCTGGAGATGGTCGACGTTACAACCTACCAGAATCAAATGAGGTTATTGGATTGACAATTGGGCTATAAGAAGAGGAGGCTATACAAGGGACGTTGTTGTTTTCACGCATCGCCATGGACCAATTTGTATCAATGTATTGTACCCTAAATTGATGTCATTACATTTTTTGGTTTTGCAACCATATCGTATAGATGGATACTTTGCTAGAATTCTCCATCATGAAGTATCGTTAAATGAATCGATACGCAGTAAAGTGACAATGAGAGAATGATATGTTTTTTAGCTACAATAACATGATTTTGTTTACTTATTGGTGTTATGAGGTGGTAGACTTTTTCAGCAATATATGATGTTCGCGTATTGTTGCATTCTAGAAGAGTGTTTTAACTGGATTAGAGCACATCAAGTTGAATTTCGCTGTGAGGTATTCTATGGAGTGGAAGATGTAATCAACAGAGGTGATGTATGAGAGGCCTTTGCGGGTCGACCTTATATTTTACCATCATTATTTTCTAGTAGTCCTCGCTATATGACTCAAATGTATCAAGAATTGATGGCAATTTGACATTGGATTGGCTATTCGGATTTGTTTATAATCGTGATATGCAACCTAAATTAGAATGAGATCACAAAGTTTTGGAAATGATTCCAGGACAAGTTGTTCATGACAGGCCCAACATTGTTGATAGGGTATTTGAAAAATGAAGTAGCTATCTTTGCTTGATGATATTACTAAAGGCCAACATTGGACGATAAATGGCTGGTAATATAACCTTCATCATTTTAGTTTCTTATTTATGATTTTAAGTTTATAAATATTATTAGTTATCCACTATGATCAAATATAGTGACATTTTATGCAGTTGTCGTTGTAATAGAGAACCAAAAACGTGGTTTATCTTATCCGCCCATCTCTTTATTTTTACATCTAGAAAACACGCTTAAGGATCCTATATTTATTGATAAATATATCTCTGCTGAGTTACCGAACAAAGAAAGAGATCCTATTGGTTATGTGGCTATAACTAAGCATATGATCCATGGTCATTGTGGGAGTACTAACCTTAGGTCTCATTGCATAGTTAATGGAAGATGCAAGAAAAAATATCCTTGGCCATTTTAATCTGAGACATCGATTGGTGAAAATGAGTATCTTAATTATAGACGTCGCTTTACACAAGATACAGTTATAAAGAATGGTGCAATTCTAGACAATTGTTCTGTTCATCCACATAATGTCAATTTAGTAGTGAAACATAATTGTCATGTTAATATTGAGAAGACCAATAAGGGCAGATGCTTAAAGTATTTTAGTAAATATATGCATAAGGGAACTGACAGGTCAACTGTTATCATCAAAAGCACTGGGGAAGGTCATCATGTGGCTCATGGACAAAACTATGATGAGGTTGATGAAATTAAATAAGGCATGGATTGTAGATATATTTCTACAACAGAGGCTTACTGGCAAATTTTTGGGTTTGATATCCATCACCATAACCCACTGGTTAAACGACTTTCCTTTCATCTTTCCAATGAACAAAATGTTATGCAACCTGCGAGTTCCAATATTCGTAATGTCGTTGAGTGTCAGAGAAACAGTGTTACTATGTTTCTGGCATAGATGAAATGCAATGAAAGTGATGCTACTGCAAAAATGCTAACATATGTGAAGTTTCTAATGCATTATATGTAGAATAGACAGCTTAAAAAAAGGACTCCACATGTTAGAAGAACGGCAGTAGGTAGATTGTGGAACGTACACCCAACTGCCAGCAAGCAATATTATTTATGCATGTTGCTAAACATATAATAAGGTTTGACCTCTATTGAGGATTTACATATAATTCATAATGTTGTGCATCCTACTTTTAGAGAAGTGTATCTTGCATTAGGGCTGTTAAATGGTGATGGTGAGTTGCATCTGGCATTAGATGAGGCTTCAGAATGGGCGATGTATTTTTATTTACATAAATTTTTTGTCACATTATTAGTATTTTGTCAAGTTTTAAACCTCATTGATATGTGGAACCACCACTGTGATTAATTGTCTGATGGTGTTATAGTGGTACAATGCAAAATAAGGAATGATCCCAAGTTGGTACTATAAGATGCTGATAGGTATAATTATGCACTATATAATGTTGAAAAGATCTTCAATAGGAGTGGTAGGAGTTTGAGAGAATTTCCTGATATGCCTTACCCTAATATAAGTACATTGGTGCTTGAGGAGAATTTGTTAGTAATAGGGGAATTAAATTACGATCAAGCGGCACTTTTAATTAAACACTTGTCTATATTCCGTGGGCTGAATAAAGACCAACTACGTGTCTACAACTCTATTATCAAATCAATTAAATCTGGATCTAGTAGATTCCTTTTTGTATATGGAAATGGTGATACTGGAAAGACTTATCTATGACGTACACTTCTTTCATGTGTTTGTTCGAAAGGAAGGATAGCACTTGCAGTTGCATCGTTTGGTATTATAACGCTTTTGTTACCAGGGGGTCGTAGTGCACATTCACGTTGAAAGATTCTTATCAAGTTGGATAAGGATTCTATGTGTAATGTTAAACAATTCACACTGTTGGAAGAATTGTTATATAGGGCAAGTTTGATAGTATGGGATGAGGCTTCCATGACACACCGTCATGCTTTTTAGGCTTTAGACTGAACTTTGCGAGATGTAATGCATCCACATGTTCCTACTTCTATAGCTAAAGCTTTTTATGGTAAAACCGTTGTTTTTGGTGGTGATTTTCGTCAGATTATATCTATCATCAATTGTGGAAGTAGAGGTGATATTGTTGCCACTGCATTACCTTCATCAGCACTATAAGCCTATTGTCGTGTCTACACACTTGGTTAAAATATGAGATTAATCGATTCAACATCTTTAGATGTTGTTGAATTTTATGAATGAAGTTTGAAGTTGGGGGAGGGTTATTTGCTAATGGAAAAACTATCTGATGATGAAGAACAATCAAGTTAGATAAAAATACCTGACAGATTTTTAATTTCGTTGAGTGGAGATCCAATTAATGATGTAATATCATCCACATATCCTAACCTAGACTCAATGATCATTGATAGGGAATACCATTCAGAGAGGGCGATACTCGCGGCTAAGAATGAAATTATCGATGAGGTCAACTATAGTCAACTTGAGCATATACCCAGAAATTCTAGAACATGTTTGAGTGCAGATCATATTTCTCTAACATCAGAAAATGTTAAGGCACATTTTATGTTATACCCATTCGAATACCTCAACAACTTGAAGTTTTCTGGTTTACCTAATCATATGTTAGAATTAAAGGTCGTTATCCCTGTTATATTGTTAAGGAATATCAATCAGGCAAGCAGTTTGTGCAAAGGTGCAAGACTTATCATTACCCAGTTAGCTAATAGGGTACTTGAGGCTAAAATTTTGATTGGTAGTAATGCAAGAAGTTGTTGTTTGATTCCACATATTGAAATAGTTCCCTTCGACACCCAATTACCTTTTGATCTATCACGTTAGCAGTTTCCCGTTAAACCCTATTTTTCTATGACAATAAATAAAAGCCAAGAACAAACATTTAATCACGTTAGTCTTTACCTTCCAGAACCAGTGTTTGGCTATGGGCAACTATACATTGCAGGTTTTTGTGTAACTTTGACTAATGGGTTTCATGTGTTGTTATGTGACAACAATTTGAGCTTTCAGTCATATAAAAAGAATATTGTTTACATGAAATTGTTTGATTGCCTATATGGTCAACATGTTTGAGCATTTCATTCTTTATATTAAATATCAGTATATATTTCAAAATTTCATCTTTTTATGTTACATAACTTTATGATTTTTATGGATGTTATTGTACATGCATTGGATTATGCATATAATATGAAATTTGTTGTTTTTTTGGTAATTTGTATTAGTATGAGACAACAGCAACATCTTATCCAGCACCTTATGCTTGGTTGGTGTGTAATTTATGGATGTTATTGTACATGAATTGTTTGATTGCCTATATGGACAATAGCATTGGAGATGCTCTTTTTAGATTCTAATGTGTAATTTAATCTGCACATCAATTAAAGTATTATACTTAATATGTCTATTTTTGTCTTTATAAAACTTACGTTTTCATTTTCAAAATGACCATATATGGGCAAAGATTCCTAAGAAGCTTTATGACAAGTTTTGTGAAGTTATCGAAGAGGGTACTATATACATTGTTAACAACTTTTCTATCCATGGCGCATTTGAAAGTTACAAACCTGTAACACATAGGCTGAAGATCTTCTTCTCTAAGCACACAACTATGACTCGAGTTGCAGGCCATTGCCCTGAGATAAGTAGACATAGGTTTAAGTTTGTCGAGTTCTCAAAAGTTGGAACACGTTATCCTTTGAATGTTAATTGCACAAGTTATTTCTCTTTGAATATGGTTTTGCAAGTATTTATAGTATATTATATATTTAGATGACCAATACATAGTTAATATATTTTGGTAATATTATGTTTATAACATAAATAGATGTTATTGGGAAACTATGTAAATTCTCTCCAATTACTACTCAATAGAAAAATGGTGGTATTACTACACGGAGGTGTACGTTACACTTGAAGGATCACATGTGCATAATTTTATTATTATCCTTCAAGTTTATTATTTTTACAATAATTTAATTATCTTGCTTTTAATTTATATAGCCGTTTGGTGACTGAGGTTATATTATGGGGAAATAAGATTGATTTCTTCAACTTTGAAACTGTCATGAATATCACCAATAAACATGTAGATATGGTAACAACAACTACGTATGTGAAACCATATGAAGGTATGAAACTTTATTGTTTTCATGTTTGTGTTGTTGAATTGTATTTTATTTTAACATAAAAAGCATGAACATTAATTATTGTTAAATTTATTGCATATCAAGGTAAATTATTTTTATACTCCACATGTACAATCAAAATATATGTTAACTTAGATATCCTAGTGGTTGCTACCCTACGACAAATGTAAGATTCTAAAAACATAAATTCTTTTTGTTATTGTTAATGTGAATGATGAACATTTTATTATTAATATAATTTTTATAGGTCAGGAATTGGTGATGTTGGCGTTATTTTAGATAATATGGATTAGCAATCTGTGTAGTAGTCAAGTACCAAAGAAGTCATTGAACGCCTCACAATACTTGATATTGAGAATAGACGTTTACACTCTGCCATTGAAGTACATTAGTCCTGAATTGTTAGCAGTATAGATTCACATTATCTGTGAATTAAAAAATTTCTTAATGCATTTTATTGTAGAATAATGTCTACCTGTGTTGTGCAATAATTTTGTGCGTTGATCAGAAGTACCCTTAGTACTATGAAGGATGCACTGTTTACCTAGAAAAAGTAAAACCTAAAGGACCAATGGATTATTGTGCGAAATGTCAGACAATGACTTCTAAGCATGTCATAAAGTTCTTATAACTGACTATTATTTTGATTTTTTATCTTGATTAGTAATTTTGATTATGATTTTTGGTTAACTAGATTGATACTCTAAATTATTGTGCTATATAGGTACAAGGTTAACCTGCAAGTCGCGGATCATTCTTTTGAAGCATATTTTATTATGTTTGATAAAGTTGCTGAACAGTTGCTTGGATATCCAACTTTTGGCTTGTACATGTCAAGACATACTGTGAGTATCTTGAATAATTTAACATATAATATTTATATGACATTCATTTATTACTGCACAATTTTTTGTTTGTTAGTATTTAATTAAATATTTTAAACTTTTTAACAATTAGGTTTAAAAAAAGGAAAAAATAAAAATTGTATTTGGATGTTTAAAGGGTATGCGACTTATGTGGGAGGTTCAGATGACAAAATATAACCGTGAGAATATATGCTCCTAATTTACTGTGAGAAAAGTCTGCCCAGTGAATTGGTCAATTGAAAGCCGCTACTTATTACAGTGCATTTTTTAGTTATCAGTCTTTAGTCAATATTCTTATTTGTGTTGTTAATGTTACCAAAATAATTGTATAAACTAATAAGATGATTAACATTCTTGAACTTGATAGTATTCTTCAATGTGTCACGGGAGCTCTAACTTAAAAAGATGATCTTTAAATGACGTGGAGATAAATGTTAAACATCCTAGACAACATTACTATCATTGGTTTCATTCACAAACTTAACTCTTATTCTGATTAACTTTTTTTTCATATGTATAGTGTGATAGTTATTCTCATTTTTTTTTTTACTTTTATTTGTGTAGTGAAACAAGTGCTCCTTCTGTTAATTGTGAATCTCGTAGTACTATTGTTCAAGTGGATAATATTTATACAATGTCTAACACATTCAACAACAGGTAATAAATGTTTTATTCATACAATTTTATTTAAATGTTTATGTATATGTTTTTTCTATATTATTTTATTCTCTTTATGTATATCTTTTTTGTTTTGTTATTGCTCATTCTTGTACTTAAATTTAATTTATATGTATATACTGACTTACATAGTAAATTAGAATTAAGTACCACTGGTAGTGGTACTATAACTGATGACTATTCTCTGCAGTATGAGAACCTGCCCATATTGTTGTCACATGACTTTCGATGCACTGATACAATATAAGTATTATTAGTTTCAACTTTAAATCTACATGACTAACTATTATTTTCAAAATTAATCAAGTTTTTTATTTTTATAGTATGGAACTTTGTAATCATCCAATAACTGCTCTTACAAATGCGTCAATGCCAGATGTTGTTTATATTGAGTCTTCTTAGAGGTATATAGTTTTCAGTAAATATAATTTCTAATCTTTTTTTTTAATTCTCAATATTACAATATTATATCTAAATATTTTATACATTGTTGTAGTATACTGATTCAAGATCAAGTAGACGATGGGAATATGTCTCCATGAATTGATTTAACTTTCAAAATAAATATTTCAATGAATTGATAAATATATTGAAGCTATGTAATATGATTGAGCATATTTTGGTAATTTTATTATTATTGGTTTAATGGAAATATTTCTTGTATTAAAATTTTAAAATTTTATTATTTTTTGAAACTTAAAAAAAATAGAATCCTATTACATCATTGAATATATTTTTTTAAAATTTCTAGTTTATTGTAATTTTTTATTAATATTTTCATAACATTTAAATATGTATACATTTCAAAAACTCGATACAATTTGTAATCCCATGGTAACGCTGAGTATATAAACTAGTTTAACATAAACAATTTACTTCATCCACAAGTATCCCAAAATAATATGTAAAGTAACATAACAATCCTATGTACCTACATAGAATTTGTTCATAGGTTAAAAACAATGATTGAATGGACCTAAAAGAGGGCATATGTGTTCTCCGTAGGTGTTGCCATCATCTTGTAAACTTGGCATTTGTAAGGAGCTACGTCCATCCTGCTTGAATGCCCTCCATGTCATCATTTCACCTTTACAACTTCTGCAAATAACAATGCCTCTAACAATCAAATTACAAACACCAAGACAACTAATTAGTCACAGATTGAACAAAATAATGTTCCTCTAAATTATCCAACTCTTGCTTCCAATCTAAATTGTTAGCACCTATATTGAAATTTAAATGTTAGTAACTATTTTTTATCACGCTTTCAAAATAAAAATAAATAAATTATAAAAAGCAAGAGTCTATAAATATTTAAAATATCTAATCTAAACATTATTACCTTCATTTAAACCAAACCTATCATTAATACTATAAAAAAGCAACTAATATTTGAAATTACTATATATATACATTTTTCAAAAAAGATTTTTAACCCTAAACCTGAAATTTGAAATAAGAAACATTGCGTATAAACTCAAAGAAAATATCAATAATCCTAGTATCAAAATGAAATTAAAAACACTAAGATAACTAATTAATCAAACCTTGAGCTATGTTAACCACATTATAAATTTGACATAACTTCCGTGTATCTTCTATTTTTTTGCGCATCTTTTGTGTCTTGAAGAAAAATGAAAAATACAAGCAAAATAAAAATATTACCTCAAATATTGCCAAAAACCTTCATAATCAACTATAACTTCAAAAATTCCTTAAGAATAGCAAAAAAAAATATGAAGATTATAGCTTAAAAAATGTGAAAAATTCAAAATTTGCCTTAAAACTAATAAAAAAAAATTAAATAATGAAACATGAAAAAACTTTAATTACTTTCAAGTGGATCTACCATATCCCAAACCTGAAATGCGAACAAATAACGCAATAATGGAGGTTAAGGATGGTGAATGATCAGAAGAGAGCCAAGTGGTTTGAGGCTTGGGGGTCCTTAAAACTATTTAAAATGATGTCATTTTGATGGAATGAGGTGCTTTTAGAATAATCAAAATAGTATCATTTTGGTATGGCCTTTTTAAATCAATCGACATCTTGCCAATGTAAGAAAACATAGGTTATGCATTTGTAGCACATAGGAAAGTCTAATTGAGGCTCCTTGGAGGTCCAGCAGAGTTCTAAATCCATCAAATTTTTTTGAACAACATAGTGGATCATGATCCGCCTCATTCCAAAGAGTTGTAGATGGTGAGTGATATATAGAAGTGGATCTTTTGTGGAGGGAGGCACAAAAAAAAAAAAATTTAATAGGCGCAACTTTTCAAAGCTGCTATCGAAAGTTTAAAATAGCAGATTATTTTAACAATATATAAATTACTCTTGCCACCAATATATTCTCTTCAAAGTATACAAAACAAGCATATGGGTAAAAGGGGGCGAAACAATTACAATGTGAGCAACAAACAATATTGTTAAGTATTAACCAATTTTATGATCTTTAAATCATAAAAGGTTAAAGAACTGATGCTTCCATTATTGAGTCAGCTAGAAGTTGCATCATCATATTTGCATCTAGTTGCTGAATCATACATATATACTTGACAGAACCAATTGTCCCATTGTTGGGTTTAAGTTAAATGGCTTGATATAAGATCACTATACGTAACGGAAAACTCTAATGAGTATAAGTGTTGGCACTTTACTATATTGAAATCTTTTGTGTCTGCAAAATGAGCTTTTTGTGCTAAATAAACATAATGATACAATCAGCCCTCCTTAGGCCTATGGGCTTTTATGTTTTATTTTTCTTTTTTCCTTGTTGAGTTCACTAGCCTAATATCCCATGCATGCTTTTGTATCATTTGTAAGTAAGGTAACAGAAGTTCCCTAAATAAAAATGTTGGTGAAAAGAAAATTTCCATTGTTGGTGGATAAAATATTTAATCCTGCAAAATTGGAATAACATGAAAAGAATGAAAATATTAAAGAGCTCAATAAAAAGAAATAATAATTCCTACAATCTGATACACATGGTCTGGTCAACTTATCTTGAAATTTAATTTGAGAATACCTCCAGATTTGTAAATTTTTGTTATATATTCATTGCTAATTAAAGCAGCAATTTGCATTATTCATCATAATAACATAAATTCATGGAAGGTAAGGAAGCAGCTAGCTAGTTTGGCTATGCCAGCAAACAAACAACTTTTTTTATTTGATGTAGGAGAACACAAAAATAGAGGAGGATGAGATGAGATTCTACAACATGGATGGATCAAGATGAGATATGTATCTGGTAGCTAGAGCATGCATGATCCTAATTTAGCCTAGTATCGATTTGCATAGCCTGCTCGGTAGGATACACCCATTCCTCATCGAAGCAGCAAAAGCATGATTCTTCTTCATCATAATCATCATCCTCTACACAATATCCAAAATCTGCTCCTAAATTTTCTTTGCAGTCATTATCATAATGCTATTCTGGAGAGTACCCCTCATCATCGTAGTCCTCTGGACAAGGTCCATTGTATTGTCTATTCGTTGGATAAGGGCAATTTAATGAAATATGAATGGCCAATGTTGCTCATAATCATGAAATTAATTAAACACATTAATTTGGATGAAGCGATGATATAAATCCATATGAGCTTCATGTTCTATTTTAAGTAAATAAAATTACTTTTCTTTTGTTACACTACCTAGCTAGTTAAGAGACTTACTAAGTATAAAGCTGAATAGCAACATGAGGTAGAGGGCCACAAGCGTGACATGCTTGACCTGTCATCTCATTTTTTTTTTTTTGTGTAAAAAATGAACAATTTTGTTTTGTTACTCAAAATGAAAAAAAGTTAACAAATATTAAGTGTAGCTCTAAAGGGGAGTTGGTTAAATGTGTCATAAGAGCTAAAGGGCACAAATGACAAGCTAGAGATGGGACGAACAACAACAAATCAAGGTTAACAATCCGTTGGATCCCAAATTTGTACAGTTAAATTTGTTATATATCCAACAAAAATATAAATAGTATTTTGAATGGGATTTTGGTTTCCTATAAGGAATTAAGGAAGACAGTTTTTTACAACAATCCATTAATTCTAGTTGAAAATGCATGAACCAAGATAAATATGGAAGGTTTATGAAGCAACATTTATTTTCAGTAGTTGAGTGGTGGAAGGTAGAGAGAGCATTGATAGAGTCATCTAGAGGTTTCCTCTTTACCCTATATAATGAAAGGTCATTTGCTGATTTTATTAATCAATGCTCTAAGAGAATCATCTTCTCCAAGTAGAGTAAAGAGTGCCCTCTTCAAGTTGAGAATGGTGCAGTTGATAGGTAGCAAAACAAGTGTAAGAGAATGTTTCCTTCAAATAAGGTTTTTGAAGTAGTGTATTTCTTGTACCCACTTATTTATTAATAGTAAAAGTTCTTGAGTAAATTGCACTCGTGACCCCTAACCTTTTTATTATTATGCTGTTTTGGACTTTAACCTACATTTTTTGCATAGGAGGTTCCTCACCTCATTTAAGTGTTTATTTTGGACCTTTTGTAGACGGAGTATGGATGAAAAACACCACATGACATGCCAACATGGGTGATTTGCCATAGTGACACCTTTACCACATTAGAATTGGCCTGCGATTGGCCAGTGGCACAAGAATTGCAAAAATTGAAGAAATTTAGGGCCTATTTTTCAAAAATTGAAAAAAATTCAAGATCTATTTAAGGTTAGCCTAAAATCAAATGTCTTTTCTCTCTCCTTCAGTTTGATCGACCTCTATAGCCATTGTTGTCCTCATCTTCATCAATGGTGGCCACAACTGGTGCCATCACTGTTGTCGTCGTCCTTATCTTCATCGGAGGTGGCCGCAGCAGGTGCTATCACTGCTGCCATTGTCCTCATCTTTATCGGAGGTAGCATTATCATTTGATTTAGGAGATTAACGCAAAAGAAATGAGGCGATTTGGTTAATTTCTAGAAGTAATTGGAATAGGTAGTCGGCCAAAATCGTGGGCTGAGATCAGCTAAAATCAAGGGCTGAAATCGAGGGCATTGTTTGAGGGCTGAATCGGTGGCAATCAAGGGCTGAACGACGAGCGTGTAAATGGTCATCACCATCATTGTCCTTGTCTTCCTCTTCTTCATCGGAGATGGTGCCATCGTAGTCGTCATCCTCTTCTTCATTGGAGACGACCGTAGCTGGTATCATTGTCGATGTCGTCCTCGTCATCATAAGGGGGTGTCCTAGGCTTGAATCAACAATTTTAGTGAAGAAGGAGAGGTGGATGAGGGGAGGAGGGGAGGAGGAGTGGCGAGGAAAGGAGGATGGGTAGGGTTTCAATTTTTTTTTTTAAATTTTTCATCTTTCCACATAATCACCAGCAGTTGTGCCACCATTACAAATCACGCACGTTGGTATGCCAAGGTGATGTTTTTCATCCACATTAATTGTTTTTGTCTACCTAAGGTTCAAAATAGTACACGTTTAGGAGGTTAGAGATGTCCTATATAAAAAATGTATGATAGAGTCTAAAATGATATAATAATAAAAAATTAGGGATCACAGATGTACTGAAAAATTCTTATTGTTGTTGCCCTGTGCACATAGGAACCTTGCATAGTTTGTACTTTTGCGGGAAGATCATGCTTCGAAGTCTTACGTCTTGCCCTGAGTCCATCCACTACCATTTATCCCTCCCCTTAACCTTTTTTAATTATTGTGCACTACTGTGACTCCCTCACAATATAATTAAGACATAGGATCATGTGCGCCAAGTGCATATGATGCACCCTGACATATGAAAGTTTGTAACTGTTGTTTTTTTTTCTTGCTCGATAAAATTGGTAAAACGTCAAAGTATTTTTGGAGCTTTTGGAAGATGGGCTGAGAAATAAGGTTCGAATCTCACATCCCCCATTTTGTGTTAATTGCTCACTCTTCATGCCCAAAATTATTTCTTTTTTAATTTTTTTTTTAATTTTTTTCCTAGTTTTTCATTTTTCAAATTTTTTATTGTCTAAATATTTAAAACCAACATGATTTTTTCTTCATTTTATATATTAATTTAGATTAAATATAAATGCTTAAAATAAACAAATATCTAAAATCTCATACAAAACATTTATTTGTTTACAAACACAAGTAGAATTGACTAAACGAGCAAAGCGAACTTGTAAAGGAACAATTAGGTTAGAGAATATATAGAACAACAAATTGTTAACAAGAAACATTACTACAGACATATCAAGCAGACATTAAATAGCAAAAGGAACATGTAGATTCGGTGGGAACAAGTATTTGTCTTAGTAGAACAATTAAATTCAGTTAAAGAACAAAAACAATCTAAAAAGTAACACTTACTATAGGCATAATAAGTAGTTATTGAATATCAAAAGAAACAAATATTTTTGTCAGGCAAGAACAAGATTTGACAAGAGAACAACTATATTCAACAATAGAATAGGAAAAGTTTGACAAGAAACAATTATTATAGACATAGCGAGTATTTATTAAATATTCACATATATTTATCAAGGAATAGTAAGATTAGATAAAAGAACAACTATATTTAGTACGATAACATTAAGAATTTGATAAGGAACATGAATTACTACTACAAACATAACATATAGTAATTAAATATTAAAAGGAACAGATTTATTTGTCACAAAACAACAAGATAAGACAATGGAACAATCAACAAGAGAACAGGAAGCATCTGATAAGGAACAATTACTGCAAGCAAAGCAAGTAGAAATTAAATAATAGAAGGAATAGTAATATGACTCAATGAAAAAACTAAATTCATCTAAAGAATAGAAATAATCTCAAAAGGAACAACTTCAATGTAGCAACCTTTTGTACAGTGTTGTGACATTATTGTAATTTATAGAAAATTAAGATGTATTGTATGATAGAGAGTTGTGATCCAGTTGCATTATTGTAATTTATAAAAACTTGAGGTGAATTGACAATTTTGTAAATAATTGGATGTTGGGGGTGTGTGTCTTGCACTTGGACACATGGCATAGCTACCTTAAAATTAAATGGCCAATTGGATAAAAATGCTTCACCTGTTCCTTCTGGCCCGTCCCTATACTATGTGGTTCTTAAATTGATCATGATTTAAAAAATGCCAAAGAGGTGGGAGATCAAGTGGCATGGTCTGGCCATAAGGTAATAGGGGAAGTGGTCTTTTCTGGAAACTGGCTAAAGCAAGTTTTTCTGCAACTACTCTATTTTTAGCTGTTGTGTGATGTTAAAATCATTGCAAACAAAAGAGTTCTTTACGGGTTACGGGCAGAATATGGCCAGAAGTAAAATGGATATTGGTACAAATGAGTGAGGGCGTCAATTTCTAGGATTGCCTGTTGGTGAAAATCTGAATTGGCTTGAGGTTTAACAATTGATTTAATTTCTATCTCGTTTTTGGGATTGGAAATCACATGAGCTTGTTTATGCAAGTGGTAGATTGACCCTTCTAAATTTGAAGTTCACTACTAAAAAAACCTTAATTTCCAACTGCCATTTCCAACTGCTGACAGTTGGAAATTTTATGTTTCCAACTGTCAGCAGTTGGAAATGAGGCAGTTGGAAATCCATTCGTTGGAAATTTTTCTTCCAACGGCCCAAGTTTTAGCAGTTGGAATTTCCAACTGTCAGCAGTTGGAAAATAAGCAGTTGGAGAATTTCTAACTGCTTTATTTTTTTTTTCATTTATTTGTGTTCCAACTGCCTGAGCAGTTGGAAAATTTCCGGGGCAGTTGGAAAAAGCAATTGAAAATTTTGCCATTTTTACTTTCCGTTTCAAATTATTTTTTCATTCATTGCACTGTTCATTTGAATTGATTGCTTGCTTTAAACGTTAACCTATTACATTCTAGATAATTATTAGTACATAAGTCAAATTTTTTGCACCAATTACATAACAATATATATTAGATGACATACACACATTCACAGTTGAAATTACTACGTCATTATATAAATGTTCTAACTAAATCCACACATAAGCATTTATAGTAGAAATTACATGGTTTCATTCTCCAACTAAAAGTTTGTTTGTTATTAAACACACATAGTACCATGATATACCTGATATCATTTTAATCCGTTGGCGAGTCATCATCATCATCATCTGCAGGAGGCGCGGGCGGTGGAATGCCAATTGAGTTACATATGTACTCGAGCTCAAGCCGTTGTCTCCTCTTCAGACGCTCTAGCTTCCACTCATAATGTGATGCTTGTTGTGCAGTTTGCTCCGCTACGACTCGCTGTACTTGTTGAGTGAACTCCGGAGTCTGTGTGACATCAACATGGCCAGCATGCGTAAGCGCTGGTCGTCGTCGTCCAGGCACAACATGTTGTTCTGATCCAAGTCCAAATACACGGCCTTTTTTCCTGCCCCCCGCAGCTGCACTAATAATCGCAACCTCATCTATGTCAGGAGCGCCACCATCCTCATCCGGCTGCTGCGTTGCTTCCTCAATCTCAGTATTTATTATTATTATTAATATTATTGGATTTATTATGCAAATAATAATAATAATAAGAATGATAATAATAATAATAATAATAATAATAATAATAATAATAATAATAATAATAATAATAATAATAATAAAACCTCCATAATTACTATTTTCTTCATAAGAATATATATTATTATAATTATTATTACTCTTATTCGATTAAGTACTAGTAATTTCTATTATAATAATCATTATTATTATTACATTTATTATTACTACTACTAATACTATTGTTACTATTATTACTATTATAATTAGTATAATAATAATAATAATTATTATAATAATTAGTTACTATTATTGGATTTATGCATACTGTAATAAAAATTATCATTATTATTATTATTACTATTACTTAACTACTACTCTTACAATATAATTTATTCTTTCAATAATAATATATTATAACTATTATAATTATAATTATTAGTATTATTATTATTATTATTATTATTAATATATTTAATATCTTTATTATTACTCGTACTTGATTAATCAATTTAAATAATAATACTAATAATAATAATTATTATTATTCTTACTCTGACATTACTATGCCTCTTACAATAATAATTATTCTTTGAAGTATTATATATTATTACAATTATTATTATTATTGACATATATTATTATTCAAGGTCAAACTTAATGAACTACACTTACTTAAATATCCATATTTTGTACGTTTATATTAATTCCAATTACGAAAACATTGTAAAAATGCTTCAAATTAAACATTATACAGACATACAATATGTATTACCTAAACAATTGACAATCCACAAAAGATTTGGGATTTTTAAAAATAACTAATAATTTCAGATCACATAAATATACTACATAAACTATGTGCTTAAAACAGTAAGTTTATTAATTAAAAAATATACTAATCAAGTAATTTCACTAACAACTAATTATTCCTACGCTTAAAGATACTGACTAATTTCACACCAAAAAATAGTTCCTAAATAATTTACATCAAACTATTTAATTATTATTTTTAAATATACTAACTAATTTTGAAACATAAATATATTACCTCAGCATTTTACTATCAACTAATTTTAACCTATTTTTAAATATACTAAGTAATTAGTTTCATAATAACACGACCTAAACAAATTAGTTCAAACTAATTACTAACTATTTTTAATGTTACTAACTAATTTCACACATAAATATACAACCTAAACAATTTACTTCAAACTAATTATTTAATATTTTTAAATTTACTAACTAATTTTGCACGTAAATATAATACCTAATCAATTTACTTAAAATATAAAATTAAATATTTTTAATTACAGTAACTATTTTGGCACATAAATATACTACATAAATAAATTACCTTAAAAGCCATTATTTTCTATTTTTTAATTAATCCCGAAATTAATAAAAAAGCCAAAAATTTGGATATAAATGTTAAATTATAATGGGTAACCCAAATACTTAACACCCAACAATCAACAACTACAAATCACATACATTTTACATTTTTCAACCCAAAATACCATGAAATATTTCCGGATTTTAACTATAATAAATGAAAAAAAATTAAAAAAACGTATCTAACCAACTAACCTCAAATCGGACCCTAAACTTCCTTCAAATCTCTCCAAATTGCTTTGAATCAGCTACAAGAAGCAAAAAAAATACACATTAAATATATACAACTCACAACGAAAATCCGCGAAAAATAGGAGAAAAAATTCAAAAAAAATGCAATCTAACTACAGATCTTGCAAAACCATACCAGATCCATGCTCAAATCAGCTCTACGAACTCGAATCACCCCTTAATCAAAGATTTGAAGGTGCTGTGTGTGAGTGTGTGAAGGAGGAACAGAGAAACGAGAAAGATGAACTTTTGGCTTCTGGAGACGATGACCGCCTGGAAGGGGGGGTGATTTAAATTGAGCATTTCCAACGGCCTTAGCCGTTGGAAACAAAAGACCAAAGTGCACCGTTTCATTAAATAGATTTTCAACGGCTTAAGCCGTTGGAAAATTTTCACACTAAATCCATATATTTTTTCCAACTGTGTCAGCAGTTGGAAACTACATCTGGCAACCAAATTATTTTCCAACGGCTTAAGCAGTTGGAAACTTCACAAACTAATAATACCATATGTTTTTTTCCAACGGTTATAGCCGTTGGAACATTTTCACCTCATACTAACAAACCCATTAATCATTTTCCAACGGTTCAAGCCGTTGGAAGTATTATATATATAATTCCCACATTTTCCAACGGCTAAAGCCGTTGGAATTATTATATAACTACTACGTAAATTACCTCTATCAAAATTTCCAACTGCTGGGCAGTTGGAAAATATTTTTTCTTTATTCCAACTGCCTCAGCAGTTGGAAATAAGGCAGTTGGAAAAACATGTGTTTTTAGTAGTGGTTGACAAGCCTTGGTTTCTTATCCACACAGGGAATCATCATGGACACTCCTGAAAAAAATCAAGATGAAAGTTCTCTAGGGCTTGGGGGGAGGAGAGGTTAGTTACATATAAATGGGAGGACACGAAAACTAATTGTGAAGCATGAGCTAGAGTTAGTGGTAGAAGATATATAAGGAGGTTAATGGGTCGAGTCTGGGTTGTTTAAAAGCTAAAGATAACGGTTGAACAACCTTATGGCTTTAATCCATGGAGAAGTTAGGAGGAAGGGAGGGGGGATTTGGGACTGAGATTGGCTTGTGAGGAGAAATCAACTTCCAATATAGAAAACAAATATGTAAACTACAAAGATTCATGATCATACCTGTTTCATCTGCAATAACCTGGTTTAGGTCTTCAACATGTTAATGTCTTGGAAAAAAAAAGAAGTTAAAACCTAGAACTTGTGAATAGCAAAGATTCATGATCATACCTGTTTGCAGGAACCTAGTCCAGGCCTTCAACTTGTTTATGTCCTGGAAAAACAAATGAAGTAAAAACCTAGAAATTGTGAATGACGAAGATTCATGATGATACCTGTTGCCAGGAACCTGGTCTAGGCCTTCAACTTGTTAATGTCCAGGCAAAACAAATGAAATCAAAACCTAGAACTTGTGAATAGCAAAGATTCATGATTATACCTATTTTATCCGCAAGAACGTGGTCCAGCTCTTCAACTTGTTAATGTCCTGGAAATTAAAACGAAGCGAAAACCTGGAGCTTGTGAATAGCAAAGGAAGCTTTTATAGGTAGGAAGTGATTTTAGTTAAAAGCTTCCCCTTCATGGTTAGTACTTTGGCTAACAATGGATGGGTATACATGTAATCCGGTGATTATAAAGACACTGATCCACTCCTTGACTCTTTGTTACTTGGAATAATGACAAAAGGCTAAGGTGTCTCCTATAGATTACTGGCTAGAATATTATATATATACATATCCAACAAGAAGGCCGATCGACTTGCCGGTCGACTTGCCAGCAAAGCAAGAATATATATTTGCATAGAGCAAGCTTATTGGGGAGCAATTGTTGTAATTTCCGATATCCAGTTAGGAAATAGGTACGTTCATATATGCTGGTTTCGTGTACAATTTTCTTTTCTTTCCTTGCCTTTTTTCGACAAAAGTTAATTTTAGATCTACAATACACACACACACACTTGGATATCTTCGTTCTCAGGGTATGGGTAATCTTGGCGTTGAGACAACTTTAAATGTAAATCGTGATATATTAATTCACGAGTTTCCGAAAAATTGTTCTTTTATCAGCTTAAAAAATTGTAAATGTAACACTAAAATATTGATTTAATTTATTTAGTTATTGTCTATTTACTAATAATGAACTAGAAACATACGCGCACGTTTAATATCCAAAATCTTCGGGTAAAACCTGAAGCTTAGGAAGGAAGACAAGGCTACAATAATTCTAACATAACATTAAAAAACAAAAACGATACTAGCATAAACTGAGGGGGGGAAAATGAAAAATAAAATTGAATCAAGATTTTGATGCGGGATTTGCGACCATGATGACAAGATTTCAGTGATAGCTTTATGTGTTTCGATCGAATATGTGTTAGAATTGTGTTTTGTCGATTGGAAGCAAAATCAAAATTTGATTGCTCAGAGTTGTAACATTCTTTTCCTATTAATAAATATACGCTAGTTTTGCCGATCAAAAAAAAAAACAAAAGGGAAGGAAATGATTGCTCATACGAGCCATATATTTAAAGAATAGACAACAAGATCTACCCCTAGGGATAGAGGTGGTCATCAGGCGAGCCTGAATTGGGCCTAGCCCAGGTTTGGGCCACGTCAAACCTAACCTGAGGGTAAGCACAGGGAAGTGCAGGTCGCATCCGGGCCTGGGAGTTAGGTTGAAAAAATTGGGGCCCGGACTGTCCTAGGCAGGTTGGGCCCAACCTATCGTTGCCAAACAGTCAGCCTGTGGAACTTCTTTATGTAATGAGTGGAATAAGGAACCAACTTGAGAGGCTTCACAATTAAATGGACATGATTCTTGGGAGCATAATTGACGAAAATAGGCAGCGCAGTAGGAGGCGAGAACTGGCGAGAGCAAGAATGGTGAAGATCTGCTGTTACAAATCCAAGAGTGATGGAAAAGGCAGAAGCTGAAGTGAGAGGAAAGGCAGTTGGGTCGCACCTGAGAGCCATATTAACTCCAAGTAACTTCTGGATTTGTTATGTTGTGAAGAAAAACCAAAGTATATCTGATACGTGAACAACAAATAGAAAATGATCGCTATTACATCTCAAGTTGTTGAGTTAAATGGTTGGTTTAGTTATTTACATTGGCTTGCTTATGTCGCTACGAAAATGATCTCCGTTTTGGTTGTCTCAGATGAGAAGCTAGTGATTGGCTTCATATGAAATTCCAGCTAATAAAACATAAAAAAGAATATATTAGTAACTGGCCGGTACAAAGCAACACAAATTTCAATTTCCGGAAACGACCAATCCAATACATACAGCCTCTGTAAAATGAGTCTTAAGGGGCAAGCGATCGAGTTCGGGCCAATACTTTTGCTCTGCTAATGGATATCGATATCCAATTCCTCTGGTCAATTCTGCTCAGCTTCTGCGTCCTTGCGTTAACCAAACTATGGCTGAAATCTTCTGCCTCAAAGCTGCCCCCAGGGCCACCAAAGCTGCCCATCATAGGGAACCTGCACCTGCTTGCGCTCGGAGGCTGTGCACCGCATCACCTGCTGCGGGACTTGGCCCGGAAGTATGGGCCTCTGATGCATTTGCAGCTCGGGGAAGTCTCTAACATAATTGTTTCTTCGCCTCACTATGCCCGCGAATTCATGATAACGCATGGAATTACTTTCGCATCAAGGCCTGAGATTCTTGCGACAAAGATTTTGAGCTACAAGTGCAAAGACATAATTTTTGCTCCATATGGTGATTACTGGAGACAGGTTCGAAAGCTGTGTGTGGTAGAATTGCTGAGCACAAAACGAGTACTGTCATTTAGGGCAGTGAGATATGAAGAGAAGGAAAGACTCATTGAGTTAATTTGCTCGAGAGCTGGATCCCCAATCAATCTTTCCCAGATAATCCTTTCATCATCTTATGCAACAACTTCAAGGGCTGCTTTTGGAACAAAAAGCAAACATCAGGA
Source organism: Aquilaria yunnanensis (assembly GCA_039654915.1). Classification (NCBI taxonomy): domain Eukaryota; kingdom Viridiplantae; phylum Streptophyta; class Magnoliopsida; order Malvales; family Thymelaeaceae; genus Aquilaria; species Aquilaria yunnanensis. Next base: position 96,694,169 of record CM077597.1, read on the forward strand.
ACAAGTTATTTTAGCAATAAAGGAAGCCAGTGAGGCTGCAACAGGTTTCAGTCTTGCAGATCTTTATCCGTCTATGAGTTTTCTCTATGTATTAACTGGAATGAAAGCCAAACTGGAGAGACTTCACAAGCAAACAGACCAGTTTCTTGATGACATCGTCAATGAGCACAGGAAGGACAAGGCGGCAAAAGTAGAAGCAGGAATAGATGCTTCAAAAGATGAAGATCTAGTTGATGTTCTCTTAAACTTTGAGGGGTTTGGTAACTCTGAATTATCTCTGTCAACTGAAAGCATCAAAGCCATTATCTTGGTAAGCTTATATAACTTCTGCTTTGTTATGAGGTTCCTTTGGTTGCTGATTGATCTGTTGAACGACTTTTTAGGATGTTTTCGGCGCTGGAAGTGACACAAGCGCAACACTTGTGATTTGGGCAATGGCAGAGATGATGAAGAACCCAAGAGTGATGGAGAAAGCACAGGCTGAGGTGAGAAATGTTTTCGATGAAAAAGGAAATGTTGATGAAACTGCTTTCATTGAACTAGACTACTTGAAGTTAGTGATCAAAGAAACACTGAGATTTCATCCTCCAACTCCTCTCCTAGTTCCTAGAGAATGTGGACAGAAATTTGAGATAAACGGGTTTGAGATACCAGAAAAAACCAGACTCATGGTTAATGCGTGGGCAATCGGGAGAGATCCAGAGTATTGGATAGAGGCCGAAACGTTCTACCCTGAGAGGTTCATTGGTAATCATCTTGACTATGGTGGAACCCATTTTGAGTATATCCCATTTGGTGCGGGAAGAAGAGTATGCCCTGGTATAGCATTTGGCATGGCAAATATAGAGAATCTGCTAGCACTGCTTCTATACCATTTTGATTGGAAGCTTCCTAATGGAAAGAGGCATGAAGATTTGGACATGACAGAGGCTTTTGGGCTGACGGTCCAAAAGAAAGAAGATCTATATTTGATTCCCATTCCTTATCGGCCTTGAAATTGTGAATGAACTACTTAGAACATGATCACTTGTTATGCCCCAAAACCCATCCTAGGATTCTTGAGATAATGATATACTACATACTAAAGAAAATAAATTTCCCTAAGCATGCAAGGCTACACTGTTCATGTTAAAATTTACACATGACTTATAGTAGTGTTTGCCTATATACTACTATATGTATAGTTATCTTTATCTTGTAGAGTTTTCCTTGCTATATAGGATAGCTACTCAAGCCTGTATATATTGTTGTTTGTATGCTTGTTTTAAGAATGAGAAAGTCCAATCTTTCTATAGCCACTTCCAATTTTTACATCATATCAGAACAGAGATCCAAAGAAAGCCAAGAATGTCAACAAAGTCATCTCTTACTCAAGGAAGTAGTCATAGCAGCACATCAACCATAAGTCTTTTCCAAGATCCGAGCTTGTTGTATTTCCTTACTTTTACAGATTCTATGGCCTCCTCCCTAGTCACTATCTTGCTAAATGGAGATAAGTATGCAAGGTGGAGGAGAGTCATCCCCAACATACTTAGGAACAAGAACAAAGTTGGCTTCATCGACGAAACTTTATTGAAACTCGCAGAAAATTTTGTCAAGCTTCTAGCATAGAACAAGTGTGATGGTTTGGTTATATCTTGGCTGCTTAATTCAATCAGCCCTAGCCTCCATGATTTAATCATTTATCATGACACATCATTAGATTTGTGGTCAGACCTCGAAAAGAGATTTAGGCACTCGAATGATCCATGAGTTTTCAAGCTTTGGAGAAACATCACCCTCAACAGTTAGGGTACCTCATTTGTGGTAGAGTACTACACCAAATTGAAAGGTCTTTAGGATGAACCTAGTGCTTACTTTGTATTTCCAAAATGCATGTGTGATGTATCAAAGGAGTTGATGGCTGAAAGAGAGAAGGAGCAAACGCTCCAATTCTTAATGGGCCTTGATCAGAAATTCAAGACTATTTGGTCATAGATTCTCGCCACGCAACCTCTTTTCTCCTTGAACAAAATTTATGCCATGCTTGTGATTGAAGAAAAACAATTAATTCTTACTCAGGTTAAAGAAGTTGAATCTGTAGGTGCCTTTGTTGTGAAAACTGAACCAAGTACTGCAAACAAATGACCATCACAAGGGAGGTTAAAGTGCGATCATTGTACATGCATGGGACACACAAAAGATGGTTGCTAAGAAATCATAGGATTTCTGAAGAATTGAAACCGATAAGAAAGTAGAAAGAAAACAAGGTATGAGGGAAAGCCAAAATGTTCGAACAAGGAATCAACAAAAAGCTTAATGGAGGAACCTTAAGTAACGTGCCTTCGAATGTGTTCCTGACTATTGAGCAATATGAACAACTCTTAGAGCTTCCAAACAAGGGAATAGGTTTGAGTATGGTGAATTTCACCGATAAGGCAGTTAACCTATTTCTTCATTCAAAACCTCAAACCTGAATTTTAGACATGGGTGCCATAGATCACATAATTCACCAAAAAGACCACCTGAGCAAAATATGTAGGATTTCTAGCTAACCCATACACTTGCCCAATAGTTCCATTAATGCTATAGTTGAGTCTAGTACCCCCAAACTCAGTGATAATATCTTACTTCAAGATGTCTTGCATGCACCGTAATTCAAATGCAACCTCTTATCTATAAGTAAGCTAACTAAGAAACACAATTGTGTTGCAATATTCTTTCCCAAATTTTGTCTTTTGCAAGACCTAGCTTTAGAAAAATTGATTAAAATGGGTAAAGAAGCTAGGGGGGCTATAGCATTTTGGTAGTGGTAAAGGTAAGGCGAATGCTGTGGTTGTGGAAAAATGTTTAACAAGTTTGTGGCACAAGCATCATGGCAATCCATCCAATGATCAAATGGTTGCAATTCCTTGTCTGTCATGTCCTCAAGTTGAAGAAGTTTGTAAGAACTATTTAGTTTGTCCTTTGGCCGAATAGTCTAGACTTTATTTCCTTTCATGTAATAAAAAAACATCTGTTGCTTTTGAGCTTATACAATTTGATTTATGGGTACCATATCTAACCACCACAGGAGCTTTACTATATTATCACCATAGTAAAAGATCACCTTTATTTAGTTAGGCCTTTTATACGAAACAAAAGAGTTAAATACTCAAAAACCTCTACCATCCTATCCTAAATCAATTTGGTCAAAGATAAAAAGGGTAAAAAGTGATAATACCCTGAAGTTAATAGAGGGTATAATGGGAAAAATTCATAAGAAAAAGGGAATTGTTACACAAGCCTCTTATTCAGAGACACCACAACAAAATGGGTGGTTGAGTGGAAACATAGGGATATCTTGAGCCATTAGGTTTCAAGTTGGGTTGCCAATCAAGTTTTGGGGAGAATGTATTCTAGCTGCCATTCTCTCGATTAATCGTTTCCCAAGCATGCCATTAAAAATAAGATGCCACATGAGATGTTATTTGGCTACCCACCAAACTATGCCCAACATGAGTTTTTTTGGGCAATTGCGTTACGCTATCAACCCTCTATTCCCAAAAGACAAATTTCACTCAAGATTGCATCCTTACATTTTTGTAGGCTACCCCATGAATCAGAAGGGATATAAAGTGCATGATTTAAAGATGCAAAAAATTTTTAGCTCTTGAGACTTCTTCTTTAGTGAAGAAAATTTCCTTTTTCAACTTAAACCTAATCAAATGAAAGTGTTCTAGCCATTCTCGAGTTTTCTATTAGTTACAATGAAGTGTTCTTAGAAGACCTCTTAGATCCCATCCAAGTGGCCTAGCAACCAACAAATGATGTTGAACTAGAGGAAGTGGTGGTGGGAGAGCTGGAGAGCAGTGCATGGATGATGTTGTTTGGTTAGGCATCAAAACCGCAAAAAATAATTTCGGTCTTACTAATAACTCAGAATAAATAAATTTATATTATTGCAATAAAAGCTAGGTCAAATCCCAAGAAAAAATTTTATCTGAAAGCTTCTTGACAAAAATTGAAATAAAATATTGGGATTTTTTTTAATCGAATGCTGAAATAAATTAACTATAAAATTAAAATGAAATTAACCAATATTAAAAATGCTCAGTTCAAGGTTGATTATTCATTCTAGTTATGCAATTGATTATCGAAAGAAAAAATTTCTTCAATCTTAGCAAATAAACAAGACTCTCTTTAAAACTAAAAAGAACCTAATGAATTCAAAAGTAAAATTAACTAGAAAATGCTTCAAATTAATTTCTTAATTTCGAGCAACTAGCCATTAAAAAGCAATTTCTAATTAACTTAAAATTAGCCTTAAGAACAATGAACTAAAAGTTTATTTCATGTAACAATCTAAAAGCTTGAACAATTTAATCTGTTTTATTTCTCCTGTTTAAACTAACTAGAAGTAAAAATAATCTCTAGCCAATTCACTTGTTTCTATATCAAATTCTTCACACTTTAGCGGTTTGAAAGAAAACCAAGCAAATTTGTAATCTCAGAACCAATTCAACAAGCAAAGAACAAGAAAATTAATTGTAATAAATTTGAACCACAAAGAAGTAAATACTTGAATTTGAAGAAAATTTTAATATTCAAAATCAATTCTCACAACCAGTGCTGGGGATGGAAATCGTTTCCTTGAACTAAACTAGAAAACTACTCAGCCATGTCTGAGACAAAAAACACAAGAAAAATATAGGAAAACCTAAAACTGCCGAATCTAATGTGTTCTCTCTTAGCTCCTTTGATTGTCACAAGAATCCATATCCTCCAGGGAACAAAGTGTATTGAAAGAATATAGAGGTCAAGTTGATGAAATACCTATCAAAAGTTTCTAAAGTCTTTCCAATTGAGTTGTATACGACATTCCCAAAGTTGGCTTTAGTTATTAGCAGAGAAAAGGAGCCTCCAAACTTGGCTAGCTTACTTGCCATTTTTCTTAGACCTTTCATCGAACAGCTTCTGAGCATCAGATTCTTAGGAATCAAACAACTTTTTGCAACCGAGTGTAAACCAAAATCCAGCCAATTACTTCACTTGTCTGCTGGAAATTAACAAACTAAAGCACCAAAGGAGACCTCCAAGTTGCCTGTCGCTTTGTCAACATTAGTACATAGAAGGAAAGATTGCCAACGAACTTCAGTTTTGGACCAGACTTCAATTAAGGAAGGCTAACTTGAATTGAAAAAATATGGAGATGGAAAGCTCTATCAGATTGCTTGGCCAAGGCCAAGTTGAAAGAATAAGACCAATCCCACCTCTTGGACCAAAACGCATCATTTCACCATTTTCTACAAGACATAAAAATAAAACAATTAAAAGCCCCCACTAAGGTAAAAATTTCATACAAAAGCTAAATAATTATGATAAAAATGGAAACAAATAATAGGCTTATCATTATTCCTATGATGGTCCCCATGCAAAATAAACACAAAACATCAGAAGAAGGTGTACGCAATCGAGAACTAGCATCAAGCATTGCCAACTACTTAAATATATGAAAGATTATAAGGTACAAGTCCTTGACAATCGGTTTCACTCCAATGTAGCTTTTTCAAGCATGATTCATTCTTTCTCCTCAATAATTTTGGACAATTTTTTTCCCATAACTATAAAACTTTTCTTGCAGCTATCTTGACCAAGTATGAACACAAATTTTATTCAGAAGCTAGAAGGGATTCATGCTATCAACAAGCCATGCAAGCTGAAATTGATGCATTTATGGCAAATAAGGTATGGGATTTTCAAACTCTGTTGTGAGGCAAGAAGACAGTTGGTTGTAAATAGGTGTAAAAGGTGAAACACTACTCAGATGGATCCATTGAACAATATAAAGCTTGAGTGATTGCTAAAAGGCACACATAAGTGGATGAACAAGACTATAATGAGACATTAGCGCTAGTAGCGAAGTTGACCACAGTGAGATGTCTTCTAGCAATGGCAACAAACAAACATTGTCAACTTCATCAGTTGGATGTTCATAATACCTTTCTTCATGGTGATTTACAGGAATATATATATATATATATATGGGATGGTGATAAGTAGGTTTGTTGACTCTATCTTTCTATTGTTTGAAGCAGGCCTAACATGAGTGGTTTAACAAGCTCTCAACAACTTTAAAGCTTTTTGGATTTGTTTAGTCCAATGTTGATTCATTGTTTTTCACTCAGAAATGTAGTGGTTCCTTTCTTGCTATGTTAGTTTATGTTGATGACTTGGTTATGACATGGGATAATATGAGAAAATATGAGCAGTTCAAATAGTTTTTACATGAGAAGTTCCATTTGAAAGATCTTGGGTGCCTAAAATTCTTCCTTGGTTTTAAGGTTGCACATGGCTGCGAAGGCATCTTCATTAGCCAAAGAAAATATGTGTTGGACATATTGGTAGATGCATGGCTTATAGATGCTAAATTGAGTCATGTCCCCATGGTCCAAAAACGTCATCTTGGTCATTCCTCTAGCCTTCACATGGCAAATCCTAACTCCTATCAAAGGTTAGTAGGACGTCTCCTTTATCTCATGATTACGAGACCAAATATTAGGTATGTAGTTAAAACCTTGAGCTAGTTCATGTAAGAACCAAGGATGGATCATTATGATGCCATCATACAAGTGCTACGATACATCAAGGGGACATCTAGGCAAGGGTACTTTTTTCTCGACAAAATGATTTCGAGCTTAAGAATTACTAAGTCGCAGACTCAAGAGCTTGGCCGCCCATTACCTAGCGCTCTATTACAAGTTATTTCACTATACTTGGAAAGTCATCTTTATGGTGTAGCACCAAAAAGCAAGCTACAACCAGTCACTCTTCAGCTGAAGCTAAATACAGAGCAATGCTTGCAGTAACTAGTGAACTACTTTCGTTGTGAGCTCCCCTACATGATCTTACTACTGCTCATCCTTATCGATGATTCTTTTTTGTGACAATCAAGCGACAATGCACATTGTAACTAATCCTGTCTATCACAAGAATGAACCAAACATATTGAGATGAATTGTGACTTTGTTTTTTAACACATCAAGTCCCAAGAGTTGTCCATCAAATACCTTCCATCACATTCACAATCAGTAGATATCTTCATCAAGGTATTAAGTCACACTCATTTCCACGAACTACTTAGCAAGTTCAGTGTTTCGTTCATCCATGCTCTAACTTGAGAGGAATTGTTAACATTCACATGTGACTTATAGTAGTGTTCACTCAACATGCTACTATCTGTATAGTTATCTTTATCTTGTAGAGTTTTTCTTGCTATAGGATAGCTGCTCAAACATGTATATATTGTTGTCAGTATGCATGTTTTATGAATGAGAAAGTCCAATCTTTCCACAGTCACTTCTAATTTTTACAATTCCAAATAATTTCAAACTTCATAAATAATAATTGAAACCTATAAAATTCAACTTTTTACAATGAGTGGCAAAGCAATTACAATCCTTAAAATTGGAACATGATCCATAAAATATCTAAGTTTTAAGGAGTGAAATGAAATCTAAAGTCTTACTTAAACATAAATAAATTTCTAGTAGTAGTACTCACAAAGTATATTCCTAACTATCTAGAGCCGCAATTGGTCTTATAGTCGCTCCCTCACTAACTAACTCGAACTACTCATTATCTATGTAAAAGGTGTGAAAATAGGTTGGCGTGAATGCCCAGCAGGTTATCCACCACTCCAGAAAATAGAATACAATTTACAAAATATATAGGGATCAAGTAGAAATAATTTTTGTAAATTAAAAACATAAACCCCACTTAGAAAAGTATTTGCAAAGTTCAAAGCTAATCCCTAAGATAGCAATTGAGAATAGAGCAAATAATATTTTGAATAACAATCATTAACTTAAACAGAGCATTTTAAAGAGCTTTTACAGAGCAAAAATTCTAAGAAGAAATGTGTGGGGTGATCACTGTAACTATACTTAAATCACTATAGTATGCCTAGAATTGACTAAGAATCATCATCGACCGACCGCCTAGAAAGATTAGACTTAAAAACAGTACACTATGAAACAGAATAGAACAAAGTACCCGATGTAGGAGGTCCAGAACCATATTTTTTGAATAGTACAGGCACAAAACCCAAGCACCCACCAAACAAAGTTGAAACATAAATTTAGAGTATTAGAATTATTATAAAATTTCAGTTTAAAATATCACAATTAAATCATACATAATCCCAACTTAATTAAACAAATACAATATATTGTAACAATAAGGTAACATTCGAAAAAATAGATAAATAAATAAAATACTTTAAAAATAATTTTAGAATAAAGCATGTATTTGAAAACTTTTATTCTAATTGAAAATCAATTTAATGAAAAATAATATTAAATCAAAATATTGAAAGATTACCAAGTTGGAAACTTAACACTAAGAAGAAATAATATATACATTATATCAAAATAATATAAATTTTAGAAATGGTGAGTCACTTACATCAAAATGCAACTTTTCAACCCTCAAACTAGTGGTTTTTTAATCACCTAATACAATTATGTAAAAATTTATGTCAAAATACAACCAATTTAAGAAATAACTCAAAATTACTTGCTGATAGTGACCTAAATGAACATTTTTGGAACTTAAAAAACTCGTTAAACCGGTATTAAGAGCCTCAGGAACTAATGCTGTTATTAACACGATTCTTTTGTCTCAACCTCATTTTAACCATTGGAACTCAATGCACCTGCCTCTAAACCTTAGGGACCTACTTTATATTTAACCCTATTTTGCTCATAAACTTGACATCTTTGTGTCCCTTCGCAATTCGAATTCCACACTAGATAGCCAAACCTCACCACATTTGTACTGAATTCATTATAAACAGTCTCAATCATCAATTGTCTCTTTCATTCATAAAAATTCAATCATATTCAATCAACTCATCATTCAATTTTCTTTTCAAGTTCTAATAATAAACTAGCTGGTACACTAAAAAATAACTAGAAATTACTAACCAATGATTCTCCTATTAAAAAGAAAATTAACGAGTGTTTCTCTTTGATCCTTAACTAGTAGTTTCTTCACCACTTCTTTGACACAAAGTAATAGCCATATGAAAGGATGAGAGAAATACTCAAATTCCTATTTTTTTTGCTTAAATCCCCATTTAACAACTCTCTTTTCGTTCTGTCTCTTTGCATAAGGCAAAAAACCAATGAGAATGAAACTGCAATAATTAATACAAATTGGCTTTTATGAGGATTTCAAAGAATCAACTTTAATTAAGAGTGTTTCATTTCACGACCTTGAAGAGTTTTTCATTAATTCAACCTCTAATTGTCATTCTTTATTCTAGCAACCTGAAGTCCTTAACATATTCTATTATAATGGACTTTTAAATATCTGCACTTTTGTCCTTAGATTCCTTAATAATTGCAGCGAAAAGTGAAACTTTTGAGGCTTACAATTTGTTGGTGGCTCAAGCGGAAGAAGCTGTCAATTTGTTGCTAGTCAGTAGCTACCACATGCATAATTACCAAATGGGAAAATTATTATAGAAACTTAAATTGGACCAGTTTTTTCCCCCCATCTTTTGTGGTTCCCTGGGCATCCATTTCTTTCTTACATCATTATTCATAAATTAATGAAACTAAAAAATGTTGGCCCGCAATTAAACGTAGCAGACCAGCTCTCTGATATCGACAAGCACCTATTTTTAACAATCCAAAGTGAAGGCTTAACTGGCTATTGCTGTTGCTTACAGTTGATGTCGTGAAGTTCGATTATTCAATTGGGTGAAAGTCGTCTTATGGGTCACCAGCAACGTGTCCAAGTTGACAAGAGTTTTTACTTATTTTCTTTTTTATGTGCTTACTTGGTTTCAAGCAATCAATTATTGGGATGAGGAGAGATTATATCGATTAAAAATTGATTTTGATTCCCCAAAGCACATACGTACTAGGGATTTAATTTGTTATTGGATTCTGAGCACCAGCTTTATGTAAGCTAATGACCTGGGATTGAGAGGCCACAACCATAGAATAAAATTGAGAGACTATATTAATACCATTCATGATGCATGTGATCAATAAGATAATCTCCATCATGTTTCCTAATGAAAGGACTTCATATTTTCTGTCCTATTACCCAGTAGACTTCACATTGTTTCAATTCAATTTGTAGGGAGACCAAGAAAGTCTCCATCCCAAGAAAGGTGCATTTATAATAATATTTCAAGACAAGGTTCTGTTAAAAAAAAAAACTTGAAAGTTAATTTGCTTGAAGGGCCGGGAAACTTGGATCTGCAAGAAACAGCCTAGATGAATCAAAATTGGAGAACTTGAGAATTGATATGTTAGCTTTATGATAATTTCTTGTTGAAGCTTCTCAATTCTCATCACTTTATCATCAATCAAACAAAATAAAATTTATCAAACTCATCAGTCCTTTCAAGAACCAAGATAGGAGAATTCATATGTTAGCTAACGGCTGATCAAAAGAACAACTTTTCGGTGTAAATGATGCATAATTTTCAAACTTTCGAGTTTTCTCTGATAACTGTTCTTGGTTTACTTCTCTTTGGTGACAACTTGCAATGGTTCATGGCATCTTTAGCATTTTTCAGTGAAGTTGTTAGCGGTAGATTTACACCTGAAAGGGAGAAATTAAACAGCTGTACCGGTGTCAGGTTGCAGAATCCAAACAAGAATTTATTAGGATCAGTTAGGCCATACCTTGTCCTTGTGTTGTGTAGTTACTTGGTTGTGTACTTGCATGTTGATGGTGGCAGAGTAGGCAAAACAAGATAAAGCCCCAGACAATGATTGAGGATGGAAGAAGCTTTTCCTGTCCTCCACATTTGCCATTTTGGCCCCCACCTGTTCTTCACTTCTCACAAGAAATCTCAGTTGTTTCTGCACCGGAAAACAGTATAAATAGAACTAGCTACCTTGATCCATTTGATTCTCATCATAAATATAGACACTTGATTGTTGCTCTCTCACTTAACAGCTTCAATGGATTCCAATGCATCAGACTTCCTCCTGAACAGTTCAGCTCTCCAGTCTGTTTATTTCCAAGGAAGAAGTGAGAGCTCCGGTTTACTTGATCTCGGTCTTAGTCTTAGAACTCTGCAACCGGAGGCTACTTACCATCCACCTGGACACAGTATGCATTTCATATTCCCTTTTCCATGTTTGTGTATGATATTTTTTTTCCTTGCAACGCAAGTATCGAGTTGAAGGCAATCTACACCAAATATCCAAGTGGCATTTTCTTTGTTTTTTGATGAACCAACAGTGGCCGGCCTAGGATACAGTGACCTGTTGAGTTGGCCTGACGCTGATTCAGAGGTGAAGAACTTGAGTTCTGGAGTCAGATATTCGATGCTTGGACCGGAGGACTGTGATGAGGAGTCAGAAGGAGTGCAGAGCAAGGAGAGGTGGTCCTATATCAAGGTGAACATGGATGGGATTATGGTAGGACGGAAGATCTGCCTGCTAGACCATGGCAGTTACTTGAACCTTGCACATCAGCTGGAGGACATGTTTGGTAAGTGGAACCAAGCATAATTTGGAGTGGGATAAGAATTTTCGTAACATGGTTTTAGCCCATTTCTTGTCAGGGAAGCAAACTGTTTCGGGGTTAAGACTGTTTCAGGCTGGCTCTGCATTTTGCTTGTTCTACAAGGATCGCGATGAGAGCTGGAGGACTGTTGGTGATGTACCATGGAAGTAAGAAGCTCTATGTTAAATTTTGCAATCTTGATCATCAGTTCATGACTTTTAATCCCATCTTAATATCTGAAATTTTCGACAGGGAGTTTGTGGAAAGCGTGAAGCGGCTAAGAATTGCTCGAAAACACGAAAGCTCATATCCTTTTCCGTCCACCTTCAAGTGATTGTTCCTCTCGCTAAAATTGTTCAAGGAGAGAGAGTGAAGAAAACAGAAGAGTATATCTAGTAAGCACACTAACGAAAGCATGTCAAGGAAGAGGAGCTAGTTTGGCAGCAAAAGTTCTGTTTCTTTTGGATCAAGTAACAAGTGTAACGAGCGACCACTCTCTAGTCACTGAGATTCCTAGAATGATTAACTCTTCATTCCTTTTTTTTTAAATTTAAAAAAAATATAGAATTATGGGAGTTTATTGACAAAAAATATGTTCTTATTCATGATGTTTATATATAAACCCTAACAAAACCAACGAAAAAAGCTGATCTGACCTTGGAGGATCTGAGGGTTTTGACCAAATCGTGTAAGTAATCTAATTCCAACTTTTACCAAGTCAGATTGTCAGAAACTTCATCCCTCTTAAATCCAACAAATTTTTATCAAATCCTAGTGGATTGGAACTAAGAACACATTTAAAATCGGATGACAACATGAGCACTTCAATGTTCTTAAAAATCTTATATTATATTTTAAAAGGTATGAAGGTACATAAATGTTGAATGATTTTTTTTTCCCTTTAGTTATAAAGCAGTTTGCTATTTTAATGAGACCTAAATATGTCATTATATATTTAATTAGAATTTTAATACCACTATAACATCCTAGAGAAAAAAAATTGCAAGGCCCAAGGATTTCTATTTCGCTCTCTCGCCCTGGTTGGTTTTAATTTAGCCACAAATAGCTAAAGTATTCAAAACACCTCCACTTTTTAATTTCTTATCATTTGAAGTGTCTTATTTTAATCTTGTGCACTTCCTAATGTGATAGCGTTGGAAAGTTTGTCCCACTATCCAATAAGCCAACACATTCCCCATTGGAAAATCCTCGCATGGTAGCATATTAGCTTAATTTTGAGATAATATGATTTGCGCTCTAAATGGAAAAAAAATAAAGAAAAAAACCCATAAATTTTTTTATCTGTTATGGCAAAAAATTATGAGTTGTCACTAAAGTTAAAATTTTGCAACAAACATGCCTCTATGTTTACGGTAATGTTAAAAATGTCATCAAACATATGATTTTTATCAATTTATTTATTTTTTAACTTATTAAAACAAATGTTTTTATTAGAACTTAAAAGTGCAACTTAATACCACAAATAAAAGATACATGAATTGACTTGACTGTTTTACTCTTACATTATAAGTATTAAGTATTGAGTTAATTTAATAGTAAAAATATTAAGATGGAAACATAAATAACGCTACAATTTCTTTTTACATTTAATGTTTTAAAATATTAAAAAATTAGAAGAATTATTTTTCCACATGGCTATGCTTTTTAATATTGTAACGCAAATTTTTATTCTTAACAACTAAATCTTTTTTCTATAGTAAATAATAAAGCTTTTACAGTCATTGGATTATTACACTTGAATAATATGGAATTCAAATAAAATTGGTTCCGATCAAAATAATGGAAAAATAAAAATAAGTTATTTTATATTAAGTTGATTTAATTTAAAATGAATTGAGCCTAAGCTTTTAATAAATGTTTTAAGGTTCTGTTCAAAATAGAAAAAAAAAAAAAAGACATAAGCTAAGTCCATAGATGAAAGATTTAATATGAAACTCAAGCAAAAATAAATTTCTTAAAATAAGTATGACACAAATATAAGCCATGATATCAAAATATAGTCTTGGTAAGTCAACATTGAGTTTTCCAAAGGCATATAACTATATTTAACTGTACATTGCTAAAAATTTTAACCCTACTCTTAACTTCTAATAAAAATACACTAATTTATGTGACGGTTAAACATGCCTAAAAATATGGTTATCAATTTATTTACTTTTTGAACTTCAAAAATTTTAATCAGAACTTAAAAGCACAACTTCATATCTATGTATATCTATATTTATATCTATATATAACAAAAAGTGTAAAGATACAAAGTGACTAAATCATAAATTATAATTAGTTTTCCTTTTAGGTAGTAGGAATTTTTTCTAATTTAAGGATTCCATTTTCTATAGTTGAGTAATTATATTATAAGAATAATGAATAAGACTAGGTTTTTAAACCTGAGTAATGTGAGGTTCTGTTCAAAATAGAAAAACAAAAAAAAAACACATATACTAAGTCCATAGGTGAGACATTCACTATGAAACTCAAGCAAAAATAAATTATTTATAACAAGTACGATATAAATATGAGCCGTAATATCAAAGTGCAGACATTGAGTTTTCCCAAAGACATGTAACTATAACTAACTATACATTGCTATTGCTAAAAAGCTTAACCCCACTCTTTACTTTTAATAAAAAAATATATTCATTTATATGAAAGTTAAACATGTCTAAAAATATGGTTATCAATTTATTTACTTTTTGAACTTTAAATATTTTAACCAGAAATTAAAACACAACTACATATCTATATATATCTATATTTATAACTATATATAATAAAAGTGCAAAGATATAAAGTGACTAAACCTTAAATTATAATTTACTAGTTTTCCTTTTGGGTACTAGGATTTTTTTCTATTTTAAGGATTCTAATTTTCTATGATTTACTGATTATATTATAGGAATAATGGATAAGATTGGGTTTTCAAACTTGAGTGATATGAGTATAATTTATAAATCAACCCAAAAAGATAAAATAAAATAAAGGGGAAGTGTAAGTTTGAAACCTTGGGGCAAATGCATTTGTTATTAAAAATCAAGAGTAAGGTAATTAAGCATTTTAGTAATGCACAGTTACCTATAGTTATATGTCTTTGAAAAAAATTAGGCCCTGTTTAGTTGTGGAGAATTTTCTAATTTTTTCAGAAAATTTTCAAAAATTAGAAAATGTGTTCAGTTTAATAATTTTCTTTTTCAATTTTTCTAGAAAACAATTTTCTATGTTAGTAAGAAATAGAAAACTTGGGTTTAGTGGTTTTCTATTTCCCAAAAACGGGAAATCCATTCGGCGCCTCCCTTCGTCTCGCGAATCGTAATCGGCCTCCTCCCGATGCCTTCGACCTTCTCCCTCCCGGTGACTTTGGACTTCCCCCTCCCGGTGCCTCCCTTCGTCTTGCGAATCACAATTGACCTCATTTCGTTGCCTTTGACCTCCCTCCTGGCGACTTTGGACTTCTCCCTCCCGATGCCTTCATTTGTCTCGCGAATCGATCCATCAGTAGCAACAATAGTGACATTGGAGCTATGTGACAGTGGAGTTATGTGACAGTGGAATCGGTAGCGAGTGTCACGAGTTTGGGAATGACGGAAATGGTGGCATAGATGTAAACGATATAAAAGTTGAGAGCCTAGCTGACAGAGAGCAAAAAATCTTAAAGCAGGCTTTGGATTTTTTTGTTTTCACTTTTGAAGCTAATAGACTTGGAAAGATCTGCAATTATAGTCCATAAACTTTCTTTCAATTTTCAACTAAGGCACACAATTTTTTTCAATGTAGTGTATTTATATGTAGTTATCTTTAATTGTTTTAAAACAATTGAACATGTTTTCTAAAAAACACTTTGTTATTGTTTACTTGCCAAGTCTATACTTTGACATCATGGCTCATATGTCATCATACTTATTAAAAGAAATTTACTTTTACTTAAGTTTCTTATTAAATATCCTACCTGTGAACTTAGCATATTTTTTTTCTATTTTAATAGAACCTCAAAACATTTATTAAAAACTTAGCTTGCGTATCTTTAAAAAGTTAAAATTATTCTAATACATTAATGGTAAATACATTTAATTTTTTAGCCAACTAATATAAGATCTTTGTTTAATCATTAGCTTTTTTAATCTAAAATATAAAAATTGTTAAATAGAGTATAAGGTTTGAAATTGTTAAATAGAACCACCTACAATACTAAATTTTTCACATATAGCATTCAAAATTTTTAAAAGTTGTAAATAAATTAATAATTTTAGAACTGTTGTAAAGATTTTGATTGCATGGAGGCTTAAGTATAATAAAGGAAAAAGTTTCGGGTTCTATAGGATGAAAAGTAATAGTTAAGTTACAGATTTTACAAAATTAAACCCCTTCAATATTCAAACTTATGCGGGCTAAATTATGCAATCGATTGATAACATTTTCATTATCATTTTGTTTTTATCTTGATCTTTTACAAGTATGAACTAAGTTTGTTCTGCTATAACTTCTTTTCAACTTAATAAGTATGGTCTTTGAATATAAAATTTTTATCAATTAAGTTTTTTTCCAACTTTGATAAATATGTTTTATATGAAAGCTTACATCTCTGATCCGTCTTAGAGCAATAATATAATTCAAGTATAACTCAAGCATCTTTTATGAAAAAAAATAAAAAAATATAATTATTACAAAGGTCATTGTGAAATATTTTAGGAAAAAAGTATTGGCTATTAGAATTAGTTGCTTATACTATAATAAAAGGGCTTTTAGTAGTAATTTTTTTAATTTTTCATTATTTTAAAATTTTTAAAAAATTATAAGAATTATTTTTTTCACATGGTCATCCCTTTTAATATTTTAGTGCAATTTTTTATTCTTAGCAACTAACTCTTTTTCTTTGCTAAATAGTATTAGAATACTATTTTTATTTTTAATTTTTTTAAAGCCAATTAAATTGTACAAGTTGCATCAAATTAGAAGTAATTTTTGTTTGACTATTATATTTCATGGTAGAGACTCATAGCTAGAAAATAGTTTTGGAGTTGTTAAGAGATTAAGTTAATAATTTTATGTTCTAATTGCAA
The DNA here is from genome assembly GCA_039654915.1 of Aquilaria yunnanensis. Classification (NCBI taxonomy): domain Eukaryota; kingdom Viridiplantae; phylum Streptophyta; class Magnoliopsida; order Malvales; family Thymelaeaceae; genus Aquilaria; species Aquilaria yunnanensis. The sequence continues at coordinate 96,710,740 of CM077597.1, forward strand.
GTTTTTATTTTATCTTTGATTAAGTATAATAAAGAAAGAAGTTTGGCAGCTATATGTTAAAATTTATAATTAAATTACATAATTTTATATGCTTACTACTGGTCTTAACCACATGGGGGATTATATGATAAAGGAATAAATTGGAAGATTTTTAGGAGAACATATAATAAATTTTGGTAGAACAAGAAAAATTCTCAACATGTACTCTACGTATTGGATCAAAATTGTATTCATTTTGATCCAAAATATATTTTTATTGAAATTTTATTATTTTTTTATTGTCATAATGCCAAATTCCTATACAATCATATTTGACATTGATATACAAAATTCTTCAAATATGAAACATATTTTGAAAGTTTCTAATTTTTTGAAAAATTTTATTGTTATATTTGGTTTAATAAGTTAATATTTTTCTTTATTTGATTAATCAAAATTTTAATTTATTTATAATATTTAAAAGTTAAAGACATTTATACCATTTATAAACTGTTTATATTAGGAAAATAAGATTAGTTTTTGAAAAGGAAAAATAGAAAAAGATCAATAATTATTTTCTATGTTTTCTATAGTTTTTGTGAGAAAAAAACTGAAAAATGCCACTAAAATTAAAACTTTATGCCAAACATGTCTTTAATTTTTACGGTTATTAAACATGCCTAATAACATGATATTTATCAACTTATTTACGTTTTGAATTTTATATATTTTTATCAAAAACTAAAAGTATAACTTAACATCTGTATATATCTATATTTATATCTTTATATAATAAAAATTTCAAAGATATAAAGTGAGTAAACCTTAAATAATAAGTTATTAGTTTTCCTTTTAGGTACTATGAATTTATTCTATTTTATTGATTTTATTTGCTATGATTGACTAATTATATTATATGAATAATGGGTAAGACTAGACTTCCAAATCCCGGTTATGTAAATATAATTTCTAAATTAATTGGTAAGCATGAATCATCCAAAAAGATAAAAAGCTATATAAGACTTGACATCGATCTTTGGAACAATCATATTGACTCAACCATAAAATAGAGAATGTACTTAGATTTGAAAACTTGGAGTGAGTGTATTTTTTTTTATTAAAATTCAATAGTTAGGTAGTTAAGTTTTTTTAGTAGTTACTTACAATTACATGTCTTTGGAAAAACTTAATTTTACTTACCAATTTTATGCTTTGACATCATAACCCATATTTGTGTCATACTTATCAAAGAAATTTACTTTTTCCTTGAGTTTCTTATTGAATGCGTCACCTGTGACTTAGCATATGTCCTTTTTTATATTTTAAACAGAACCTCAAAACATTTATTAAAAACTTAGCTCATATCTCTTAAAAAAGTAAAATTTTATGTTAATACATTAATGATAAATCTATTTAATTGTTTTATCCAACCAATATAATATTTTTAGTTTAAACATTAGCTTTTTGAATCTAAAGTATAAAAAATTAAATAAAATTAACTAACTTATCTTTTTTGTAAATACATAATATCATTAAGTCCATTAAATTAAAATATTTTTGTAAGGATTAAAAGATGTTTAAACATCTTTGATAAGATATTAAGTGTAAAAGAAATAAATTCTTACAAGTACTCCACCATCACAAATAAAAAAATTTTATCAGTTTTTTACAATTAGTATTACCTGTAGCATATTCTACTTTGTATTATTATTATTATTATTATTATTATTATTATTATTATTATTTATAATAAATAGAAATCAAATACAATGAATAATCTATTATAATGGATGACGCAAGTGAGGATAGTTACGATGAAATATTATAATTAAAACTACGTAAAAAATAGAAAAATGAAACTAATAATTGCTACTTTTTATTTTGAACAATATAATTGAAATAGAGTTATTTAAGTTAGAACTATGTATTTTGATTTACGTGCAACGCATGTATATAATTACTAATGTATTTTGATTTAAGTTAGAACCATGACCGATGTGTGAATTATGCATTAATCAAGTCCAATTAAGTTGAAGCAAACAGTCTGCACTTGTTTGTTAATTAAATGTGTAAAAATGTAGTACTAGTATTTTATTAATTTAAAAAATAATCACAAAAGAAATAATAAAAAATTCTTTTTATTGGCCAAAAAAATAGTAATACAAAATAGTAAATTTTTCAATATTAAAATGATATTAAGCTATGTAGAAAAATAAATGTGTCGTGTATTGTTTTGTTGCACTCCAATTCGACAGTAGTCGTTATGATCGCAATAGTTACGTAATACAAAGTCACAAAGGTACGGTCAAACTCCAAAACTATTTTGCCAAGGCGCTGACTACAATTACGTAAAGTTGATTCTGGAAGCAAACCAATTATAATTGCACCTGTTTCTGCAATTTGTGGTTATAGACGCTTAAAAGTCATCAAACACAAAATTGCAAGTGTGGTCAGAAATAAAAGATGAATTTGCACGGTTAATGGAGTGGTTGGGCGTCGTTATTGTTGTGGACAATGCCGGTGGCATTAACGCGTGTGCATTAATGTGTTATTTGGGTCAAATTAGCACGCCGATTGGGGAACTCATTTTTAATCGAATTGCTAACCTTTCCCACCAGATCTCCTTTCCCATGCGACCACCACCACATTTCACACCACGCAACCAGTGCACGCGCCGGCCTTCATTGCTCGTCCACCCTGGGACCAAATCAATGTATGTAACATTTAAACAAAAAGTGAGAAAGATAAAGTTCAAATTCCAACCTCAGCCATGCATCCCTAACCTTAAAACTATTTTACCAAGGCACTGACCACAATTACGTACAGTTAATTCTTTTTTTTTTTTTTGTTTGGCAATCACAATTAGTACAGTTGATTATGGAAGAAAACCAAACCAGCTAATATTGCACTTGTTTTGACAATTTGTAGTTTTATAGGCTTAAAAGTCATCAGACACTTGTCATTGTCAGAAATAAAAGATGAATTTGCCCTTTATGAAGTGAATGGCAGGTTCCAAATTGCTTCTGAAATTTGATATATATCCCAGGTGGGGCCTCATATTGTGGTTAATTTCCCTGGTGAGCAAAAAGGTTTAGAAACACAACCACGAATGGATAACTGGGCAGGACAGAGCCAGGATTTTAAATTGGAACGATGGACTTCATTTTAAAAATGTTAAAGAATTAAGAATTAGATATATTTTTATAATATAAAAAAATAATAAAAAATAACTTAAAATCTATTAAAATGCTATATTTATAGGTTATACACTTTCAAAATAACAAGTAAAATTTACTAAATCTCAATTTTTATCCATATAATGAATTAATAATCATAAGCTTTAAATCAATATCAAATCACGCACTTCCCTGTCAATGAAAAATTAGTTATGCTATTATACATGTATACATGTTCAATTAATATCACATAGTAAATAAAAAATAATACTTTGTGCATCTTGAAGTGGATACGCATTTCTTTAAATGCATAAAAATCATCTGTTTTTTGTCTATTGAAAAATTCTCAGCAATCTCTCTTTCAATATAAACAATCAAATGATTCTTGAGAAAATTATCACTCATGCTACTATGAAGTCTTGTTTTCACAATCTTCATTGCTAAAAAAGCTCGTTTCATTGTTGTAATTGAAATAAAAAGAGTCAATATAAGACAAATCAATTTGTTCATCAAAGGATAAATTTCTAACTTTCCTGTTTCATTTATTCCTCTACACAATTCAGTATTTGTAAATACATTTTTTCAACTGTGGATGGTGGGCTACATCAAGTTCATAATGTTACAGCTGATACTTCAAATAAATCTTTTCTTGTTCAGTGAAATCTGAAGGATAAAACTTGTTGGTCAATCTACATATGTTCACAATATTAAAGGATTTATAGGAATTTTTTGGATCCAGAACAACACAAAAAAAAAAAAGAAGCTCCGTCATCTGTTTACTAAAGTACTTCCTCTGTTTCTCATAAAACACGTCTTAGCTAATACAAAAATTTGCAAAAGAAGTGCAAAAAAACGAACGCGCTTGCGTTAATGTGTTATTTGGGTCAAACACACGAAATTTGGAAGACTCATTTTTAATTAAATTACTAACTTCCTAATATGTCAATATTTACAGTCATACCCTATCGGATCCTGGGACTATGTGATAACCGCCACAATAAGGATGAGTATGAGCCGGGTTGATTTTATTTTATGGTAAAACCGAACTAACTTGAAAAGGCGCCAGTTCCAAAATTTTTCTACCCAACCCAAGAACCGAGAACCAAACAAAACCAAAACTATGGTTCTGGGCTTTTCGGTTCTGGTTTTTATGTTTTTCGGTTTATACTATATACCTATAATAAGACCGTAATTAAATGAAATTGCATTTTATAGCCAATATATGAAATATTCAATATAATGTACAATTAAATTATAGTTAGTTACATATTCTTAAATATATTCAAAAGAGTTTAAAAAACTATTATCAAAATGATTCAAAAGAGTTGCTTGTGTAGTATTTTTTATCTCAATCAATTTACTTTCCTCTAGTAATTCCAAAACTGACACAATATTCAACATGGAAAATTGAGTTTTTAAGACCATTTTATTCGGTATCAAAACCTATTGATGTTATGAATTTCCAATTTTGCATCGGTTATAAATGGAAGGATTGTGTCATAGAGAGTAGTCTCGAGTTGAGAGATTGAAAACAAAATGACTCAGGAGTAGTCAGTCTAGGAATCGAAATGATAAGTAAATATGGAGAAATTTCATAAATGATCCAACAATTTTCATTTTATTTCGATTTGAGACATTAGTTTAAAGGTTTAATATAAAAACATAAAATGACCATCATAATTCTTCATATATAATTATAATTTTTATTATATAATTTAATATATACCTTGACTTGGTTCCACATGGAACTAGAACCAATCAAAAAACCGTCGGTTCTTTTATATGTGGAACTAATTCACGAACCATGATTTATTTTTACCCAACCCAATGGAAGGAGTTCGGGGTGGGTTTTGGGTTTACCCAACCCACACTCACCTCTACGCCACAGTCTACAGCACTCAACTCCTGCATCACCAGCGCCCGTTGCTCACTCATCCTGAGTCTCAACAGCTTGATCCCGCCCTCCCCGCCCACAACTCCTTCCACCCCAACTCTTGCTCTTGCCCTTCCTTATTTTAGCCTGCCCACTTTAGCCGACCCCATTGGCAACCAACTAGACCCATTGCTCTTTAGCCACAGCATGGGCATTGCCAAACAAGGGCGTATGAAGGCAATTGTTAGCGCTTGTATAAGGGGCTATGGGAGGAGGGATGTGTGATTGGGCAACGGGTCGATGGGGAATAGAAGTGGTGGGAGTGGGCAGGGTTGAAGGATGGGGTGAATTAAGCAGGGTGTAGCCGGGTGAAAAGTTGATAGTAATTATTAGGTGTGACTTCAGGGGCAATTAACAAATAGTCCAATAACGTGTTAACGTATTTGCACTAAGACAATATAATTTTGGCGAGCAAAAACGCAGAATCTCTTTAAATTTTGATGGACCAATCAACCACATAATCTATAAGAGCTTATGAGTAATACATATTACATTCCATACTATTCTTGAGATCATTATTTATGCGTTCACTTTTTGCTTTTCAACTTCCTTGATAACCGACAAGAAAGGAATTAGTGGAATTTCAGTTTTAGGGACATGTTGTTACTAATATAATATTTAATATGAAATGTCAAGCCTGATAGTTGTGTGATGCGGAGACTTCACGTAATGTTGGAACCAAAAGCAGGTCCGACTTCCTTCTAACAGACGCACCAAAACTCTCAGTCATGTCCAAATCTTGGTATTTCTGGCCATCAGGTAATGCCCAATCAAAATGGTAGAGCAAATTGGCGAGTGGGAGCTCCACATTGGCCACCCCGAAAGCAATCCCAGGGCAAATCCTCCTCCCAGCACCAAACGGGATAAAAGAAAAATCCATGCCTCTAAAATCCAACGAGTTGCATTCAAACCTCCCAGGATTGAAAGTCTCCGGATCAGTCCAACGCTTGGGGTCTCTCCCAATTGCCCAGGCATTCACTATGACTTGGGTCTTGGCTGGGATGTCATACCCACTGATCTCACACTTGTCTGTGTTTGTTCTGAAAAGTAGAAGTGGGAGGGGTGGATGGAGCCTTAGGGTTTCTTTGATGACTGATTTCAAGTAGTTTAGCTCTTTAATGTCGTCTTCATCTACGGCTCCTTTGGTCCCTACGACCTGCCTCACCTCCGCTTGTGCTTTCTCCAAAACGTTTGGGTTTCTCAGCATTTCTGACATTACCCATTCTGTTGCTGTAGATGATGTTTCAGCCCCACCAAGTAGGACCTGCTGTAAGATGAATAAATAAAAAAAGTTGCACACGTTAATGACCAGATAGTCAAGTGGACTTAGAAGACGACGCAGCCAATAACATGTGAAACTTAAAACAATTACATACGGAAGGTAGAGCGACTTCCACCAATAAAAAAAACAAATTAAAAAAGAGACAAGAATAAACAAAGAAGAAAAGGTTCTAACACGCTGTAACTATTCAAAATAAAAGGCTACGAACTTTAAATCTAGCTCATATAGCAATCCTCTAAATTCATGTAACTTGAGGCTGAGGGCCCCTCGAACATCACCACAGGCTAGTGATCATCACTTACCAGGATGACAGCTTTGATATTGGTTCTTGTGAAGGGAAATTCAAGCGCCCCGCGATCCTTAATGCTCAAGAAAACGTGGACCAAATCATCTTCGAGCTCGCACTTCGCTGCTTCCCTCTCTGCGATGTGCTCATTTACTATGTCTTCAAGAATCGAATCAGCTGCCTTGAATGTCTTATCAACGGCGGCTTTTCTTCCGGTGATCCATGTAAGCATCTTAACGGAAGGGAACACATCACAGATGCTGAAACCCGAGCTCATGTCGGATATAATCTGCGTAGCACGCTTGAACTTCTCTTCCTGCCTCCCTTCTGAGCCTATCGCCGCCCGCGAAGTGACTTGGTACATCAGAGAAAACAGCTTCCTGCTGAGGTTGATCTGTGAGCCTGCTTGAGCGGCAATGGCCTTCGTGAGATTCGAAACCTCCTCCTCACGTATGGACCGAAACAGCTGCACGCGCTTCGCGCTGAGAAGCTCGACGGTGCACAGCTTCTTCATCTGTCTCCAGTACTCCCCGTAAGGGGCAAACGCGATATCGTTATGGTTGTAGCCAATAACACGTGTGGTGAGTGAATCAGGCCTGTTGGCAAAGTTTACGTCATGAACTTTCATGACTTGTTCAGCGATTTCAGGGGACGAAACGAGGATTGTGGAGAGCTCCCCGAGCTGGAGATGGGTGAGGGGCCCGAACTTGGCCGCCATGTCCCTCAGGTCATGATGTGGCAGACCTTTCAGTTGGTGGAGGTTACCTATCAGGGGCAGCTTCCTAGGGCCGGGAGGCAGGTTTGGTCTGGTCTTGGAATGGCTCCAAATCTTGACAAGCACGAACAAGAAGGCTAGGAAAGTGAAAAGAGCAGGAGATGAAAAGAATTGCTGCTCCATGTTGGCAAGAAGATTGGTGTGGGAGGGTTAATCGTGATGCTCCTTGTTGGGTTCAGTTCACATATATATTTGCAGAGACGGCCTTCTAGAGTCTTACTTTTCTGTTTAAAAATGAATATGAATTTTATTTTATTTTATTTTTGTTTCAAACATAATAAAATTACTCCTAGATATATAGGAAAATTATATCAAAACGAAAATTTGCTGACGTATGATCTGATGTTGGGGCTTGTTACTCTATATATGAATATATAATTTTGTTATATCTGTATGATGAAAATAATCGTCTTTTTAAAGATACTCTCACTTTTACGAAAATAAAGAAATATGTAGCCTAAACGATGGTACTTCATTTAATAGCTTGTAAAAGATGGTGCTTCATTTTCTTTTATGTTGAAAAAATAATAAAAACATCTATGATTTAATTAGCTAAGTCAACAATTATCCTCGTATTTTGGAAAGGTGCACTTACCTGTGAATCACAAAGTCCACCACCGCCGCTAAGCCTAAAGGGGGAAAAACTCATCTTTTTTACTAAGCCTTCTCCATATAGAAACTTTGGCCCCCTAAACTTCGGCATCGAACGAGTTGACCACCATCCTTAACTACAAAAAAGGGCCTTGCTTAGACGGCTTCAAACCATCACTAAGGTTGGGAAAAAGTTACAACATCTAAACCTCGAATTGAAAATTAGCAAGAAAGTACTGGCTAGTTTGTCAATGCCCAGAATCTTTGTCAACATGGCCAGAGAATTATTGACATGAGAAATGTTATACATACCGTTCTTGATTACCTCCCTCTCACCTTGTTGTGGAAAAATCCATTGAGGCACATGCACAGGTTTGAAATGGCAGCGCTGAGCAGTGTCTAGAGGTCGTGACCATGGCATTGTTCGAAGAGATCACATATGGTCAACCTGAGTTTTTGAGTTGGTGAATTCGAGAGCCCAATCCCCACAAGTTGGAAGTGTATTAGTGATCGAAGAAACAATCTCAATTAGTAGCATGGTGTGACTGACATACAATTGAATAATTCAGTCGCATAATATATAGTTGCATGAACATATGCGACTGAATGTTGGGATTGAAACTAGTAGTTACAACTATTCTGACATACATTAAATAAGCAATTACTAATATCAGTCACAAACAACGACTGAAATTTTTGCATCATTCAATTGAAAGTCAGTTGCTTAACTTTGTTTGTATTTTTTTAAAAATTTCATTTTTGATTTGATATATTTGATTTAAAATATTTCCTATGATTAATATAATAGTATTAAATATGTATTGTTTTAAATAAATAATATTATAATTTTTATTATGATTATTATAATTATTATAAATATTGAGATAGATAATAATTAAGGAAGAAGAATGATTCATGTAATTTTGTTCATGCTCCTTGCTCTGCGAATACTGTCTCAAATGCTTTTGTATCGTTGTTGAAAGGTTTACCAGGTAGGGTGAACTAGTGATTTCCCTACGCACCTTGCCTAAGTGATGCCTTTCTGACTAATTCTTAATAAAGCATATATCTTTACCATTAAAAAAAAAAAAAACCTCGATCGCGTCTTCAATCGCCTATCTTCCTAAACAACCCAAGAAAACATAGAACAAAAACAGTCTTTTGATCGACTCTATACTTTTCCTTAAAATTGTTCTTCCTTTTCATTAATCTGACCGCTTAGAGCGGTTCCTGTGTTCTGATATCAATGTGCATGCTCTTAATTAAAAGCGAATAAAATTTTGGGACTAGAAAGGTAAAAGCAGTAAAATGTAGTTCTGAAAAGCAGTTTAAACCAAAATCCAATCTTCATAAATGGACGGTAGAAACTTAGGATGAAGTTGCAATGAATGATACCGGGCCAGTATTATTGAATCTTCCATTTTTTTCTATATCCTATTTATTGCCGATGTGAACGGAACCTATGAATCGAATTTAGCATCTGATAGGCATATTAATCATTTCTCTTCTTGGTGAAGTGCTTGAAGGTGCAGCGACTCTTATAGATTTCACTGGATCTCCAATTGTGGCGGTGATGGTGGTAATTTTTTACACCGTATTTTGGATTATTGATATAAAGTTTAATGTTGTTGTCATTCTTACAAATTGTCTCAATGTTTTTTTAAATATCATTTGCCTCACAGACCCATGAAAAAAGCTGTTAGACAAAATAGAGAAGATATAAGTGGTGATGCATCGTGTTCCTTCTCTCCATCCAAAGAGAAAAAGAATCAATAATGGTTAATGCCGAATGATGTTTCATTTGGTGAAGCAACAGTTTTTGTTAAAATTTTTTTTTTTTTTTTTTTTTGCCAAACTATGGATTTAGCCCCTGAACTTAGACAACCTGAGAGAGTGGGTCTATGACTCACTACTCAGTAAATATTGATCCTTAAACTTTAAAAAACTATACAAGTTAGTCCAATTGGTACTAGGTACTGTAAACAATGAACGACGTTAGATGGAATGCTGTTGCCAGGCCTGCCTAACTGACAAAAAAACAAGAGAGACTTAGGGACTAAAACATGTGAAAATAAAAGATATAAGGGACTAGAGAAGCTGTGATTTGATCGTCTGCTCTCTTCTTCTCCTCCGGGCGATTTTCCAACGATCTTTGGTGGGACTAGAGAAGTGGCAGTTTGCGCTTCTCATGGCCTAGATCATCAGCGATGGCGAGGCTTTGGACGGATCAGAGCAATTGCACTGCAAAACCTGGGTGTAGGCTGGTGTAGGCTGGAACGCCTGAGGTGCATGAGGTCCAGGAAGAGGTGCTGACAAACTGCAAGAGACAGGTTTCGTCGTCACCTTCCTCCTCCATTTTCGCAGTCAGATTTCGCCTTCGATTTTGCCTTCTCCTCTCGATTGCCTTCGAAGTCGTATTGGTCCCATCGGCTCCTCCACCATTGCATCGTCTTCAGCTCCATCAGCTCTGATTGGAGCTACGTCGCACGATGTCTTCGGCTCTGCCCGCTACTACAACGTCTTGTCCCCCAGCTGCCCTGAGTCCTTACGCCCTTTGCACGCCGCCTTGGGCCCCAACTCCTGCCCCTCCTCCTTCTTCTTCAACGAAGACATCTCCAGCTTCAATTGGTCCTACTTTTGTCTAACTTCAAGTTTCTGTTCTCCACCTCAGACACCTACCCCCACCTCAACCTCACACAAATGCCATTCGTTAGTTACTATACCAATTGGACTGAAGTGCATAGCTTTTCAAAGTTAAGGGGCTAAGTTTAAGTGAGTTCTGAGTGTTAGACCAATTTGCTCGAGTTGGGCAAGTTTGGGGGCTAATCCTTAAGTTAGGCCTTTCTTCATTCAAAATATTAAAAAAAGTTCCTAAAAGTATTATAGTATCACCGCAACAGAAAGGCGAGAAAGTGACAAAATTATCATGATTGAATTTTTTGCCGCAACAGATTCATTGACCGTTCGTTCGTAAGCGGCCGGCCCAGAGCTAAAATGCAACAAAAGGACATACATGTAGATGGCCGACCAAAGAAAACAAAGCAGTACCTACCGGGTTTAAGCCAAATCAAAAGGAAATAAAGATCTTTACATATACGTAATCAACTTTTTTTTATGAAGTAACATGCGTAATCAACTTTCATTTGGTAAAGCTCCAAACCCTATGACAGCGATGGCTAGTGCCGGTGTTCTTATTGGAGATCACCAGGAACATGTTGCAATTATTTGTGTTAAGAAAGTTGTTAAGTATTAAGTTACATATAAGTGTCCGAAAAAATGGGAGTAATGAGAGAGAGCATGAATAGAAAAGAATCATTTTTTAAAATTTAAATAAATAAAAATATTATGAAAATAAAAATAGGAGCGGCAATCGAAATTTGAAGTGAGAGTGAGAGAGCGGAAGTAAGAGAGACAATTCAAAATAGAATAATTATGTAACTTAGGTCAAGTAGTAACCCTACTGTCCTAATTTCTGGCAGAATTATAAAGTCTTTATGAAGGTTTAAAGATAGGCAAAGTTGTGTTGGAGAGCAGACAAAATGTGACAGCAAACAACTTTGTAATCTGATTCCCCTGTAACGCCACGGACCAATTCCCAAAACTCACATGCTATTGTTTTGAAGGCCTGGTTAATCATGCAAATGGATGCCAGACACGACTTGGGCATCAACCTAGGGGGACTAATAAGGCCACCGATGGCCTTGCCAATTAAGGTTGGAGCAACTATGACCCCCCTCTAATTTTATGTATTTTAATAATAAGCCAGACTTCTTCAGGGATATTTACTATGTAGGACTCTAGGACATCCACATCTGCTAGAATTCCAGCTGATGGAGATCCTCCTGCTTTGAGCTCCCAGGCGATTGCTAATGATGTCTATTTAGCTTCTGTCTATTGCCCCCATGAGAACGGCAAACACATTTAACATTTTGGTGTAGTTCTATTTTGTGGTTTTAATGTTAGCTTCTATTCATCCAAAGAAAAGAGGAAAACTTAAGATAATGATATATGCCGAAGAACCAGAGGCAGTGGGCCAGAGTAAAATAAATTATACCTAACCCTAAATAATTCCAATCCAAGAGTAAAAAAAATATAATGATATATGTGTGGAATCGGTTTCGTACGGTGAAGTGACAATTTTTTTCTTTTTTTTATTTAGAATAATGCAACAGCAAATAAGAAATATTATATAAACAAATAACAAATTATACTACATGATTTAAAACTCATTTGTCCCAACCACTTTTGGTAAAATAATTAATGAACGCGGAGTTCAACTCCTATCTCATCCACTTTCCTATATAATGTGGTTTAAGTTAATCTGAATGTCTTCTAATCCCTAAAAAAATACATATTTTTCTTCTTACTTATTCTATAAATATATCTTAACTTAATACTTGTAAAGGTGTTTCTGTGTATTAAAAAAAAACTAATTTGTTTTTAGTCAGATATGTTTGTTCGTAAGTTACCTTTGCATGATTGAAGAACAAACAAGAGCTTAAGACAATGGACTAGTCTACCCTTAGTCAAGGCTGACTTACGGACAAGCTAAAGCACATACACATGTTTTGACCGGCGATGGAGTTGGTTTAATATTTTAAGATCCTCAATTTTTTTTTTTCACACATATGCCACTAATAATCACTAATATGCAATAAACATGACTCTCATACTAATAAATGTCTAGTTTTTATCTGAATTTATCCATATGTAATATTATTCCATCAATATTATTTATTAATTCTAACAAATATTACACACATATACATTAAATTTCTATTTTTATGTTATATCATATCTCAGTATTGTTCTAAACCATATATAGCACTGATTTTACATTGACCGAGGCAAATGGGCCATTGGCTATTAAGTATTTGATGGAGAGAAAAGACGGCCCAAAATATTGTTTTCATATATTTATTGTTTTCTAGAATCATATCCACCTTGACTTTTCCGCAGACTCTTATTCTCGACCGTCAACTTACTGTCGCGGTCTACTTTGAGATGAAGGAGTTGGCCCAACGCCCAAAAAGTGATTAAACCAAAAAGCTTTGGACATGTTAAGGAATAAGGAATATACCCACAAGTATAGGCCTCCGTATTTAAACAACATTGACATTAGTGGGAGATGCATGTCAGCATGTGTAATATATAAGGTTTATGGACCCTTTTTCCCTGTAAAAAAAAATATTAACAAGATATACACAATTAATTAATTAAATTTTCTTAATTTTTTAATACACCCTTATAATTTTCATAAATATTTATCCTTCAACTTCATAAATTTTTCTATATAGCTATTGAACTTTTGCTGCTACTCTTTTTCTTTTTCTTATTCAAACATATGGGAAATTTGTGCACCCAATAAATAAACACAATTAGATAAAGTTAATAAGCCATGTAGAAAGAAATTTCTAAGTTTAAAAGCTAAAAATGGGACATATGTCTCTTAAATTCTATACAATATAGATATCTCATCCACCTTCTTTATATTTAATATAATTTTCTAGTTATTTGAAGATTGGCATAAAAAATGCTAAATTAGAACATTTTTTGGGTTCTCTTCCAAAAAAATATTCATTTATAATTATAATATTATATAGTTTATATGAATTTATAAGCATCATTATTTAATGTTAAGGTATAATAGTTACATATATGAGAGAATTACAATTTGTTCCTTGATATTTACCTAATTACCTTGCCTTTTTATTTCAAAAACCTCTTAAAAGCTTCCTGAGCTTTTAGGAAAACAACACTTATAATTTATTTTGGAGGTAAAAATCAATGGATTAAACCATTTTATTAACCTCCTACTATCTATTTTGGAGGTTAAAATCAATGGATTAATTATATTCTAAGACCATGCTCATTTAATAATATGGAAATTTTAATAGTGCATTTATTTCAAATTAATATTGAAATATTTAGTCATTTTGATGTAATTTTAGTTTTATATTTTTTAGGAAACTGTTATTTGGAAAAATGTTTCTTCATTTCCTTAATTAAAAATGGCACTAGTTCTTGGAGTAATGATAATGGCTAGAAGACAAAGTACAACAAAGAGCAATGTCATTCATTAAATAGTACTACCTCTTGAGTGAGGATAATGACAGAGAAGACTATGAAAAGGAATATAAATATGAAGGGTTAGTGAATTATAACTCAAAAGAGTAATCTCTTAATTAGTAGTCTCAATTTCATTTGATATCAAAGATGAAGTTAAAGAACAATAGCCAAAAATCAATTGTGCACCTTGGAAATTGATAAAGAATCAATAAGCATTTTGTTGAATAAGCTTCTACAAAATAATTAATTAGTGAACAATTATATAAAACTAAAACTACAACAAAAAGACCAATGATGTATTAATTGAAAAAATTTTTTTTTGAAGTTTCATATTATTTTAAATATAAGCCTCATCAATCAAGTTTAGGTTTAATAGTTGATAAGTTTACATTTGTTATTATTTATTTCTCTCATATTTAGTATGTTTTAATGTGTTTTGAATCTTAAAGATCTATTTTGAGTATGTTTGTAGTTTCACGGATATCCGGACTCAATTGATTAAAAGTAGATTTAATTTACAATTTTACAATTTTTAATTTAATTGTGTTTTTTCAGGATTTTGACAGATTGGAATAAACTTTTTTATTCATTGTTCTTCATGCTAAATTTGAGTTGATTAGAAATTGCTTTTCAATATATGGTGACTCAAAGTTAAAAATTAATCTGAAGCTTTTTCCAGTTAATTTTATTATTGAATTCATTAGGTTCTTTTTAGCATTAAAGAGAGTCTTATTTATTTGCTTGGATCGAAGAAATATTTTCATTTGATAATCAACTGCGTAACTAGAATGTATAATCAAACTCTAAACTGAGCGTTTTTAGTATTGGTTAATGTTATTTTAATTCTACAGTTAATGTATTTCAGCATTCAATTCAAGAAAACTCTCTAATATTTTATTACAAGAAAACTCCTTAATCTTTTATTGCAGTTTTTTTAAATAAAGCGTTTGGTAAAAAAAATTTCCTTGTGATTTGACTTGATTTTCACTTCTAAATTACAAATTTATTTATTTTGAGTTGCTAGTAAGACTGAAATTATTTCTGGTGGTTTCGATGACCAACCAACAATTTGGGGCCATTTCCGGGGAAATTTCTTTTTCTGTGAAAGTTTTTTTTTTCTATTTCAGTCAATTGACTTATCCCAAGACCTTCTCATATAGATGCACTATTGTTTGATCCAGAGATCAAGAATAAAGCAAAGGTGAACAAGAAAGCAAAGAGGCAAGCTGTCAATTTTTCAGCTTTAACATCTGCGAACAGCGACTTTGAAAGCGAAGAAGAAGTAGTTGTTATTATAGATATGGAAGCGAGAAGAACACTAAGGGAGTTTGCAACTCCTGACGTTGTCCAACAACCCTTGTGCATTGATTTTCCTGATATTAAGATAGTTTTTGAATTAAAATCTAGATTGATTCATTTATTGCCTACCTTTCGCGGACTTATAGGTGAGGAGCCCCACGAACACTTGAAAGAATTTCATGTTGTTTGATTGACCATAAAGCCACAGGGAGTTACAAAAAAACATATTAAGATTAAGCTGAGAGACTTCTCGTTCCCATTAGCAAACGAGGCAAAGGGCTATTTGTACTACCTTCCCTTTGATTCAATCAGAACTTGGAATGACTTGAAGAGAAAATTTTTAGAGAACCTCTTTCTAGCTTCAAGGGCTGGAACAATTCAAAAAAAAATAAGTAAGATTCATCAATTCAACGGAGAGAACCTATATGAGTACTAGGAGAGATTCAATCAACTATGTGCAAGCTGCCCACACCACTAATTTTCTAATCAATTATTGCTAAAGTACTTTTACGAAGGGATATTGTTCATGGATCAGAGTAAGTTAGATGTTACAAGTAAAGGAACACTTGTAGAAAAGATGCCTGAAGAAGCAAAAGACTTGATTTATGAAATAGCAGTGAACTTGCAGCAGTTTGGGACAAGGGTAAACCACGTGCCGAATGAGGTAAATAAGGTAGGAACTTCTAGTATTGAATATCAACTTTTTGAGCTAACCACTTTTGTTAGACAAGTTGCCTTAGGACAGGTTAAAAATCCTAGAGTTTATGGCATTTTCTCTGCTCAAAAACACCTTATTGACTTGTCCCCACAACTACAAGAGTATACAACACCTCACGTGAATGTGACAAATGGATTTGTTAACCAACCAAAAGGGTATGACTCTTACGCCAATCGATATAACCCTGGTTGGAGAGATCACCCGAATCTGAGATATGCACAGCCAAACAATCATCAACAATACTCATCTGCCAGTTACAACAAACCAGCTCTTTCACCACAAACCAAGGACCAAGTTCAAGTATGGCTTTAAAGGATATTGTTAAAACTTTAGCTACTAATACTCAAATATTTAAATAGGAAACAAAGGCTAGCATCAAACACTTGAGGGACCAAATTTCACAGCTTGCAGCTTTGTTGAACAAAATTGAAGTTGAAAAATGACGGATGTTATCTCAAGCAGAAATTAACCTGATAGAGCACGCTAATGCCATAACCCTTAGAAGTGGCAAAAAAGTACAACCTACCACGTCAAAAATGGCAGCACCTAGAAAGAACAAGATGGTGTAAAACCAGCAATTTTTGATGCACTAATTGAAAAGGTAAGTAACAAGTCAATTTTTTCAAAAATAGAAGATTCAGATTCCACAACTTTTCTTAGCAAGTTGGCAAAATCAAAGAAATAGGAGACCAAGTAAAAAATTTTTGAGATTTTTAGGAAGGTCAAGATTAATATACCTTTACTGGATGCAATCAAGCAAGTGTCTCGGTATACCAAGTTTCTGAAAAAGCTATGCACACACAAAAAGAAGGTGTAGACTGATGAGACAATCAAAGTTAGAGAGAATATGTTAGCAATAGTTCAAAAGAAGTTGCCTTCGAAGTGTAAGGACCCTAGTATATTTACTATACCATATTTAATAGGCAATTTTAAGGCGGAAAAAGTTATACTTGATCTAGGAGCAGTAATTAATGTTATGCCATTATCAATTTACAAGGCTTTGAATTTAGGACCTTTGAAAAATACAATAGCGGTTAGTCAACTAGCTGACAGGTCTAATTCATATGCTAAAGAGATAGTTAAAGATGTTTTAGTTCGAGTAAATGAGCTTATTTTTCATGCCGATTTCTATATTATTGATATGGATGATAAATTTGCTTTAAATTCAGCTCACATTTTGCTAAGTAGACCATTTATGAAAATGGCCAGAACTAAAACAGATGTCTATAGAAAGACTTTATCTTTTGAATTTGATGGGAAAATAGTAACTTTCAATATTGTTAAAGCTATGAAATACCCAAAAAATTCTTAATCTGTTTGTCTTTATGGATATCATTCACCCAATTGCCCAAGATGGTTTTGAGCAAAATTTTGTAGGAGATAAGTTGCATTTTATGTTGACGAATAGCAAAATTGAGAAAGATGCAAAGCTAGAAATTAGTGATTACCTGAAAGAGGTAATTATGTCATTACAAAATTGAGAATGATGCAAAGTTGGAAATTAGTGATGACCTGAAAGAGGTCATTATGTCATTACAGGCACTGCCCGTGTTGCCCGATAGGTTAGTAGATTCTTTCATGAAATTGCCGCGTACTCATGAAAGAGTTTTGCCGTCTATTGAACAGGCCTTGAAGTTGGAGTTGAAGTCTTTGCTAGAGAATTTGAAGTATGCGTACCTAGGAGAGGATGAAACTTTTCCAATAATTATTGCAAGTGATTTAGCCGGAGAGCAGGAAGAAAAGCTGTTATAAGTATTGAAGGAAGACAAAACAGCAATTGGTTGAATATTGGCATACATCAAGGGAATTAGCCCCTCAATTTGTATGCACCGTATTCTCCATAAAAAGCATGTTAAACCTCTAAGAGATCCACAGCGGAAACTAAACCCAGTAATGAATGAGGTTATTTTAAAGAAAATTGTGAAACTTTTAGACCAAGGGATCATATACCTTAGCATTGATAGTCAGTGGGTAAGTCAAGTATATATTGTTCTTAAGAAAACTGGTCTAACTCATATTATTAATGCGTAGAATGAACATTGTAATGGTGGAATTTTGGTTATTTTATATTTATCCATTTATTTATTACTTATAAAAAAAATCTTACTGACCGTTGGATTGTTCCAGGTTAGACGATGTCGGATTTAAAATTTTTGGAAAGAATTTCGTCCGATATCATAAGAGGATGATTTTATGGAGTTCTGACTTGGTGGGCTCCGAGCAAGGCTCGTTGGATTTTCCGACCGACTCAGTAGACCCAAAAGCCCAAAAAATAACCTTTACCCAAATATAACCATTACATTTTTCTCTACCGTTGATTTAAAGACAAGTGGCACAATTCTATGCGCCTGAGTTTCCTATAAATAACCTTTACTTTCCTTATGAAAAGGGGGCCATATTTTTTACAAATAGCTTTCATATTACTTCATTTTTCCCAAACTCTTATTTGCTTTCACCAGGCTTTTTTTTTATATAAGTTAATATTTCATTTTGCCTGGCATTTTATTTTGCCAAGGTTATTATTCATTGTTTTGCCTGAGATCTTTTCCCCTACCAGTCCCTTTAGTTTGCCGGGGTTGCTTGCTCCTCTTCCCTGTCGGCCTCTAATCATCTTCTTTCCCCTTCATGTGCCTCTTCCGCAAATAACCCTTACTCACATTTTGGTGACTCCACTGGGGCCAAGCTTAATTGCATAAAAGGGAAGTCATGTCAGATGACAACGATGAAAACAACATTACTCGTTCAGGGTTGTCTCTTATTGTTGATGTTTCGCAGTACGTGGCTCAATTATTGGAAATGATCTAGGCATCACAAAATTGAATGTTACATACTATAAAGGAGAGCAATCAAGTTATTATTAATGCATTGGCCAATCTATCACAGCCACAAATTGGGGCATCAGGCCAAACATCACAAGTTAATCCACCATCATCATTGGCAAATTACTGTAAGTGATTATATTATCTCTACTGCTATTTCTGAAAGCTTACCTATTGTTTCTATGCCGGTCTTGCGACCAATAAATCTTAGAGTTTGAAGTTCAACTCCTAGGACTAGAGGTTTTATGCTAGGCACAAGTTCACAGGTTTTGTCGATGATTAATCAGTTCCCGCCGCTGCCCATATCTTCATTTTTAACTTATGAGGAGTTATTTCAGTTACTAGAACAACGAAAAAAGCATGCATCTTATCTTGAAATAGAGATCAAAGTTCCATATCCACTACGTGTCTTTGAAAAGCCATACCTGAGAGATTATTCTAGTCCACTGGTAAGATAGGCAATGCCAAGAAGCATGTGATGTGCTTCATGGAAATGTATCTTGTATATAGTCTGGATGATGATTTGAAATTAAAGGAGTTCTCTAAGTCTTTGTCTAATAGGGCTTACACTTGATATGCCAACCTCGCTCTAGGTTTAGTGAAAACTTGGGGACATATAGGCAAGCTATTCACAAAGAAATTCCTTTCAACTCAGGAGAAAATTACTTTGGTGGACCTTGCCCGGGAACACCAATATTTTAAAGAAGATCTTCTTGTTTAGGTACAACGATTCCATGAAAGAGTTCTTGATTGTCAAGAATCTTATGACGAACGAGAGCTTGTGAAAGTTTGCATCTCAGGTATGCTTTGTGAATATAGATTCATCTTGAAAACTTATAATTGCCTTCTTTTGCTACTTTAGTAGAGGCTGCTCAGTGAACTAGCAATTCTTTTCCAATGAAAGATGATGGTGAAGGTAATTACTTAAAGCACCCACATATGAATGTCATTATGCAAGGAGCACAAAATGGAGGTGGAAAGATGTTTAAAAAATGGCTTTATAAATTTTGACATACTTCCACCTTTTTCTTGTCCCATGAATAAAGTTTATGCCTTACTGGGTGAGTGGATAAAAGATGATGTGTTTCATTTACCTCAAGTGCCAGAGTTGCCAATGAACCAAGATAAAGTTGATCCAAAATATTGTAGATATCATCTTTGAGTTTGTCATCCAACATCTGAGTGTTGGAATTTGTGGCGCTTCTTTCACAATAATATTGACAAAAAAAGGTTGTCCTTGAAAACTGAGAAGTTCATGAAAATTCTTTGCCTGCTGACAATGCGAGGCAAAACCATGTTAATGATATTTTTTGCCATATTCATGCTATCGTTCATTCTTTAACTGTTGAAGAAAATTTTCCTCAATTGCCTCCGCCACCACCAAATGAACAAGATGGCTAAGAGGATGACATCTTTATTTCTAATATTTCACATTCTCTCATGCACACTATGACCTTTAAAAATTCCTTTAATCTGCTTGGCTTTGATTCTGAGGCCAAACAAGCTGCTGCTATTGCTATCTCTCACACTTCTGTAAGAAAAGATGAGATTTCTCATTTAAATCATCAATAAGTTGGCCACCTAGATAACATAGCCTGCCAGCAAATCATTTTTTCTGATAAAGCCACAACAGGCCTTTGGTTATGGAGTCTTATCTAGATGGTTATTCAGTGAGAAGAACCATGTTGGATCAAGTTGCTTCTATCAATGTTATGCCATTATCTACATTCAAAGTAGCAAATATAGTCACTCATCGCCTTGTTAAACGGCCAATCACTATTGAAGGTTTCAATAAATAACCTGTGCCCATGATGGGCTATGTGATTGCCGAAATGAAAGTGGGACCAGTGTGAGGCACGGTCTGTTTCTATGTTGTGAATTCATCTGCTAGTTATCACCTTTTATTGGGCAAAAAATAGATGCATACTTATCATATTATTCCCTCGACTGAGCATCAAAGGTGCTAAAGGATTTTGACATGGCAAAGAAATTTTTATTTGTGGTGTAGATGCTCTTTTTTAACTCCATGAGTCTCACTTGGCCAAAGCCACCTTTTATGATGTTTTCATGAAAGAATGTGAGAATGCTACCATTTTGCCAAGAGTTATTACTCTGCCACGGTGAAAAGATTTTTATAACTTTCTTTTAGCGAATGTGACGAATACTCATAAGTGTATTGCTATTAAGGGTTTAAATCATCATTATACACTTTGAGTATGATTAATTTCTCTATTCTAAGCATTTTTCCATCAAGTTACAATTCACACATTTTTACTACTCACTGAGTTACTATTCACACTTTTTTACTATTCACTGATTTACTATTCATATGTGCGTTTTGCTGTTCATATGTGTTTTCACTATTCATTGATATTAAATATGATGCCCTTCAGCATCTTCGTTGTATGACATGGTGAGACCGGGAGGGACTTCCAATGAAGGAGAACGCCTGAAGTGTATGTTTCCCAGGAGGACCTGCTTGAAACACTCAGAAAACAGGGGATAGGAAGTCCCCGGAGTCTTTTTCCGGGGAGGAGCCTCTGACGCCCAAGTTAGTTTTTTGGAGGTGGAGAGGAAGCACTAAGGGTCAAGGGTTCTTGCTTGTTATCTATTTTTGTGGGAGTTCCAAAAAAAGATCCTTTGGTGAGGCCATTTCCTGAGTATATATAGGAGGGTGTGGCCTGTTCAGATCGTGACACACGTTCGGTCTGATGTAATTTGTACCTTCTGGGCGTGGGGGCCTATAGCCGCTTGTAGGCTCCTTGGGCCACGGGCTAGGGTAGGCATAGTCCTACATGATAGGACGTGGACAGTCCCGGTGTGTCAGAGCGCATATGAGGGCGGCATGTAGCGTGTGCGGGTGACATGTTAGAGGCTCTTTAAATGCTTCTGCCGTACCACTAAGGTCCCTTTACTAGAGGTCGTCCTTCGGAGCGAGGACCCTTCTTCCGGAGTCGTGCTAGTAGTTCGGGAGGTTCCCTAGCACTGAGGCTCCTTGTTCGGGGGATTTCGCCTGCCAAAGGTGGCTGGTCCTTCTCTCCAAAGGTGATTCGGCCACTTTTCCGAAGAGGGCAACGCGCTATATTTCCGAGGTCATAGCTACCGTCCTCAGGGGTGCCGGCTGGCCACCGAAGTCGTATGCTCGAGGCGCCAGATTTCATCCTTTCTAAGGTCTGCTCAGGTACTCCTTGTAGGTGACACTCGACTTACCGAATGCGGTACTTGACCTCAGTTCGTGGGCTACAAGGGCGACAGCCCTTCGGCTATCACATGCCCCCCTTCAGGAAACAGAAGTGGAGACTTCGGCTTGTAGACCTTCTGGGGGCCCTTCTCAGGACTCGGAGTGTGACATTCATGGAAAAGGCAATTCGTTGTCCGAAGGTGCGCCCTGTCCAGTCAAGTGTCACTGTCTGTCCTTTGGTGTCCTCGAGGTGACTAATCTCTTTACTTTTTCTGCCGTAGGTCAGTGGACTGTCGCATCTCGTAACCAGGCGTGTCAGTCTGGAGCGATGTGCCCGGATTTTCAGGGTGTCAGAAAGCGTGGCCTAATTTCTCGCGCTGGTTGACACATGACAGGCACTGGTTGGGGGGTGGTCACGTCGGTTAGACCAACCGCCTCTTTTCACGTGCGAGGAGTAGTTAAGGCGACGGTTCACCTTCGCAGAACAATTATGACATCGATTCGGTTACCCTTCCTTGATCTATATAAACCTTCCTCCGTTATAATCTTCTTCTGCTTTCTCTTTGCTTTCACTTTGCTCTCATCTGTTTTCATCCTTTCTCCTTTTTCTTTGCGGCGGCGTTCACGGCAATGCGATTTCCGGGCACCATTCACGACGGTGTCCTCAAACCTTGATTTCGGCAAAAATTTTGGTGGGTTCTGATTCTAGAGGCGCTTCGGTTTCTTCATTTTCTGCTTTCTCTAGCTTTCCGAAATCATTTTTCTTCTTTCCGAAGTCCCTCCATTCTTTGATCGACTATGTCTTCGCCTGTCCCCCTCGCGCCTGTTCAAGCTATCCCCCTTATGTCCATTGAACCCATCCCCGAGAGCTGGCAGCCTCTCATGTCCCACCCTTGTTGCTCTACTTCGGAGAAATTAGAGAAGTGGACAACCAAATTTTTCCTCCCCTCTTATGCCATCACCAGACTACCTCATCCTGGGCATTTTAGTTTCATGAGCAATAAGGACGAGGTTACCGTCTTCCGTGCCCAACTGAAGGCCGGACTTCGGTTTCCTCCACCGAAGATGATTTGCGACTTCTGCCAATTTCATGGCATAGCCGTGAATCAACTTCCTCACAACTCATACTGCTATTTCAATGCCTTGCTCTGCATGTGCGGGGTCTTTGGAATATAACCCCATTTTATCCTATTCATGCAGTACTACAAGCTCTATCCGGTCCCAAAGGGTGGTTTTTATTTTATGCTACCTTGGGGATCTGGGAGCAAAAAATTCATGTTCACCTTCGCTACTAAGGATAGCTGGCAAGGATGGCAAAGGAAGTTCTTCTTCTTAAAGATGGAGGAGGCCTGGTTGCACGTTCTGACTAAGTGGGCTTCGGGAGTTTGGGATAGTTAAGGAGCACAAGACGGATCTCGACATGCCAGCTCCTGCCATCGAGGGGAAGGAGTCTTGGCTAGTGAAGCTCCTTCGGGGGGGAGCTCACTTACGAAGGCTTTTTCGAAAGTAAGTTTCCTTTCAAAGTTTTCGGTATAAGTATCTGTCTGGACTCACACTGATGTTTTCCTTCTTTTTCAGAGATGGGCGACGAGTCTGCCGCCTACTATAAGTCCCTATTTCTTGGCCAAGCCGAAAAAAGGGAACAAACGAAGAAGGGTGCCTCTCGAAGGCGCAAGACTACTAGGAGCGAACCTTCTTCGGCCAAGAAGAAGAAGAAGGACATCCTTCTTCCACCCCCGGGAGATGTGGCGGAGGTTGGCGGTGGGCCTGAAACTCTCGCCGACCCTGAAACTCCCGACGAGGTTTCTGCCGAGTTGGCCACTGTTGCTGCTTCTTTGAGTCCCGCCACGTCGGTGGATCTTTTGGGCTCTTTGGCAGGGGGTCCCTCTGCCGAGGAGTTGGAAAAACGCCGAAGGGACAAAGGCAAACATATCCCTATTGACGTGGATGAAGTCCGGGACTCCGATGACGACGTCACTGAGGTTGCGCCAGGTTTGTCCCTTATCCCCTTTATAGCACTTGTAATCTTATAGCTTTCATAATTAAGGAGTTTTGCCTGATGAGATGTAGGCTTCTTATTGTGTAGAAAAACTGGCACCCTTAACTTAGATGGTTAAGCATGCCCAAAGACAGGCTCTTCGGGATTCCCACATCCCGAAGGACAAGGTTCCAAGGGAGCCGTTCTGGTCTTTCACGGAGGACATGAATCTGTTCTCCAAGGATTGCCAGGAAATGGCTCCCCAGATGGCGAGGGGCGTGCTCACTCAGGCTTCCTTCAAGGCAGTTGCCGAGGAGTGCGCCACCGAGGATGCCCTTGCCGCCAAGGTGTCCGAGCATGCTGCTCAGGTAGTTCTTCAGGCCTCTTCATTTTCCCTCCCACTTTTTTGTCTA
The DNA here is from genome assembly GCA_039654915.1 of Aquilaria yunnanensis. Taxonomy (NCBI): domain Eukaryota; kingdom Viridiplantae; phylum Streptophyta; class Magnoliopsida; order Malvales; family Thymelaeaceae; genus Aquilaria; species Aquilaria yunnanensis. The sequence continues at coordinate 96,735,239 of CM077597.1, forward strand.
AGTGTTTTGGCTTTCCTTATGCGAATTTGGTTGAGTACCCTCTCTTTGTTCGCAGCTTTTGGGGTATAGTGGATACCTCCGAGCTTAGGCAACGAAGCAGTCTTCGGTCTGAGCTTGGGATGAAGATAAACTGGAGAAGGCCAGGGTCTTCTGTGCTAGCTCGGTTGTGAAGAATGTCGAGTTGAGCCGGATAGCCAAGGAGGAGGTTGCCAAGCTTTGGGAGGAATTCTTGAAGGGCCAGGAACAGCTCTTGAAGGATTTCTCTAAGAAGATGTCCGACCTTGGTGAAAAGGTTGTCAGTCTGACCTCGGCCAACGAGGCCATCCAAAAGGAGAAAGAAGAAGATTCTGCTCTCCTGGCGAAGGCGCTTGCTAACAATGCTAAACTTCAAGCCAAGGTCGATTCGCTGAAGAAGGATTCGAAGAAAAAGAAGAAGATAAAGGAGCTGGAGAAGGAGGTTGCAGATCTTCAGAACGAGGTAGACAACTTGGACATCGAGAAAGACAAGGCCGTTCAGGCAACCAAGGTTGCCTTTCAGGACGGCTTCTGCCTAGCTCGCCATCAAGTCCTGAAGAAATATCAGGATCTCAACCTTTCCTTCCTGGCTGCCCTGGATATTCCCGATGGGCCTCGGTGGACTTGGTCAAAAATTGAGCTCCTCAACCTGTCGTTCGCCCCTTCTCCTGCACCGAAGGCGGCGGTTAAAGACACAGGAGCCGGAGCTTCCCATGACTCCGGGGTCCCTTAGATATTCTAGGGCCTTTGTCTTCTTCTTTTTCCTTGTAATTTTTCTTCTTGTAACCTTCTCCTTATACCAAGGCCTTCTTCAACAAATTTTCCTTCCTTCATAATTTGGTTAAGTCTTTTGAGCAATATTTTTGTTTCCCAGTTGTCCCGACCACTTTCGGTCGAGGGACTTCGAAAAGGTATGTTTTGCTCATTTCATCGGCCAACCTTCGGGTAAACGTTCATTGTTGATGAATTCTTTAGGCAAATTTTAGCCTGCCTTCATCGGCCGTACTTGATAGACTTCACCTTTTTTAGGCATATAACCCTATTAACTTCGGAAGGAAAATGTGACTTTCGGGAGTGCATGTTTCAGCTTTGTTCAGCAAGTACTCTCAGATGGGAGAAAACGTTTGTACTTAGAAAAAATTCCTAACTTGTACAATTTCTCATAAAAAATTCTAAGTATAGAATTTCTTTAAGGCATCCGAGTGCTATGTATTTTTTAGTTCTCCCCCTTCGGTATCGCCAAGCTTGTATACTCTCTTGCGGACCTCGTCAAGGACCAAGTAAGGCCCTTTCCAGTTCGGCCGAAGTACCCTATGGGACGGTCTTCGTGGTTCAAACGCGGCCTTCCAGAGGACGAGGTCTCCTTTCCTTATTCCTTTTGGCCTAACCTGCAAGTTTGCGGCTATGGCCACCCTTTGCTGAAAGGCCTTTCTCCTGAGCTCGGCCACCTCTCTGTGTTCGTCAACTAGGTCGAGCTTAGTTCTCAACCCGAGGTCATTTTCTCTTTCGTCGAACACTTGTATTCTGACTGATGGCCATACTACCTCGATAGGGATAATGTCCTCTGTGCCGAAGATGAGCGAAAAAGGCGTTTCACCCGTGGCTCTTCGGGGTGTTGTCCGATAGCTCCACAACACACTAGGAAGTTCTCCTGGCCATTTTCCCTTTGCTTCCCCCAATCTCTTTTTCAGACCATCTTTTATGGTTCTATTGGATATCTCTACTTGTCCGTTGCTCTGAGGGTGAGCTACCGGAGTGAAGTGCAACTTTATTCCGAGGTCGGTGATAAATTCTTGGAATCCTTTGTCAATAAATTGGGACCCATTGTCGGCCACTATCACCCTCGGTATGCCGAATCTACATATGATGCTTTTCCAAACAAATTTTTGTATCTCCTTTGCTGAAATAGTTGCCAGGGGCTCTGTCTCCATCCATTTGGTGAAGTAGTCCACTGCAACCACGGAGAATTTCACCCCTCCAGGTGTTGTCGGGAGTGGCCCAATGAAGTCAATGCCCTATGCTGCAAAAGGAAAGGGGTAGTCAGCCGAGGTTATTAATTCCGAGGGCAACCTTTGAACGTTGGCATGTCTTTGGCAACTGCCACATTTTTGGACAAACTGTCTTGCGTCCTTTCTTAAGGTGGGCCAAAAATAACCTTGGCGGAGTATCACTCCTACCAAAGCGTCAGCCCCAATATGAGAACTGCAAATTCCCTCGTAGACTTCCTCAAGAATTGTCTGAGTATCCTCTTTGCTGACACACATTTGCAATGGACTAGCGTATCCCTGTCGGTACAATTCTTCCCCGATTAGGAAATATTGTCCGGATCATCTTCGCACTTTTGCTGCTTCGCGAGGGTCATCAGGAAGCTCCGAGGTTGTAAGGTACCTCTTTATAGGATTCTCCCATCTGTCTGCCGAGGCCGCTATGCTCATTATCGCAATGCTCGGGTGGTTCAGTACTTCGGTGAACCTCTTTGATTTGGCCAGACTGTCTACTTCGGCATTGTTTCGCCGAGGCACATTTTTGATATGGACCGTGTCGAACTCCTGGATGAGCTTTGACACAAGCTCATGGTACTTTGCCAAAGTTGGATCTTTTGCACTATAATCTCCCGCCATTTGTCGGTTTGTCGGACCACCAGCTGAGAATCGCTGTGGGCCTGAAGGTTTCTTATACCAATCTTTCTAGCAATGCACAACCCTGCTAAGAGAGCCTCGTATTCTGCCACATTGTTAGTGACATTAAACCCGAATTTGATGGCTTTTATTGCTTCCATGTCTTCGGGGCCGCGAATAACTACCCCAGCTCCCTGGTGCTCGGAGCCAGAGGCCCCATCTACAAACAAAGTCCATTCTGGCTCATTTTTGCCGAGGTCCGATTGATCATCTTCAGCAAAAGGCACCTCGGCAATGAAGTCTGCCAGAGCTTGGGCTTTTATTGCTTTCCTTGGCTCATAAGTAATATCATACTCGCTGAGCTCTATGCACCACTTGGAAAGCCTTCCCGAATGGTCTACTTTCTTCATAATATCCCGAAGAGGTAGACTACTTCGGATAATAATAGGGTGATCTTGAAAATACGGACGCAGTTTTCTGCTTGCTAGCACCAGGGCATAGATAGCTTTTTGCAGTAGAGGATACCTGATTTCGGCGCCATGTAGGGACTTGCTTACATAGTATACTGGTCATTGCTCCATCCCCTCTTCCTTCACAAGAACCGAGCTTAGTGCCTTTTCAGTGACAGTGAGGTACAGCACAAGGGGTTCTCCTTCTCGTGGTTGCCGAAGAGTAGGTAGACGGGCCAGATAAATTTTGAGCTCTTCCCAGGCCTTTTGGCAATCCTTATTCCAAGGATGGTCATCGCTTCCGAGGTTGCCACCATTTTTTGCTGCCTTGGTGAGAACCTTAAAGAATGCTCGGCAGCGATCCCCATGCCTGGAAATGAATCTACTAAGGGACGTTATTCTCCCAGTGAGCCTTTGCACATCCTTTGTTGTAACAGGAGTTCGGAATTCGAGTAACGCCTTGACTTTTTCCGGGTTGGCATCGATACCTCTTTCTAATACCATAAACCCAAGGAACTTGCCTGAGCTTATGCCGAAGACGCATTTTTCCGGATTAAGCCGAATTCCGAATGTTCTAAGTTGGTGGAAAGTTTCCTCCAAATCTGTGATATGACTGCCAGGCAACTTGCTCTTGACTATCATGTCATCAACATAGACTTCCATGTTTCTCCTTATTTGGTCTTTGAAGACCTTGTTCATCAGCCTCTGATAGGTGGCTCCTGCATTTTTAAGCCCGAAGGGCATTCTGACATAACAGTACGTACCGACTTCGATGATGAAGGCCATTTTTTACTCGTCTTCGGGGTTCATCTTAACTTGATGATACCCATTGAAAGCATCGAGGAAGCTCAGGAGTCCATATTCAGTGGTTGAGTCTACCAACTGATCTATCGGTGGTACGGGATACGAGTCTTTAGGGCAAGCATCATTTATATTTCGGAAGTCGATGCACATTCGGAGCTTATTGCTCCCTTTTTTTGCGGCGATGACCACATTGCTTAGCCATTCGGGGTATTTGACTTCCCTGATTACACCTGCTTCCATTAAGTGCTGGACTTCGGTTTTGATGAAGTTTTTTTTGTGTGTCGAGAGGCTTCACTTCTTTTGGCGGACAGGCTTTGCCTCTGGGCTCACTTTAAGGCTATATTGTACTACGCGAGGGTCTACCCCAGGCATGTCTTTCAGCGAGTAGGCGAACAAATCTTTATTCATTAGTAGGAAAGATACAAGTTTTTCCTTGTCACCTTCGGCGAATTTTTTCCCTATTCGGGTATTTCGACCTGGGACAAGCTCTATTTCTTCCGTTTCTACCTTCTCAAGATCTTCTGGTCCTTGTTCTTCTGACTCTTGCGTTGGGCAGAACCTTCGTTTCCGTGGTCTGCGCGCAGTTCGTCACTGGGGCTTTTCTCGCCTTTACGAACACCTTTCTCACCTCCCCCTGGTCGATGAAGATCTCAGCATCCCCATCCTTGGTGGTGAAGGTGACAGTTAGGTACTTCACATCTGAGCGAATGTGGAGGTTTCCTTGCGTTTGCCTCCCAAGAATGGCGTTATATGACGAAGGGACATCGATAACGATGAACCTTGTCATTACGGAGGCAAACAGTTTATTTTTGTTATTTACTGAAGTTCTCTTCAGCATCAAAGGAAGATCTACCCGCCCGAGGATGGGGAGTTTGGACAGCCCTACTCCAAAAGTGGGAGAAGTGACGGACTTGAGGTCACTTCTTGATATCCCCAAGCTCGGTAGCAGGTGTGAGAATAGGACGTCTGCGTTTGAGCCATCATCAAGCAATACTCTCTTGATGTCCCAGCTTCCTATCCTTGCCATAATCAGCAGTGGATCATCATAAAGAAAAATGACAGTGGACCCATCCTTCCGAACAAGCTTCTTTGATGGATTCCCATACTCCATCACTGAAATCTCTGTAGCCTTTCTTTTTTCTTTCCGCCGACGGCAGTCCTGTTGTGATCATTTGTATTACTCTTGCGGGGGGCGGTGGACGCTTTTTCGGACTTTGGTTTCGACGCCTGTCGGAGTCGTACTCTTCGTCATCTCCCTTTCCCTTTTCTTCCCTCCTTCCCTTTGGAGAGGGAATCCGCAGGTAACGCTGGAGCTGACCTTGCTTTATTAGCGACTTTATGTATTTCCTCAATTGGAAACAGTCCTCAGTATCATGCCCATGGTTGCGATGGAATTGGCAGAATTTTTTCATGTTCTTCTTGTTGTCTGAGGTCATGGCCTTCGGTCGTTGAATCTGAGTTCCTTGCCTTTCCATCGCCATCAGGATGTTCGTCCTCGTGGTGTTCAGGGGAGTGAAGGCCGTTGGCTTCATTCCCTTAAACTTCTGAGATCGCCCGCTGGTTCAGCTGGGTAGCGAGTTTGCTGGCTTAGTCCCTCAGCGCGAATATGATCAGGTCTCGGGCCTCCCATTCTCAGTTCTTCGGTAGTTATGTGCTGCTCTGCTCTTTGGTAAAATTCACTGAGTGTGTCGGGGGGATCCTTGGAGAATTCATAGAACAGCTGGAAGTCTCTCCGAAATCTTCATGTCATGGCCAGGATACGTATTTTTGGCCTGAAGTCTGGGAAGGTATCTTTTAAAAAAATACCGCATAAATAAAAAATTTCAGTTATTTAAAAATAAATTTATTGAATTATTTATAAAAAAAATATAATTTAAAATGAGTGGAACATAAAGATATAAATGTTGCAAAAATATAAAATGAGTGGAACATAAATATATGAATGTTGCACAAATAAAAAATAATTTACACATTTTTATGGCACATCAAGAGGAAGGTGAATGATATTGAATCTTGAATCTCCTTAGTACAAGTAAAAACCTTAACGGAGCGTTCTACAATACCCCCCAAGAAAGGGGGCACGGCTACTGCTTAATCGCAGCCATTGGTAGCTGCAGATTAAACTGGGAGAACTAGGGCAGCCGGTGGAGAAGAAAGAGAAGAAAAGGATAGGGACGCTGGACGCGTGTGAGAGGAAAGAGAGGAAAATGAAAAAAAAAAACAGGTAAAAGAAACAGGAAAAAGAGAAGAAAAAAAGGTAAAAGGAACATGGAGATAGAATAGAATAATAAACTTAAAATGAACTAATTTTTTATTAGATAAAGATTGTAAAATTTGAAAAATATTTTTAAGAATTGAAAACTAAGTAAATAAAAATCATTATCAATTTTTTTGAAAGGAAAAATTATTATCAATCAATTTATTTCAATAAAATATTTTTTAAAATAAGTGGTATAAAACATATATTGTAACTGCTCTCCTAGTTAATATTTCAAGTTATTGAGATGACCTTGATTATTTTAATAATTTCACATACTTAAAATATTTATTGCAAGTAAAGTCTCGATTTAATTAAGTATAATAGCTTAAAAACAGCCAAATTGGTTATTTAGGCAAACTAGACCAAGAGAGACATTGTGGTTATTTCACATAATGACTCATTTTTATTGTATGGTTGGATAAAAGATGAAAAGGTATTGCATTTGAGGTATCACGGTTTCCTGTGATTTTCACTCTATCCCCATGAAATTGCGACTTAATTATATTGGAATTAGGTGCTTTTTTTTTTTTTGAAATTAGGAATTAGGTGCTTTAGAAAGGAACATAGAATTTTTTTATGACTTAGTTGCATAATTGAGAAAGCTTGTAGGCCAAATTGTGTAATTTAGTTAATAGGGAATTTAGCTTAGGAAAAACCTAGAATTTAGGGATGATAATTAGATTTATTTAGTTTAAACTAAACTGAATTAGCTAGTTTATTCACTTTTCGGTTTTGGATAACAAGAAACCAAATAGACCGAATTAGCCTTTAAAACCAAACTCAAACCGAACCTAAAATATTTTAGTTTGGTTTGGTTTGGTTCAAACTGAATGAACAGAGAAAATGAAAGTCGGATTTTATGAGAGAGGCAATCAGAGAGAGATATTGTTTTTCCTTCCAAATTACATTCAATATAAAAGATTTATTGTCCACTGAAAGAAAGAAAACAAAAATTGAAGGTAAATTGTGTTGGTTTGTACCTTTATTGTCAATGAAAAAATTGAAAAAAAAATTAATAACCTTTTTTTTGTATATACTTTTTCTGACAAAAAAATCTAATAACAAAAAACCAAGCTAATTTGGGTTGGTTTGTACTTTTTGTGAACACTTTTTATGACAATAATTTTTTTTTGACTAATTTTTATCCTTTTGGTTTAGTTAAGTTAAAAAAATTACATAATTTGGACAAAAAAATCTGAAAAGTACTTTTTAGATTTCTTGTAGTGTTAATTATTAATAAAACTATAATTTAGTCAAATAATCACTTCATATAAGAATAACATACAATAATATACTAAAACCCTTAACTTTTAACCGTAACTCTAACCTCAAAACCTTAATAATAATATTAATTGTTGAATAATACACTTAATAAAAAATTATTCTGTACATATGCCAATGGTTCTCAAATTATAAAATTTACAGAAAGTTACAATTATCCTCTGAAGTTCACCCTAATTTATTGTTTGTCCTTTTTATCTTTGAAAACCTACATTTCTCCCATCATTTTTTTGTACTGTCCTACAATAACTTTTGAAACTGCAATTTAAATTGTATGATAGTCATCTTCTAGTAATGCCAGCTTTTCCAATATTTTCTCATATTTAATAAACATTTTAAATTATCAATTTTTTTCTTTTCTATAACTGCATTTTTATTTTTGTAAATGCATATTAGTATTTTTTAAAGGTCGGTTAACTATGTAAAAAATATCGAAAATTTTGAAGTTACTTGAACATAGTTATCAGACAATTTAATTTAGAGTTTCAGAAGTTGTTGTTGGACACTATAAAGAAAGTAAAAGTAAAGTGTGGGTTTTTTGAAAATAGATGGGGCAAAGTGTAGTTTAGATCAAACCATAGGGAGGATTTTGTAATTTACCCTATATTTATACTAATCAACCTAGTAAAGCAAATGAGAAGTAATTTATAAAGTAATAGTAACATAGCAAAGAATTTAAAATTGACATTCATCTGCCAAGATTATTAAACTTATACCCTAAACCTAACCTTAAAATAACCCTAAACCATAACCTTAAACCTTAACAATGCTATTAATTGTTGAATAATACAGTTAATAAAATATTATTTTATACACATGCCAATGATACTCAAAATATACAATTTGTGTATACTAATCAACTTAGTAAAACAAATGAAAATTAATTTACAAAGTAATAGTAACATAGCAAGGAATTTTAAATTGAGCACCTAATAGTATATATTGTTGATGTACAATATTAAAAAAATTATCAATAAAATTATAATTTGGTTATTAAAATTATCAATATATAGTTGATTTCAGCTATTTAGTTACTAAAATTTTCTCTTTTGATTATTACTATTGGATTCTTTTAAAGTTTCATATTTATGCTTCTCATGAATTCTTTCAAAGTATAGTTTTTTGCTATCTAGCCCAATCTTTGTTATTTCAAATTTTTTGTCAAACAGCATAAAATGCAGTTTTCGTTGCTTGGCTTGGAAATCAATTTGGGTGTTTTTATTCAGATAAAAACAAAAAAAATGAATCTATTGTTTAAAACATATTATGGTTATTATTTTTGGGCTATCTTGGGGCAAGTCCATTTTACATTTTTTTGTATAATTTTACAAATTTTTCATCATCTCAAAACTTAATTTTTTGTAAAATAGTTATTTTTTAAATTAAAGGGTTCATTATTTTGTGTCAAATATTTGTTTTTAATTTTAAAATGTTTTTTATTTGGGCTGATTTGGTCAACTTCCTTTAATAATTTTTCTTATTTAGCCCAATGTTTGTTATTTCAAATATGAGACAATTCATAAATTCAAGGATCTAATAGATCAAATGAATTTCAATCTCGATTAGTTTTAGGCCGAATTCAGGCTGAGAATTGGGTTTACTCGAGTTACTAGCTTAAATGGCTAGATAGATTCTATTTTTTGCATCATTTTTTAAGAAATTTAAATTAAAGAATTCAAATTTATGTGATTTATTTATGTTAATTTTCCTTCTTTTAGTATGTTTAACTAAAAAAATTCATTAAAAAATCATAATTATGTTTCCATAAATTTCTACAATTTGCAACTTTTACTATGAAATATAAGTCCAATTGACTATTGTCTATAGTACTAAATTGTTGAATTACAAAAATTTGGGTGAAAATGTCAAAATTATATATTTTTTAAAATTTATGTATTTTATTGCATGACACATAAAATTTTGGATATCAATATTATAATATTGACATTTGCTTATCAAAATCATTAAAGTTCCTACATAAGGAAGGTTACTTGTTTTGGAAAAACCCATAAATTCAAAACTTCACCTTATCCCTATACCCAACCCTAACTATAAAATGAGGAAAGTTCAAAAAAAGTTTCAATACTTTTTATAAGAATAAATATTTTTTATTAATTTTTATCCTTTTGGGTTAGTTAAGTTAAAAAACTTACAAAAAAACTATTTTTGACAAACATATGTTAAAATTAGTTTTTAGACTTCTTGACGTGTGAATTATCAATAAAACTATAATTTAGGTGAATAATCACTTCATATAAGAATAATATAAAATAATATACTAAAACCCTTAACCTTTAACCTTAACCCTACCTATCAATAAAATTATAATTTGGTGAATAATCACTTTATATAATAATAATAATAATATGCAATAATATACTAAAATCCTTAACCCTTAACCTTAACTTTAACCCTAACTATCAATAAAACTATAATTTGGGTGAATAATAATTTCATATAAGAATAATATGCAATAATATGCTAAAACCCTTAACCCTTAACCTTAACCCTAACCTTAAACCCTAACAATAATATTACATCCAGTCCATTTTAACTTAAGTCAAATAAATTTCAAATGATTTATTTTTATTCTTACATTTTTTGACCTAAAATTAATTTTAATTAAAATCCAACATTATCTAGGTGCAATAATCCATTGAAAATACAATTTTGGTAATCTTGATAAATTTTTATGAAATTTTCTAGTTTTAGACATTAAAAATAAAAATTCATAAAAGTTTAACAATATTATGAAATTGTAACTAGTGACCAATTTTGTAATTTTTTGTGATGTAAAAAAATCAATAATTTAGATAAGTTACCTAAATCTGAGCTATTTTGAAAATTCAAGCATTTAACTGTCACCAAAATAACTCACATTTAAATTTCTTTAAAGTTTTAGAATAGTCACAAAAATGTGACTTATGATTCTAAAATATATTGTTTAGCATAAATTAGAGATGATAGTTGGGTGGGTCAGGTCATCAGGTTTAGGCCGTACTATTCAAGTTGAAGTTTAATTGGCTTAACATGAATTCGGATCCATGTCAGGTTATTTACAAAGTAATGAATTTACAAAGTACTAGTGACATAGTAAGGAATTTATAATCTAGCTTGTTATGCAGTAATTTTAATTCATTATCATACATTAATCATATATAAAATAGTTATTTAGGAAAAAAAATTATCAATTTATTGAGATTTTAAACTTAAAGAAGTCCAAAAAAAATTAATTACACTTTCTAAGAAAATGTAATATTTTTAATATTTTTTATTGTTTTAGACATATGTAAATGGTATTCAAAATATACAATTTGTATGATTTTTGTTAAAATTTAAATTTAAAAAAATTTTAATTTTTATGCATTTTAGTGCAGGTAAATTTTTGGTACCCATATTGTAATCTTGACATTTGCCTACCAAGATCGTTAAGGTAGAACCCTAAGATTAGCCTAAATATTATGTTAAAAAAAAAAAAGCAAGAGTAAGTGGGTTTTTTTGCCTCAGAGAGGCTTAAACTTTGGCCTATGTGCGACGCGTTACCCCAGTGTACTTCAACGTGATTATTTACAAAAAATAAATATCAATTTACTGTGATTTTAAACTGAAACAAGTCCAAAAATATATATACACTTTCTATGAAAATAAAATATTTTTTTATTAGTTTTTATCATCTTAATTTATTTAAGTTAAAAATTTTCAAAAAAATTACTTTCTATAACCCTAAATCTCATACCCTAAACCTAGCCACAAAACCCTAAAACCTAAACTTAAACCTTAAATTTTAAGTACCCTAAATTAAAAAAAATAAACATTAACCCTAAGCCAAGTCTTAACCATAAAAGGTAAACTTAGCCTTAACCCTAAACTTTGCCTTAACTCTAACACTACGCCCTAAACCTATCTTAAAACTTAAACCTTAAACCTAACCTAAACCTTAAGCTTAAACCTTAACTCAAAATCTTAACCATAACATAAACCCTAACCCTAATCTTAAGCCTTAAACATAACTTAAACACTAACCTCACACCGTAACCTTAAAACCTAACTAAACCTTCAACCTACCTTAAAGTTTAAACCTTAGACCTAACACTAACCATAAGCTTAAACCTTTAACCATAAGCTCTATGATGGAGAAATTAATAATTTTTATTTAGGTGCCTAATGTTGGGTTTCGGGAGCCAAACAGTGCAGCGGAATTTAACCGAAACCCTCCAGGATCCAAGTGAAACGGGGTAAACCGGGTGTTCAAAAATTTTCATACCTAATTTTCGATTGAGATCTCTCACTCAACTATAGAGTCGAATCACAAAACCTGAACAATTGACGTGTTCAGGCTCTCTATGGTATCCACATGAGCCTCTCGGGATCACCACGCTTCCACCACGTCCCGGTAGATGCGTTTATCTTGCGCTCGCAGTGCTAGCTTGTGTCCTCCAAGGAATTGCAAGAGAAGAGTGCGGCTGTCCTTTTTGGAGGCTAGGGCAAGGAGACCTGCGAATTTCTCACTTAAAAGTTGTATTTATAGTGAGACTCAACTTCCAGGCCTAATGGGTTTCAAAGCCCTAATCCAATTAGGATTTAATTTCGGGCTTAATAATGGCTCAACTCTTGGGCCCATTATTAATACGAAATTAAAGTGAAACCATAACCCCAATAATTAGGCCATGCACTCTAATGATCCAAATTGCTCTATGTGCGCGACCCAATAGGCTCTTATCACGTTGGCAATGATCATAAATCACATTTATGATCATAAGCAATGAGCGGTGTCTAGCAACACATCATTGCTACCCAAGTGACAAAATTGTCGATGATTTGACTATACCTTTATGATCATCACCGATATATGCCATTGTCCCTTTGTCCAAGATATCAAGACTAAGCACGAGACATGGAATGTGTCACTCTCGTATAGCCCAATCTTTGGTTACTTGATTATCGAGTAGACTAACTTAAACTGATGACATTGATATCGCATATCAACTCATCCGAGCATGGCCATGCATTTTCTAAGTCTCACTCTATCAAGGGGCCCGAAGATATCGCTCCCGTTACATAGGAGGGACAAATCCCATCTTGATCATACAAATCCCTCCGCATGATATGTGACATACCCAATGACCTCCTTCAAGTTCACTCAGTTACGAGCAACAAAGGAAAGTATCAAAGTATGTGACTCACATGTAGGGAACCTTGATGATCTTAGGTCGATGGACTACATATACCCTGATCACTATGGGAATCACTTATGACACTCATATAACGATTCATGTAGTGTTCTCATGGTGGGTCGGTCCAATACACAAGTTCTTCAACTTGTACCCATATGTAGACTACATATCTCATATTAGTCTCTACATATGCTAGTCGTTATGTATTATTGCAACCCGCTCCACAATAATACTAGACCAGGGACTTTTAAGAATATCATTATTCTAGGGTTACAATTATGTTTGTTAAGTTACGCAGGAACAAAACAACAAACATAATTGCTGGATTAATGCCTTAATAAAATATCATGACTCAATGTGCAAGAATACAATCATCTTATGATTGGCTTTTAGGCACAACACTAACACCTAAATCTTAATTTGACCATTAATTTAAGTACCTTATAGTAAGACTATTTACATACAAACGATGTTACAAATTTTTAAGATGTTTACATATATTCGGTAAAAGCACAAACAAAGTAGGAAATTTGGATTTTTTTCAATATTCCTAAAAACCATTAATTCATAATACTTTCAAATGTGCCCCCAACAAATTATATTCTTAAAACACCATACACCTGAGTAAATTGCATAAATAGTCCTTAACCTTTAGTTATTAATAGACATCATGTACACTTAAAAGTTCCAATAAAAATAAAAAACTACTGTATCAAGCTCCTACAAATTATAACTAATGTGCTATTCTTTCATATGAAAAAAACATAAGTATTAGGCCTAAAATTTTATTAGAAATCACATAATATTAGGGAAAAAATCATTTAATCACAATAGAAAAAATAGGGTCAGTGTTTAGGGTTTATGGTTATGATTTTGGAGTTTAGGATTATAGGGTAATAATTTTATATTTAGTGTTTAAGGTTTAGAGTTAGAGTTAGTGTTTAGTACTGGTGATTATAAATATGGAAGCTAACCAATATGATAAAGTTGCTAAATATGAAAGTCTAAAAAAAAATATGGATTTTCCAAATATGGAAGCACCTTAGGATCGTGGAGCCCTTGATTGGTCAACCATAGGTTGTTTAGCAATGATTATGGCTTGTTTTTTTGCTGCCATGAATAAAATCATCATAAACTGGCATAAATTGTAAGTCATGTTCCCATAACCACGTAAATTTTTTATTATTAATTATAACTTGAAAGAGAAAGAGAGAAAGAGAGAGAGAGAGAGTGAGTGAAACAAAGGAAAAAAGAAGAAAAGGCGGGGCAGAGAGATAGAGAAAAAAATAGAGAAAAAAAATATTAAAACAGAGGAGGAGGGAGGGGAGAGAAGAAAATAAAAAAACAAGAAAAAGCAATGAGGGAGCGAAGAGGAAATGGAATAATATATCTTAATTTGAAAAAAAAAATAGTTAAAATTTTAGAAAAATAGTTTATGTAAGTAAGAATGATAATTTTAAATGAAAAAATCTAAATGATTTCTATTAAACTATATTTTTTAGAATCATAAATGATATTTTAGTGACTATAATGAACGTTTAAATAAATATAGAAGTATCTTATTTTATTGACACTTGGACAAATGAATCTAAAATTTATCTTGAATTTAGGTATTTCATCATTAAATTGTTAATTTTTGTATGTCACAAAAGTTACAAAACTGATCACTCATAAAATTTATTATTACTTGCTATTAGACGGTAAATTTTGAAATTTGTTGCTATGTTGCTTTTTATTTGTTTTATAATTTGATCAATATACACGAACTTATATGAATCTTGCACAAAAATAAAATTTAATGTAATAGGAATTGATTAAATGTAAAAAAAGTTACACATATTTTTTCAACTGTAAATTAAATTATAACAGGGTGGAAAGAGAAGGAAATAGAAAAACAAATTGGGGAGAAATGAGAAAATTAGAGAATGTATTTTGCTGGGAAAAAATTATAATTGAAAATAATATTAAAATATTATTCAAATGGAAAAAGGTAAAAAAAATTGAGACGAAAGGACAAGGCAACAACAATATCATTTTTCCACCTACACTTAACAACTATGATGAATGACAGGATGAGGCAGTAGTAGAATCATTGTTTGAGCACGATTAATGCAACGTTGGCTAGTTTGAGAACAATTAATGTAATAATATCATAGTTAAATTTGAGTTGATGATTAAGTTTACTTGAGTTACTGGTACATAGGCTGAAATGACTAGATTAGTCCAATTGACTGTTGTCCATAGTACTAAAGTGCATGATTTCAAAATTTTGGGTGAAAATGTAAAAAATTTTAAAATTTTCAAAATTTAGGTATTTTATTGCACTGCACATAAAAGTTTTTATATCAATGTTATAATATTGACATTTTACTATCAAAATCATTAAAATCCTGACATATGGAAGGATACTTGTTTTGGAAGAACTAATAAATAAAAAATTTAACCTTATCCCTATACTTAACCCTAACCTTAAAACGAGGACAGTCCAAAAAAATTTGTTAACACTTTTTATCCATACTAATTTTTGGCCAAAAAAAAATTGCTTACTAATTTTTATCCTTTTGGGTTAGTTAAGTTAAAAAAACTTACCAAAAACTACATTTGACAAAAATATCATAAAATTACTTATAAGACATCTTGATGTGCAAATTATTAAAAAATTATAATTTGGGCGAATAATCACCTTCTATAAAAATAAAATACAATAATAGACTAAATTAATGCTAAAAGTCAAAAACCGTAATGCAGCAATCGTAGTAAAAGTGTGACCGGCCCACATTGAAGATAACCTGAAAAGGTAACTGGGTTACATTGAAGGTATCTTAAGTATAACCGGGTCACATTGAAGGTAACCTAAAAAGGTGACTGGGTCACATGGAAGATACCTTAAGTGTAACCGGGTCACATTGAAGGTAATCTAAAAATGTAACCAGGTCAGGTTGAAGGTACTTTCATTGTGACCGGGTCACGATGAAGGTAGCCTAAAAATGCGACCGGGTCACATTGAAGGTACTTTCATTGTAACCGAGTCACGTTGAAGGTAACCTAAAAATGTGATCGGGTTACGTTGAAGGTACCTTCGTTGTAACCGGGTCACCTTAAAGATAACCTAAAAATGTGACCGGGTCACCTTGAAGGTACTTTCGTTATGACCAGGTCACTTTGAAAGTAACCTAAAAATGTGACCGGGTCATGTTGAAGGTACCTTCGTTGTGACCAGGTCACATTGAAGGTAACCTAAAAATGTGACCGGGTCACGTTGAAGGTACCTTCGATGTGACTGGGTCAGTTTAAAGGTAACCTAAAAATGTGACCGGGTCATATTGAAGCTTCCTTCGTTGTGACCGGGTCACTTTGAAGGTAACTTAAAAATGTGACCTGGTTACGTTGAAGGTACCTTTGTTGTGACCGGGTCACGTTGAAGGTACATTCGTTGTGACCGGGTCACTTTGAAGGTGACCTAAAAATGTGACTGGGTCACGTTGAAGTTACCTTTGTTGTGACCGGGTAACTTTGAAGGTGACCTAAAAATGTGACCGGATCACATTGAAGGTACCTTTGTTGTGACCGGATCACATTGAAGATAACCTAAAAAAGTGACCGGGTCACATTGAAGGTACCTTCGTTGTGATCGGGTCAACGTGACCTAGTCACCTTTTTAGGTTACCTTCAAAGTTACCCGATCACACTCAAGGTACATTCAACGCGACCCGATGACATTTTTTAGTGCTTTTAAAGTTAATATTACAGCCTTTTCTTGCTTTTTTATTATTTAACTTTTATAACTATTATCACATTTTTTGTTTTTTTAATCATATTTTTAAAATCTATATCACTTTTTTTTATTATTGTGGCAATGTGGAATTTTACGGAGTCGCCACCAATCAGTTTTTACCTAGGTCGATTGAACACCTAAAAATGGTCTGCGAGAGTTCGGGGGTTCGGGAGTACGGTTACGTTAAAATAACTCTATTTTAACGCCCAAAATTGGTACTTTAGTTAATTTTAATTTTGTTTTGCTTGCTTTTAGAAAAATTTAGTTAATTTTCAAACCAGGAATTTTAACTGAATCATCCAGATATGGACTTTTGAATTAATGTGGATTTCAAAATCTTGGTAATTAATTTATGCAATTTTATAATAAACTCGATATTTCTGAACCATGGATTTTATCGAATCACCCGGACACGGAATTTGATGAAATTTTAGTTAATTATTAAATATTTTAATTAATTATTAATCAATATCATAAATTCTACTGAATTATCAGAATATGGATTTTTACCCTGATACTTAATTTTATTCATTTAAAATTTTATGTTTCTCCAAACCATGAATCTTATCGGATCACCCAGACATGGATTTTTAATTTAAATTCTTTGATTTTTTTAATTTAATTTTTATGAAATTTTTATATTTCCAAACCATGGATCCAGTCAGATCATTCGGATATGGAATTTAATTTAAATTTAATTTACTGTTAGTTATTTAATTAATTATTAATTGGTCCATGTAGACTGAAATTTCCTAAGTTTGATTTTTTTTATGCATTATGTCAAACTAATTTTAGATTATTTATTAAAACTGTCTATATAACCTAATCATATAATTATGCTTAATATTAATTCCTAAGTTAATTCATGACTTTAATAAACCAAACAAACAAAACTATAAAAGAAAAAACATAAGTAAAACAATACTGTCAGTGGCCAAATTGTAAATGAAAACAACATTAGAGACTCAGATGAACAAATCAAAGGAATCCAAGGACTAAACTAGAATTATGCCGAAATTATGGACTTTCAGATCAGATCCGGGTCGACAACGGGTCCAGTTGCGATTTCTGAAACGGGTTTCCTTTGATTTTTTCCTGTCCGGCGACGGCGGTGTCATAGACGGCGGAGACTGCGACTAGTAGGGGTGACGGCGACGACTGGGCTTAGAGAGGGTCGTGACGGTGGCGGTGGCGGTGGCTCGGACGGAGACGCCAAACGAAGTGCCGGTGCAGGAAAACGGAACTGCAGGGGTAAAAGGGCAAGGCGCGAAACGTCAGCGAGGTGAAGGGAAGGCGTCAGACGAACGGCCAACAACGATGGTGGGGCTGGCACGACGGCAGGGAGGTGCTACAAACGAGGCACCGGTGAGGAAACAGGGCGTCAGGCGGACGGCCAACTGCGAGAGTGGTGGAGATCAATTCGGGGAGGGATTTGGAGATGAGTTGTGGGAGAGATAGAGAGGGAGAAAAGAAAAATCAATAGGAGGGGACCGGCAAGAGGCTAAAGGGAAAAAAAAAAGATTGGAGAGAAGCCAGAGAGGGGTCTCTTTTGGCAAGAGAGAGAAGAGAAGAAGGAAGAGAAGAGCGTTTCTCGAAGGCTTGGTGGGTTGGCTTGGGGCTTTTTTCCCGAGGGTGTACTGATGAGGGAGGCCTTTGGGCCTGAGTTGGTTGCAGCCACCTTCGGTCTATTTGTTGCGTCATTTCAGCCACAACAGATCGTTGAAAGTCGCGCAGAAAACTCATGGTAATGACAAGAGGACGCTCCTCTTCCGGCAAAGAAGTCCCTGGAATGGTTTGCTCAGTAGCCGGTTGAACTTCAGGCGCGGACGGGGACCTCGGGAGTCCCTTGTCCTTGGAACGCCGAGTCTCAACGACGGCGACCTGAGGGTGGGTTCTCACAGACGGCGCCAAATGATGCCCAGAGACATCTCTGTTGGAAGACATTGTGACTTCGGGAGGGACTTCCTGAGGGTGAGAACGCCTGGAGCTCAAATTTTCCAGGGGAGTGTGCTTGAAAATACTCAGAAAAAAGGGTTAGGAGGTCCCCGGGGTGTTTTTCCGGGAGGAGCCTCCGACGCCCTAGTCAGTGTCCTGTGAGGTGAAAAAATGGGGGAGCACTAGGAAGTTTAGTGGCCTTGCCTGTTTGTGTTTTCTCAAGGAGGAGGAGTCGAACCGTTTGCCAGGGTCTGTTCCCTGGTATTTATAGGAGTTCCCAGCCCGTTCAGATGACGACACGTGTTTGGTCGGATGTTCTCTGAGTTTCTGGGCGTAGGGGACAAGTAGCCGGTGGCAGGCTCCTTGAGCCTTGAACCGGGACAAGTCGTGACAAGACCTGGACGGCGTCGGCGTGTCAGACCGCCGTTTGGGGCGACATGTAACACCTGTGGGCGACATGTCAGACGCTCCTTAAATGCTCATGCCGTACTCCCGAGGTCCTCTGGGCGAGGTTGTCCTTTGGAATGGACGCCCTTCTTCGGGAGTTATGCTCGTAGTTCGGGGAGTCCTTTAGTTCAGTGGTTCTGCCTTCGGAGGATTCTCTCTTACTTGTAAGGGCTAGGCCTTTGTCCCGAAGGCGATCTGTTTGGTTCCCCGAAGGAGCCGGCAATACCTTTGGATTTCCTGGCATTTTAGCCGAAGTCCTGACTTTGCGGTGCTTGACTTCGCTCCTGTCGAGGTCAAGGATAGTGCTTCTTTTCGGCTGACGCCCGGCTACCCGAACACAACTTCGGCGGGAAGTACGTACTGGGAGAGGCGATAGCCCTTCGGCTATCACAGGCCCCTCTCGAAAAAGCCGAAGTGGAAACTTCGGTTTGTCAGCTTTCGGGGGGCACCTCTTTGGGCCTTGGGTGTAGCACTTGTGCCGAAGACAGACCTTTCGTCCGAAGACGTAGGCTGTTCGGCCATAGCCTGTCCTTTGGTGTCTTCGAGGTAACCTACTTTTTTCCTTTTGCAGTTCTGTGTAACGTCGCGTCTCGTAACCAGGTGTGTCAGTCTAGAGCGGCGAGCCCAGGATTTAGGGGTGTCAGAAGGCGTGTCCTTCTTTTGGCGCGATTGCTGACACGTGGCATGTTTGTCATTGGCGAGGGCTGCATCAGATATAGCAGGCGCGTCTTTTCACGCTCAGTGATCAGTTATAGCGACTGTTCGCCTTCGTGGTGTACTTATGACGCCGGTTCGCCTACCCCCCTCGGCCTATATATACTCTTGTTCCTTCATAACCTCATTTTGCTTCTGCTTTTGCTCTTTTCTACCTTTCAATTGTTTTTGCGTTTTCTCCTGCTTTTCATGGTGGTGCTGTTGACAGAGTTTTTTCCGGCCACCTTTCACGACGGCGTCTTCAAACCCAGATTTTGGCAAAGCATTTGGTGGGTTTTAACTTCCCGAGTCTTTTGTTTTTCAAGCTTTTTTCCTGAGGTCGTTTTTGCCTTTTTGCGAACTCGCTTTTCAGCCGACATGCCTATTCCCGAGAGCTGGCAACCTCTTCTGTCTTACCCTTGCTGCACCACTCCTAAAAAACTAGAAAAATGGAAGAAAAAATTCTTCTTTCCTTCATATGCCGTTACAAGGTTGCCACGTTCTGGCCAATTTAGCTTTTCGAACCATAGTAATGAGGTTACCGTTTTCCGAGCCCAACTGAAGGCCGGACTTCGGTACCCTCCTCCGAAGATGATTTGTGACTTTTGCCAATTCCATGGCATTGCCGTAAATCAACTTTCGCCGAACTCGTACTGCTATTTTAACGCATTCCTCTGTATGTGTGGCGTCTTCAAAATAGAACCCCACTTCATTATATTTATGCAGTACTACAAGCTCTTCGTGGTCCTGAAGGGTGGCTTTTACTTTATGTTACCTTGGGGATCAGGGAGCAAAAAGTATATGTTCACTTTTGCCACTAAAGACAGCTAGCGAGGGTGGCAACAAAAGTTTTTCTTTTTGAAGATGGAGGAGGCCTGGTCGCATGTTCTGACCAAGTGGGCTCGGGGGAGGCTGGAGATGGACGTCGTAGATCCGAGGATAATGCTGAATCCCAAGTTGGCTCCCGTATTCGTGGACTTTGACAGACGTATCCGAGCCGTCTCCGACTGGGATTCCGAGGTGCCTTCGCGTTCCCTCTACCCCTTCCCCATTAATTGGAAGCTGATGACCGAGGAGGTTCTTCGGGAGCTAGGGGTAGTGAAGGAGCACAAGACGGACCTTGGGATGCCGGCTCCTGCCATCGCTGGGAAAGACTCCTGGCTGGTGCAATTCCTTCGGGAGGAAGTTACTTACGAAACTTTTTATGAGCGTAAGTTATCTTCGAGTCTCTTTGTTATAATTTCATCTTGGACTTACACTGATGTCTTCTTTCTTTTCCAGAGATGGGCGACGACACTGCTGCCTTCTACAAATCCCTTTTCCTCGGTCAATTCGAGAAAGGTGAGCAGACGAAGAAGGCCGTCTCCCGAAGGCGGAAAGCGACTGGGGCTGGGCCTTCTTCTAAACGGGCGAAGAAGGCTGTTCAACTTCCTCAGCCGGAAGTTCTTAAGGGGGTAAGCGGAGAGCCCGAAGTTGCCGCCGCTCCGCCGGCCGAGGTTGCTGCTGTCAACGTCCCTCCTCGAAGTCCTACTTCGTCGCAGGCTCTTCTGGATGCCTTGGTAGAGGCCCCTTCTGCCGAGGAGCGGCACAAGGGCAAAGGCAAGGGGATTTCTACCGATGAGGTTTTGGATTCTGACGACGACGTGGCCGAAGTGCCACTAGGTTCGTTTTCTAGCAAACTGTGATGCCTTCACTTTTTTGAATTTTGAGATTTACTTGCCTTGACCAGCTTTTTGTTTTGCCATGCAGGGGAGTTACTTACTCCGGGTTGGGCAGCCGAGCATGCCTGAAAGTGAGCCCATCGGGATGCCTGTATCCCGAAGGAGCCTTTATGGTCGTTTACAGAGGACATGAATTTGTACTCCGGAGACTGCTAGCAAATGGCCAAAGAGATCTCGAAAGGGATCCTTACCGAGGCCTCCTTCAGGGCCTTTGCGGAGGCTCACCCGGGCGATGATTCCCTCGCTGCGAAAGTTTTCGAGCACGCTGCCCATATATGCTTCGCGCCTTTCTTTTTCCTTTTGATTTCTTCTAAGTTTTTGGCTCTTTTTTTGCCTTACTGACTTTGCCTTTATTTTTTTGCATCTGCTGGGGTATGCTGGTTTCCTCAGAGTTCGGGTGGCGAGGCAGACGGCGTTCCGAGCTTCGGCCTTAGAGGTCATAGAAAAAACTAAGGCCACGTGCTTGGAATTGGCTGCCTAGAACATGCAGCTGGCTCAAGCTGCAGAGAAGGAGGTTGCTGCCGTTCGGGAGAAGTTCCTGAAAGAAAAAGAAGAACTTTTGAAGGATTCCTCCCAGAAGATTTCTGACCTCGGCTCCCAGGTGGCGGAGCTGATTTCGGCAAACGAAGCGCATCAAAAGGAGAAGTCAGAGTCTGAGGCTCTCCTAGCGAAGGTACTTGCTGAGAAGGCCGCGCTCCAAGCCGAGGTCGATTCTCTATAAAAGGAGCCGAAGAAGAAGAAGATGAAGGCACTGAAGAAGGAGGTCGCAGATCTGACGAAGGACCTTGTGGACCTTGGGGTCGAGAAGGATAAATCCGACTAGATGACCAAGGTTGGTTTCCAGGACGGGTTTTGCCTCGCTCGGCACCAAGTTCTTCAGAGGTTCCCAGATCTGAACCTCTGTTTCTTGGAGGCCCTAAACATTCCCGAGGGTCCTCGGTGGTCTTGGTCCAAGACTGAGCACCTGAACTTGCCTTCTTCTTTCCCGGCGCCAAAGGTGGTGGAAAAGGACGCATGAGCTGGTGGCTCCCGGGACGCTGAGATTCCTTAGTTTGTTCTAGGGTCCTTTTGCCTTCTTTTCCTTCTTTTTTGTACTTCTCCCTTTGACAGTCCTTCTTCTCTGTAAGCAAATTCATTTCAATAAAGATTTTTTCTTTTTAGAAAATTTGGCTAAGTCTTTTTGTGAGATTTTTCATTTCCCATTGTCCCGAACACGTTCGTTCAAGAGACTTCGGAAAATCATATATGCACTCGTTTCGGCTGCGCTCGTTTCGGCGATCACCTTCACGGAATTCTGACTTGTACAATTTATGCTTAGGAACTTTTCTGAGAAACTTTTGTACTTAGAATATTTTTTCTAACTTGTACAATACCATTTTCCCATCGAAATCCTAAGCATAGAACTTTTTCAAGGCGTATGAATGCCAAGTATTTTTAAATTCTACGCCTTCGGGATCGCCGAGCTTGTACATCCCTTTTCGCACTTCGACGAGTACGAGGTAAGGTCCTTCCCAATTTGCGCGGAGTACCCCGTGGGATGGCCTTCGGGGTGCAAATTCAGCCTTTCGGAGAACGAGGTCTCCTTTCTTGATTCCCTTTGGCCTAGCCCGTAAGTTTATGGCCGTAGCCACTCTTTGTTGAAATGCTTTTCTTCTCAGTTCAGATATTTCTCTGTGTTCGCTGACGAGGTCGAGCTTGGTCCTCATGTCGAGGTCGTTTCCACTTTCATCAAATACTTGTACCCGCACTGATGGTCGCACTACCTCGATTGGGATGATGGCCTCTGTACCGAAAACAAGTGAAAAAGGCGTTTCCCCCGTGGCTCTTCGGGGTGTTGTTCGGTAACTCTATAATACGCTTTGGAGCTCTCCTGGCCATTTCCCTTTTTCTTCTCCCAGTCTCTTTTTCAGACCATCTTTTATGGTCCTATTAGATACTTCTACCTGCTCATTGCTTTGGGGGTGAGCTACTGGGGCGAAGTGCATTTTTGTTCTGAGGTCACTGATAAATTCCTGGAATCCCTTGTCTATAAACTGGGACCTATTATCAGCTACTAGTACCCTCGGTATGCCGAATCTACATACAATGTTCTTCCATACGAACTTTTGCACCTCTTTTGCCGATATAGTCGCCAGGGGTTCTGCCTCGACCCCTTTGGACAAATAGTCTACTGCTACCACGTAGAACTTCACGCCTCCAGGCGCTGTTGGGAGCGGCCCAATGAGGTCTATACCCCAGACTGCGAAGGGCCAGGGATAGTCAGCTGAAGTTACTAATTCCGAGGGTGTCCTCTAGATATTCGCGTGTCTTTGTCAATTACCGCATTTCTGGACGAACTGCCTAGCGTCCTTTCTCAGGGTAGGCCAAAAGTATCCTTGGCGAAGTATTACTACTGCCAGGGTGTCGGTTCCGATGTGCGAACCACAAGTGCCTTCGTGTACTTCTTCGAGGATCATTTCAGTATCCTCTTCGCCAACACACCTTTGTAGTGGATTTGCATATCCCTGCCGATATAATTCTTCGCCAATTAGGAAGAATTGACCGGAGCGTCTTCGCACTTTTGCAGCTTTGCTGGGGTCTTCGAGGAGCGTATTGTCTGTGAAATATCTTTTTATCGGGTCTTCCCAGCCTTTTCCCGAAGTTACTATGAGCACTGTGATGCTCGGGTGGTTTAGCACCTCGGTGCACGTTTTTGATTTTCCCAAACAATCTGCCTCGGCATTATCTCATCGAGGTACGTTTTCGATTCGTACGGTGTCGAACTCCCGGATGAGCTTTGCTACCAATTCATGGTTATTTGCCAAAGTTGGGTCCTTTGCCCCGTAGTCTCCTGCCGTTTGCCGAACTACCAGCTGGGAATCGCTGTGGGCTTTCAAGTTTCTTATGCCAATTTTTCTGGCTAGGCGCAATCCTGCTATGAGGGCTTCATTAAAGCTGAACTTGATAGCCTTCATTACTTCTAGGCCTTTGGGACCTCTAATAATTACCCCAGCTCCCTGGTGTTCAGACCCTGAGGCTCCGTCAACATACAAAGTCCATTCGGGCTCACCTTCGCCCGGATCCGGATGACTATCCTCGGTGGTCGGTAGTTCAGCAATGAAGTCTGCCAGGGCTTGATCTTTTATGGCTTTCCGAGGTTCATAAGTGAAGTCGTGTTCGCTAAGCTCTATACACCACTTGGAAAGCCTTCCCGAATGATCGAATTTCCTCATGACATCCCATAGTGGTAGGCTACTTCGGACGATGATAGGGTGAGCCTGAAAGTATGGTCGTAGCCTTCTTCCTGCTAGTACCAAGAGCAAATATAGCTTTCTGCAGCAAGGGATACCTGACTTCGGCACCGTGCAGGGACTTGTTTACATAATAGACCGGCCATTTCTTCGGCCCCTCTTCTTTCACAAGGACCGAGCTCACAGCTTTTTCTATGACGGCGAGGTATAACACGAAGGGCTCTCCCTCGCGAGGTTGTCGCAGGGTGGGCAGACTGGCTAAGTAGATTTTGAGTTCTTCCCAGGCCTTTTGGCAGTCTTTATTCCAAGTATGATCATCATTTCCAAGGTTGTCCTCCTTTTTTGTTGCCTTAGTGAGGACTTTGAAGAACGCTCGACACCGGTCTCCATATCTAGAAATGAACTTACTAAGAGAGGTTATCCTTCCAGTGAGTCTCTGCACATCTTTTATTGTGGCGAGAGTTCGGAATTCGAGTAAAGTCTTAATTTTTTCTGGGTTAGCATCAATGCCTCTTTCTGATACCATGTACCCAAGAAACTTTCCCGAGGTCACTCCGAAGATACACTTTTCAGGATTAAGGCAGATCCCGAAGGTTCTGAGCTGGTGGAAAGTTTCCTTTAGATCCGCGACGTGGTCATTAGGCAGCTTGCACTTAACTATCATGTCGTCGACATAGACTTCCATATTTCTCCCTATTTGATCATTAAAGACCTTGCTCATCAACCTCTGGTAGGTTGCTCCTGCATTTTTTAGGCCGAAGGGCATCCTGACGTAACAGTACGTTCCCCCCTCAATGACGAAGGAGGTTTTCTCTTCATCTTTGGGGTCCATCCTTATTTGATGATACCCACTGAAGGCGTCTAGGAAACTTAGGAGCCCGTATTCGGCAGTTGAGTCGACCAATTGGTCTATCGGTGGGAGAGGGTATGAGTCTTTAGGGCAAGCATCGTTCAAGTTCCTGAAGTCAATGCACATTCGGAGCTTACTACTTCCTTCTTTTGTGGCAATTACCACATTGCTTAACCATTCGGGGTATTTGACCTCCCTGACGACACCAACGTCTAACAAGCGCTAGACTTCGGTTTTGACAAAGTTACTTTTATGGACCGAGATGCTCCGTTTCTTTTTCCGGACAGGTTTTGCCACCGGACTTACTTTAAGGCTATGTTGTATTACGCCAAGGTTTACCCCTGACATATCTTTCGGCGAGTAGGCAAATAGATCTTTATTTGTCAGGAGAAAAGATACAAGTTTTTTCTTGTCACCTTCGGGCAAGTTTTTCCCTATTCGGGTATTTTGGCCAAGGACAAGTTCAACTTCTTCTATTTCCGCCTTCGCAGGCTCTTTTGCCTCACCCTTCTTTGGTGCCTTTGCCTCCATCGTTTGTGCGAAGTTGTTTGCTGGAGCTTTTCGTGCCTTGACGAACACCTTCCTTACTTCGCTCTGATCGATGAAGATCTCCGCGTCTCCATCCTTGGTGGCGAGAGTGACAGTTAAGTATTTCACATCAAGCCAAATGTGCAGATTTCCCTGTGTCTGTCTTCCAAGGATGGCGTTGTATGACGAAGGGACATCCATGATGGTGAACCTTGTCATTGTGGAGGCAAATAACTCAACAGTCCTGTCTACCGAAGTCCCTTTCATCATTAGGGGAAGATCCATCCATCTGAGGACGGGTAGCTCGGATGGTCCCACCCCGAAGGTAGGCGAGGTGACAGGCTTGAGGTCGTTGCTGGATATGCCCAATCTTGGCAGCAAATGTGAAAACAGGACGTCGGCATTTGATCCATTGTCAAGTAACACTCTCTTTACGTCCCAGTTTCCTATCCTTGCCATGACCAATAGTGGGTCGTCATGGGGAAATATGACGGCGGAACCATCCTTTCGGGCCACCTTCTTCGTTGGACTCTGATATTCCATGACTGTTATTTCTCTGGCCTTCATCTTTCTTTCCGAGGATGGAAGTCCCGTCGTGATTGTTTGTATTAACCCTACCGGAGGTGGAGGACGCCTCTTCGGACTTCGGTTCCTCCTTCTGTCGGAGTCGTAATCCTCGTCATCTGCCTTTCCTTCCTCCTCTTTTCTCCCTTTCAGGGAAGGCATTTGCAGACAACACCGAAGCTGACCCAGTTTGATCAGCGACTCTATGTACTTCTTCAGTTGGAAGCAGTCTTCAGTGTCGCGGCCGTGGTCGCGGTGGAACTGGCAGAACTTCTTTATGTTCTTTTTGTTGTCAGTGGTCATGGCCCTTGGCCATTGAATTTGGGTCCCCTGTCTTTCTATTGTCATGAGGATGTTGGTCCTTGTGGTGTTCAGGGGTGTGAAGGTTGGGAGTTTCCTTCCCCGCATTCTCCGAGGTCGTCCTGCCTGTTCGGCTGGATATCGGTTTTGCTGGCTGGATCCTTCGGCCCGGTGGTGATCGGACTTTGGTCCACCCATTCTCAGCTCTTCGGCCGTCATGTGCTGTTCGACCCTTCAGTAGAACTCGCCAAGTGTGTCCGGAGGATTTTTGGAGAATTCATAAAACAGCTGTGAATCCCTTTGAAGGCCCCGTGTCACCATGAGGATGTGTATTTCGGGCCGAAAGTTTGGGACACTCAAAGCCTCTCTGTTAAACCTTTCGAAATAGTCGCGGATGGTTTCTCCACTTCTTTGCGCTATGTCGAACATCTGGACGGGCATCTTCGCCGTCGGCCAACTTCCAATGAATTGTTGTGTGAAGGCCGTAGATAATTCCTCAAACTCTGTGATGGTTCCTGGAGCTAATGAATTGTACCAGGCTGTTGCTGGTCCTGTGAGGGTGACTTCAAAACATTTGCACAAGGTAGCGTCGTCGACACCGTGCATCATCATGCTGCGTCTATACTTGGTCAGATGAGCCTGTGGATCAGTTCGGCCATCGTACGTTTCCAGTCGAGGCACTCGGAAGTCACCTGGCATGGCTGCTTCAACTACAACTTGGGTGAATGGGGACTCATCCTCACAGAAGGTCCCAGATAGCCTGGCCCAGACAGGCTTGCGGGCTACCTGTTTTTCCACCCTATCCAACCTCACCAATATCTTCTCCAAAAGGAGCGTGGCGCTAGGCTCTTCCTCCTGGTGCTTGTAGGCTTCGTTGCAAGGAGATTGCCTGTGCCTCTTCGGGGAGTGACTTCGACACCGAGGGGATGGAGACTTCGCCTCGGGTGATGAGTTCCTTTGGTATGGGACTTTAGGTTGCTTAGACCCCGCTTGTCCCGCAAGTCGTGCCCCGAGGGGCATGTTTTCTGTCGAAGACTCTTCACGGGGGTCCCCACTTAACGAACTGTGGTGGGTTGGCTTGGGGCTTTTCTCCCGAGGGCGTACTGGTGAGGGAGGCCTTTGGGCCTGAGTTGGTTGCGGCCACCTTTGGTCTATCTGTTGCGTCATTTCAGCCACAACAGACCGTTGAAAGTCACGCAGAAAACTCATGGTAATGACAAGAGGACGCTCCTCCTCTAGCAAAGAAGTCCCTAGAATGGTTTGCTCAGTAACCGGTTGAACTTCAGGCACGGACGGGGACCTCGGGAGTCCCTTGTCCTTGGAATGCCGAGTCTCAACGACGGCGACCTGAGGGTGGGTTCCCACAGATGGCGCCAAATGATGCCCAGAGACATCTCTGTTGGAAGACATTGTGACTTCGGGAGGGACTTCCTGAGGGGGAGAACGCCTGGAGCTCAAATTTCCCAGGGGAGTGTGCCTAAAAATACTCAGAAAATAGGGTTAGGAGGTCCCCGAGGTGTTTTTCCGGGGAGGAGCCTCCGACGCCCTAGTCAGTGTCCTGAGAGGTGAAAAAAAGGGGGAGCACTAGGAAGTTTAGTGGCCTTGCCTGTTTGTGTTTTCTCAAGGATGAGGAGTCGAACCGTTTGCCAGGGTCCGTTCCCTGGTATTTATAGGAGTTCCCAGCCCGTTCAGATGACGACACGTGTTCGGTCGGATGTTCGCTGAGTTTCTGGGCGTAGGGGACAAGTAGCCGGTGGTAGGATCATTGAGCCTTGAACCGGGACAAGTCATAACAAGACCTGGACGGCGTTGGCATGTCAGACCGCCGTTTGGGGCGACATGTAACACCTGTGGGCAACATGTCAGAGGCTCCTTAAATGCTCATGCCATACTCCCGAGGTCCTCTGGGCGAGGTCGTCCTTTGGTATGGACGCCCTTCTTCGGGAGTTATGCTCGTAGTTTGGGGAGTCCTTTAGTTCAGTGGTTCTGCCTTCGAAGGATTCTCTCCTGCTTGTAAGGGCTAGGCCTTTGTCCCGAAGGCGATTTGTTTGGTTCCCCGAAGGAGCCGGTAATACCTTTGGATTTCCTGGCGTTTTAGCCGAAGTCCTGACTTCGCGGTGCTTGACTTCGCTCCTGTTGAGGTCAAGCACAGTGCTTCTTTTCGGTTGACGCCCGGCTTCCCGAACACAACTTCGGCGGGAAGTAAGTACTGGGAGAGGCGATAGCCCTTCAGCTATCACGTCTCAAGAGCAAAAATTATTACCCCTTACTCAGCCATTCCAAACTAAAGGCTTTGTCCTATGGTTTTAATATCAGCATGAACAAAACTATCTAACAAGGTGAAGAAGGAAGAAGAAATTCCCTGAAAAGAAAAACTAAAACATAAAAAAATGCTGATAATAAAACTAAAGTACAAGAAGAACAGATCGGATCGCTTTTTCTTCCACAATGCTTCAACAGGCCGGGCAAAGGACAATTATGGGATTGAACTGGTCGGGAAAGACTGTCGTGTCCGGTCTATCTGAATCTTCGCTGGATCTGGTTCAGGAATAAAAACTTGCATTTTATCTAGCAATTCTTCAACAGTTGTTACGGATATTATGATTCATCGTGCCACTCTTGATATGAAATTCTTCTGCACAGCGTAATCCATAAAAGCTATCAGACCTGTAAAGAAATTGTTAACATTCAAAAGCCCAATGGGTTTCTTGTGCAAATTAAGTTGGGCCATGGAAGCAATTTGGAAGATTTCTCCCAATGTGCAAAAACCACCTGGTAGAGCGATAAAAGTATCAGCATTTAAAAGCATTTGTAACACACGCTCTTGCAAATTTTTAACCACTAATTCTTCTCCAATCGTGCCCCCAGAAACAAATTTCAAAGGTCTAGGGATAATGCCCAAAACTTGACTTCCTCCTAGAGATGCTGCTGATGCTACACCTCCCATTAATCTGGCACTACCTCCTCCATAAACTAAATGTATTTTTCGCTCAGCTAGTACTCTACCCAAATGGTTGGCTACCTTTAAATACTCTTCATCTTTTCCAGGAAAAGCCCCAGAAAATACACAAATACTTCAGGATTTACGAGTTGAGGTTTTCTCCATTCCTATCCTTAACCTTATGAGAAATGAAGAAAAGAGGATGTATTTATAGAGGTAAAAGGATAATGCAATAATCACATCTATAAGAGTAGGTACATTATTGTCGGAAGAGAAGGAAAAATTTCAAAAGTGACAGCTAGCATATACAGTAACTATGACTATGGCTCACGTTAGGAGTAGGTACATTATTGTTAAAAGAGAAGGAAAATTTCCAAAATGACAGCTAGCATGTACAGTAATCGTGACTTTGGTTCACGTCTTCCACTGGTTTTACGTCTAGTAACGGCTTCAATACCTTTTATGAATCGGGGATTTGATTCCCTTCCAGTTTTTTTGCAAACTGACAAACAGGGTCGTTTAAAGTTAGATTCCCAAGACTGTAACGATCTCGTTCTTTTTGGAAAGTCATCCATAAACCGACAATTTCCCATTGCACTATTCCACAAGAATGCGTTTGAAGAGTCAATAGGATATCATCCAAAGATTCCTTACGCAGGCCATTCTTAATAAACTTTCTTCTATCTTCAAGATTTATGGTGATTGTCCCTGAAAACCGACATTTAGTATCGCAATTCCATCGTCAACATTTATGACAGACGCCTAGCCTCTTTGTTCTTCGCTTCTTAGCATAAGCGCTTTTGCCTAAGCCGGGCAAACGGGGGATAAATGTATCTGGAACTTCATCAGCCAAACGGACCTTTGCTTCAATTATCCACCGCACATTATCCGGAATGCCCTTGTGTGTAAATACTCAGATTCTTTCACATCTAGCTTGATAAATCTTTTTAAGAACATTTATTGGGAGGGAAGGAAAATACTTTCGCACGGCAGAAAGAGAAGAACCCATTGACGAGAGAAAAAGAGGAGGAAATCAGTTATTGTAGGAAACTGAAATAACCGACTATGAGAGTCACGGAGTACCGTATCCACTACTTAACCGCATTTATAGCGATGAAAGGATAACGTGTTTATTACACTTACAGGAGCAAGTACATTATTGTTAAAAGAAAAGGTAATTTTTTTTAAAACGACAGCTTGTATGTACATTAATTGTGATTGTGGCTCACATCTTCCACTGGTTTTACGTTCAGTAATGGCTTCAACGCCTTCTATGAGTCGGGGATTTGCTTCTCATCCAGTTTTCTTACAAACTGACAAACAGGGTCTTTTAAAGTCAGATTCCCAAGACTGTAACGGTCTCGTTCTTTATGGAAAGTTCTCCATAAATTGACAATTTCGCGTTGCACTATTCCACAAGAATGCGTTTCAAGAGTCCCTCGGATATCCTCTAAAGATTCTTTACGCAGGGCATTCTTGATGAATTTTCTTTTATCTTCGCGATTTTTGGAGATGAATCCTAAAGAGCGACATTTAGTGTCGTAATTACATCGTCCGCATTTATGACAGACGCCTAGCCTCTTTGCTCTTCACTTTTTGGCATAAGGGCTTTTACCTAAGCTGGGCATACGGGGCATAAATGCATCTGAAACTTCACCAGCCGAACGGATCTTAGCTTCAGTTAACCACTGTACATTGTCAAGAATGCCTTTGCGTATAAAAACTCTGATTCTTTCACATCTAGCTTGGTAGATCTTTTTAAGAACATTTATTGGGAGAGAAGGAAAGTACTTTCGCGGGGTGGAAAAAGTAGAATCCATTGATGATAGGAGAATTTAAGAGAAGAGAGAAAGAAATCAGTTATTATAGGAAACTGAAATAACCGACTATGAGAGCCACGGAGTATCATATTCGCTATTTAGCCGGAAAGAAGAACATGCATTTATAGTGATGAAAGATAACGTGTTAATTATGCTTACAGGAGCAAGTACATTATTTTCAAAACAAAAGGTAAACTTTCCAAAAATGACAAATTATATGTACAGTAATTATGATTGTGACTCACATCTTCCATTGGTTTTACGTCCAGTAACGGCTTCAACACCTTTTATGAGTCGAGGATTTGCTTCCCATCCAGTTTTCTTACAAACTGGCAAACAGGGTCTTTTAAAGTCAGATTCCCGGGACTATAACGCTCTCGTTCTTCGTGAAAAATACTCCATAAACCAAGAAGTTTGCGTTACACTGATCCACAAGAATGCGTCTCAAGAGTCAATCGGATATCATCTAATGAATCCTTACTCAGGCCATTCTTGATGAATCATATTTTATCTTCCTGATTATCAGAGATCATTCCTAAAGAACGACATTTAGTATTACAAGTCCATCGACCACATTTATGACAGACTTGTAACCTTTTCGCTCTTCGCTTTTTGGCATAAGAGCTTTTCCCTATGCCAGGCACTTGAGACACAAATGCATCTGGGAGTTCACCTGCCAGATGAACCTTAGCTTCAATTAACCATCGCACATCTTCAAGGATTCTTTTGTGCATCAAAACTCTTAATCGTTCACAGTGAACTTGGTAAATCTTTTTAAGAATGTTCATTAGGAGAGAAGGAGAGTATTTTCGCAAGGCAGAAAGAGTAGGATCCATTTTCTAGAAGAAAATAAAAGAAAGAAGGGAGGAGGGAATCAGTTATTATGGGCAACTGAGACAACCGACTTGAGAGTCACGGAGTACCGTATCCGCCACTTACCCGGAAAAATGGATCTTTTTTTTTTAACGATATTTTGACGTCATAGAAATTTTTTATGCTTGATATTCCATCGATCCTATCCTTATGGGTGAAGCCTCGATTATCGAATCTATTGCCAGCTTTTGACAAATTGTCAACGACAATATTTCTTGACGTCTACCTTATCCTTGACTATAGCTATCTCTTATTATTGAGCTAGCGTCAATCCTGTCCTTATAGGTGTAGCTTCGA
This sequence comes from Aquilaria yunnanensis, assembly GCA_039654915.1. NCBI lineage: Eukaryota > Viridiplantae > Streptophyta > Magnoliopsida > Malvales > Thymelaeaceae > Aquilaria > Aquilaria yunnanensis. Next base: position 96,767,814 of record CM077597.1, read on the forward strand.
TTATCGAATCCATTGCCGGCTTTTGACAAATTGTCAACGACAATATTTTTAACGTATACCTTATCCTTGACCATAACGTTGAATTCTTGACACGGATTGGTCCAGCGTATTAGCTTTGCATCCAGTGATAGACTGGAATGAGCTGATGACGTTGAAGTCTCAGCTTATACTGCTGTAATCATGCTGGGGATATGCTTTCCATTTGATCCCTGTTATGTAAAAGCCATGGATGCATGATGTGAAATGCATGAATGTAGAGCATGTGTAACTGATGGTTCTTTTTTTGGATTTTTTTTTTATGGATCTAGTTCTTCATGTCTTTTCTTTATTGGATCCTTTTTGTGATTGCCTTCTCGAACTATCATTGAATTTCTTTATGCTTCCCAGCTCTTGTCCATTGCCTTAAAAGCTCCATTCTTTTCGAAAGGCCCTTTAAAGAAGTTTTTTTTTTTACTTATTCCTGAATTTTGGTCTCAACTTTCTTAATGTTTTTCCCGCGTCATACTTTATGCCTCATTTGCATAGTCATCCTTGTTGAAACATTCGTGAGTATGATCATGCTCCTATTTTCATTTGTGAGACTTCTGATGCGATCATCCAGGCAAGTATCAAGGCCATCTCCCGAAGATTCGTTACTTGTTTTTTCCTGTTAGCCATTGTTTTGTGCCGTTCACAAAGCAAGACCTCGATCTTACCTGTTTTAATTCATAAAGCTTATCAAAGTAATCTACGGTTTTTGTTTTTTTCTGAGTTTTAATTATTGCTATCCTTCCTTCAAAAGTCACAATTTATTGCACACTTGAGGGTAGAAAGAATGTGAGAGTTGAAGAAAAAGAGTTAAAGAGAAATGACTTTTCATTTTTTGGAGATGGGAATATAAAATTTGAATGTGAGATCTGAAGAAAGAGAGCTAGGGAGAATTGGCTTTTTATTCATGAGTAAGGGAATATGAAAGTCTCGGGTACAGATAAAGAACAATGAAAGTCTGCGAGAAGAAGGCTTTCTTTGACAACTTTGATCAAACAAGCTCTGGCAACCCTGTATTCACTTCTTCCCTTCTGTCCGAAAACTTCATTATTATGCAAAGTATATCTTCACTGAATCTGAGTTTACTGGTTTTGGTAGCTCTCGTCTATCCATTTCTGTCAAAATTAGAGCCCTTTCTGAAAAGGCTTTCTTCACCACGTATGGTCCCTCGTAGTTTGGCGTCCATTTTCCTCTAGAATCGTGCTGAATAGGTAGAATTTTCTTGAGCACTATGTCACCTTCATGAAATTGCCGTGGGCGAACCTTTTTATTGTAAGCGCGAATCATCCTCCTTTGATAAAGTTGCCCATGGCAGAGAGCGGTCATTCTTCTTTCATCAATTAGGTTTAATTGCTCATATCTAGCCCTGACCCATTTTACTTCTTTCAATCAGGTATCCATTAGCACCCTTAACGAAGGAATCTCAACTTCAATGGGCAGTACGGCCTCCATACCATATACCAAAGAAAAAGGAGTTGCTCCAGTAGAAGTACGGATAGAAGTTCTGTAAGCATGTAATGTGAAAGGTAACATCTCATGCCAGTCCTTATAAATGACAATCATCTTTTCAATAATTCTCTTGATATTTTTATTGGCTGCTTCTACTGCGCCGTTCATCATCGGTCGATAAGGTGCTGAGTTGAGGTGCTTGATCTTGAACTGTCGGCACAAAGTCTGCATCATTGCATTATTCAAGTTCGTGGCATTGTCTGAGATGATACACTCTGCTAACCCATAACGACAAATGATTTATCTCTTAATGAATCGGCATACCATCTGTTGTGTTATACTTGCATATGACATAGCTTCTACCAATTTGGTGAAGTAGTCTATTGCCACTAGAATGAATTTGTGACCATTAGAAGCCTTGGAGGTGATTGCTCCAATGACATCGATCCCCCATATAGTGAAAGGCCAAGGTATTGCTGTTACATTCAAAGGGGCAGGTGGAGCCTGGATCTTGTTGGCATATATTTGGCACTTATGACATTTTCTCACGTGATTGATGCAATCACTTTTTAATGTGAGCCAATAGTAGCCAGCCCTCATTATTTGTCTTGCCATGGTATGACCACTAGTGTGTGCTCTACACATTCCAGCATGAACTTTTTCCATGATCTTTCGTGCTTCATGAGCATCTACACAGCGAAGTAGTATCTAATCCGAGGTTTTCTTATAGAGTATGTCTAGGTTTAAAAGAAAACCCATTGACAATCTTCATAAAAATTTGTTGTCATTTCCTGATGCTTCTGGTGGATATACTCATTCTTGTAGGTATTTTTTAATATCATAATACCAAGGTTTCTCATCCAATTCTTCCTCGATGCTCATGTAATAAGCCGGGGAATCTAGTATTTTCATTTCGAAAACAGGAGTATGCTCAGGGTCGATTATCTTGTACATGGCAGCTAGAGTAGCTAAAGCGTCTAGAATTTTGGAAAATGATGGAAGCTTATACTGTAAAATTTGCTTGCCAAGTCTAATACGAGCTTTTGGTAAGGGATTAATTTTGAATCCCTTGTCTCCCATTCTCCATTTGTTTGATATATGACCAATGTGGAATCCCCATAAACTTGGAGATTTCGTACCTTCAGTCCCAGTGCCATTTGGAGTCCCATAGCGCATGCCTCATATTCTACAATATTGTTGGTACAAAGAAATGTGATTTTCGCTGTGAGAGGGAACTGTTCTCCATTTGGAGAGATGAGTATAGCTCCAATCCCTTATCCCAAGGCATTAGATGCTCCATCGAACGCTATTTTCCATGTTTCATCATCTTCAGAGACTTTCTGTTCTATCGTCATTACATCTCATCAGGAAAGTCCATTCTCATTTGCTCATAATCATCCAATGCTCTATCAGCTAGGCATTCATCAATCGCACTCCCTTTTACAGCCTTCTGAGTGACATACTGTATGTCGTATTCAGACAGCAGCATTTGCCATTTTGCGATCCTACCTGATAAAGCGGGTTTCTCAAAGATGTACTTGATGGGATTAGTCTTAGAGATTAACAATGTGGTATTATTGAGCATATAGTGTCGTAGTCGGTTTGCTACCCATGCAAGGGCACAACAAAACTTTTCTACTACTGAGTATTTTGCTTCATATGTGGTAAGCTTCTTGCTCAAGTAGTAAATTGCATGCTCTTTCTTGCCTGTCTCATCGCGTTGACCCAATACGGATTCTAATGAAGAATCCTATATTGACAAGTATAGAATCAATGGTTCTCCTGATCAGGGTGGTACCAAGACTGGTGGATTTGATAAGTATTGCTTGATTTTCTCAAATGCCTCTTGGCATTCATTATTCCACTCAATCAGGTTGTTCTTCTTTAGTGATCTTAAAAGAGGTTCACACTTGGATGTCAATTGTGATATGAACCTTGTTATGAAGTTGATTCTACCCAGAAAACTTCTTACTTGTTTTGGAGTCTTCGGGGGTTGCATTTCTTGTATCGCTTTGACTTTACTCGGGTCAACTCGAATCCCATTCTTGTTTACCATGAAACCCAATAACTTTTCTGAAAAGGCTCCAAAACTACACTTGGCAGGATTCAATTTTAGTTGATACCTGAGAAGTCTATTGAATAGTTTTCTTAGTACATTTAGATGCCCTCCAGCAGTGAAAGTTTTGGCGATCATATCATATATATATACTTCAATTTATTTATGCATCATATCATGGAATAGGGCGACCATGGCTCTTTGATATGTAGCACCAGCATTCTTTAACCCAAAAGGCATCACCTTATAGTAGAAGGTACCCCAAAGGGTAATAAAATTAGTTTTTATCATATCATCTGGGTCGAGTTTGATTTGATTGTACCTATAAAAGCCATCCATGAAGGAAAAGTAGGAGTTTCCTGCTGTATTATCCACCAATGTATCAATGTGAGGAAGTGGGAAGTTATCTTTAGGGCTGGCTTCATTCAAAGGCTGGTAGTCCTGACAAACTCTCAGCTTCCCAGTTTGTTTGTTTTCAACCGGAACTATGTTGACAACCTATTCTGTATATTCAGCGACTCCAAAGAATCCGGCATCCCATAGTTTTCGAATCTCATCTTTTACTCTTAAGATCAGATCTGGCTTTAATCTTCGTAGCTTCTGTGTCGTGCCCTAAACTGCCCCTAGCCCATTTGGGCCTGATTACTTAAAACATGCAGCGGAAGTTTTCATTACACAGAAGGGGCTTTTAAAACTCACTAAGACTTATGGGCACGAACCCCAGGATACTTATCGGTACTAGCTCGTTAAGTTCTTTAATTAAGGTTAAGTTGAAGTGCTCTCAGAAACAAGCTAGCACCTATGTGGATTTCATGTGTTCATTTTCATGGTCTTTACCAAGCTTAGCCAAGAATATGCATGGCAACCAAAACACCAATTTAAGTTTAAAAACTTATTTTCATGCATATGCTTTGCATGCTTATGTGTTTTGGTGTTCACTAGTGCACATAATCACTTAATGCCTTTAGATGCAACTAATGCTTAGGCATGTATTAATTCACATATGTGCACTTAAATTTCTTATTAGCCAAACTTTACACAAGCATCCAATTTCATGCTTTTTCTAAGTTTACTTGCATGTTCTTTACTAAGTGAGCATACATAGCCAAACATTGCATGCTTTTAACATAGACATGGGCTTATGGGCCTTTTAGTACTTAACATGCATATGGCCCAAACTTAACCAAGAATAAAATCAAATTTTCCGAGTTCTTATTTAAGCCCAAAACATACATTTAAGCCCAATTTCAACATGCTTCAAGTTTCATGAAAACATAACCCATAAATTCATGCATGGGCCTTGGTAAGTCCACCAAGCAATAAAAATACCCAAAAACGTCCAAGTCCATAATACAAGCCCAAAGCCAAGTTTGGCCAAATTTTAGCTAAGTCCATAATTTGGTCACTAAAGTTAGACCAACAAAAACATGCTTAAAAGCAAGCCATAAATCCACAAAGCCATGGAACACAAATTTCCACCTTAATAGACCTTGTTCCCACAATTCTAAAACTTCAAGTCCTGCACAGAAAGTCCACATTTTTTTTTAGCTTGTTTACAAGCAACTTATAAACTTAGAATACTTAGAATATTTTGAGCAATACCATACACAAATCCAACCTTAGAATACAGAAAGAGTACTCAAGACTCTTAGCTTGATCTTTCAAGCAAACCTTTACCTACAAAAGTAGAGTAGGGCGGGTGAGTTATAAAACTCAATAAGGATTCCGTGGCATCCAATGCCTAACTTATGGCCTCCAAGGCCTAACATATGCCAAGAATGTAATGGCAAAATAATCCTTATTCCTGCAAAGAAAACATAAAGACAAAGAAAACAAAAAGATACATGCATATAGCAATAATATCATAATCGGGGGTTAGCATGCACAACAAATCAAAGAAGCACACAAACACACGCCACTTAACACTTTGTTCACAGAAGGGCAGCAAGCATCCCTCAAGTTTTAATTCATTAATTTCATATACTTAATGTTTTCGGAGAGCTCACTTAGCATAGGAATTAAGGTGGCCGCCTTAACTCCTAGCCCATAATGCTTGCTTACTTAACTTAGCTCATGAGCAAAACAGAATTGCCGAAGCAATAACATAACTTAAGCCCTCTTAGCACTCCTAGGATCACATGGTTCTTTGACCATCACCTAGGGGCCCGAATACTCACACAAAAAATCCATGGAACTAGGCCATGCAATAAAGTGAGTATAGGAATCCTTACCCACAACACCGAAAGCTTTAGAAGCTTATTTTCCTTCATTTTCCTTGCTTGTTGACTCTAGAAATTGTTTTCTAGCATAAGAACCAAGATGGGCCGAATTTTATTAGTAACCATAAGATACCAAGAACACTTGGTGATTAACTCAAATAACACAAAATACCAAGAACACTTGGTGTACACTTACAGAACCTCACAGAAGAGGTAAGGCCAATTTCTTGTGCTTGATGTTCTTCAAGCTTCTTCTTGATTTCTTGCTTCTAATGAACTTAGGAACTCAATCACACAAAGAGCTCCTTGAGTGGAGTTTAAAACCTCCAAGAAATGGAAATGGCCGAATTTTCCTCCTTGGATTTCTTTGAATTCTTCACCTGATTCTTGCTCTTTATGGTCTTAGAGCTTGAATTCAACCAAGAATACTTGGTTTTAATTTGAGAAATGATTATTTCTGGCTATGGACGAATATTTAGATGAGAAAAGAGTTGGAAATGTGTTTGGAATGATGAGACTTGGTATGGAAGAAAATGGAGAGAGAATGAGAGAGTTTGAGAGCAAATGGCTTTGAATGAGTGGAGTGATTATGTTTTAATGTGTGGGAAGGTAATGGCCAGCCATATGGGAAGGAAAATGAGTGTATAATGTGCTTGGAAGGTGGGAGACAAGATTAAAAGAGATGAAGACTAATTGGAAGACTTTTGGGTAAGTTTGGTAGAAAAAGTCAAAAGTAGGTGAAGAAAGAATCCAAGGTAATGATTAAGGGTGGGAGGTGGATTAAAATAATAGGAAATTAATAATGTGTTTGAAATGAGTGGGAGACAAGATTTAATGGATGGAAGACTAATTGGAAGACTTTTGTGTAAGTTTGGTTGAAAAAGTCAAAAGTAGGTGAAGAAAGAATCCAAGGTAATGATTAAGGGTGGGAGGTGGATTAAAATAATAGGATTTGGAGGAAGGTGACATAAAATATTGGGAATTGGAGGGGCATGGCTGGCTAAGGCATCCAAGGCCATTAAAATGGCATAATTCCCCCTTTAGTCCTCCAACTTTCTAAATTTGGGCAATTGAGCCCAACCACTAAAAATCCCTTTGTTCAATTTAGTCCCTCTTCTTTAAAAACCACCATTTTCATTACTATTTCTCTTGGCCTAAGCCAAGCTTATTTTTAAGATGTTCAACACTCAATTATGCACATGCCATATTGTCTTCTCAATTTAATTGAGCTAAATTCCCAATTAAGGAAAAATTCTTATGCTCCAAATCCATTTAACCCGGGACCTAATCACTTTGGATTGTCCGGGCATTACAACACTCCCCTCCTTAAGAAATTTGGTCCTCCAAATTTCCTAGAAGTTTAGGGAAGATATCAGGATAATTCTTAAGCATTTCAGCTTCAACCTCCCATGTGGCCTCCTCCTCAGAATGGTTAGTCCATTGGACTTTTACCATTGATATCCACTTACTTCTGAGCTTCCTAGTGTCCTTTGCCAATACCCGAATTGGTTCTTCTTCATAGGTGAGATCTTGGGTGATGGGAACACTAGTGACATGTACCACTTGTTTAGGATCAAAGACACACTTCTTCAATAGGCTTACATGGAATGTGTCATGTACATGTCCCAGCTCAGGTGGTAGCTCTAACTTGTAGGTTACATTTCCTACTCTTACGAGTATTAGGTATGGTCCTACATACCTCGGGGCTAATTTTCCCCGCTTTCCAAACCTCATTACTCCTTTCATAGGAGATACTTTTAACCATACTTGGTCTCCTACCTGGAACTCCAGGTCTCTTCTTTTCTTGAGGTTGGCATATGATTCTTGCCTATTGTTGGCAGTCTTAATCCTTTCCTGGATTTGCTTAATCTTCCCAGTAGTTTCTCTTATGAGTTCTGGGCCAATTTCCAACTTATCACCTGGCTCATGCCAGCAGTGTGGAGTTATGCATCTTCTTCCATAGAGTGCTTCATAAGGTGCCATGCCAATCACTGAGTGATGGCTATTGTTGTATGAAAACTCCACTAAAGGCAAGTGTTTATCCCATTCTCCTTGGAAGTCAATAACACAACACCTTAACATATCTTCCAATGTTTGAATGGTTCTTTCAGTCTGTCCATCCGTTTGAGGATGGTATGCAGAACTAAACTTTAACTTAGTGCCCAAGGCATGGTGTAAGGACTTCCAGAATCTGGAAACAAATCTTGGGTCTCGATCCGAGACAATATCGTCTGGTACACCATGTAGCCTTACTATCTCCTTAACGTATAGTTGGGCTAATTTCTCCAGGGAGTCTGTAAGGTTTATAGGCAAGAAGTGGGCTGCCTTAGTCAATCTATCCACTATGACCCAGATTGTATTACACTTTCTTCGGGTCAGTGGCAAACCCACTACAAAGTCCATGGATATGGATCCCCATTTTCTTTCTGGTACAGGTAAGCTCTGTAATTTTCCACCAGGTCTCTGGTGCTCCACTTTGACTTGTTGACAAGTCATACACTTAGCCACAGAAGCACCAATCTCTTGCTTCATATATGGCCACCAGAAATGGGATTTCAAATCCTTATACATTTTCTGAGCTCCAGGATGCATACTCATCAAACTGGAGTGGGCTTCTTCTAGGATTTGTTGCCTGATTCCATCCTTATTTGGCACATAAATCCTATCCCGGAAATATAATATTCCAGCCTTAAAGGAAAATCCTTGATACAATTTTCCTTGTTTCTGCCCAGAGATCCTGGGAATCTCCTCATCTTGAAGCTGAGCTTCCTGAATTAGGTCTTTCCACTCAGTCCTAATAGTTAAGACCTTTACTTGGTCCATTTCCCACTTATCCCAATCTTGGGCCAACCCAGATAAACTGAGTACCTCTGCCTCGGTAGGCTCTCCAGTGGCTTTGAGTATTCCCGTGTACTTCCTACTGAGAGCATCAGCTACCACATTGGCTTTTCCGGCCGTATACTCGATGACGCACTCAAAATCTTTCAGGTACTCAAGCCATCTTCTTTGCCTCATGTTCAGGTCCTTTTGTGTAAACAGGTACCTTAGACTCTTGTGGTCTGTGAAGACTTGGAATCTGCCTCCAAGTAGGTAGTGCCTCCATTGCTTCAGAGCAAAGATCACTGCCGCTAATTCCAGATCATGAACTGGATAATTCTTCTCATGAGGCCTTAATTGTCTTGATCCATAGGCTATTGCTTGCTTCCCTTGCATTAAGACACAGCCCAGCCCAACTCGAGAAGCATCCGTGTAAACTATATACTCCTTAGTAGGGTCTGGTAGAACCAGTATTGGGGCTGTAGTCAATCTTTCCTTAAGTTCTCGGAAGCTAGCCTCGCATTGCTCACTCCACTCAAACTTTTGGTCCTTTCTTGTCAATTGAGTGAGTGGAGCTGCTAGTACAGAAAATTTAGGCACAAATCTCCTGTAATAGCCAGCAAGTCACAAGAAGCTTCTTATGTCCCTCACAGTCTGAGGTTGCTTCCATTCCAAGACAGCTTTAATTTTCTCGGGATCAACAGCTAAACCATGCTCATTGATTACATGTCCGAGAAATCCAATTTCTTTAGCCCAGAATTGGCACTTACTTAATTTGCCATATAGTTCATGTTCCTTTAACAGGCTTAGCACCACTCTTAGGTGCTCCTTATGGGCTTCTTCATCCTTTGAGTACACCAATATGTCATCAATAAATACCACAACAAAGTGGTCTAAATGAGCTTTAAACACTCTTTGCATGAGGTCCATAAAAAAGGCTGGTGCATTTGTGAGCCCAAATGGCATCACTGTGTACTCAAAGTGACCATATCTGGTCCTGAAAGCTGTCTTTGGGACATCTTCTTCCCTAACTTTCAGCTGGAAGTATCCAGATCTGAGGTCTATTTTGGAAAAGACCTTAGCTCCCTTTAACTGATCAAATAGATCCTCGATCCTTGGGAGGGGGTACTTATTCTTAATGGTCAGTGCATTGAGCTTCCTGTAATCAATGCACAACCTAAGGGTTCCATCTTTCTTCTTCACAAAAAGTACAGGTGCTCCCCAAGGAGATGTACTTGGCCTTATGAAACCTTTCTCAAGCAACTCATCCAGTTGCTTCTTTAGTTCCATCATTTCAGGAATAGCCATCCTGTATGGAGCAATAGATGCTGGTGCAGCTCCTGGCACTAATTTGATCTCAAACTCAACCTCTCTTGCAGGAGGGAGTCCTGGGAGATCAGTGGGGAACACTTCAGGGAATTCTCTTACTATGGGTATTTTACCCAGCTCTATTTCTACTTCTGTTCCATTTAACCCTAGGTATTCACCTTTTAGTAATAAGGGTTTGTGTTCCACCACCTTTAAATGAAAATCTGGGACTAACCCAGGAGATTTTTCCAAAGATTGAGGTTTGTGCCCAGGCAGATAAAGTTGCCTGGCATGGCAGTCTATAACCACCCGATTGGCACTAAGCCAGTTCATTCCTAGGATGATGTCATATCCATTAGTATCCAAGACCATCAGGTCGGCTCTAAGCTCTAGTTCACCTAGCTTAAGCATGCAATCTTTTACAATATGGTATGTTATCATAACCTCATTCCCGGCAGTTTTAACCAGGTACATTTTATCTGTATTGCATACTTCGAGGTTTATATCTTTGACTAACTTAAAGGATACTATAGATAAAGATGCTCCAGTATCGAACAAAACTGATACTTCATAACCATTTATGGAAATGGTACCTTTTAGAGTCTTCCTGACCAGCTTAGCCTGGTCTATTTCTTCCTCATCCTCCCCAGCTTTGTTGACCTCTGGGTCCTCTCGTGCTTTCATCGATGTCTCAATCTGGAATATTCTTCCAGTAGCCTGAGGTTGTCCCCTCCTGGCCTTATCTTGGTCCCTTCTTTGTGGGGGTGGAGGCATATTGGGCCTCCTTATGGGCAATTGCCTCTGTGCCCATCTGTTATTAAACCCTCCTGGGGTCCTCTAATCTTCTCCCCTGACAGGACAGTCTTTTACCCAGTGATCCTGGGCACCACATTTAAGGCATCCGGAAGTGAGCCTATAACATGGCTTCTGGCCATGGAATTTTCCACATGTCTCACATTGTGGCCCATAGGGGGATGCGGTCTTCTCTCTTTTGTTACCCTTTCTTGGCTCATATGCCAAGCTTTCTCTGCCTCTCTTCTTAGAGAATTTTTGCATCCCACTAGTACTTCCAGGGCCATTCATGGCTTGCTCCCTGAATTCTTGCTCTAGGGCCATAGCCCTCTGTACAATGTCATAGTATTTATGGGCTCCTACTGCTCTGAGAATTTGCCTCAGCTCTGGCCTAAGTCCCCGAAGGAACCTCTTGGCCTTAAGGTCCTCTCGATCATCGTACTGTGGTGCGTACCGTATGAGGTTACTGAATCTCTGTTCGTATTCCAGTACGGAGAACTCTTTCTGCTCAAGCAGGTCAAACTCAACCTGTTTCTGGTCTTTTAGTGCTTCACTGAAGTATTGCTGATAAAACACTTGTTTGAATTTGACCCATCTCATTGCTCTTCTGCTTTGAGCGGGCCGCCTAGCATTTTTGCTAGCATAAGTCCGGTGGACTGCTCTCCACCACAATTCAGCATTTCCTTCTAGCCTGAATGTTGCCAGTAAGACCTTCTGAGAAGAGGAAACCTCCATTCTCTCAAAGATCTTTTCAATTTGGTTTAACCAGAATTCTGCTTCATCTGGATTACAGCTTCCTTTAAATGTTGGTGGTCTTAGGGCAAGGAACCCCTCTAGTTGGCCTTCTCTTAGGCCTCCACTATTATCCATATTGGGCCTCCCTCTTTGGGCCCTCACTGTTCCAGTGGTGACAGTGAGTTGGGCAGACCCATCAATATCTTCTATGTCCAGCTCTTTTGCATCTGGACTTTCTTCTTCTTCTTCCCTCAGTTCTTGTCTAATCTCAGATCTTATCTTTCTAGCTCTTGGGTTTCTCCTTTCCTCATCCTCATCATCACCATTTTCACTGGCTTGATCATCGAGTATAGGTTCTTTTCCTGGCCTCCTTCTTATTGGTGGCTCTCTTTGTTGCCCAGTAGGCTCTGGGACTTGGGCTTGACCCCTTGCCAGAATCTGCATGCTAGCTGCTAATTGGGCCATATTGGCCTGCATAGCTTCCATCATTGCTTCCATTCTTGCATCTCTTCTTTCTTAGGCATCAATGCTAGGCCCAGTAACATTAGCCCTTATGAGCTCAGAAGGCCTGACTTGGGCCTCTGGCACAAAGCCAGCATTTTCATTCCCCTGATGGGAAGTTTCACTTTCATTTCGGCCTCGGTTCGTATTTCTGGTTCTCATCCTGGAATTAACAACAAGCAAGGCACACAATTGCTCAATATTCATAAATATTCATTAGTGGACTTAACCTATGTGGGAACAAGTCTATACTAAGAATCATAGACCAAAACTTTGGTCCTTAAGAGCAACTGTGCTCTGATACCAAGCTTGTCGTGCCCTAAACTGCCCCTAGCCCATTTGGGCCTGATTACTTAAAACATGCAGCGGAAGTTTTCATTACACAGAAGGGGCTTTTAAAACTCACTAAGACTTATGGGCACGAACCCCAGGATACTTATCGGTACTAGCTCGTTAAGTTCTTTAATTAAGGTTAAGTTGAAGTGCTCTCAGAAACAAGCTAGCACCTATGTGGATTTCATGTGTTCATTTTCATGGTCTTTACCAAGCTTAGCCAAGAATATGCATGGCAACCAAAACACCAATTTAAGTTTAAAAACTTATTTTCATGCATATGCTTTGCATGCTTATGTGTTTTGGTGTTCACTAGTGCACATAATCACTTAATGCCTTTAGATGCAACTAATGCTTAGGCATGTATTAATTCACATATGTGCACTTAAATTTCTTATTAGCCAAACTTTACACAAGCATCCAATTTCATGCTTTTTCTAAGTTTACTTGCATGTTCTTTACTAAGTGAGCATACATAGCCAAACATTGCATGCTTTTAACATAGACATGGGCTTATGGGCCTTTTAGTACTTAACATGCATATGGCCCAAACTTAACCAAGAATAAAATCAAATTTTCCGAGTTCTTATTTAAGCCCAAAACATACATTTAAGCCCAATTTCAACATGCTTCAAGTTTCATGAAAACATAACCCATAAATTCATGCATGGGCCTTGGTAAGTCCACCAAGCAATAAAAATACCCAAAAACGTCCAAGTCCATAATACAAGCCCAAAGCCAAGTTTGGCCAAATTTTAGCTAAGTCCATAATTTGGTCACTAAAGTTAGACCAACAAAAACATGCTTAAAAGCAAGCCATAAATCCACAAAGCCATGGAACACAAATTTCCACCTTAATAGACCTTGTTCCCACAATTCTAAAACTTCAAGTCCTGCACAGAAAGTCCACATTTTTTTTTAGCTTGTTTACAAGCAACTTATAAACTTAGAATACTTAGAATATTTTGAGCAATACCATACACAAATCCAACCTTAGAATACAGAAAGAGTACTCAAGACTCTTAGCTTGATCTTTCAAGCAAACCTTTACCTACAAAAGTAGAGTAGGGCGGGTGAGTTATAAAACTCAATAAGGATTCCGTGGCATCCAATGCCTAACTTATGGCCTCCAAGGCCTAACATATGCCAAGAATGTAATGGCAAAATAATCCTTATTCCTGCAAAGAAAACATAAAGACAAAGAAAACAAAAAGATACATGCATATAGCAATAATATCATAATCGGGGGTTAGCATGCACAACAAATCAAAGAAGCACACAAACACACGCCACTTAACACTTTGTTCACAGAAGGGCAGCAAGCATCCCTCAAGTTTTAATTCATTAATTTCATATACTTAATGTTTTCGGAGAGCTCACTTAGCATAGGAATTAAGGTGGCCGCCTTAACTCCTAGCCCATAATGCTTGCTTACTTAACTTAGCTCATGAGCAAAACAGAATTGCCGAAGCAATAACATAACTTAAGCCCTCTTAGCACTCCTAGGATCACATGGTTCTTTGACCATCACCTAGGGGCCCGAATACTCACACAAAAAATCCATGGAACTAGGCCATGCAATAAAGTGAGTATAGGAATCCTTACCCACAACACCGAAAGCTTTAGAAGCTTATTTTCCTTCGTTTTCCTTGCTTGTTGACTCTAGAAATTGTTTTCTAGCATAAGAACCAAGATGGGCCGAATTTTATTAGTAACCATAAGATACCAAGAACACTTGGTGATTAACTCAAATAACACAAAATACCAAGAACACTTGGTGTACACTTACAGAACCTCACAGAAGAGGTAAGGCCAATTTCTTGTGCTTGATGTTCTTCAAGCTTCTTCTTGATTTCTTGCTTCTAATGAACTTAGGAACTCAATCACACAAAGAGCTCCTTGAGTGGAGTTTAAAACCTCCAAGAAATGGAAATGGCCGAATTTTCCTCCTTGGATTTCTTTGAATTCTTCACCTGATTCTTGCTCTTTATGGTCTTAGAGCTTGAATTCAACCAAGAATACTTGGTTTTAATTTGAGAAATGATTATTTCTGGCTATGGACGAATATTTAGATGAGAAAAGAGTTGGAAATGTGTTTGGAATGATGAGACTTGGTATGGAAGAAAATGGAGAGAGAATGAGAGAGTTTGAGAGCAAATGGCTTTGAATGAGTGGAGTGATTATGTTTTAATGTGTGGGAAGGTAATGGCCAGCCATATGGGAAGGAAAATGAGTGTATAATGTGCTTGGAAGGTGGGAGACAAGATTAAAAGAGATGAAGACTAATTGGAAGACTTTTGGGTAAGTTTGGTAGAAAAAGTCAAAAGTAGGTGAAGAAAGAATCCAAGGTAATGATTAAGGGTGGGAGGTGGATTAAAATAATAGGAAATTAATAATGTGTTTGAAATGAGTGGGAGACAAGATTTAATGGATGGAAGACTAATTGGAAGACTTTTGTGTAAGTTTGGTAGAAAAAGTCAAAAGTAGGTGAAGAAAGAATCCAAGGTAATGATTAAGGGTGGGAGGTGGATTAAAATAATAGGATTTGGAGGAAGGTGACATAAAATATTGGGAATTGGAGGGGCATGGCTGGCTAAGGCATCCAAGGCCATTAAAATGGCATAATTCCCCCTTTAGTCCTCCAACTTTCTAAATTTGGGCAATTGAGCCCAACCACTAAAAATCCCTTTGTTCAATTTAGTCCCTCTTCTTTAAAAACCACCATTTTCATTACTATTTCTCTTGGCCTAAGCCAAGCTTATTTTTAAGATGTTCAACACTCAATTATGCACATGCCATATTGTCTTCTCAATTTAATTGAGCTAAATTCCCAATTAAGGAAAAATTCTTATGCTCCAAATCCATTTAACCCGGGACCTAATCACTTTGGATTGTCCGGGCATTACATTCTGTCTGACAGGCTTCGCCCCAGGCTTCAATGTTATTTTGTGTAGCACTATGTCCGAGCTTAAGCCGGGCATATCTTGGTATGACTAAGCAAATATGTCCACATACCCCTTCAATAAGTGGATTAGTTTTTCTTTCTCTTCAGGAGGAAATAGAGTGTCAATCTTAACTTCTTTTACATTCTGACTGTCTCCCAAGTTGAACGTCTCAGTCGGTTCCTGACTTGTTGCTCTTTCTTTTCCATCTTGCTCGATCATTTTTAATAACTCAGGAGATATTTGAAGATCTTCGTCATCCGAGTCAGTAGTGTTTACAGGATTATCAAAGTTCATTCTTTCGTTGTCATCAAAGAGAGTTTGAGGTCTGCATTAGTCAGGGAGAAAAAAAGAAGAGAAAATGGCGAGAATGAGATGGATGCAAACTGGTGCTTTATTTATAATGTGCATAAACCACAACTTTATTGGAATGAAAAGCAATAACTAAAAGGTTCACTTAAGTAAAGACTACACCTTATTGATTGAACCTTTCTTTAGGAGGTTTTTACTATTAGATTACTTTGAAAAGCTCTCGATTACAATAGGCAGTTCTATCGCCTCGCAATTGTTCAGCACATCTTGTGGGCTACAAGGTTGAACGAGCTCCTCATTTTCGGGTGAGTCACTGCTTATTGCTTGAATCGAAAGACTTTCAAAAGACTTGTTGATGCTGATGGTCAGCGCGCTTTCATTGCCATTTTTCGGAATCAAGCCACCACTCACGAATGTTTCAGTGATGTCCGGGACATCCAGATTTCTTTCTTCTAGAGGATGCCATTTTAGTCGTGCAATTCTCTTTTCTCTCTTTTCAGCTATTGTTTTCATTTTATCTTGCCTTGTCGGTGTGAAACCTAGGCCGTATTTCCCTTTGTTTGTAGAGATTTTCAATGGCTCTGGGATTCCTTGTAAGTCTTGTCCCAGACCTAACCCTGATGAGTATCCTCCTTTCATCATGAATTTAATGACCATGCGGCTTGTTTTGGAGATGTTAGGCACGGGTTCTTCTCTATATTCACCGACATAGGTAGCATTAACAATTTCAAAAGACCTGAAAGAGCAATCAGGCACATCTTCATTGACCTTGACATATTGAGCATCCGCAGGTCTAGATATCAAAATGTCTTCTTCAGCAAAGACTGTTGTTAATTTTCTCTCAATGATGAATTTCAATTTTTGATGTAATGAAGAGGGAATTGCCCCGGCTATATGGATCCATGGTCTTCCCAGTAGAGATGTATAAGATGGGTTAATGTCCATAACTTAGAATGTAATATGGAAGACATAGGGGCCGATCCCTATCGGCAGCTCTATTTCTTCAACAACATCTCTTCTCGTCCCATCAAATTCTTGAACGATAATATGACTATTGTTGAGATATGATGGGTCTATACCGAGCTTATGTAAGGTTTCAAGTGGCATTACATTTAGAGCTGACCCATTGTCGATAAGGACTCTAGCCATAATTCGATCTTTGTATTTAGTTGAAATATGTAGAGCCTTAGAGTGACCTCTTCCTTCTGCTGGTATCTCATCGTCAGTGAATGTGATGAGATTTTTGTGTCACGATATTGTTGACGAGATGATCAAAATTATTCACAGAAATATCTTGCTCAACATAGGCTTTGTTCAAGACTTTAAGGAGGGTTTCTCGATGAGCGTCAGAGCTTAAGAGTAATGAAAGTATAGAAATCTTTGCTGGCAGTCGGTTTAACTGCTCCACGATACTATACTCACTTTGCTTTATGAGTTTGAGAAATTCACCAGCTTGTTCATCTATTACTGCTCGAGGCGCACCTTGCTCTTCTGATTTATTTGTGCTAATAAGCCCGCTCGTTGGGTCTGTGATATTCTTATCTCGTTGGAGCTTGTCCGTCTGCTCCGGCGAGTAACATCGACCACTTCTAGTCATACTCCCAACCTTCAATGGAGTTGATGTAATGTTGGAGGTGTAATCATACTTCCATGGAACAGCCTTATCTGATTTATAAGGGAATGGAGTTGGGACTTGAATCATTAAAGGCTTGACAGTAGGTTTTGGAATTGGTATGACTAGTGGTCTTGGCATAGCTTTGAATTCTTCCTCTTTAATGATCACGTTTGCGTCAACATCTTTATCTAACATAAAAATGCTGAGTTGGGATGAATCTATGAGTCTTTGTAGGTTCTCATAAAATTCAGAGCATTCCTGAATGGAATGATCCTTACTGTTATGAAAATTACACCATTCTTTGTCTTTAATTTCTTCATGCCCAAGAGGAGGTTTTCCAACTATGACCCCTTCTTTCACAAGGCATGAATATACATGCTTAAGAGGGGTTGTAATGTCGTTGACTGACTTCTTTATCAATCGGTGTTCCTCTATCATATTGACTAATTTAGCTTGATGAGGCGGCAATGGGTTGTGAATGACATTCGGTTCATCGGAAAAGTCCAACCACTTTGACTCGATTAATTGTTGGACTATACGTTTCAAAGCTATGCAATTTTCTAGGCCATGGCCTACAACGGCATCATGATATGGGCAAGTTATGTTGGGGTCATACCACCTTGCATATGGGGGTTCTATTGGCCTTGTAGGAATCGGACGAATAAGTTGACTTTCAATGAGCTTTGGATATAACTCAGTGTAAGTCATAGGAATTGGCGCAAAAACTTCTCTTAATCTTTGTGTGGGTGCTGGAGGGGTCGGAAAAGGTGGCCGTAATTGATTCGGCCTGTTGGGAAGATAATTATTGGGCCTATTGGTAGGATAGGATAGGCGAGGCACTTTAGTCATGTTAGTGTTGTGCCCAAAAAGCCAATTATGAGATTATTGTATTTTTGCATATTGAGTCATGATATTTTATTGAGGCATTAATCCAGCAATTATGTTTGTTGTTTTGTTTCTGCGTAACGTAATAAACATAATTGAAACCCTAGAATAATGATATTCTTAAACGTCCCTAGTCTAGTATTATTGTGGAGCAGGTTGCAATAATACATAACGACTAGCATATGTGGAGACTAATATGAGATATGTAGTCTACATATGGGTACAAGTTGGAGAACTTGTGTACTGGACCGACCCACCATGAGAACACTTCATGGATCGTTACATGAGTGTCATAAGTGATTCTCATAGTGATCATGGTATATGTAGTTCTTCGACCTAAGATCATCAAGGTTCCCTACATGTGAGTCACATACTTTGATACTTTCCTTTGTTGCTCGTAACTGAGTGAACTTGAAGGAGGTCATTGGGTATGTCACATATCATTCGGAGGGATTTGTATGATCAAGATGGGATTTGTCCCTCCTATGTAACAGAAGTGATATCTTCGGGCCCCTTGATAAAGTGAGACTTAGAAAATGCGTGGCCATGCTCGGATGAGTTGATATACGATATCAATGTCATCAGCTTAAGTTAGTCTACTTGGTAATCAAGAAACCAAAGATTGGGCTATATGAGAATGACACATTCCATGTCTCGTGCTTAGTCTTGATATCTTGGACAAAGGGACAATGACATATATCGGTGATGATCATAAAGGTTTAGTCGATTCACCGACAATCTTGTCACTTAGGTAGCAATGATGTGTTGCTAGACACCGCTCATTGCTTATGATAAAAAATGTGATTTATGATCATTACCAACATGGCAAGAGCCTATTGGGTCACACACATAGAGCTATTTGGATCATTAGAGTTCATGGGCTAATTATTTGGGTTATGGTTTCACTTTAATTTCGTATTAATAATGGCCTAATAGTTAAGCCATTATTAAGCCCGAAATTGAATCCTAATTGGATTAGGGCTTTGAAACCCATTAGGCCTGGAAGTTGAGTCTCACTATAAATACAACTTTTAAGTGAGAAATTCGTAGGTCTCTTTGCCTTAGCCTCCCAGAAGGACGGCCACACTTTTCTCTTGCAATTCTTTGGAGGACGTATACTAGCACTGCGAGCGCAAGAGAAACGCATCTGCCGGGACGCGGTGGAAGCGTGGTGATCCCGAGAGCCTCGTGTGGATACCATAGAGAACTTGAACACGTCAACTGTTCAAGTTTTGTGATTCGACTCTACAGTTGAGTGAGAGATCTCAGCCGAAAATTAGGTATGAAAATTTTCGAACACCCGGTTTACCCCGTTTCACTTGGATCCTGGAGGGTTTCGGTTAAATTCCGCTGCGTTGTTTGGCTCCCGAAGCCCATCAAGTCACAGTACCTACGAGGGGAATCCCTCTTCCGCGTCCTATTTGTTGCACTTCATCATCCTTTCTTCTGGATGGTCCTCCTCTTTCCGTGGCATCATTAAAGGATTCGGTGATCTTCCCAGTCCGAATCCCATGCTCAATTCGTTCTCCAGACATGACAACGTCTGAGAAATTGGTTGCCGAATAGCCAATAAGTTTGTTGTAATATGGATACTTCAGTGTCTGGACAAATAAAATTACCATTTCTCTCTCCATCATAGGTGGCTATACTTGTGCGGCTAAGTCCCTCCATCTTTGAGCGTACTCCTTGAAGGTTTCTTGCTTTTTCTTTTCCATATTCTAGAGAGTTTGGTGATCCAGGGCCAAATCCATAACATGTTTGTAGTTATTGATGAAAGCCTGAGCGAGATCATTCCATGTTTTGATGTCTCTAGGACCTTGATTTAGATACCATTGTAGTGCTGACTTTGTAAGACTTTCTTGAAAAAGAGCTATCCACACCTTCTCGTCTTTTGTGAGTGGTTATATTTTTCTTAGAAACAGTGTAATATGAATAATGGGGCAACTTGTTCCATTGTATTTCACAAAGTCTGGCACCTTAAAGTCTGAGGGGATTATAACATCTAGCACTAAGCATAGATCATCCATCGAGAGAGATCCGAATATAGTGCATCCTTCAATGGCCCGAAGCCTCTTTTCTATCGTCTCGAGCTTTTGAGATTCTCCTTCTTCATTTGATAGTGTTTTCTTCTCTTCATAAGCAGTATTTTGTTTCAGGTGAACGCTAGCTGACGGACCTGGCTCCTGAAAAAGATTTTCTTGAACTGAGATCCGTTGTGGAGTGAATCCCGGAGGATAAGTGGGATCTTGTGGCTCTTTGACGGGGATTTGGGTTGCTTTCCCCTTAATTAGCTCCATTAATTGTTTCATTTTCTTGGCCATGCTTTCTATCTTGGATTCAATATCTGTGAGACGTCCTTCGGTTTGCTCTGCCTTTAGTCTTGTTTGGAGCCGAGTTGGATATCGGTGTTGATGTCCAATTTTACCTTTTTAAAGTAAGATTTATTTTATTAGACTTTACATGTATGTGATTGATGTAATGCATGCATGCAATGAATGTTGTAGGTACTCGGTGAAAGAACGACTACGGTGGAAATTCTTCATTACATTCTCAAGACAATTGTTTCGACTGCTTTTATTATATAGAGATCTCTCAAAAGAAACGGCCCAAGGTACAATATTGCTTTCTAGCCTTAGTAATGAACTCCATCATTTTTTGAACGGTTAATGATGAAGTAAGGCAGCTCAATTCTTCCAATTCTCTAGCTTCTTGACCCATTTGTTGGGCTTGTTGAGTGATTTTCCTGACTTCAGCCAAAAACACTTCCACTTGATGCTGAGAAAGTCTGTATTGATCTTCCCAGTATCTTGCTTTTATCTCTCTTTGATCATTTTCTTCGACTAATTGAGAGATGATTTGTTTTTGACATTCAACTTTTTCTTCGAGGTGTTGTGCTTTATGACTGAGTTATTGTATATCGATAAGCATTCTCTTGTTCTTCTCTTTTTCCTCCTCTAATTCTTTCTCGAGTTCTTTTTTTGCCAACTTTCTGGGAGCATCATCGGGCAGCACTATTCCTTCCTTTCGATTATTTCTCCATTCACAGCAGGCGGTGGGAGAAAGAATAGGGCCGGACTTCAGTACAAATAGCCTTTTCCATGCAATTGAAATACCCATGGCAAACTTATTCGCCATTGGATCTTCGTGTGAGAATTGCAATTTACTTAGATTGTGAGTCATGGGTGTATATTGCATGGACCCAAATTGCTTTCGTACTTGGGATGGGGCATAACTTGTTCCTCCCCATATACCCAGAAGAGGAACCCATGGGCAATCGCCACAACGATAGATGACGCGGGTGGAGGTGGATCAGGGGGCTCTCCATTCAATTTGCAACTTATTGATGTTCTTAAAATAGTTAATCCACCCTTCCTTACTGTCATGATGAATGGACTCACTTTTCAAGAAGACTTCAATTGGAATGAAGTCTTTTGAAAAGCGATTCTCGAAATTTTGTTTGTCACAAGGAATGTGGCTCTTGATCCATATGTCGAGGAGGTGAGAACATCCAATGAATTTGCCCCCGCTTTGGCGACAATAATTCAATGACCTAATGGTTTCACAAAGAATGGCTGAATTCGGATTCACTTGAGCCTTGCAGATTTGCTCGAATAGTGAGATGACATCTCCCTCAATGAATCCGATGATTCTAGAAAAGATTACCAAGCCATATATTGCCAAAGCAAAAACCTTGTCTTTGGTCCTTTTGTGGGAAAGTGTGGACCAATTGCTTTATGTCGTTCCAACTGATGAATCTACGATACCCCTTTGTTGAGAATTTGGATTAAAGAGTAGAAGCTGGCATGTCCAACAGTCTAGCAAAGGCCCGATGAGGCTCAGTTCTCCTATCATGACGGTACGTCTTCATTGGATAATCAGATGGCCAACCTAGGAGGTTATTGTATTCTTCTATAGTCGGAACAAGATCCATCTTATTGAAAGAGAAACATCGATAATATGGATCCCAGTTCTGTATCAGTGCACGGATAAGTGATGTATCAATGGTGATTTTTAGCAAGCGAGCAACATGGCCATATGTCGATGTGAATGCTTCCCGATCCATGGAGCTCCAATTATTCCATACTCGTAATAGTTCGTTTATGTCGTTGTGATCTATACGGACCGAGACTTGATCCTTGAGTTTTACATGAGAATGTGGTGTCAGGGAATCTCCATGAAGCTTTTGGGCCGTTTCGGAGAATTCCATAGCTTCCGGTTGAGTTTCGATTATTGTAGCATTCCAGGATTCATCAACAGCCGTGGGAAGGTATTCGAGAATGTCCATGGTAGTAATTCCTTCACCGAGTACTTATCCTAATGAATGATATGAATATGCCGGAAAAATAAACAAGGAAAAATAGAGTCAGCAAAAAGTAATACACGGAATCATAAAACTAGCCATATAAGCAAATGGATAAAATTCATGCCTACGGTGATTGGAACCAAGACATATGAGTTCTTATTGATTGGTTCTATGGTAGAGTGAAGAGTTCTATATGCATAAGGTGGTTTATCAAAAAGGCCAAGGGTAGTTCTCGAATCCCATCACTAAATTATAGTGACAACCCAATTCCTTACCCTCGAGGGTTTATGTAAGGAAAGGATTAATTCGAGTCGTAACTTTTCGTGGGCCCATGCAGAGACTATCCGTTTCAGGAAGCAATACACTACTTTGCTACTTTGAAGCTGGTGAAGGCTTAGAGACCCATGGTCTCACAAGGACAACAACACCAATACCGCTTTGAAAGAACGTATTTGATTTGAGGAAGCTCGGGTATAGAGCTTCATGTCGTAAATGCATAATGCATGTTTACTCTAAGTAAAATATAACACGTAAATCCACATAAAAATAAGCAAAGCAGAACAAAACAAAATCAATTTTAGGCTTGACTCACTAAACATGTCCCCAGTGGAGTCGTCAAGCTGTAGCAACGTGGAATTTTACGGAGTCACCACCAATCAGTTTTCGCCTAGGTCGATTAGACACCTAAAAATGGTTTGCGAGAGTTCGGGGGTTCGGGAGTACGGTTACGTTAAAATAACTCTATTTCAACGCCCAAAATTGATACCTTAGTTGATTTTAATTTTATTTTGCTTGCTTTTAGAAAAATTCAGTTAATTTTCAAACCATAAATTTTAACTAAATCATCCAAATATGAATTTTTGAATTAATGTGGATTTCAAAATATTGGTAATTAATTTGTGCAATTTTATAATAAACTCGATATTTCTGAACTATGGATTCTATTGAATCACCCGGACACGGAATTTGATGAAATTTTAGTTAATTATTAAATATTTTAATTAATTATTAATCTATATCATAAATTCTGCTGAATTATCAAAATATAGATTTTTACCCTAATACTTAATTTTATTCATTTAAAATTTTATATTTCTCCAAACCATGAATCATGAATCCTATCGGATCACCCAAACATGGATTTTTAATTTAAATTCTTTGATTTTTTTAATTTAATTTTTATAAAATTTTTATATTTCAAAACCATGGATCCTATTGGACCTTACCTGGATATGGACTTCTAAACTTTACTATTTAACTTTTATGAAATTTTTATATTTTCAAACCATGGATCCTGTCGGATCATTCAGACATGGAATTTAAGTTAAATTTAATTTATTGTTAGTTATTTAATTAATTATTAATTGATCCACGCAGACTGAAATTTCCTAAATGTGATTTTTTTATGCATTATGTCAAACTAATTTTAAATTATTTATTAAAACTGTCTATCTAACCTAATCATATAATTATGCTTAATATTAATTCCTAAGCTAATTCATGACTTTAACAAACCAAACAAACAAAACTATAAAAGAAAACACATAAAGTAAAACAATATTGTCAGTGGCCAAATTGTAAATGAAAACAACATTAGAGAATCAGATGAACAAATCAAAGGAATCCAGGGACTAAACTAGAATTATGCTGAAATTATGGACTTTCAGCTCAGATCCGGGTTGACAACGGGTCCGGTTGCAATTTCTGAAACGGGTTTCCTTTGATTTTTTTCTGCCCGGCGACGGCGGTGCTATAGACGGCGGAAACGGCAACTAGTAGGGGTGACGACGACGGCTGGGCTTAGAGAGGGTCGTGACGGTGGCGGTGGCTTGGATGGAGATGCCAAACGAAGTGCCGGTGCAGGAAGACGGAACTGCAGGGGGAAGACGGCGAGGCACGAAATGTCGGCGAGGCAAAGAGAGGGCGTCAGACGAATGGCCAATAGCGACGGTGGGGCTGGCACGGCGGCAGGGAGGTGTTACAAACGAGGCACCGGCGAGGAAACAGGGCGTCAGGCGGACGCCCAACTGCGACAGTAGCGGAGATCAATTCAGGGAGAAATTTGGAAATGAGTTGTGGGAGAGATAAAGAGGGAGAAAAGAGAAATCAAGAGGAGGGGACCGGCAAGAGGCTAAAGGGAAAAAAAAAAGATTGGAGAGAAGCCAGAGAGGGGTCTCTTTTGGCGTGAGAGAGAGGAGAATAAGGAAGAGAGGAGCGTTTCTCGAAAGAGAGAAAGTGGGAGCTGGTAGATGAGTTGAAGAATCCTAGCTGAGAGAAAGGAGAGAGATAAGGGAGAGTGAGAGCGAGATTGATGATCCCCTCGAGCTGTGGGAGAGAGAGCAAATAAAAAGGAGCCGAGAAGCCTCTGGAGAGTGAGAGTTTTTGATGGGAGAGAGAGCAGGTGAGAGTTGTTGTCTCTGATTGAGAGAGAGAGAGATCGAGAGATAAGAGCGGGAGCAGTTGAGAGAGCAGGTGAGGTTTTGGGGAAAACGCCAGCTGGGGGAGAAAAATTCAACGGGAGCAGGTCTATTCCCCCAGAAAATCTGTCTCCAGCCCTTTTTTTTTTTAATTTTTTTTAATTAATTAATTAAAATTTTTTAATTAATTTTAATTTTTTTTAATGGTCGGACGAAATTGGGTGGCAACAATTATTATAGCCTTTTTAAATTTTTACTCACGTATTAATAATTATTATCTCCTATTTACAATTTTTAATTGCTTATCAGTAAATCTTATCGACTATTTATAATATCTCACTTTTTTTTGATATAAAATCACCTTTTAAAAATACTTATTACTTTTATGAATTATTATTACCTTTTTATTTTTAATCGGATTTGAATAATTATTATCGGTTTTTTTTTACAAATTATGGCATTTTTTGTTTTTATTTATTTTTAAAAAATATTTATTAATTTTTACATATTTATCACGTTTTTTAATTTTAAAAATACTTTTATTAAGTATTAACATTTTTTTTATCAAATTATCACTTTTTTTGTTTTTCAATCGGTTTTTAGATTTGTTATTTATCACTTTTTTTTTATATTTTATCACTTTTTTTTGTATTTAATCAATTTTTTAATATTTATTTGCTTTTTTTAGTTTAATCACTTTTTTTGAAAAATATTTCACTTTTTTAATTTTTTTATATCTTCTTCTTATTTAATCATTTTTTAAAATTATTTTTTTCATTTTAGAATTATTTATCATTTTTTCAGTTTTAATAGCTTTTTAAAAATATTTACCAATTTTTTAACATTTATCACTTTTTTTTTTTACATTTAATCAATTTTTTTAAAAAATTCACTTTTTAATTTTTTTTTTTTACTTTTTAGAAATATTTATAGCAATTTAAAATTTCTTGTTATTGTTTTTTCTTTCCCTTCCCTCACCTGTTACCCTAGTCACCCAATTTCCATTTTTTCTGCCAAGCTAAGATCAAGAGTCAATATGACATGGGTACCCTTTTGGAGGTGAATAGCTGGAATGGATTAATGAGGGCATTTATTGTGGGACCTGATTTGTTCATTCACATACAACGGGAAGTGGAAAAGTAGTAAAGTGACAGAAAATTGAAAACGTGCTCATGTTCGCATTAAGGTGTTTGCGTTAATGTGTTATTTGGGTCAAACACTATTTATCACTCATTTTTAATTAAATTACTAACTTCCTAATATGTCAATATTTATAGTCATAACCCATCGGAACCTGGGACTACGTGATTGCTACCATAATAAGGGTGAGTATGAGTCGGGTTAATTTGGTTTTATAGTAAAATTGAACCAACATGAAAAGAAATTAATTTTAAAATTTTT
Source organism: Aquilaria yunnanensis (assembly GCA_039654915.1). Taxonomy (NCBI): domain Eukaryota; kingdom Viridiplantae; phylum Streptophyta; class Magnoliopsida; order Malvales; family Thymelaeaceae; genus Aquilaria; species Aquilaria yunnanensis. The sequence continues at coordinate 96,793,926 of CM077597.1, forward strand.
CTATTTAACCCAAAATTTGAGAACCAAACAGGAATCTGGGTTTTTAAGTTTTGGTTTTCACATTTTTTGATTTATACTATATACTTATAATAACACTAAAATTAAATAAAATTGTATTCATAGCCAATTTATGAAATATTCAATATAATGTACAATTAAATTAACAGTTAATTTCATGTACTTAAACATATTCAAAAGAATTTAAAATATTATTACCAAAATGATTCGAAAGAGTTGCTTGTGTATTATTTCTCATTTCAATTAATTTACTTCCCTCCAGTAATTTCAACTTTGACATAATATTTAACCTGAAAAGTTGAGCTTTTAAGACTATTTTCTTCAGTATAAAAACCTTAAATATGTTGATGTTACAAATTTTTAGCTTCACATGGCTCATAAATAGAAAAAAAAAACATGAGGATTGTGTCATAGAGAATAATCTCGAACAGAGAGATCAAAAACAAAATGACCCAAGAGTAGTCAGTCTAGGAATGGAAGTGATAAGTGAATATGAAGAAATTTCATATATGATCCAACAATTTTCATATTGTTTTAATTTGGGACATCAGTTTAAGGGTTTAATATAAAAATATAAAATAGCCATCATAATTCTTCATATATATATATATATATATATATATATATATATATATATATATATATATATATATATACACTATAATTTTTATTATATAATTATATATATATCTCGGGTTGGTTTTATATGGAACCTGAACCAATCCAAAAACCGTCGATTCTTTTTATACGTGGAATCAACCCACGAACCAATTCACTTCCTTTATAACCAGCAAGAAAGGAATTAGTGGAATTTCAGTTTTAGGGTTGTGTGATGCGGAGACTTCACGTAATGTTGGAACCAAAAGCAGGTCCGACTTCCTTCTAACAGACGCACCAACTCTCAGTCATGTCCAAATCTTGGTATTTCTGGACATCAGGTAATGCCCAATCAAAATGGTACAGCAAATTGGCGAGTGGGAGCTCCACATTGGCCACCCCGAAAGCAATCCCAGGGCAAATCCTCCTCCCAGCACCAAACGGGATAAAAGAAAAATCCATGCCTCTAAAATCCAACGAGTTGCATTCGAACCTCCCAGGATTGAAAGTCTCCGGATCAGTCCAACACTTGGGGTCTCTTCCAATTGCCCAGGCATTCACTATGACTTGGGTCTTGGCTGGGATGTCATACCCACTGATCTCACACTTGTCTGTGTTTGTTCTGAAAAATAGAAGTGGGAGGGGTGGATGGAGCCTTAGGGTTTCTTTGATGACTGATTTCAAGTAGTTTAGCTCTTTAATGTCGTCTTCATCTACGGCTCCTTTGGTCCCTACGACCTGCCTCACCTCCGCTTGTGCTTTCTCCAAAACGTTTGGATTTCTCAGCATTTCTGACATTACCCATTCTGTTGCTGTAGATGATGTTTCAGCCCCAGCAAGTAGGACCTGCTGTAAGATGAATAAATAAAAAAAGTTGCACACGTTAATGACCAGATAGTCAAGTGGACTTAGAAGACGAGGCAGCCAATAACATGTGAAACTTAAAACAATTACGCATGTGATAAGGAAGGTAGAGCGAATTCCACCAATAAAAAAACAAATTAAAAAAGAGACAAGAATGAACAAAGAAAAAAAGGTTCTAACACGCTGTAACTATTCAAAATAAAAGGCTACGAACTTTAAATCTAGCTCATATAGCAATCCTCTAAGTTCATGTAACCTGAGGCTGAGGGCCCCTCGAACATCACCACAGGCTAGCTAGTGATCATCACTTACCAGGATGACAGCTTTGATGTTGGTTCTTGTGAAGGGAAATTCAAGCGCCCCGCGATCCTTAATGCTCAAGAAAACGTGAACCAAATCATCTTCGAGCTCGCACTTCGCTGCTTCCCTCTCTGCGATGTGCTCATTTACTATGTCTTCAAGAATCGAATCAGCTGCCTTGAATGTCTTATCAACGGCGGCTTTTCTTCCGGTGATCCATGTAAGCATCTTAACGGAAGGGAACACGTCACAGATGCTGAAACCCGAGCTCATCTCGGACAAAATCTGCGTAGCACGCATGAACTTCTCTTCCTGCTTCCCTTTTGAGCCTATCGCCGCCCGCGAAGTGACTTGGTACATCAGAGAAAACAGCTTCCTGCTGAGGTTGATCTGTGAGCCTGCTTGAGCGGCAATGGCCTTCGTGAGATTCGAGACCTCCTCCTCACGTATGGACCGAAACAGCTGCACGCGCTTCGCGCTGAGAAGCTCGACGGTGCACAGCTTCTTCATCTGTCTCCAGTACTCCCCGTAAGGGGCAAACGCGATATCGTTATGGTTGTAGCCAATAACACGTGTGGTGAGTGAATCAGGCCTGTTGGCAAAGTTTAGGTCATGAACTTTCATGACTTGTTCAGCGATTTCAGGGGACGAAACGAGGATTGTGGAGAGCTCCCCGAGCTGGAGATGGGTGAGGGGTCCGAACTTGGCTGCCATGTCCCTCAGGTCATGATGCGGCCGGCCTTTCAGTTGGTGGAGGTTACCTATCAGGGGCAGCTTTCTAGGGCCGGGAGGCAGGTTTGGTCTGGTCTTGGAATGGCTCCAAATCTTAACAAGCACGAACAAGAAGGCAAGGAAAGTGAAAAGTCCAGGAGATGAAAAGAATTGCTGCTCCATGTTGGCAAGAAGATTGGTGTGGGAGGGTTAATGGTGATGCTCCTTGTTGGGTTCAGTTCAGATATATATTTGCAGAGACGTGGCCCAGTAGATATATATATTTTTTTATTTCAAACATAATAAAATTACTCCTATATATATAGGACAATTATATCAAAGCAAAAATTTGCTGACGTATGATCTGATGTTGGGGCTTGTTGCTCTATATATAAATACATAAATTTGTTATATTTGTATGATGAAAATAATAACCTTTTTAAAGATACTACCACTTTTACGAAAATGAAGAAATATATGGCCTAAACAACAGTGAGCTATGAGTCTATGATCCTGTTATAATAAATAGCTTATTTGATTGCTTGTAAAAGGCCGTACTTCATTTTCTTTTATGTTGAAAAAATAATAAAAACATAAAGCGCACTTACCTGTGAATCATAAAGTCCACCACCGCCGCTAGTCCTAAAGGGGGAAAAACTCAGCTTTTTTACTAAGCCTTCTCCATATAGAAACTTTGGCCCCCTAAACTTCGGCATCTAACGAGTTGACCACCATCCTTAACTACAAAAAAGGGGCTTGCTTAGACGGCTTCAAACCATCACTAAGGTTGGGAAAAAGTTACAACATCTAAACCTTGAATTGAAAATTAGCAAGAAAGTACTGGCTAGGTTGTCAATGCCCAGAATCTTCGTCAACATGGCCAAAGAATTATTGACATAAGAAATGTTATACATACCGTTCTTGATTACCTCCCACTCACCTTGTTGTGGAAAAATCCATCGAGGCATATGCACTAGTTTGAAATGGTAGCGCTGAGCAGTGTCTAGCAGTCGTGACCATGGTGTTGTTCGAAGAGATCACATAAGGTGAATCTGAGTTTTGAGTTCACTACGGAAAAAACAGCATTTTTCCAACGATTTTTTTCCAACGGACTAGCCGTTGGAGCTAAAAGAAATGTAATTACCAACGGCCTAACCGTTGGAAGAATTGAAGATGTCAAAAGGAACACAATTTCCAACGACCTTGGCCGTTGGGAAATGAAGGCAAAGTTTTTCCAATGGCCTAAGCTGTTGGAAAACGAATATAGTGAATTTAAAAATTTTGAAAAATTTTGAATGTAATAGTGTACTTTTTTTCCAACGGCCATAGCTATTGAAAAACGAGAATAGTAACCTGTTGGAGCGGTTTCCAACGGTCCATAGCCGTTGGAAAATGGAGGGATTAAACGCACCGTTTCATTTATTTTTTTCCAATGGCCAAGAAATTTAAGGCCCCCCCAACTCGCGTTGCCTAGATCGTCGTCTTCGCGAGAATTGTCTCTCTCTTTCACCTGTTCTCTGCAAAACCACTCCACATGCACACACAGCACCAAAAATTCGTCTCCCAGGCCAGATACGTGTTAATCGAGGACGGCATTGTTGGATATGGGCGTGAATCTACTCGATCTGTAGGTAAGTTCGTGGCATGGGCCGTAAAACAGCTTTTTTGTTTTTTTTTTTCCTTTTGATTATCACGGTTTGATGTTTAACAATAGTAATGGGTGGTATATTTTGCTTGTTGTGGCAGATTGAAAATCATAATAAACGCATTTGATGGAAGGATTTGAGGTAAGTTCGTATTTTAAATTTTTTAAATTTTTTTTCGGTGAAATTGTGTAAATGTGGATTATGTATATGAGTTTTTGGTTTGAAATATGTGAAATGTATATGATTTTTAGTTGTTGATTGTTGGATGTGAAATGGTAATTTTGAATTTTAGGCAATTTTGTTAATTTTGTTTATTAGTTTCGGGATTAATTTTAAAATTTGTAGTAAGAACAAGAATAATAGTAATTACAATAATCAAAATAATTATTATACTAGTAAGAGTTGTAGTAGAATAATAATAATAACAATAATAATAGTAGTAATTGTAGTAATAATAATAATAGTACTAATAATAATTAAAATAATAATTAATGTACAAAGATTAGGAGTACAATAATTATAATACTGATAAGAATACAATTAATAATAATTATAACAATAATAATAGTAATATTCATAATAGTAATTAAAATAATTATTAATATACGAAGAGTAGTTCTATTATAATAATTGTAATAATAATAATAATAACAAGTTATTGTAATAATAATAATAATAATAATAATAATAATAATAATAATAATAATAATAATAATAATAATAATAATAATAATAATAATAACAATAATAATAATTATAATAGGAGTACTACTAAAATAATAAGGCCAAAAATAATGATAACAATCATAATAATAATAATTATTTTTATGATTGTAGTAATAATAATAATAGTACTAATATTATAATTAAAATAATAATTAATGTACAAAGATTAGGAGTACAATAATTATAATACTGATAAGAATGCAATTAATAATAATTGTAACAATAATAATAGTAATATTCATAATAGTAATTAAAATAATTATTAATATACGAAGAGTAGTTCTATTATAATAATTGTAATAATAATAATAATAATAAGTTATTTTAATAATAATAATAATAATAATAATAATAATAATAATAATAATAATTATTATTATTATTATTATTATTATTATTATGTCACGAGTTGTACTAAAATAATAAGGCCAAAAATTTCGATAACAATCATAATAATAATTATTATTTTTAGTAATATTTAAAATAATACTTTTTATAGTAAGAGTAGTACTAAAATAATAATAAGAATAATAATGATAACAATAATAATAAGAATAAGTATTATTTTAGTACTATTTAAAGTAATAATTATTATACTAAGAGTAGTACAATAATAGTAATATTAATAATAATATTAATAAAAATATTAATAATAATTAAAGTAATTGGAAATTCTACTCTAATGTAGTATAATAATGAACATAATAATAGTAAGACTAATAATTATATTAATGATAAGTATTCTTTTTATAATAATTGCAACAGTAAGAGTAGTAATTAAAAAATAATAACAGTAATAACCCTAAAACCTAAAATAATAATTATTATACTAAGAGAAGTACTAAAATAATAATAATTAATTATTATTATTATTCTAATAGTAGTACTAATAATAATAACAATAATAATAGTAATAATAGTAATAATTAAAATAATTATCATTAAAGTAAGAGTACTATAATAATCATAATATTAATAATAATAATAATAATTATTATTATTATTAGTATTATTATTGTTAGTATACTAAGAGTACTATAATAATAATAGTAATAATAATATTAATAATAATCATAATAATATTTATTATTATCATTATTTTTAAACTAAGTATAATAATAATAATAATAATAATAATAATAATAATAATACTAAGTCTAAATTGACTGTGATAGGTGCAGTTGCAAGAGCAATACTACTCCCCATATATTGCATTTGTAAAATGTTGTATGGTTTTTAATAAAATTGCAAATGCTACCAAAAGGAGATGCAACGTATACACGTCGCCCAGGGAAAGGCCTATTTCAACAGTTCAAAGAAGCGTTAGCAGAACCACTTCCTAGACATGAAAGGGCAGGCGGATCGCATTCCCGACATTCAGCTTTGCAGCCCATAATAGAAGAAGATGTTCTTCCACATCCCACCCCTCGTACAGATGATACTCGCATTCCTCCACTTGGCCGTAGTGCTAGTCGATCTACTCCGACAGCCGTACCTTCAGCCGATGGGGGGAATTCCATTGGTCATTTAGCGGTATCCGAAGTCCCGATGCAGGGTCGCTTACGGATTACACCTCACGGTAACACGTAAGTAATGTATCATTATAAACAATAATAGTTTATGTTACATGCATTTCATTTACTTCCAATGAAAACAATATTTATTGTGTTGGAACATGCATTCCATGTACCTTCCTTTTATCAAGAGCAACACGGTTGGTAACTAGATGCTTTACCACACACTTCAAGGGACATCATAATTGGACAAGCGCAAGCCCAACGGATATTCAGACGTGGTAGCGCGTATTTGAGGTTTGGACTTTGGTCTCACCTTTTCAGCTTTAGAAATCATGTTGATAACTATTAGACTCCTTATATTTTATTTTATGTATAGGGATTATAAATGAGGTTTATCGCGTTTGGCATATGATGGCAGCTAATCATTACCGATCAACGCTGGGTAACATTCGCCGTGAGAAAAATCCAACGAAACGGCGAGCACGAGCATCATTTATGACTAACGCACAGTATGCAGACATGGAGGAATGGTGGGCTTCACCAGAGTTTCAGGAGAAATCTTCTCGGGGTAAGACAATACGAGCATCGTCATCGCAGTTGTCTAACTCCACTGGTGGATACAGTGCTACTTATGCATAAGGCTCTGTTTCAATTACTGAACACCGAGAGCGAATGGTAAAACTTATGAACCTCTTTTACACATAATTCAACTTATTTATGGTGTAATAACATTAATCTTACTAACATCCAAATGTAGTATGAAAAAGATCCGGAGAAGAGGGACCCTGGCTTGTTCAAGGTTATGCAGCAAACTTATAAGAAAAAGAGCGGGGAATACGTCAACAGGCGGACTGAGGAAGTGGCGGTAATAATCATGTTATATAAATTTACCTTTTTACATAACAATAAATAGTGACTTAGTAATAAACGAATTTTTACCCTTATGAAGGCAAAGGTAACTGCTGAGATCGACTCACATATGCAGCAAATGGAAGAGGAAGGAGTCGCACATGAGATTGATGAGGTTGCGATAATGAGTGAAGCTGCTGGTGGAAGGAAGAAAGGGCATGTATTTGGTATTGGATCAGAACAACATGTTGTGCTTGGACGACGACGACCAGGGAATACTCCTGTAGCACATGTTGATGTCACTCAGACACCGGAGTTCACTGAACAAGTTGAGCGAGTGGTTGTGGAGCATACAGCACAACAAGCATCCGATTATGAGCGGAAGTTGGAGCGCCTGAAGAGGAGACAACGAGCTGAGCTGGAGTACATATGTCAACGAGTTGGAATTCCTCCGCCCGCGCATCCTGACAATGATATTGATGGCTCGGGATCCGAGGAAGACTAGATCAGGTATATTACTTTACTTTGTGTGTTTATCAACAAACAAACACTTTTTAGGAGAATGGAACTATGAAATTTCAATTATGTATGTTTTTATGTGGATTTGTAACTATATTTGTGTCATGTTTTGCTAATTTCAATTGTGTATGTTTTATGTGGATATATAACTACATTTATGACATGATTCTGTAATTTCAATTTTGTTTGTTTTTATTAAGATTTACAATTGCATTTATGTACGTGTACCCGTTCAGTATTTGAGTACATAAGATACAATAAATTTGAACCGCTTAAGCCGTTTGACGTTTAAAGAAAAGCATTGGAACTAGAACGGGAATATATGAAATATAAAAACATGCAGTTGGGAACAATTTCCAACGGCCTTGGCAGTTGGAAAATTTTCTAACTGCCAAGGCCGTTGGAAATTGGGAAAAAAACAAAAAAAAAAAAGAATAGTCATTGGAAACTTTTCCAACTGTCATATTCCAACGGCCCTCAGCTAGGCCGTTGGAAAATGGACTTCCAACGGATGAATTTCCAACGGCTTTGCGTTGGAAATTTTAAAATTTCCAACGGCAAGCCGTTGGAAATGGCCGTTGGAAAAATGCTGTTTTTTAGTAGTGGTTGGTGAATTCGAGAACCCAATCACCACAAGTTGGAAGTGCATTAGTGATTGAAGAAACAATCTCAATTAGTCTCATGGTCTAACTGATATGCAATTGAATAATTCAGTCTCGCATGATATATACTTCCATGAACACGTGCGACAGAGTTGCGACTGAATGTTACGACTGAAACTAATAGTCATAACTATTCTGACATGCATTAAATAAGCAACTATTGATATCAGTTACAAGTAGCGACTGAAATTTTCGCATCATTCAATTGAAAGTCAGTTGCTTAACTTTGTTTGTATTTTTTAAAAATTTCATTTTTGATTTGATATATTTGATTTAAAATATTTCCTATGATTAATATAGTAGTATTAAATATGTATTGTTTTAAATAAATAATATTATAATTTTTATTATGATTATTATAACTATTATAAATATTGAGATAGATAATAATTAAGGAAGAAGAATGATTCATGTAATTTTGTTCATGCTCCTTGCTCTGCGAATACTGTCTCAAATGCTTTTGTATCGTTGTTGAAAGGTTTACAAGGTAGAGTGAACTAGGGATTTCCCTACGCACCTTGCCTAAGTGATGCCTTTCTGACTAATTCTTAATAAAGCATATATCTTTACCATAAAAAAAAAAAAAAAAGAAATCCTCGATCGCGCCTTCAATCGCCAATTTTCCTAAAGAACCCAAGAGAACATAGAACAAAAACAGTCTTTTGATCGACTCTATACTTTTCCTTAAAATTGTTCTTCCTTTTTTCATTAATCTGCCCGCTTAAAGCGTTCCTATGTTCTAATATCAATGTGCATGCTCTTAATTAAAAGCCAATAAAATTTTGGGACTAGAAAGGTAAAAGCAGTAAAATGTAGCTCTGAAAGCAGTTTAAACCAAAATCCAATCTTCATAAATGGACGGTAGAAATTTAGGATGAAGGTGCAATGAATGATACCGGGCCAGTATTGTTGAATCTTCCATTTGTTTCTATATCCTATTTATTGTCGATGTGAACGGAACCTATGAATCGAATTTAGCATCTGATAGGCATATTAATCATTTCTCTTCTTGGTGATGTGGTTGAAGGTGCAGCGACTCGTTTAGATTTTACCGGATCTCCAGTTGTGGCGGCGATGGTGGTAATTTTTTACACTGTATTTTGGATTATTGATATAAAGTTTAATGTTGTTGTCATTCTTACAAATTGTCTCAGTGTTCTTTTAAATATCATTTGCCTCACAGACCCATGTAAAAAGCTGTTAGACAACATAGAGAAGATATAATTGGTGATGCATCGTGTTCCTTCTCTCTATCTAAAGAGAAAAAGAATCAATGGTTAATGCCGAATCAATGGTGATGCACCGTCACCTTCATCCTCCATTTTCGCAGTCAGATTTCGCCTCTCGATTGCCTTCGAAGTCGGATTGGTCCCATCGGCTCCTCCACCATTGCATCGTCTTCAGCTCCATCAGCTACGTCGCACGATGTCTTCGGCTCTGCCCGCCACTACAACGTCTTGTCCCCCAGCTGCCCCGAGTCCTTCCGCCCTTTGCACGCCGCCTTGGGCCCCAACTCCTGCCCCTCCCCCTTCTTCTTCAACGAAGTCATCTCCACCTTCAATTGGTCCTACTTTTGTCTAACTTCAAGTTTCTGTTCTCCAGCTCAGACACCTACCCCCACCTCAAGCTCACACAAACGCCATTCGGCAAGTTGGGGGCTAATCCTTAGGTTAAGCCTTTCTTCATTCAAAATATTAAAAAAAGTTCCTAAAAGTATTATAGTATCACCGCAACAGAAAGGCGAGAAAGTGACAAAATTATCATGATCGAATTTTTTTCCGCAACAGATTCATTGACCGTTCGTTCGTAAGCGGCCGGCCCAGAGCTAAAATGCAACAAAAGGACATACATGTAGATGGCCGACCAAAGAAAAACAAAGCATTCTGATAAATCTATATTTATTATATTTATTTCTCTCATATTTAGTATGTTTTAATATGTTTTGAACCTTAAATATATATTTTGAGTATGTTTTGTAGCTTAGAGCATATTTGGACTTAATTGATTGAAAGTGAATTTAATTTGTCATTTTACAAGTTTTAATTTGGTTGTGCTCTTTCAGGATGTTGACAGATTGGTGATGTTCCGGTAGAAAAATTATATGTTGAGCTACAGAGATCGGAATGAAGTGATTCTTGATTCATTGGAAAGCTAACATCAGGAGATACAAATCACATTCAGACCATAAAATCCAGTTTGTACGTTAAGACGGTCAAATTCAGCTTCAAATCGCGATTTATGAGTCACCGCCGGTTCAGAAGCAGTTGCGGTATTTTGGGCATATCTTTGGCTGTAGATGTTCGTTTTACGCGATTCAGGTGTCGTTTCGAAGATAAGAAAGAGATCTACAACGTTTATGCTTTGAGTTTTGAGAAATAATGGCTGAATCAAGGTCGAATATCAGCTTGAAGTTGCTATTGCTGTTCTGGAGTATTGCTTGGCTGACAACTTTGAAACCTTATAGTTATTTTAAATCTTTTTATTTTTTTGGGTAATTTTGTAATAATATAGAAAGTTTAGGGAGTTTTTATGAATTTAGTCATAGGTTTTAGGTTTCTTTGGTTTTTAAAAGCTGCCGCACACTAGGAGCTCGCCGTTTTTATTTCTAGTTTTAGTTTCTTTTATTCTTCTTTGTTTTTCTTTTGATGATGGCCGAGTAATTTTCTGATTTAGTTCTAGGGACGATTTCCATCGCCAACACTGGTTGTGAGGATTGATTTTTCTTACTTAAACTTTTTTTTAATTTCAAGTATTTACTTCTTTATTGTTCAGAGTTATTACAATTAATTTTTCTGTTCTCGCTTGTTGAATAGGTTCTGCAATTGCAAATCTGCTTGATTTTCTTTCAACCGCTTAGGTGAAGAATTCAATTAGAAGCAAGTGAATTGATTGAAGATTACTTTTATTTCTGATTAGTTCATACGAAGAAGGAAGATAGTTTAAATTGTTCAAGCTTTTGGATTGTTGCCTGGAATAAACTTTTTGGTTCATTGATCTTAATGTTGATTTTGAGATAATTAGAAATTGTTTTTCAATATCTGGTTAATCAAAATTAAGAAATTAATCTGAAGCTTTTTTTGGTTAATTTTACTGTTAAATTCTTATAGTTCTGTTTAGCTTTAAAGAGAGTTATGTTTATTTGCTTGAATTGAAGAAATATTTTCTTTCGATGATCAACTGTGTGATTGGAATGGATAATTAACCCTGAACTGAGCGTTTTTAGTATTGGTTAATTTCGTTTTGATTCTACAGTTAATTTATTTCAGCTTTTAATTGAAGAAACCCCCCCAATCTTTTATTTCAGTTTTTTGACAGGAAGCTTTCAGTAATAAAAAAAATCTGCATTGGGATTCGACCTAGTTTTCACTGCTAGACTATAAATTTATTTATTCTTAGTTGTTAGGGATACCAGAATTATTTTTTACGGTTTCGACGACCAACCACATACCTACCGGGTTTAAGCCAAATCAAAAGGAAATAAAGATCTTTATATATACGTAATCAACTTTTTTTATGAAGTAACATGCGTAATCAACTTTCATTTGGTAAAACTCCAAACCCCATGACAGCGATGGCTAGTGCCGGTGTTCTTATTGGAGATCACCTGGAACATGTTGTAATTGTTTTTGTTAAGAAAGTTGTTAAGTATTAAGTTACATATAAGCGTCCCAAAAAATAGGAGTAATGAGAGAGAGCACGAGCAGAAAAGAAATCACTTTTTAAAATTTAAGTAAATAAAAATATTATGAAAATGATGGTAAGAGCGGCAATCGAAATCTAAATTGTGAGTGAAACAGTGGAAGTGAGAGCAACAATTTAAAGTAAAATAATTATGTAACTTAGGTCAAGCACTAATCCTAATGCCCTAATTTCTGGCCGAATTATAAAGTCTTTATGAAGGTTTAATGATAGGCAAAGTTGTGTTGGAGAGCAGACAAAATGTGACAGCAAACAACTTCATAATCTGATTCTCCTGTAACACCACGGACCAACTCCCAAAACTCACATGCTATTGTTTTGAGGGCCTGGTTAATCATGCAAATGGATGCCAGACACGACTTGGGCATCAACCTAGGGGGACTAATAAGGCCATCGATGGCCTTGCCAATTAAGGTTGGAGCAACTGAGACCCCCCCTCTAATTTTATGTATTTTAATAATAAGCCAGACTTCTTTAGGGATATTTACTATGTAGGACTCTAGGGCATCCACATCTGCTAGAATTCCAGCTGATGGAAATCCTCCTTCTTTGAGCTCCCAGGCGATTGCTAATGATGTCTATTTAGCTTCTGTCTATTGCCACCATGAGAGAGGCAAACACATTCTAAGCATGTTTCCATCAGGCTACTATCCACACCCTTTTACTGTTTACTGAGTTATTATTCATACTTTTTTACTATTCACTGACTTATTATTTATATGCACATTTTACTGTTCATATGTGTTTTCTCTATTCATTAATATTAAATTTTCTTTTACGTAGGTAAAATCATTATTTGACAACCTTTCACGTGAAAAATCATATATAGAGTTGTAGATATCGGAACTAAGTAATTTTAATTCATCTGAAAGTCAATACATAGATCTTCAACTCTACTTCATTCTACGAGCTAGTTTGATCATTTTCATTGCCGAAATCTAATTATACATGAGACCATTTATTCTTTCGTGTGTTGAAGAGCAGTTTTAGTAGAAAAATCATAACTTGAGCAACAGAAGTCCAATTTGAATGATCTAGCTATCAATTCAAAGCTAAAGAAGAAATCTACAAATCTCGTGCTTTGAGGAAGAGCTAAAGAAGTTGCAACCTGCCATTGTTGATTTGTATTTACCTATATTTCACTATTCCATTTTATTATTTCACCCACCCCCAAAACTCTATAAATAGGTACCTTGGGGAGAGGGTGAAAGGATGCCATTTTTTATGCTTCCTTTATCTTCTTATATCATCTTTAGCTTTTCTTCTTTAGTTTTGTTCTAGTTTTTAATACCAAAACTCTGTTCATGTGTTTTCTTGTTCTTATTTTGATCTTTTAATTCATATTCATTTCATCTTTTTACATATTGTTTACTTTTATCATAACTAACTAATCTTCCTTTTGCTAAGCTGAAATGGTGAAGCTTTTGGTATAAAGGTTATGATTGATTTGAATAAATTACAACGTTAATGGTATTTTTTTTAATTTATTTAACTTCCCGTCTTGTTAAGTGGGAGTCTTGATTCATCATAGTCAATCATTGGCATAAAAGCTACTTGATTCTCTCTATAGAACATGGCTATGCCAGCTATAATGGAATCTTGAGTTATTATCAACAAAGGTTGGTATGATGGATACTTGAGCCCATTAGCAAGCGTTAGCGTTTTAAGATCAATAAAAGTTAATACTAACTAAATTCCATGATTTGGACCTCTTTTATATGTGGATCCCAATTGAGTTGTAAGATGGGCTAAAATAAATCATAACCAATATACTAAAAGTAAATCCCCTAACCTTAGCTATTTCCTTGAATTTTAATTTTAATTCACACTTGTTCACACCGTCCACCAAAGTCTTTCTTCATTACCAAATCTGTAATTTGTATTTTTTAATTCACTTTCCTGTGGTTTGACACTCAAAAGACCGAGATTTTACTACTTGCGACAACCTACACTTGAGTTACAACTGCTAGAGTGCAGCAGAATACAATGAGGCATTATTCATTGAAATGAGATGTCGATCTCTTGCTTCTCTCTTAATGAATGCATTGGAATGATTTTTATGGCTTTCTTTTAGCGAATGCATTGAAAGCACTATTCATTAAAATGAGATGTTGATCTCTTACTTCCTTCTCAGCAAATGCATTGGGAAGAGTTTTATAGCTTTTTGTTAGCGAATGCATCGAGGGCACTATTTATTGAAATGAGATGTCAATCTCGTGCCTCCCTCTTACCAAATGGATTGGGATGGTATTTTTATTGTTTTAATTGAACAGATTGATGGCCTCAGTCATGCCAAAGGCTCATATTGGAGTTTTGCCAAGAAACCAAGTAAGTGGTTTTATTATTTAAATTATTGTGTTCAAGCCAATGTTGAAATAAAAAATGTATGTGCCTCACTCTTAATGAACAAGATGATTTCCTTGATAAATGTCAAAAGGATAAAAGTAACATCTAGCCATTGCCTAAAAGAAAAAGAAAAAGATCAGAGACTTGTTTTCCTAAGCAAAAAGTGAGAGTATGGCTCTGAGAGAAATAATCTCCTCCATGGCCACTGATTTTTTTTGCTATTTGTTTCTTTTGGTCTTTATAAATTTTTTTTGTTTTCACCAGGGAACTCATCTCATTCTCCACATATGTCAATTGAGCAATTAAGGAAGCATTCTCTTCCTTAAGATGCTTGAGCTTTTGAGATACTTGTTGCTTCTCATCCTTTATCTTTTGCAGCTCAAGCTTAAAATCCTCTACTGAAGCCACTTTTCTCACTTGTTGGATGACAGGTTGCAACTTTTCTAACTTGAATTTAGAATCTTCAAGCATCTACATGGGCAAAATAATGTCATTCTGTTTACTTTTTGCATATCATGAATACTATATGAAAAAAAAATCATCTTGACACATACCTCAAAAGCCTCATTGGCTTCAAATATTTTTTCCATCGATAAAGTGCAACAATCTTTTTTCTAACAATGCTAATGTATCAACCAAAGTGCTAAGTATTTTTTTCAGTTTTCTTTTGCTTCGAATCTTGTTGGCAGAAAAGAAATCACCCTTTACATCAATAATGGCCTATAGGTAATGATGTTGCAACTTTGTCACTTGAATACTTTAAAACTCCATAAGATCACCTTCTGCAGCACTACTTGTGTCTTCCGCCACAGCTGAGGAAGGAGTTGTACAGAGCAGTAGATTAATATTATGGCCAAGTTGTGAGTCCATGCCAATACTAGTATTTGACTCAAGTGGCAAGTTTGTGGATTGTGTTAATTTGCCTTATTCCGATGTAGAAGAATTCTGGTTAAGTTTTGTGGGTGATTTATGAGCAGTGATTCACCTTTTACTCACTCCATGTTTTAGTCTCAACCTTGAATGGCCAACCTTCAGGGCAGATGATAATGCTATAAATGGTGTTTGTGCCTATGTCTATTTAAAAAAAAAAAAAAACAGAAAGCAGGTTAGTTTGTTTGAATGAGATATCAATAAGTAAAGGTGTGAAAAATTCTAGGCCCACCTAAGTTACGACAACAATTGGAGACATATCCTTACAATCATCTAATGGTACATTGGTATTATCTTATTCAAACTCCAAATTAACATCAAGGCCAGTCTCAAGTTCAGGGCAATAAACTTCAATGTTATTTTCATCAGGCCCTTCTGACTCTACAAGCTTATTAGAGGTTTCAGCCTCATTCTCAGCACCCTTTACTTCAGTGTCATCATTTGATCCTTCAGCATGAAATATATATATATATATATATATATATATTCTATGAAGGTGTTAGGGAGGTACATCAATTACCTCTAGATGGATAACTATCTTTTTGGTTTTCTTAATGACTGGCTTATCACATGAGCTTGCTAGCATCTCTTTTCTTTTTCCTGAGGTGGGAGCATTCCCTTTGTTATGGAATAATCATAGAGAGACATCATGATCATCCACAATACGGAAGGATTTGGTTATTCCTTCAGTCTGTTTTTTGAATTCCATGAAAGCTTCCATCGCAGAAGAGAAGTAAGATAATCACTTTGGACTCTAATAGCTATGCCTTTTTATGCTTAGAAAGCATACATTTTTCTCATTTGGCTGATTCTTCAAGGCACTCATAGTAAGAAAGTGAGTCTCGCTTTGCTAGATTGTCATATCTTTGAAGAGCCTACTAGTATCATGGGGAATTCTTTGGTCATATCTGAATTGTCTGGCCACCCAGTGCGGATTACAAGCAACTAACTCCTTATTATTTGGACAATATGGCGATGGGTAGAAGTTCATCAAGTCGACCAACATGGTCGGGCATGACCACATGAAGAACAATAGAGCATTGCTTCCCCATTTTTCTTCTCGCTCCTCAACAATTCTTGTATTTGACATGCAGCCTTGTCTTGAATAGAAAATTATTGATGACGCAAACCCCTTTATGTTAGTCAAGTAAGGCTGGGAGACAAAGGTTGATTCTTCATCAATAGAGAACAAAAGATTGACTAGAGAACGGTTGTACCAAGCCAATGCTCGAAAAGGATTCTCTTCTATGTCGGAGACAACTTGAGGGCTACAAAGCCTAAATATTTTATTGAGGAAGAGTTGCAAAAACACAAAGTCTATTGACGTCACCTAGCCAAACCTGTTAAGGATGTGTTAAGGCATTGAAATCACCATAAAAAAAATTGAAGAAAATGTCAATATTTGCTCATGGAACGGGAGGCGGGATGTGAGTACTCATCAAGTCTCCTGTATAAAGAGCCTAAGTACAATGGGCCAAGTGCTAGCTTTTTCCCCTGTGCTAATTTGATGGCGAGAAGAAAACCTCTGGCAGAGACTCCATTTTCAGCTGTGCCAAGCTGAAGAAATTTGCATACTTAGAATGCAGGAAAAGTTTCTAATTTCTAACCGCAATTCACCCCATCCCTGGGAATTATGGAGCCATCGGTGTCTAATTGCCCAAAGTAAAAATTTAGCCATATGTCAAATCGGCAAAATTTGACCCCGATTTTTGTTGCATTCTTGGCCTCACCAATATCCTCCCTTAAGCTTTTATAGATGCATGCTTCATCATCGACCAACTCATCTGACATGTTTTCTGCACCAAAAGTACTCAAGGCCAAAAGAACTTTTAAATCTTCTAAAGTTGGTGTAAATTTCCCTTACGCCATGAAAATGGTATGAGTATTAGTACTCCACCTTGCGAAGAGATTTCTCTAGATTGAGACCTTCTTGGAAACCCAGCAAATCAAGTCCCGAAATATTCGAATGGAATGAACATTATAGGCATTTTTCAAAATGTCATAATATTTCTTATTGTGAAGAATTTTGTCGACCCATTTCAACCAGCTGATAACATATCTATTTGTCACACCAAGCCTGGTATTTGAGAGAGCTACTTCTTTCCTTTCATTATTTAATCGTAACATTGACTCTAGCGAAATGAATTTAGGTAAGTCCAGACTATCCTACACCACAAATTTCTAACAGCTTGGAGATAGAATTTCTCTCTCTTTCTTCTAGTTAGGTCAAAAGTTATCTCCAAGGAACGTTGGGTCAATCCAATTTGTCTCATCTACCGATAGTGACAAACGGCGATGAGCTAGTGGTTTGGCTGAATTCTTTCATGCTTCTTTGCTCATCTCCTTTTTCCTTTTGCTTGACTAGGTATGTGACTTTTCCTCCATTGATTGAACCATGGTGACATCTACAATCAAGTAAGTACAAAATATAAATTATTGATGCTATATAAATTCATGCAAAATTATACCAAACATTATATACTATTGCATGTCTAATTGTTATTCCACTTTCTAGAAATTGATATATTTCTCCATTATAGGTTTTGTAAGAAATAGAAAAAAAAAAAGAGTTGTCGTAGAGGATTGATTAATACTTACCTGACAATTACTTATGGCTCTCAAATTTGCTCTGGCCTATGTGCATGAGAAGGTAAGCTTGGTTTGCTATAAAAAAAAGTGAAGAACAAAAAAGCCTAAAAGCTTGAAAGGAAAAAAAACATGAAACAAAAGAAACAGAGAGAGAACAAAAGATGAAAGAAAATTAGAAGAGGGAATTGGTTTTTAACCATGCACAAGTGTGCGCACAAAAAAGGAAAAACTTATTTCCTTCCTTCTTTTTACTCTTTTGGCTAAGGAAACTTAGCAAAGTAAGATTCGGACATTAAATTAAAAAAAAGATATTAATAAAGAGATATTTATTTAATTAATGCTAGTATTTATTTTCCCTTTATTTTGTGATCTGTTACTCATATCTATAGATATTATATTAACAAAATTAAATTGCAAGATCTTGGATTTTGCTCCCTTCATTTATAATGATGTAGGTTTCAATATTACTCATGAAATTATTAAAGTTATTCTATGTCCATACAACAATCAAATGGTAACATCTATTTATTATCTTTAATGCATATGAATCATTTCATGCTCCATATGCAATGGGACAAAATGTAATGGTGGAATTTGGTTATTTTATATTTATCTATTTATTTATTATTTATTAAAAAATTTTAACATTTTCAGTACGTTTAGGATTCTTAGAGCAATTATTAGTGATTAATGTATGCACTTCTGTAACCGTACTGTTTAAGCATTGATGAAAAAATATGGAATGCACCCTCGAGTAGCCACTACTTACCACCCACAAACCAACGGGCAAGCTGAAGTTTTCAAACTGGGAAATAAATAGTATCTTGGAGAAAACAGCCAACCTTAACAAAAAGGGCTAGAGTCTATGCTTGGAGGACGGACTATGGGCATACCGGACAGCATACAAACCTGTGCAGATTAAACATCGGCTTTTTGGGCAATTAAGCTGTGTAACTTGGATCTGAAAGAAGCTAAAAATGAAAGAAAGTTGCAACTTCAAGAGCTAGAGGAAATTAGGCTAGAAGCATATGACAATGCTAGCATATACAAGGAGCGCATAAAGTACCTTCATGACAAGCGCCCAAATTGCAAGCAATTTTATAAAGGTCAAAATGTATTACTTTTTAGTTCAAGGTTAAAGCTCGTGCTAGATAAGTTGAAATTTAGATGGATTGGCCCGTTTGTTGTAGTGAATACTTTTCCTCATGGTGTTGTTGAAATTAAAAGTATGGAGGCTAACAAAGTTTTTAAATTGAATGGTCACAGGTTGAAACCTTTTTTTGAAAATAGTGTTGTCTCTTATATGGAGGAAATTCATTTGGTTGCTCCTATCTACGAGTCAAGTTGATGTAGGAATAAGCTGTCTAGCCAAAGACAATAAAGAATGACACTTTTAAGAGGCAACCAAAACATGGTTTTGTGTCACAAACAATAAGAATTTCATTTAATGGTTTCTTTGTTCTCACAACTGGTTCTCTTGGTCCAGTATTACATTTTTTCAGGATGGAAGAGAAGTGAAACATAGGGGCTGCAAGCTAAACTCTAGTTCTGGGCTGTAAATCACCACGAAAATAACTTTCAAGGTAATACATTTTTCTTTTTCTCATATGTGTTTTTATTGTGAACATTGAGTACAATGTTCGATTTAAGTGTGGGGGGAATGGGTAGCTTGGGCCTTAATTTCCTGTTTTCAAATTTTTGAACTAAAATTTTTTGATTCATACTTTTGAGCATTGTTATTAATTGTTATGATAATTTCTCTTTTTCGTTCTTGAATGCCTACCTTGAGTATTAAGTTATCAATTTATGACTTTTTATGTAACTCTCAAATCTTATTTTTAAATTATTTTTTTACAATTTTTTATCAAGCCAGTTGATGGTTATCTTAAGAAGCTAATTTTTGCATTAAATTTTTTTGGTTAGTACATTGATTGAAACTATGTTCGAATATGAGTTTATTAAGTTGATTATGTGGGTTTTTTGATTGGTGGATGATTTAAACCACTTGAGAAGAAAAAAAAAGGTTGAAACTATTATGTTCTGATAAATAAAAAGTTGCTACTACATTGTTTCTAAATATTGAAGTAGGTAGGACTTTTCTCCTAAGGCAAGAGTTAATTACTGCATGAAAATGTACTAGAAATATGAGTATAGTCAAATACCACTTTGGAGTTATGTGGCAGAACCACTATTATACACTCATCAAACGGCACAACATAAGAAAAAGACAAAAAAAAAAAGATAAAGAAATCAAGTAATCTTCCGTGGGTTTGTGGTAAGATTGATTGTATTTTTTGAGTTCTTATCTACTTTGTTTGTTCTCTTTACTTGAAGCATAAGTTTGATGTTTTTCTTAGGTTTTGAGAAGTGATAGTTGCTAGCTTGTGAAGAAGTTGTTTTCATGGATTTATTTTGTTTTGAGTTTCTATTGACTTTTAGGTTGCATAATTAATTTATTTTGTTGAGCTTTCAAAACCCTTGAATGTGAAATTATCTTACTATGTTTAGCTCAATTTTTTTTTTGTCTTCCTTAGATTTCTTTTACTTTGAGTTTTGCCAAGGACAAACAAAAGCTACGTGTGGGAGAATTTTATACGCTTACATTTATTATGTTTATTTCTCTCATATTTAGTTTGTTTTTATATGTTTTAAAGCTTAAAGATCTATTTTGAATATGTTTTATAGCTTAGAGCATATATGGTTTCAATTGATTAAAACTGGATTGAATTTGTAATTTTACAAGTTTTAATTTAGTTGTATTCTTTCAGAATTTTGACAAATTGGCGATATTCTAGTAGAAAAATCATATCTTGAGCTACAGAGATTGGAATTGAGTGATTCTTAATTCATTGGAAAAGCTAATATTGGAGCTAAACTTCATATGCAGACCATAAAACTCAATTCGCATGTTAAGGGGTCAAATTCATCTTCAAAGTCATGATTCTTACGTTATCGCTAGTTTAGAAGTAGTTACGATATTTTAAGCATATCTTTGGCTGTAGAAGCCCGTTTTATGTGATTTAGGTGTCACTTTGAAGCTAAGAAAGAGCTATACAACTTTCATGTTTTGTGTTTTCAGAGACAATGACTACATCAAGGTCGAATTTCATCTTGAAGTTGCTGCTGATATTCTGGAGCATTACTTATCTCACAACTTTGAAACCTTCTAGTTATTTTGAAACTTTTTTATTTATGTAGGATAATTTTATAACAATATAAAAGGTTTAGGTAGATTTTGTAGATTTTACCACAACAAGTTAATTGTTTTAGGTTTTTTAAGGAGAGGCCAGCAATTGCCACCCCCTCTCCCTATTGGCACTTTGATTTTTTTTTTCTTGCCTTTCGTTCAAAACATGTCTGAGTAGTTTTCTGGTTCAGTTCAGGGGGACAATTTTCATCCCTAACATTGGTTGTGAGGATTGGTTTTTCTTGCTGAAACTTTCCTGAAATTCAAGTATTTACTTCTTCTTGGTTAAGATTTATTAGTTCTCACTTGTTGGATTGGTTGAGATTGCAAATTTGCTTGATTTTCTTTCAAATCACTTGGGTGAAAAAATTCAATTAGAAGCAAGTAAATTTAATTGGAGAATATGTTATTTCTGGTTAGTTCATATAGGATAAGTAAGATAGGTCAAATTGTTTTACCTTTTAGATGATTGCCTGAAATAAACTTTTTTGTTCATTGTTCTTCATGCTAATTTTAAGTTGATTAGAAATTGCTTTTCAATATTTGATGACTCAAAATTAAGAAATTAATCTAAAGCTTTTTCTGGTTAATTTTACTACTGAATTTGTTGAATTCTTTTTAGCTTTAAAGAAAGTCTTATTTATTTGCTTGGATTGAGGAAATATTTTCTTTTGATGATTAACTGCGTAACTAGAATGGATAATCAACCCTTAACTGAACATTTTTAGTATTGGTTAATTTTATTTTAATTCTACAATTAATTTATTTCAGTATTCGATTCAAGAAAACCTTCCAATCTTTTATTTCAGTTTTCTGAAAGCAAGTTTTCAGTAAAAAAAATTTTCTTAGGATTCGACTTGATTTTCACTACTAAATTATAAATTTATTTATTCTGAGTTATTGATGAGACCAGAGTTAATAGTTACCATAATTAGTTTTGCAAAAGAAAAATGAGGACACTCAAAAAAATAAATACAATCAAATTTTTCAAATGAAAATGGTATTCTTAGCTAGTCAGTGGCATTTAAAAATTTAAAATATAATGATAAAAAATATGTACAGAAAAAAAAAGTAAATAAAAAATGAATCATAAGAAAAAAATAATTAATAGATGGTAAGTTGAAAGGAAAAATATATATATAAATTTATTATATTAGTGTTATATTATTTAAAAAATACTAGTAATGAAATAATTTATATGATAAGAAGAAAACTTTAACAGGAACTAAAAGTTATGGTCTCAAAGAGTAATTTATCTATTGGTTTGAATTTCCAAAAGAGATAGCAAAGGTTAGTATCGGTTTTTTTTAATAAAAATAAGTATAGATTCCTTAAAATCTTAACGGATTTTTAAGATATTTCTAAAATAAAAGAGAATAAAGTGTAATTTTGGGTGAAGGTGGGGAAAAATTAAAATTATTCCTATGTGTATAGGGTTAACAAACATCATGAAATCCGTAAACAGGACAAATGATAGAGTGATTCAATTGAGAAAGTATTGGAATCCAATGATGTGATTTAAAAAATGGAACGTAAGTGACCCAAGAGAAAGTACTTTAGTTTCTTTTCTTTTTTGGCCGACACTTAATTTGGGGCAAAATAGACAAATAAACCACTAATCTTTTTGCTTCAGTGTATATCATCCATCGTTATTTGTTTATAGTTAAATCGCCCACTAAATTTCACAATTGAGCTGATATTAGCCACTAACGTAACGTCTGTCTAGCTGTATGATGATGTAGTGACATATGTGGCTATATATGTGGCGAGCTTGTGTACAAGAAAAATAGAGAAAACTCCTAACTTTACTCCCAAACTTTTATCTAATACTAAAAATACCCCTAAAGTTTATTCTCAAACAACAATCTCGACAGAATCAGACACTACCAGCGACGGTTCCTCCGGCAAGCGAGCTACTGGAGAAGTTGTCCCCAAAGGACGAACTCTGCCCAAACCCTTGAACAGATCATCTTCAAGGACCAGATTCAAGATCAGAAGGTCCTCTTTATCATCCTCGCTTCCCACATCCATCGTCTCCTTCTCTGCAACCATCTCCTCCATTTCCTCATCCACCCGACTATCCTCAACCTCCATGTATTGCGCTGATGACGCCCCTCCAGTTGCTACCGTGGAGCTAGTACAGGAGAACATGGAAGAGCAAGAACCCTCCATGGCTTCCGCTGCCAAACTCGGACCAAACGAGGTCATACGTTATCAGCAGTGTCATAAGCGATTACTTCGGTTATAAAGGGAGAAGTGGGAAGAGGTCCAGAATGTGGAGGTGGCTATTACCGAGGATGCTGAAGTTCTAGGCAGTGGCGACGGGGAGACGAGACTTGTAGAATGGGGATGGTTTTTCAGGCATAATTTCTAGTTTAGGGGCCTATGTCCATGAATTAAATAGTTTCAGAATAGATGTTGTAATTTACCCAGAAAAATAGTAATTATGTTGCATTAACAAAATGGAATATTCCCTCCATAAAGTTGCACAAGTAGCTAATTTACCCAATTTTCAAAATAATAGTTATTAGATTTTACCCAATCGCGAACTTTAGTAGGCGATTTAACTATAAAAAAAATTATGGGTGATATATGCTGAGGTGAAAAGATCAGCGGTCTATTTACCCATTTTGCCCTTAACTTGGTGACTCCATTAAAAATTTATGAGATACATTTGTGAAAGTTTCCCCCACCTTTCCAGCTTCTTTCCATATTCTTTAGTTTTCTTATGTTTGTGGTACCCTCACTTTGTTATGAGTTGATCAATAAAAGTATAGATTTGTTATATTTGATATAAAATTATGAATAACTAAATTAGAATGAAGTAATGATCAATTCAAATAATTTAAAAAAAAATAAAACATTTCAAAATTATTGATAACCAATTTAATAAATAAGAACATATATGATACTAGATCATGGTAATGGATTTGAAATTTTTGCACAAACTAGGATCCACTGTAAGCCATTAAATTCTTGGAGGCTAAATTTTAGTACAAAGTGGTGAAAAATACAAGGATAAAATTCACCAGTGGTTATCTAGTTTTTTTTTTTCTTGAACAGATATCTAACCTTCATGTTGTTCTAGCGAGGTACACTTCTTTCCACTATGTGTCCTAGCTAAATACTTTCTATCAACTTCAGTGTTAGTTCTAACGGAAAATGCTGACTTGGTATAAAAATTATTCAAATAAATTGTACAATAACACTAGAAATTCTTACTAAAGTGGGTATGTTAGGTTGCAAAGCTACCAAAGTTCCTTTGCAACAACATCATTTGGCCTCAAAGTCAGACAAGCTACTGAAGGATCCTGGAACTTATCGCAGGCTTGTAAGGAAGCTTATATACCTCACTTTAAGCAGACCCAATAATATTACTTACTCAATAAATTTGCTAAGTCAATTCATGCAGAACCCCACTGAAGCTCATCTGGATGGTGTTAGGCATGTTCTGTGATATCTCAAGGGGACCCTAGGCTGTGGGTTCTTCTTTTCAGCAAAGGGAGACTTTAGTGTCCATGCCTATTATGATACTGATTGGGCTAGTTGCCCTATTACTCGGAAATCAACAATTGGTTATATGACCTTCCTTGATGGTGCTCCAATCTCTTAGAAGTCAAAGAAGCATCCTACTATGTCAAGGTCATCAGCTGAAGCTGAGTACCGTTCTATGGCACCTGCTACCAGCAAGCTTGTATGGTTTAGAATCTTAGTTAGTGACTTAACTGTTACGCATTCAAGCCTTATGAAGCTCTATTGTCACAGCTTGGCAGCAATAAATATAGCTGAAAATCCAATTTTTTATGAGAGAACCAAACATATTGAGATAGACTGTCACTTTGTCATGGAAAAGATTCAATCAAAGGACATTCTTGCTATTCATATGACCAGTCAAACATCAACTTGCAGATGTTCTTACCAAAGCTGTGAGATAGGAAAACATTTTGTACCTCACTAACAAGTTAGGGATCCGAAACATCGATATGCACCAACTTGGGCGTATTAGAATATAGTTTCATGTTTTTCACATGCATATATGCTCCAGCTTAGTCGTGTTATTCTTTTATTATTACTTGTACTCTAAGCCAAGTGGTCTCCTAGAGTAAGATAATTTCAAACTCTTGTTCATTCCTGCCTCACCTCCGCTTGTGCTTTCTCCAAAACTTTTGGATTTCTCAGCATTTCTGACATTACCCATTCTGTTGCTGTAGATGATGTTTCAGCCCCAGCAAGTAGGACCTGCTGGAAGATGAATAAACAAATAAAGTTGCACTCGTTAATGACCAGCTAGTGAAGTGGACTTAGAAGACGAGGTAGCCAATAACATGTGAAACTTACGCAAGTGATAAGAAAGGTAGAGCCAATTCCACCAATAACAAACAAATTAAAAAAGTGACAAGAATAAACGAAGAAAAAAAAGGTTCTAAGACGCTGTAATTAACTATTCAAAATAAAAAGCAACGAACTTTAAATCTAGCTCATATAGCAATCCTCTAAGTTCATGTAATTAACTCGAGGGCCCCTCGAACATCACCTCAAGCTAGTGATCATCATGAGAAGGTAAAGCCAATCACTTACCAGGGAAATTTGATGTTGGTTCTTGTGAAGGGAAATTTAAGCCCCGCGAACCTTAATGCTCAAGAAAACGTGAACTAGATCATCTTCGAGCTCGCACTTCGCTGCTTCCCTCTCTGCGATGTGCTCATTTACTATGTCTTCAAGAATCGAATCAGCTGCCTTGAATATCTTATCAACGGCGGCTTTTCTTCCGGTGATCCATGTAAACACCTTAACGGAAGGGAACACATCACAGATGCTGAAACCCGAACTCAGCACGCTTGACCTTCTCTTCCTGCTTCCCTTTTGAGCCTGTCGCCGCCCGCGAAGTGACTTGGTACATCACAGAAAACAACATCCTGCTGAGGTTGATCTGTGAGCCTGCTTGAGCAGCAATGGCGTCCGTGAGATTAGAGACCTCCTCCCCCCGTATGGACCGAAACAGCTGCACTCGCTTCGTGCTGAGAAGCTCCACGATGCACAGCTTCTTCATCAGTCTCCAGTACTCCCCGTAAGGGGCAAACGCGATATCGTTATGGTTGTAGCTAAGAACACGTGTGGTGAGTGAATCAGGCCTGTTGGCAAAGTTTAGGTCGTGAACTTTCATGACTTGTTCAGCGATTTCAGGGGACGAAACGAGGATTGTGGAGAGCTCCCCGAGCTGGAGATGGGTGAGGGGTCCGAACTTGGCTGCCATGTCCCTCAGGTCATGATGTGGCAGGCCTTTCAGTTGGTGGAGGTTACCTATCAGGGGCAGCTTTCTAGGGCCGGGAGGCAGCTTTGGTCTGGTCTTGGAATGGCTCCAAATCTAGACAAGCACGAACAAGAAGGCAAGGAAAGTGAAAAGAGCAGGAGATGAAAAGAATTGCTGCTCCATGTTGGCTAGAAGATTGGTGTGGGAGGATTAATGGTGATGCTCCTTGTTGGGTTCAGTTCAGATATATATTTGCAGAGACGGGCCTTGTAGAGTCTTACTTTTCTGTTTAAAAATGAATTAGTTTGAATACTTGGCGCTGCCACAGAATCAAAAAAATAAAAGTGCAATACATATAAATAATTAAGTTACTTATAAGGAAGACATATGAAAAATAAAAAGTAAAAAAATGTTAGAAATAGTAGTCTAATTTGTCTAAAGTGGTTCCTAAAAATTGGTGTGTGTGTGTTCGTGTGTGTGCGTGTGCGCACGCGTGTGTGTTTGTGTGTGTTTAAGGATAGATATTAGTTCATAATTAATTGTATTCCGGTCCTTTCTCTGTTGCCATTAGAATTCATTTCCATCTATATTTATTTCATTTTTTTTCTTCTTTGTTCTTACACTCATTATATATCCAAGGCTTATTGTTTGTTGCTTTGTCTAGATTGCAACTTTTACCTTTTTTTAAAATGCTTTGCTTAGTTTCAAGACCGATCTTTCAAGATTTGGCCTTAAGAGTTCTGGGGTTTTTTGTTTTCAATTTTTTTGTTATTTTTTCACATTTGCAGGTTTTTTTTTACTTAACATATTTTCAGATTTGGGCTTATAAGTTTTTCGGTTCTTTTTTATTTTTGCTCACCTTTTATGCTATGGCCTTATGAGTTTTTTGTTTTTTTTTTCTAAATAAAAATTTATCTTAAAAATTTGCAAGTGCGTTTATGGCCTAACTTAATCAACTTAAATATGCAATTTGTTAAATTAACTATTAAGTTTAGATTATATTTCTTAGCCCATGTTTATTTGATTTCTCTTATTTGTTGATTATTTTCTACTGCCATGAGACCAGATCTGTTCTTATCTAGACTCAGTATTTAAAGCTACTGGCCTTATGTGTTCTTCATTTTTTTTCCCAACTTTTCTGTTATTTTTTCTATAGACCTATCTACCTTTATTTACTTGTTTTTCTTGTTAAATTTTGTTATCTTTTGTTGTTCCTCGTGGTCAAAATCGATACAATAAAATAAAATGAATTAAGATAATAATCTAAAATAAAAATAATATCACTGATGATACAAAGGATTTTGAGCTGAGGCGTGGAGCTGCCCATTTTCTTTTGGACGTTTCGTACCACACCGGTGCAACGGCCTCGGGTCACGCCGCCCTCAGGATACAACAGCCCAACTTTGTTGTTGCAGTTCTACTCACACTTGCACTATGGTAGAACAAAGCTCCACTCACACCTTTCTTTACCCAATATTATTTTGGACTTAAAGTGAAACTATCTTTGTGAAAAAAACTGAATAATAGGAGAGGTAGATAGACCAAAGAATATATATATATGAATTAGACGAAACAGGGGCTATATATATATATATATATGTTATGAAAGCAAAACGTTGGAAGCTAGCCGTTTACAATTTAAGGCTAATAATATAGCCTAACGGGTATTTTAGCTAGGAGACATAAAAATACGTTTAAAACTCTAAATCGCTATAAAGTCAAAGAAAACGGCTATTTAGTTATATATATTATTTATTGAAATAATATCCAACATTTCCCTCTCCATTTCAAAAAAAAACCATAATGCTATCAATTTGGGTAAAGATAGTTTATTATGCTTAATAAAGGTGGTGATACCTTGAACCTTTACTTAGTAAGCCGGCTTCTTTGTTCCATGACCAATAGTGGTACTACCTTGAACTATGGTCACTTGCGGACACAAGTTCACCTGACACACATAATAAACCAGATGTCCATTGAGCTTATAAGCCTGCACTATTGATGGCCATGTGCAAATCCTGATTTTTTCATGAGCGATTTTAGTAGTAGCCCAAAGAGCGGCCTCACTCTAACGCTCATATAGGTGAAAATCCGTCAAGGGTGCTCCTGTAACTTTGACACCCCACTCAATAAAGAGCTACAGATTCTCATTAAGAGCAAACACTCAACCCTCAATCATTACAGGATAGATGCATCCACACCATAGGGATGAGTCGAGAAAAATAGTGCATCTCTTAACGGCTTCACTATGATTTGTTTTTCCCATTCAAAACCCAAGCCTCAGGATCTCTGATTTTTTGGGTTGGGTATCCTCATAGGAAGCTTCATTCATTTGGGCTTCAATCCCACCCCCCTCGATGTAATCCAGACCTTGTCTCTTGTAAGAGATTTTGTTAGCGGATCTGCAATATTTTCACATGATTTCACATAGTCCACATTAACAACTCCATCAGTCATATAAGATCTCACAATACTGTGTTTTCTTCGAATAGGTCTGGATTTTCCGTTATAATAATGGTTATTCACTGTATGTATTGCAGCAGTATTGTCACAATGTATTAAAATAGGAGGTACCGGTTTTTCCCATAAAGGGATTTCAAATAAGAGATCTCTGAGCCAACTAGCTTCCTCACATGTAGAGGCTAGAGCAATTAATTCTGCCTCCATCGTGGACTTTGCTATTATTTGCTATATTTTAGATTTCCAACACACCGCACCACCTGCTAAAGTAAAGACATATCCTGTAACAGATAAAGAATCACTTGACAAAGTATTCCAATCAGCATCACAATGGCCCTCAAGTACAGTAGGATATCTTTGAAAAAATAAACCATAATTTTTTGTATATCTCAAATATCCCATTAGTGATCAATAGCTCTCCAATGATCCATATTTGGTTTACTAGTAAATCTCCCAAGTATGCCCACTGTATATGAAATATCAGGTCTAGTACAATCTGTAAGATAGCGCAAACTACCAGTTATACTAGCATATAAAGTTTGATTAACAACACCTTCATCATGCATGGTAGGCAACAATTTTATACCATTTGACATGGGAGTTAACACTGGTTTTGTACTTGCATAACCAAACTTACTCAAAATTTTATCAATGTAGTGAGATTGATCTATAAAAATACCATCAGAACACCTTGTAATTTTCATTCCAAGAATAACATTTGCTTCACCTAAGTCTTTCATGTCAAAATGTTGATGCAATGTATTTTTTATAAGATCAATCACATGCATAGATGAGCTGAAGATGAGTAAATCATCAACATACAAACACACAATGGCATGATAATTATCAAATGACTTAAAGTAAATACATTTATCACATTCACTAGACTTGAAGCCATTATCTATCATGCAAGAATCAAATTTTTCATGCCATTGCTTAGGAGCTTGTTTTAAACCATAAAGGGACTTTGTAAGTTTACAAACTTTGTGCTCTTGGCCAGTCACAATAAAACCTTCAGGTTGATCCATATAGATTTCTTCTTCTAAATCTCCATTTAGAAAAGCAGTTTTGACATCCATTTGATAAATGAAAAGTTTATAAAGAGATGCAACAGCAATCAAAAGTCTAATGGATGTTATTTTGGAAACAGGAGAATAAGTATTGAAGAAATCAAATTCTTCTTTTTGTTTAAAACCTTTAGCAACAAGTCTTGCTTTATATTTATCTATAGAGCCATCCGGTTTAAATTTTTTCCGAAGAACCCATTTACAACCGATTGTTTTAGAACCAGAAGGTAAATCAACTAATTTCCAAGTATTATTTGAAATTAGAGAATCCATTTCCTCATTAATAGCTTCTTTCCAAAAAATAGATTCTTGTGATTCTAAAGCCTCTTTGAAAGAAATTAATTTGTCATTTACATTATAAACAAAAAAGTCAGGACCAAAATCCTTCTCAACTCTAGTTCGTTTGCTTTTTCGTAACTCAAATTCTAAATTTTCTTGACTTTCCAAATTGGTAGTAGAAGTACTCAAAACTGGTTCTAAATTGTTTCTTTTTTCAATATCATGTTTTTCTTCTTTCTTGAAAGGAAATTTATCTTTGTGAAAAATGGCATCAACCGACTCAATGATAACATTGTTTTCAAAATCCAAAAAATGATAAGCCTTGGTTTTTTGTGCATAGCCAAGAAAAGCACAAGTTGTTGCTCTAACTCCTAATTTTGGTCTTTTTGGATCATTTAACCGCACATAAGCCAGGCAACCCCAAACTCTAAAATAATCCAATTTTGGTTTGTAACCTTTCCACAATTCAAAAGGAGTAATATTTATTTTCTTACCTGGAACGCAATTCAAAATATAACAAGCAATTAAAACAGCTTATCCCTACAAATTAGAAGGAGCACTAGAATTAACAAGCATGGCATTAGTTAAACCAATCAAAGTTCTATTTTTGCGCTCGGCAACACCATTAGAAGCAGGAGAATATGGAGGAGTTGTTTCATGAATAATGCCCAAATTTTGAATAAATATTTCAAAGTTATTGGAACCATATTCCATGCCTCTATCACTCCGAAATCTCTTGATTTTCCTCCCAAATTGATTTTCAATTTCATGTATAAAAACTTGAAATTTTTCAAGAGCATCACTTTTTTGTTTTATCAAATAAACATATGTGTATTTTGAAAAATCATCAATAAAAGTGATGAAATATCTATTGCCTCCACGAGTCAAAATTCCTTCAAATTCACATATATCAGTGTGAATTAATTCTAGTAATTCAGTTTTCCTCTCTACACTTTGAAAAGGCTTTCTTGTAATTTTTGTTAGACTACATGATTCACATTTTTCAAAATTAGAAGTGACTTTGGGTATTAAACCAAGAAAGCTCATGTTTTTCACATATTTTTCATTTAAGTGACATAAACGTGCATGTCAAAAATTAGCAGAAGAAAGCATGTAAACAGAACTAGTAGATGCTTTATTCATTTCAATATTGAGCTTAAACATGCCATCACTAGCATACCCTTTACCCACAAAAATACCATTCTTAGAGAGTACATAGGAATCAGATTCATACAATTGTCTAAACCAGCCTTACCAAGTAGAAATCCGGAAACCAAGTTTTTTCTCAAGGTTGGAGTAAACAAAACTTCCTTGAGAATAAGAGTCTTACCAGAAGTGAAGTTCAATTAAACATCACCTTGTCCCGGAGCCTTAATGGTATGGCCATCTCCAAGTCTAATTTCCTTTTCCACTTCAAATTTAGTATAAGTTTTGAACCAAGATCGATCTTTGCAAACATGCCTAGATGCGCCAGAATCAATCCACCACCCTTCTTTGTCACCAACCATATTGATCTCCGTCAACATGGCCACAAACGGCTCATCATCATCTACCATGTTGATTTGTGGCATAGTTGCAGTTTTGCGAAATTTGCATACTTTGGCGAGGTGACCTGGTTTGCCGCAAACAAAGCATCCACGATTTGAATCTTGTCTCATTGGTAATACTTGGTTCCTGCTCCTTGGATTTTGTGCGCCAAAAAATTGCTTCCTTAAAGGCTTTTTCACAAAAGTCTTTTTGGGTTTCAAGTAAGCATTATACTTCAAATTATGGCCTCTTGGTACCTTGTCATTGGAGGTAGTAAAATTTACCTTGGCTCCAACATTACCATTATTGAAATTAGCTCCTATGGCATCTTGGTTTCTAGCCTCCTCTTCTACTCGAACATGAGTGATAAGGCTTTCGATTGACATCTCCTTTTGTTTGTGACGCATGGCTTTTTGGAATTCCTTCCAAGAGGGCGGTAGTTTGTCAATGACTGCAATCACTAGAAGATCATCTCCAATCTTTACTTCTTCGGATCTCAGTTCGTGACTAATGAGGCTAAAATCTTTGATTTGTTTCACTACAAATAGGTTGTCCACCATTTGATAGCGAAGCCATCGACTTCCAGCATATAGTTTTGCACCAGCCTCCGCAGTATCATATTTTTTCTGCAAAGCTTTCCAAATCTTCCTGGTACTATTATAAGAATTTTCATAATAGTCATAGAAATCGTCAGAGAGACAATTCAACAAGGCATAACGGCAATCAAATTCATCCCTCTCATATTTTGAAATCCTTTCAAAATGCATTTTTTTCTCATAATCACTCATATCATCAGTAGATATTTTGTGGGGTTTTTTCTCAGAAACCACATAGCCAAAATCAAACATTTTCAAGTAGTATAAAACTTTTCCCTTCCATCTCTTAAAATGTTCGCCATTAAACTTGAAAGGCAAATTGAGTTCATTTGAAAGCTTGATCGGTCTTTCACCGCGAGACTGATTCATTTTTTCTTTAAAAATCGAAACGTCCAAAAATTGTCTACCATAATGCAAGTGTGAGTAGAACTGCAACAACAAAGTTGAGCTGTTGTATCCTGAGGGTGGCGTGACCCGAGGCCGTTGCACCGGTGTGGTACGAAACGTCCAAAAGAAAGTGGGCAGCTCCACGCCTCAGCTCAAAATCCTTTGTATCATCGGTGATATTATTTTTATTTTAGATTATTATCTTAATTCATTTTATTTTATTGTATCAATTTTCACCACAAGGAACAACATCTTTTAACATTTGAATGTGTTTTTATGGCTTGTCAAATCTAGCAATTATTTAGTTGGGAGAAATAATTTGAAGTTGGGAGAAATGGAAGTCATAAGGCCTTTTTGTGCTAAATGAATTTTTATGTTATCACCCTGTCCGATCCCGATGCCTTGGCTGGGTTTATCTCTTTCAATGTCAACCAGAGATCCTTCTCTACAAAGTCTGCCTCTCCAACATCCTGTTTATCTCACCAGTAACTCTTCTATCCACTAACCCCAATACTTCATCATACTCGTGGCTGGTTGAGGTGTACAACTCACAAAAACAATCGACTGCCACTTGTTTAATGCCTTCCCACCGTTCCGCCCATCCACCCATACCATTTCTCATGAGCACTATTCTATTGTTTTGCCGTCTCATGAAGGCATATGCATGGAAATATTTTGTATTTCGGTTACCTTCTTGAAGCCAAGCCAATCTTGTAACGGATTGATAAGCCCATGAGTACTATTTTTCAACTATAATATTAAAACTTAATAATTTCATAAAATATATGAATATAAGTTTTTTGAGTTTTTTTAATATATCTCCTATGAATGAACAATTTCAAGAATTTAGGATTGAGCACTAACATAGGTATGCATTACTACTTCTCCCCTTATTTTTTACCCTATATTGTTCACAATAATTAATGTATAATTTTTTTATTTTAAAATTTTGATATACAAATGCTATATTTATATTTATAAATAGTAAATTAAAAATTTTATTTTTTTCAAAAAATAATATAAAATGTGACAATTCATTTTAAACTAAATTTAATGCATTATTCTTATAAAAAATGAATAAAGTGACTATTATCATATAAAGCGTAATTTATAAAATAATGTATTTTTATTACCTTTTTTTAACTTATCCAACCATAAAAAAGAAAAGAAATAACTCAAAATACTTACTTTCAAGAGAAAAAAAACATTCTAAAATTTATTTTTGGACTTCTTTAAGTGTGTGATTTTAATAAATTAATAATTTAAATAAATATAATTTACATAAAAATGATGAATAATAATATATAAATTTAATTTAAAATGAATTCCCCTAAATAAATAGAATTCTCCTTGGAATTGAGTAAACTGTTATAGGCCAATGTTAAGAGGTCAATCTCTAGTGGAGGATGAATTCACAAGTAAATTTAAGTAAATTACTCTACCGATTCCATAATTAGTGGCAAATAATAACTTTGTGTTTAATATATTATCAATCTTGAAATTGAAGACTTTACTACATATGGAATTTCAGGCCAAATCTTATCATAAACATGGACGGTAACTTTGTTAAATCAATGTTTATATGTGAATAACTTTTTCCTTATCTAAAATTAATCCTATAAATGCTCCAAACTTTTATTTAGGAAAATTTACTCATCTATTAATTGCACTCTTTTATATAATTAAACCAAACTTAGTCAGAACAGGGGAGTTATTTATGGGTTTAATGTATCCAAATACTAAAATAATACTTATTTACGACGTAGAATTAGTGGTCCGAATGCTTCAATGATTTTTGGGAAATAGTTAATTACTACTTTGACTTATTCACTAATTTAACATTTTTACGTAATTTTTTTTTTCAAGAATAGAATCAAGATCCTAATTACATGGTTTTAATGCCTCCCACTCTTTTATTGTTTTTATACGAATTGATAAGTTGCATAATCTAACTCCAATTTAATTACTATAGGTTAATGAATTTTGTTTTGAAACATTAAATCTATGCCCCGTTGCTAATCATAACTCCGTAAAAACCAAGTAGTTACCATTCTTTTAAATTTATTTAATGGTGTTAGAGATTCCATTAGTTTTAATAAAGAGTAATTTTAGATTTTAAGTTTTATCCCACAAGACACAGTTCTTGCAAAAAAAATAAAAAACATTAAAAGGGACATATGTCGAGTAAGGAGGGTGACAATTAAGGACGAGACCAAAAACTCCTTTGAGATTGTCCTACTTTATATATATATATATATATATATATATATATATAGAGAGAGAGAGAGAGAGAGAGAGAGAGAGTAACAAGCCCACCATCAGATCATACGTCAGCAAATTTTCATTTTGATAAAATTACTCCCGTATAGGACAACTATATCAAAATGAAAATTTGCTGAAATATGATCTGATGGTGGGCTTGTTACTTTATATATGAATAAATAATTTTGTTATATTTGTGCAATGAAAATAATCAATTTTTCAAAGAGACCATCACTTTTATGAAAATGAAGAAATATGTGGCCTAAACAATAGTAAGCTATGACCCTGTTATAATAGATAGCATTTGATAGCTTGTAGAATAGGGTACATCATTTTCTTTTATGTTGAAAACATAATAAAAACATCTATGATTTAGCCAAATCAACAATTATCCCTTTATTTTGGAAAGCTACACTGACCAGTGAATCATAAAGTCCACCAGTTCCGCTAAGCTTAAAGAGGGAAAGACTCAGCTTTTTTACTAAGCCTTCTCCATATAGAAACTTTAGCCCCTTTAACTTAATTTGGCATCTAACGAGTTGACCACCATCCTTAACTACAAAAAAGGGCTTGCTTAGACGGCTTCGAACCATCACTAAGGTTGGGAAAAACTCACAAGCTCTAAACCTCAAATTGAAAATTAGTAAGAAAGTATTATTCACAATATTTATATATAAATCCTAACAAAACCAACGAAAAAAGTTGATCTGACCCAGAAAGATCTGAGGGTTTTGGCCAAATCGTGTGAGTAATCTAACTCCAACTTTTACCAAATCAGATTGTCAGAAACTTTATCCCTCTAAAATCCAACAAATTTTTATCAAACCCTAGTGGATTAGAACTAAAAACATATTTAAAATCAAATGAAAAAATGAGCACTTTAATGTTCTTAAAAATGTATATAAAAGTGTGTCAGACATAGGAAAACTGTCTTGTGACGGTCCATGACTGTAACTTACTGGTAGTTCATTTCACTTTAGCATGGAGCATTTAATGTGTTTTTTCAACTGGGCTAAGAGAGCTGATGTGGGGTCCAACTTTTTGGGCCCTATTTGCTCCTAAAGTTGTGTTCAATTACACAACCGGTACCTTATTTGTCAAACCAAGAAGCATTTATTATTAGTCGTGCGTGAATCGAGTGGCCACTTCATCCTTCGATGGATTGACCACCAAGCGGATCTAGTGAGATTGAGACTGATGGTAGGTGCATGCCCAATGACTACACGTTCGCTAAGAGCTTGCAAAATCATGTCAATTGAACACTAATTGATGCAATGATGGGGCTCGGGTTTGACGTGTTTAGGCAAAGGTAGAAAGAGTCAGGCGAAGCTCATCTGTTGATGAGATGGGGAGAGGGATCGGATCTAGTAGATGACATTTGGTGGCAGGCCTAGTGAACACTGGCATCTGGTGGGACTGATCTTGTCAAATAGATCTATTCTAGTGGAATTGGTCGGAAATATCCATTCCGACTAACTTTATTCAGATGGATCTAGCTGAATAGAATTGGTCTACCAATGAGACTGGGTGGGTGAGGGACGCTGCCTATAGCAATGCTTAGAGAAAGATGGTTGAGTGTGGAAATAGGTGGGAAGGGTAAATTTGTTCGAAAAAGTGGGTCAATTTTGACCTACCTTTCAACCTAACCGATGTGTAAATAATGCATTAATCAAGTTCAATTAAGTTGAAATAAACGGTGCATCGTCCCTCGTTTATTAATTAAATGTGTAAAAATGTAGTACTAGTATTTTATTAATTTAAAAAATAACCACAAAGGAAATAATACAAAATACCATTTTATTGGCAAAAAAAATAGTAACACAAAATAGTAATTTTTTTAATATTAAAATGATATTAAGCAATGTAGAAAAATAAATGTGTCGTGTATTGTTTTGTTGCACTCCAATTGGACAGCAGTCATTA
The DNA here is from genome assembly GCA_039654915.1 of Aquilaria yunnanensis. Classification (NCBI taxonomy): domain Eukaryota; kingdom Viridiplantae; phylum Streptophyta; class Magnoliopsida; order Malvales; family Thymelaeaceae; genus Aquilaria; species Aquilaria yunnanensis. The sequence continues at coordinate 96,830,838 of CM077597.1, forward strand.
TAGTCGCAATTACTTACAGTTTTATTTTTCTTCGGTTATTTAGAAGTATCTGTATAAGTGTAAAATAGACAATTATCTATAAACAACGAGATACTTGTTTTTGTGGGACCACCAAATCAATGTACGAGGAAAAGAAAGCCACAATGTATGGTCAAAGTCCAACCTAGTGCCATGTCTCCTCTAACGCTGAAACTCTTTTGCCAAGGCGCTGACCCCAATTACGTACAGTTGATTCTAGATTACAAGGTTTTTAATTTTGTACCGTGTCGGCCGGTACGGCTGGTATATTTCGGTACCGGAGGTAAAATGGAACGGAACTTGTCAGTATTGTCTCGCCCTGCATATCGGTTTGTACTGGTCTATGCCGGCGTCTCGGACATACGGTTTCCTCGCTCTATGCCGATCCCTGAGCGGTACACGCTTTGAGAGAAGAGCCTGCGAGATGAACCTAAATCTCAATTCCTAATATGTTTGTGATTTGAGAGAGCAATCTCAGAGATAGACGAGGGATGATCAGACGAGTTGATTGCATAATCGGTGAGAGACCCTTGCCGCACTGCTTCGCCTCCACACTCCATCGCATCATCTGCTCACCAATTTGTCCTCTTTTCTTTTTTGGCTCATGTTCAACCAAAGATGCAAGCTAGAGACGGAGAGTTTGAGGGAAGCGAGGTTGGGAAATCATCGTTTGAGTGTCTAATTTGTTGAAATTGGGAAGCTATGGTAGTGAGAAGAGAGAAAGTTTTGAGCGGCGCAAGCCTAGAAACCAAAGAGACAGAAAATGCAGTGTGGTAGAATGAAATAAAAACGGATGAGAGAGGGAGACAAGGGGAGAGAGAAGGTTATTTTTGGGCCATTGGATCATGGTCGAGGATGGCGTGGCTTTTACTCCTTTTCCCAAATTTTTTATGTTTATTTTTCAAAAATGGTAAATAAAGTTTCATGGCAAGTTAAAAACAGACGAGGCTCAAGTTTGACTATTTGAGCAATTTGAATTTGTTGGGTCATGGTAATTCATTTGTTTTCTTAAACAAATGAAAAAATCTTTTTTTTTTGTATGTTGAACTTTAATTAGAAGTTAAGACATTTTAGGGCTTTTAATATGTTGGTGTATAATATGTTTTATTTAAATATGCTAGTAATATATATATATATATATAATTTATTATAAACCGATACATCCGAGATGTACCGCCGATACAATATCGGTACATGAGATTATATCATACCGTTAAAAAAACGGTATGACATCCGATACGAGATTTAAAACCCTGTTCTAGAAGCAAACCAAAATAATTACATTTGTGTTTGCAATTTGTGGTTATAGGCGCTTAAAAGTCATCAAACACAAAAACCTGTGTGGTCAGAAATAAAAGATGAATTTGCACGTTATGGAGTGGTTGACTGGTCCCAAATTGGTTCTGAAATTTGAATATATCCCAGGTTGGGCTTCGTTATTGTGGACAATGCCTGCGGTGAGCAAAGGTTTGGAAAAATCGTAAATTCATTTGGCATTAACGTGTGTGCATTAATGTGTTATTTGGGTCAAATTAACACGCCGATTGGGAGACTCATTTTTAATCGAATTGCTAACCTTTCCCACCAGATCTCCTTTCCCATGCGACCACCACCACATTTCACACCACTCAACCCGTGCATCGCCAGCCCCCACTGCTCGGCCACCCTAGGACTCAATAGCTAGATCCCGCTCTTCTAGCCTCCCCGCTACTCCTGCCAGCTCTTGCTCTTGACCTTCCCAATTTCAGCTTGCCCAGTTTCCCTGACCCTGCTTCCCACCTTATCGCAACCAACTAGATCCATCGCGCTTTAGCCACATTATGGGCATTGCCGGGCAAGGGCATGGGAAGGCAATCGCGCTTGTAGAGGGACTGATGGGAGGGCAGACGGGGAGAGATGTGGTTGGGCAACGGCTTGGTAGGGAGCGAAAGTGGTGGGCGTGGGCAGGGCTAAAGGATGGAGCAAAGTCGGTGGAGTTGGGTGAAAGGTTGATTGTAAGTAATTGCAACTTTAGGGGCAATTCACAAACAGTCCAATCGCATTAATGTGTTTGCATTAAGTCAAAACATATTGAGAAAAATTCAGGATCTCTTTAAATTTTAATCAACCAAACGACCACATAATCTATAGAAGCTTATGTGTAATATGTATCTGTTTTAGACATCATTATTTATGTGCTCACATAATCTATTTGAGCTTATTTATACTGTTCTGGTGGATTTGGTTGGAAAGATCCATTCCAGCAGACTTTGGTTGGATAGATCTGCCGGATAGAATTGGTCTGGCAAAGTGGTAATGAGATTGGGTGGGTTGAGGGACATTGTAAATGGCTATGCTTAGAAAAAGCTAGTTAAGTGTGGAAATAGGTAGGAGGGGTAAATTTATATTTCAACCTGACCCATATATGAATGATGCATTAGTCAAGTCCAATTAAGTTGAAATGAAAACTACCACATTACTCGTTTGCTAATGAAATGTGTAAAAATGTATTACTAGTATTTTATTGATCTAGAAGATCACAAAGAAATAATACAATATTCATTTTTTATTGGCCACAAAAATAGTAAATTTTTCACTATTAAAATTGTTGACACCCAATTTCGTCCGGGTGTTTTAAAATTTTAAAAAAAATTTTATTAAAAAAAATTAATTTAAAAAAAAAATATATTACTATTATTATTAAAAAAAATTTAATTAGTTTAAAATATATTTTTGTTTTGTGAAAATTTGATTTAAAATGATATATGTGTGAATATGTGTATGTTTGAAATAAAATAAAATTTCATGAAAAAATGACAAAAAATTAAAAGTTTGAGGTAAAAATGACAAAATTGAGAAGTTTCGGAAAAAATTGACAAATTCTAAAAGTTCCAGGAGCATTTGGTAGTTTGTCACATAAAATTTTGAGCCTGCCGACGTTTTTTGCTCCAATTGACAGAAAACGACAAAATTGTCAAAATCAGAAGCTTCAGGAACTTATCCAGAGGCTGAGAGACGTAAAGGACTAAAATTGTCATTTTACCAATTTAAAAGATAAGTTTGAAATTTTTTATTAATTTATCCATCAACAGTTCAGCTAAACTTCCTCTATAAATAGCCCCCCAAATTTTGTGCTGAACACAGAAAAAAAATAGAAATGAAGCTTAGAGCTCCGTTTTGAAAAAAGAAAAAATTATAGCCTAGGTCCCTGGCCCTCTTCTCTTCCTCTCCAGAAAACCTAAACCTTCTCTGACCTTTTTTTTTTTTTTTTTTTTTTTTTTTTTTTTTTTTTTTTTTTTTCTCTCCCCCCGCGCGCGTGCGTTCTGTTCTTCACGTTTCCAGAATTTCAAATTCAGTTTTTAAGGGTACAACTCTCATTTAATCCTTCATCTTTTCAATTTTCTTTCACTTTGGTCACTAACCTTTTATTTTGTTCTTGCAGAATTAATTACTAACCCTTTTAATTTTTACTTGTTTGTTTATTATTTGTTTATTACTAACCCCTTTTTTTATTGTTGTTATTAACTTACTAACAACTAACTTTTAATACTATTATTGTTACTAACCTTTTAATTTTTGCATTATTACTAACTTTTATAATTGTTGTTAACAATTAATTAACTTTTATTATTGTTGTTAATTAATTAATTTAATTAACTTGGCTAACTTTTATTATTGTTGTTAATTAATTAATTTAATTAACTTGGCTAGCTTTTTATTATTTTTGTTAATTAATTAATTTAATTAACTTGGCTAACTTTTATTATTGTTGTTAATTAATTAATTTAATTAACTTGGCTAGCTTTTTATTATTTTTGTTAATTAATTAATTTAATTAACTTGGCTAACTTTTTATTTATTGTTGTTAATTAATTTAATTAATTTGGCTAACTTTTTATTTATTGTTGTTAATTAATTTAATTAATTTGGCTAACTTTTTATTATTGTTGTTAATTAATTAATTTAATTAACTTGGCTAACTTTTTACTGTTGTTAATTAATTAATTTAATTAACTTGGCTAACTTTTTATTATTGTGGTTAATTAATTAATTTAATTAACTTGACTAACTTTTTATTATTGTTGTTTAACAATTAATTTAATTAACTTTGCTAACATTTATTATTATTTTTAAAGTGGATGGCCAAAAAGCCCCACTTTATTATTATTAATTTTTTTTCTTTATATAATTTTTTTATTTAATTCACCTTTACCCTTTACTAATTAATAAATAAATGAAAATTAAAAGAAGATTATTTTGTAATTAATTATTAAGGCTAATAAAAATTATTTTTAAAAAAGCCAATTATTTTTATTTTTATATACATGTTTTTAATTCTTTAAAGATAACAAAAAGTTAAAATTAATTTTAATAGTTATTTTTATCCAGTAAAAATAATAAAAAAATAAAAATAAAACCTGTTTAAAAAAAATACATGAAAATTAAGACTTTATATTTTACTGATTTATTTAAAATATAACTTTTAAATCCACTAAAATAATAAATATTTTTCATTAAACAAGAAAACAAAAAGAAAATTAAAACAAGATAAGAAAAAGATAAGAAAGATAAGAAAAAGATAATAAAGATAAGAAAGATAAGATAAGATAAGAAAGATAAGAAGGAAAAGAAAGAAAAGAAAGAAAAATATAGAAAATAAAAATTTTTAGATTATTAATGAATCTAAAAATTCTATAACAAAAAGAATTACGAATTAGTAATAAAACTAATAATTAATTCCATAAAAATAAGAATTAAATAATTAACTATAAATTAAATCAACTTACATATCCGGATGATCCGTCAGGATCTGCGGTTTAAAAAAAATATCACCCTTTTAATTAAATAAATTAAATAAAAAAAAGATAAAAATCCATATTTACAATATGGATTAAATTATTTAAAAGTTCACCAAATTCCGTGTCCAAATGACTCGGCAGAGTCCATGGTTCGGAATCAAAAATCTTCCGTGTCCAAATGACTCGGCAGAGTCCATGGTTCGGAAGTATAAAATTTCATACAAATTAATTAATTTAAAAATCCACATTTCGACTAATCCAGTTAAAATTTCTAATTTTGAAAATTAACTGAGAATTATTTAAAAGCAAAGCAAAACAAAATTAAAATCAACTAAGGTGCCAATTTTTGGGCGTTTTAACAAAGTTGTTTTAACGTAACCGTACTCCCGATCCCCGAACTCTCGCAGACCAATTTTAAGGTGACCAATCGACCTAAGAAAACTGATTGGTGGCGACTCCCGAAAACGGCCCGCACGTTGCCACAGCTTGGCGACTCCACTGGGGACTCCACGTTAGTGAGTCGAGCCTAAAGTTGATTTGTTTTGATTTACTTTGCTTATTATGTGGATTTATATGTTATATTTACTTATTCTAAACATGCATAATGCATTCACAATATGAAGCTCTATACCCGAGCTTCCTTAAATCAAACACGATTCTTTCTAAGCGGAATTGGTGTTGCTGTCCTTGTGAGGCCACGGTCTCCAAGCCTTCACCGGTTTCAAAGTAGCAAAGTAGTGTATTGCCTTCTGAGACGGTTAGTCTCTGCATGGGCCCACGAAAAGCTACGACTCGAATTAATCCATTCCTTACATTAACCCTAGAGGGTAAGGAATCGGGCCGTCACTATGATTTAGTGATGGGATTCGGGAACTATCCCTTGCCTTTTTGATAAGCCACCTTATGCATATAGAACTCCCCACTTAACCATAGAACTGACCATAGAATTTCTACCATTTTTACCAACACCATAAGCATATCCTTGTTATGCTGTGTTGTTACTATACACTTTCCTTCGTATGGTTTTAACTTGTTTATCCATAATACTTTATGAGTTGTTAATTGCTATTTAACTTATTAATAACCTTATCTTTCTTGTGCAATTATTCTTCATGCATCAAAACCACGCATCAAATTATGCTAACTTTTTGGTCTTTATAATGACAACTAAAAGTTTTGAAGTTCCACAATAGTGGATAAGCAAACTCACTCATCGCATGCATGCATTACATTAATCACGTTCATATAAAGTCTGATAAAAACATAATCTCACTTTATATTGCATGCATCCATTACATCAATCACGTGCATACAAAGTCTGATAAAAACATAATCTCACATTGCATGCATGCATTCATTGCATCAATCACATACATGTAGAGTCTAATAAAATAAATCTTACTTTAAAAAGGGGTAAAATTGGACCTCAACACCGATATCCAACTCGGCTCCAAACAAGATTAATGGCAGAACAAGCTGAAGGACGTCTCATGGAGATGGAGTCCAAGATTGAAAGTATGGCAGAACAAATGAGACAATTGATGGAAATAATCAAAGGGAAAGCAACTCAAGTTCCCATCAAAGAAGCACAAGATCCCACTTATCCTCCGGGAATCACCCCACAACGAGTCTCAGTCCAAGAAAACCTGTTTCAGGAACCAGGACAGTCTGCTAGTGTTCACCTAAAACAAGACACTGTGTATGAAGAGAAGAAGACACCACCAAAGGAAGAAGGAGAATCTCAAAAACTCGAAACAATAGAGAAGAGACTGCGAGCCATTGAAGGAGGTAATATATTCGGATCTCTCTCAGTGGATGACCTCTGCTTAGTGCCAGACGTCATAATCCCTTCGGACTTTAAAGTACCGGATTTCGTAAAATACGACGGAACGAGTGATCCCATCACTCACATCACACTGTTCCTAAGGAGACTACAACCACTCACAAAAGATGAAAATGTGTGGATTGCACTTTTTCAGGAAAGTCTCACAAAATCAGCATTGCAGTGGTATCTAAGTCAAGGACCAAGAAACATCAAAACTTGGAATGACCTTGCTCAGGCCTTCATCGGCAACTATAAACATATTATGGACTTGGCTCCGGATCGCCAAACTCTCCAAAACATGGAGAAGAAAAAGCCAGAAACTTTCAAGGAATATGCCCAACGGTGGAGGGACTTAGCTGCACAAGTTCAGCCACCCATGACAGAAAAAGAAATGGTCACTTTGTTTGTCCAGACACTGAAATACCCATATTATGACAAACTCATTGGCAATTCGGCAACTAATTTCTTCGATGTTGTCATGTCTGGAGAAAGGATCGAGCATGGGATTAGGACTGGGAAGATTGCTGAGTCCTTTAGTGATCCTATGAAAAGAGGAGGACCATCCAGAACAAAAGATGAAGAAGTACAACAAATAGGACGCGAAAGAGGGATTCCCCTCATAGGTACTGTGGCTACCGGTCCTCGCCTATCCTATTCTGCCAAAAGGCCCAATTATTATCCTACCAATAGGCCCAATGACTATCCTCCCAATATGCCCAATGATTATCCTTCCAATAGGCCTAATGATTATCCTCCCAATAGGCCCAACAATTATCCTCTCAATAGGCCTAATCAGTTACGGCCACCTGTTCCGACTCCTTCAGTACCCACACGAAGACCAAAAGAAGTTTTTGCACCAATTCCCATGACTTACACTGAGTTGTATCCAAAACTCATTGAAAGTCAACTTATCCGTCCAATTCCTACAAATCCATTTGGACCCCCATATCCAACGTGGTATGACCCCAACATAACTTGCCCATATCATGATGGCGTTCCAGGCCATGGCTTGGAAAATTGCACAGCATTGAAACGTATAGTCCAACAATTAATCGAATCAAAGTGGTTGGACTTTTCCGATGAACCGAACGTCACTCACAATCCATTGCCGCCTCATCAAGAAAAACCAGTCAATATGATAGAAGAACACCGGCTGATGAAAAAGTCAGTCAATGATATCATAACCCCTCTTAAGCATGTATATTCATGCCTTGTGAAAGAAGGGATTATCATGGGAAAGCCTTCTTTTGGACATGAAGAAGTTGAAGATGAGGAATGGTGCAACTTTCATGACAGTAAGAGTCATTCTATCCAAGAATGCTCAGAATTCCGTAAGAATCTGCAAAGACTCATAGACTCATCCCAACTTATCATTTTTATGTCAGATAAAGATGATGATGTGAATGTGATCATTAAAGAACAAGAAGTCAATGCTATACCAATCTCAAAACCTACTCTTAAGCCGTCAAGTCCCGAGGCCATTGCTCTACAAATCAAACAAAACCGAGGTCAAGCTGCTAGGCCCGATGTGATTGGTAATTGAAAGTGAAGATTTTGAGCTGGAATTACATTGATTTTAGAAGGGCTCCAAGTCAGATCTGACCTAACAGTCCGCATACATTTTCGAATGACAGGGAATCCTTTGAATAAACTTGTATCTTTGAAAGCTTGCAAAAGTAATTTAATAGTAAAAATCTCCTAGATTTAGTCCAGAATCTAGGGTGTAGTCTTTGTTAAATGGACACCTGCTATTCTTTTTCTGGTACAACAAAAAGATGTTGCGTGTGCATTCTACCACTTTTTAATCCCATTATTACTTCTACACATTCTACCAATTTTTACCAAAAATTCAATTATTACACCTACACATTCTACCACTTCTTACCAAAAATTCCGTTTTTATATCCATCTCTCACTCCTTTCCATTATACTATCCATTATTGCTATCACACTTTACTTTGAAAACGATACTACTCGTGGGTGAAAATAAAAAGTTAAGTGAGATTTAATAGTGGCAATCTTGAAAGTGCTGTCAAATCTAGTAAGAAGGATTTCATATGTTGCACCCCAACTCTAAAAAAAAAGAATTCATAGTGGTTATCAACATCCTTGCAAGAAGTTTGGGGTTAGTTTCCAAACAAGGTAGCTCTCATATTAAATGACTTCAGTGGCCTCCCAATTCTCACAAATGCTCAATACAAAAAAAAAAAAAAAGATTCTCAGTTTTCCGCAACACAAATTCCAACAAAGGAAAGAAGTTCATCCCTTCCATCAAAAGCCATTAAAGGGAAAATTTAAAAACAAAAAAAAGAGACAGAGAGCAAACACAAGCAACTAAAGCCACTTTAATCATTTCACTTCAAGAGGGCTATGATCTCAGTTCTTTGCAACACAAACTCCGAAAAGAGAAATTCATCCTTTCCATCAAAAGACAACAAGGGAAAATTCAAAACCAAAAAGGACTGAGAACAAGCATGAGCAAGCAAGGCCACTTGAGTCATCTCACTTCAAGAGAGTTATCAAGTATGTCATCACCATAGCTCACAAAAAAAAAAAGGGAAACAAAAAAAAAACAAAAAAAAAAAAAGAGGAAAAAGGGCTCAAACTAGAAAAAAAAAAAAAAAAAAAGTGAGCTATGGATTCTAGACTGAAAACCTGCAAAGGCGGTTTAGAATACAAAAGCAACCCTCAAACCAAGCATGCATAAAGATCACAATAGTTGGGGGGCAACAGATGAGGTCTAACTTTCTGGAAAGAGTGGCAAGTTTGAGGTCATCACTATTGAGTTTTTCACCATAATCAAATTTGCTCACGAGTAGTATTAAAAGACCCTTCTTTCACACCACTCAAACTTAACTTTATTCAGACCTAATATTTACCTCTTAATATCATTCTCATTCAGCTAAAAGACTGCCACAAAAAAAAAAAAAACATTCAAACTTAACTTTCCTCACACCTAACATTTACCTCTCGATATCATCCTCATTCAGTTAAAAGGCTATTATTGTGAATCATGTTTCTACCTTATTGCCTTGCACAGTTTATGTCTTCGAGTTGGAAAGGGAAGAATGGCAGGACATTTTAATTGAAAACAAAGACCGTAAATTACTTTGTCAAGCTTTGAAAATTGATGAAAGTTTTTCTTTAAGGCTAAACCATTATTCATTAATGTATGTAGACTTAAAAGTAAGGAGATAGCTTGAGTCTTTCTTTAATAAGATGTGGTTCTTGTAAGAGAAATTTACGATCAAGTGCCATCACAAAGGTCTAGAAATCCTCAACCTTCTGTTAAATCAAAGGCGAGATGATATCTCTTTCCACATAAACACCATAATCAAGGGGGCAAAGTAGTCTCTACTAAGCGCAAGAAAAGTACTGCCAAGAAAGAAGCTCAATAGACAAGGGGGCAAGTCTTATGGATCAGAACCTGAGTCTAAGGAAGAGCAATCATTCGGACTGTAACATGGGGGTAAACAAGTGTCCGCACGGCCAGAAGAAAATGGGCAAAGCAGACATTGAAAGTAAAGCCTTTGATGGTATCAAATCCATGACAATGGATGAGTACCCGAAAGAGATATAAATTATGAGGCGGGCCAACTTTAAAGAAATTGAGGCCAAAATTCAAGAACAAGTCAAAGAAAGGGGATTTTGAAAAGAGTTGGGCTTTTGAGGCAGTGAACAAAAGCTGGAAAGCATAAAGAGATTCAATGATAGTCCAAGAAGACAATTATAAAGAGGATCCAGTAAAGCAAAGATATGAAGAACTAGATCAATCCAAAAAAAATAAAAAATAAAAAAATAAATATAAAAATAAATAAAAAAAAAAAGAACCATCAATTACACATGCTTTGCATTCATGCATTTCACATCATGCATGCATGATTTTTACACGATAGGAATCAAATGGGAAACACATCCACCGCACCGTTACAGCAGTATAAGCTGAGATCTCAATAATATCAGCTCTTACCAATCTATCACTGGATACACAGCTAATATGCGGGACCAACCCGCATCAGGAATTCAAGGATAAGGTAGACAATATGTCAAAAGCCTGGCAATTGATTCAATAATCGAGACTACACCTGGAAGGACAGGATTGACATCAGCTAGTAGTATCCAAAATAAGAGATAGCTATAGCCAAGGATAAGGCAGATATCAAAAAGGATAAAGTAGACAATATTGTCAAAAGCTTGGCAATTGATTCAATAATCGAGGCTACACCTGGAAGGACAGGATTGATGCCAGCTTAGCAGCATCCAAGATAAGAGATAGCTGTGGTCAAAGATAAGGCAGACATCAAGAAATATTGTCGTTGAAACTTTGTCAAAAGCGGACAATGGATTCAATAATCGAGGACTGGATCAACGGATAAAAAAAAAAATATCTATCAAAATGAAGTAGGATCTACTTTTCCGGTTAAACGGCGGATACGGTACTCCGTGACTCTCAAGTCGGTTCTCTCAGTTGCCCATAATAACTGATTCCTTCACCCCTTCTTTCTTTTACTTCCTCCTAGAAAATGGATCCTACTTTTTCCGCCTTGCGAAAGTATTTCCCTTCTCTCCCAATGAACATCCTCAAAAAGATCTACCAAGTTCGCTGTGAACGATTAAGAGTTCTGATGCACAAAGGAATCCCTGAAGATGTGCGGTGGTTAATCGAAGCCAAGGTTCGTCTGGCAGGTGAAATCCCAGAGGCATTTGTGTCTCACATGCCTGGTATAGGCAAAAGCTCTTATGCCAAAAAGCGAAGAGCGAAAAGGTTACAAGTCTGCCATAAATGTGGACGGTGGACTTGTAATACTAAATGTCGTTCTTTAGGGATAATCTCTGATAATCGAGAAGATAAAATACGATTCATTAAGAATGGCCTGAGTAAAGACTCGTTGGATGATATCCAATTGACTCTTGAGACGCATTCTTGTGGATCTGTGCAACGTGAACTACTTGGTTTGTGGAGCATTTTTCATGAAGAACGAAACCGTTACAGTCCCGGGAATCTAACTGTAAATGACCCTGTTTGCCAGCTTGTAAGAAAACTGGATGGGAAGCGCATCCTCGACTCATAGAAGCCGTTAATGCCGTTACTGGACGAAAAACCAGTGGAAGATGTGAGCCACAGTCACAATTACTGTACATACAGTTTGTTATATTTGGAAAAGTTTGCATTTTCTTTTGACAGATGTACACGCTCCCCTAAGTGTAATCGACACGTTATCTCTTTTCATCACTATAAATGCGTGTTCTTCCTTCTGATTAAGCAGCGGATAAGATACCCCGTGACTTCTAAATTCGGTTATTCCAGTCTCCTACAATAACTGATTCATTTCCCTCTTCTCTCAAATTCTTCTCTCATCAATGGATTCTACTCTTTCTGCACTGCGAAAATACTTTCCTTCCCTTCCAATAAAAGTCCTTAAAAAGATCTACCTGGCTAGATGTGAAAGAATCAGAGTTTTTACACGCAAAGGCATTCCCGATAATGTGCAGTGGATAATTGAAGCTAAGGTCCGTTTGGCGGGTGAAGTTCCAGATGCATTTATGCCCCGCATGCCCGGTTTAGGTAAAAGCCGTTATGCCAAAAGGCGAAGAGCAAAGAGACTAGGCGTGTGTTATAAATGTGGGCGATGGAATTGTATTACTAAATGTCGCTCTTTAGGATACATCTCCATAAATCGTGAAGATAAAAGAAAATTCATTAAGAATGGCCTGCGTAAGGAATCTCTGGAAGATATCCGAGAGACTCTTGAAACGCATTCTTGTGGAAAAGTGCAAGGTGAAATTATCAGTTTATGGAGGACTTACCATAAAGAACGAAACCGTTACAGTCTTGGGAATGTGGTTTTAAACGACCCTGTTTGTCAGTTTGTAAGGAAACTGGATGGGAAGCAAATCCCCGACTTATAGAAGGCATTGAAGCCATTACTGGACATAAATCAGTGGAAGATGAGAGCCACGGTCATGATTCCTGTACATATAAGCTGTCATTTGGCTTTTCTTTTGACAATAATGTACTTGCTTCTATAAGTGTAATTAACGCATTATCCCTTTCATCACTATAAATATGTGTTAGTTATTATCGTTTCCTACAATCACTAATTTCTTTCTTTGCCTCCTTCATCAATGGAGTCTTCTCTTTCCGCCCTACGAAAGTATTTTCCTTCCTTCCCAATAAATGTTCTTAAAAAGATTTATCAAGCTAGATGTGAACGATTCCGACTATTTATGCACAAAGGCATTCCTGATAATGTGCGATGGCTAATCGAAGCTAAAGTTCGTTCGGCTGGTGAAGTTCCAGATGCGTTCTTTCCCCGTATGTCCGGCTTTGGTAAAAGCGCTTATGCCAAAAAGAGAAGAGCAAAGAGGCTAGGCGTCTGTCACAATTGTGGATGGTGGATTTGCGGTGCTAAATGTCGTTCTCCAGGAGTGATTACCAGAAATCGTGAAGATAGAATAAAATTCATCAAGAATGGCTTGCGTAAGGAATCTCTGGAAGATATCCGAGAGGTTCTTGAAGCGCATTCTTGCGGAATAGTGCAATTTGAGGTTGTTGGATTATGGATAATTCTCCAAAAAGAACGAGAACGTTACAGTCTTGGGAATCTGACCTTAAACGACCCTGTTTGCCAGTTTGTGAGAAAGCTAGATGAGATGCAAATCACCGATTCATAGAAAGCATTGAAGCCATTACTGGACGCAAAGCCAGTGGAAGACGAGGATCAAAGTCACGATTACTGTACATGCTAGCTGTCGCTTTTGAAATTTTCCTCCCCTTTTGGTAATAATGTATCCACTCCTGACGTGAACCAAAGTCACGATTACTGTACACGCTAGCTGTCGCTTTTGAAATTTTCCTCCCCTTTTGGTAATAATGTATTCACTCCTGACGTGAACCAAAGTCACGATTACTGTACATGCTAGCTGTCGCTTTTGAAATTATCCTCCCAATAATGTACCCACTTCTGACATGAGATACAGTTATGATTACTGTATATAGCTGCCACTTTTTAAAATTTTCCTTCTCTTCCAACAATCACGTACCTACTCCTGACGTAAGCTACAGTAGTGACTACTGTACATGCTAGCAGCTATTTTGAAAATTTTCCTCCTCTTTTAACGATAGTGTACCCATACCTGACCAGAGTCATACTCGTGACTACTGTGAATAGCTGGCAATAATGTCTCCATTCTTGAAAATAAAATTATTGCCTTATCTCTTCATCTCTATAAATATATCCTCTTTTCTCACAAAGGTAAGGATAGGAATGGAGAAAACCCCAACTCGTAAATCCCGAAGTATTTGTGTATTTTCTGGGGCTTTTCCTGGAAAAGATGAAGAGTATTTAAAAGCAGCCAACCATTTGGGAAGAGTATTAGCTGAGCGAAAAATACATTTAGTTTATGGAGGAGGTAGTGTCGGATTAATGGGAGGTGTAGCATCAGCAGCATCTCTAGGAGGAAGTCAAGTTCTGGGTATTATCCCTGGACCTCTGAAATTTATTTCTGGGGGCACGATTGGAGAAGAATTAGTGGTTAAAAATTTGCAAGAGCGTGTGTTACAAATGCTTTTAAATGCTGATGCTTTTATCGCTCTACCAGGTGGTTTTGGCACATTGGGAGAAGTCTTTCAAATTGCTTCCATGGCCCAACTTAATTTGCATAAGAAACCCATTGGGCTTTTAAATGTTAACAATTTCTTTACAGGTCTGATAGCTTTTATGGATTATGCTATGCAGAAGAATTTCATATCAAGAGTGGCACGGCGAATCATAATATCCGCAACAACTGCTGAAGAATTGCTAGATAAAATACAAGCTTTTGTTCCTGAACCAGATCCAGCAATGATTCAGATAGACTGGACACGACAGTCTTTCCCGACCAGTTCACTCCCATAATGGTCCTCTACTCACCCTGTTGAAGTATTGTGGAAGAAAGAAGCGATCTGATCCGTTTTTCTTGTCCTTTAGTTTTATTATCAGCATTTTCTTTCGCGTTTCAGTTTTTCTTTTCAGGAAATTTCTTTTTATAAGATAGTTTCGTCCATGCTGATATTAAAACCATGCGACAATGCCTTTAGGTTGGAATGGCTGAGTAAAGAGTAATTTTTATTACTCTTGAGACGCATCCTATTAGGTCTACTAGGCATAACATTTTGGGGTAGTTAAGCTTTAACCTTATTCGGATGACATATCTCACAAGGGAATCTATATTTACTGAAGAAAATATTAGATGAACCTTGAATATTGATTCCAAACATCCACTCCATTTACATAATTTGTCAGTGTTATTGTCATCATCAAGATTCACTCGTTTTATCGAAGCCTAATTCTTTGCGCTCGCCAATTATGAAAATTCACACTTTCGAAGAAAATTATTCCAATTTCAATTGCTTTTATATAAATTTCGCTCGAGGTCCTAAGGAAAGCTCCTTAGCCTCAAAATCAATTTTCATCATCGGGGTTTTAAGGATGGAACATTTGCCTCGAAAATAATCAATTTTCATCATCAGGGTTTTAAGGATGGAACCTTTGCCTTGAAAAGAATCAATTTTCATCATCGGGGTTTTAAGGATGGAACCTTTGCCTCGAAAACAATCAATTTTCATCAATTCGGGGTTTTAAGGATGGAACCTTTGCCTCGAAAACAATCAATTTTCATCATCGGGGTTTTAAGGATGGAATCTTTGCCTCGAAAATAATCAATTTTCATCATCAAGGTTTTAAGGATGGAACCTTTGCCTCGAGATCAATCAATCAATCCGAGGTTTTAAGGATGGAACCTTTGCCTCGACATCAATCAATCAATCCGGGGTTTTAAGGATGGAACCTTTGCCTCGAGATCAATCAATCAATCCGGGGTTTTAAGGATGGAACCTTTTCCTCGAGATCAATTATCAATCCGAGGTTTTAAGGATGGAACCTTTGCCTCGACATCAATCAATCAATCCGGGGTTTTAAGGATGGAACCTTTGCCTCGAGATCAATCAATCAATCCGAGGTTTTAAGGATAGAACCTTTGCCTCGAGATCAATCAATCAATCCGGGGTTTTAAGGATGGAACCTTTTCCTCGAGATCAATTATCAATCCGAGGTTTTAAGGATGGAACCTTTGCCTCGACATCAATCAATCAATTCGAGGTTTTAAGGATGGAACCTTTGCCTCGAGATCAATCAATCAATCCGAGGTTTTAAGGATAGAACCTTTGCCTCGAGATCAATCAATCAATCCGGGGTTTTAAGGACGGAACCTTTGCCTCGAGATCAATCAATCAATCCGAGGTTTTAAGGATAGAACCTTTGCCTCGAGATCAATCAATCAATCCGGGGTTTTAAGGATGGAACCTTTGCCTCGAGATCAATTATCAATCCGAGGTTTTAAGGATGGAACCTTTGCCTCGACATCAATCAATCAATTCGAGGTTTTAAGGATGGAACCTTTGCCTCGACATCAATCAATCAATCCGGGGTTTTAAGGATGGAACCTTTGCCTCGAGATCAATCAATCAATCCGAGGTTTTAAGGATGGAACCTTTGCCTCGAAAACAAATAATCAATCAATCAGTCCATCTTACAACGATAGGAGCTTTCCTATCGTTAGAGGTTCTAAGGACATTTCCTTAACCTAAAACAAACAATCAATCCATCAGTCCATCTTACAACGATAGGAGCTTTCCAATCGTTAGAGGTTCTAAGGACCTTTCCTTAACCTCAAACAAATAATCAATCAATCAGTCCATCTTACAACAATAGGAGCTTTCCTATCGTTAGAGGTTTTAAGGACCTTTCCTTAAACCTTACTGTTTGGGCGGCGAGAACATTCTCAATGCCTACCTAAGCCGGACGAAATTTGGTAACGACTTTGCATACATCATGTCCCATGAAGCATGCAAAGGGGGGCAGCTGTTGACACCCAATTTCGTCCGGGTGTTTTAAAATTTTGAAAAAAATTTTATTAAAAAAAATTAATTTAAAAAAAAAATATATTACTATTATTATTAAAAAAAATTTAATTAGTTTAAAATATATTTTTGTTTTGTGAAAATTTGATTTAAAATGATATATGTGTGAATATGTGTATGTTTGAAATAAAATAAAATTTCATGAAAAAATGACAAAAAATTAAAAGTTTGAGGTAAAAATGACAAAATTGAGAAGTTTCGGAAAAAATTGACAAATTCTAAAAGTTCCAGGAGCATTTGGTAGTTTGTCACATAAAATTTTGAGCCTGCCGACGTTTTTTGCTCCAATTGACAGAAAACGACAAAATTGTCAAAATCAGAAGCTTCAGGAACTTATCCAGAGGCTGAGAGACGTAAAGGACTAAAATTGTCATTTTACCAATTTAAAAGATAAGTTTGAAATTTTTTATTAATTTATCCATCAACAGTTCAGCTAAACTTCCTCTATAAATAGCCCCCCAAATTTTGTGCTGAACACAGAAAAAAAATAGAAATGAAGCTTAGAGCTCCGTTTTGAAAAAAGAAAAAATTATAGCCTAGGTCCCTGGCCCTCTTCTCTTCCTCTCCAGAAAACCTAAACCTTCTCTGACCTTTTTTTTTTTTTTTTTTTTTTTTTTTTTTTTTTTTTTTTTTTTTCTCTCCCCCCGCGCGCGTGCGTTCTGTTCTTCACGTTTCCAGAATTTCAAATTCAGTTTTTAAGGGTACAACTCTCATTTAATCCTTCATCTTTTCAATTTTCTTTCACTTTGGTCACTAACCTTTTATTTTGTTCTTGCAGAATTAATTACTAACCCTTTTAATTTTTACTTGTTTGTTTATTATTTGTTTATTACTAACCCCTTTTTTTATTGTTGTTATTAACTTACTAACAACTAACTTTTAATACTATTATTGTTACTAACCTTTTAATTTTTGCATTATTACTAACTTTTATAATTGTTGTTAACAATTAATTAACTTTTATTATTGTTGTTAATTAATTAATTTAATTAACTTGGCTAACTTTTATTATTGTTGTTAATTAATTAATTTAATTAACTTGGCTAGCTTTTTATTATTTTTGTTAATTAATTAATTTAATTAACTTGGCTAACTTTTATTATTGTTGTTAATTAATTAATTTAATTAACTTGGCTAGCTTTTTATTATTTTTGTTAATTAATTAATTTAATTAACTTGGCTAACTTTTTATTTATTGTTGTTAATTAATTTAATTAATTTGGCTAACTTTTTATTTATTGTTGTTAATTAATTTAATTAATTTGGCTAACTTTTTATTATTGTTGTTAATTAATTAATTTAATTAACTTGGCTAACTTTTTACTGTTGTTAATTAATTAATTTAATTAACTTGGCTAACTTTTTATTATTGTGGTTAATTAATTAATTTAATTAACTTGACTAACTTTTTATTATTGTTGTTTAACAATTAATTTAATTAACTTTGCTAACATTTATTATTATTTTTAAAGTGGATGGCCAAAAAGCCCCACTTTATTATTATTAATTTTTTTTCTTTATATAATTTTTTTATTTAATTCACCTTTACCCTTTACTAATTAATAAATAAATGAAAATTAAAAGAAGATTATTTTGTAATTAATTATTAAGGCTAATAAAAATTATTTTTAAAAAAGCCAATTATTTTTATTTTTATATACATGTTTTTAATTCTTTAAAGATAACAAAAAGTTAAAATTAATTTTAATAGTTATTTTTATCCAGTAAAAATAATAAAAAAATAAAAATAAAACCTGTTTAAAAAAAATACATGAAAATTAAGACTTTATATTTTACTGATTTATTTAAAATATAACTTTTAAATCCACTAAAATAATAAATATTTTTCATTAAACAAGAAAACAAAAAGAAAATTAAAACAAGATAAGAAAAAGATAAGAAAGATAAGAAAAAGATAATAAAGATAAGAAAGATAAGATAAGATAAGAAAGATAAGAAGGAAAAGAAAGAAAAGAAAGAAAAATATAGAAAATAAAAATTTTTAGATTATTAATGAATCTAAAAATTCTATAACAAAAAGAATTACGAATTAGTAATAAAACTAATAATTAATTCCATAAAAATAAGAATTAAATAATTAACTATAAATTAAATCAACTTACATATCCGGATGATCCGTCAGGATCTGCGGTTTAAAAAAAATATCACCCTTTTAATTAAATAAATTAAATAAAAAAAAGATAAAAATCCATATTTACAATATGGATTAAATTATTTAAAAGTTCACCAAATTCCGTGTCCAAATGACTCGGCAGAGTCCATGGTTCGGAATCAAAAATCTTCCGTGTCCAAATGACTCGGCAGAGTCCATGGTTCGGAAGTATAAAATTTCATACAAATTAATTAATTTAAAAATCCACATTTCGACTAATCCAGTTAAAATTTCTAATTTTGAAAATTAACTGAGAATTATTTAAAAGCAAAGCAAAACAAAATTAAAATCAACTAAGGTGCCAATTTTTGGGCGTTTTAACAAAGTTGTTTTAACGTAACCGTACTCCCGATCCCCGAACTCTCGCAGACCAATTTTAAGGTGACCAATCGACCTAAGAAAACTGATTGGTGGCGACTCCCGAAAACGGCCCGCACGTTGCCACAAAAATGATATTAAGCTATATAGAAAAATGAATTTGCCGTGTACAGTCTGTTGCACTCCAATTCAACAGCACTTATTACCGTCACAATTACGTAAAATTTCATTTTTCTTTTGGTTATTCACAATTATAAATCCAAAACACATGAGTCTGCAAAAAGAGCCATGCTTGTTTTTCTAGAACATGAAAAGCCACCAAATTAATGCATGTAACGTTTAAAGAAAAAGTAACAAAGATAAAGTTTAAATTCCAGCCTTAGCCATGCATCCCTAACGTTAAAACTATTTTACCAGGGCACTGACCACAATTACGTACAGTTGATTCTTTTAGTTATTTATTTATTTTTTTTGCAATCACAATTACCAGTTGATTCTGGAAGCAAACCAAACCGCAATAATGCACTTTTTTTTACAATTTGTAGTTATATACGCTTAAAAGTCATCAAACACTTTCCATGGTCAGAAATAAAAGATGAATTTGCACTTTACGAATTGATTGACAGGTCCCAAATTGCTTATGAAATTTGATATATATCCCAGGTGGGGTCTCATATTGTGGACAATGCCCCTGGCGAGCAAAACGGTTTGGATAGGAATGGATTAATGGGGGTATTTATTGTGGGACCTTATTTGTTCATTCACACGAAACGGGAAGTGGAAGAGTAGTAAAGTGACAGAAAATTGAAGCAACGTGCTCATGTTCGCATTAATAGGTGCTTGCATTAAAGGGTTATTTGGGTCAAACACACGATTTTGGGAGACTCATTTTTAATTAAATTACTAACTTTCTAATATGTCAATATTTACAGTCATATCCCATCAGATCTTGAGACTACATGATCGCCACCACAGTAAAGGTGAGTATGAGTTGGGTTGATTTGATTTTATGGTAGAACTGAACTAACCTGAAAAGTCATCAGTTCTAAAATTTTACTACCCAACTCAAAAATTGAGAACCAAAACCATTGTTCTGAGTTTTTCAACTCTAATTTTCATGTTTTTTTATTTATACTATATATTTATAATAATACCAAAATTAAACAAAATTACATTTATAGCCAATTTATGAAATATTCAATATAATGTACAATTAAATTAACAGTTAATTACATGTACTTAAACTATTCAAAAGAGTTTAAAATGTTAATACCAAAATGATTCAAAAGAGTTACTTGTGTAATATTTTTCATCTCAATTAATTTACTTCCCTTCAATAATTCCAACATTAACATAGTATTCAACATGGAAAGTTGAGCTTTTAAGACCATCTTCTTCAGTATCAAAACCTAAAATATGTTGATGTTATAAATTTCCAGTTTTGTATGGC
Source organism: Aquilaria yunnanensis (assembly GCA_039654915.1). Taxonomy (NCBI): domain Eukaryota; kingdom Viridiplantae; phylum Streptophyta; class Magnoliopsida; order Malvales; family Thymelaeaceae; genus Aquilaria; species Aquilaria yunnanensis. Next base: position 96,851,361 of record CM077597.1, read on the forward strand.
TCATAAATGGAAAAAACATGAAGATTGTGTCATAAAGAGTAGTTTCGAATAGAGAGATCGAAAACAAAATGATCTAGAAGTAGTCAGTCTAAGAATGAAAGTGACACTACTAAAAAAAATCATTTTCCCAACGGCCATTTCCAACGGCTTCGCGTTGGAAATTTTAAAATTTCCAACGCGAAGCAGTTGGAAATAAGACGTTGGAAAACCAACCGTTGGAAGTCCATTTTCCAACGGTCAAAGTGAGGGCCGTTGGAATTTCCAACTGTCAGCCGTTGGAATCTGAGCAGTTAGAAATTTTCCAACGGCTCTATTATTTTTTTATTTTTTCCGTTTTCCAACGGCCTTGGCAGTTGGGAAATTGAAATGTTGGTTTCCAACTGCCTTGGCCGTTGGAAAGTAGGTTTTTTGATATTTTGTATATTCCTGTTCTATTTCCAATGCATTTCTTTAAACGTCAAACGGCTTAGGCGGTTCCAATTTATTGTATCGTATTTAATCACATTCTGAACAGGTGCACGTGCATATATTCAGTTGTAAATCTCAATGAAAAGATACACAATTGATAGTACAGAATCATGTCATAAATATAGTTATAACATACAACTGCTTGTATGTGACAGCTAGAAACCAGCATCTATCCATACAATATTATGAAATAAGCAGCTAGGGAAGCCATATTCCCATGATTCAATGGACCTACTTAAAGCTGCCTCACTAATCTATGAAAACTGTTGCAATTCATATTAAATTACAGAGACTGCTTATGAAGTAACAAACTTACTTCTCCCTCAACTGGCTTGTGCACAGGTAATCAGATAGGATTAATATATGCCGCAACTGGGCCTCATTGAAAGACACAACCTTGTGGAATAAAAAATCGAGACACAGATCAGAGACTGTGAAGAATAAAATATTAGTTCAATTTCGTAATCCAAGAGAAGAATGCCTACAAAAGCAGGAAGCTTTGAGCTGATTGAGTATTGAGGCAAGTCATTGCTTAGTCTTTCTACCCTGTTAACCTACAAGCGAACAGAGGTTTAGCAATTAAAGAGATAAGTAAAACAACCTGCAGTCATTCCATAAAACAACTTCATCTGAGTTCATAACAAGCAAGGCAACCCAATGCCTGCCAAGGGGCACAGTAGCCATTCTCACCTACATGACGTGATTCCATAAGCCATTCTCACCTCCATGATGTGATTCCACAATACAGTGAGTAAGGGGGCTAAACTATTGATATACCCGTCAACTTCACTCTAAAAATTTCAGCCAGTTTCAACTGAAATTCTCTCCAGTCTGAAACTGTACCATCAACTCACAGCACCAACTCAATCACTTTTAAGTATTCATTATGCATGATTAGATGTTTTTTCTGTCTCCAGTTCTCATTTCAGTCTTTCAAAAATTAAACAGAAAATTGGGTCGTGCAGACTGTTCTCTCTTTTCTTTTTAAAACAATTCATTTTCTTGATAAGAGAATAGAATAGTATAGAATCAAAGGAGCACCAAGGGGGTGCAAGCCGTTTCAAAACATCAGGAACCAAAAAAATAACACTAGAAAAAATTTACACCTTATGAATCTTTACAAAATAAAAACCTAAAATGAAACAGAATGTCCAGGAACACACAACAGAGAACACTGGAAAACAAAAAAAATTAAATAAAATAGAAAAAAAATTAAGGAAAAAAAAGAGTACCACATAGCCACCTTTTAAAAAGAAGTTCCACAAATATTACAAATCCTTTAAACAAAAACAAAAAAAGGGTTAAGGACAACAACAGAGAATCAATACATACATGTCAAACCTAGAGCCCTTGAAACTTGATAAAAGGATATATGAATTCCCTTGAAACTTAACTAAAGGACAATAAATTCATATACAGAGAAAACATAACATTGACGAAAAAACTTGGACAATGCTTTAATATTTATGCTGAAAGAATGAACGAGAATGAAAAGACCAAAAATTCTTAAGTAGAGAGCAACACAACAGAATTTACCAGATAGCTGGTGATTGATACCTGTAAACACCAGAATAAACACCAGTATAACTAAAAAGACCCAACAATCACAACGTTTGATCTTTGTCCTTTTCCCCGCCAGGCCCTTTGCAATTCCAGCAAAGCAAAAGTAAAACTCAGAAAGTTCAGAGAAAAGAGAAGGGTAGGGCAGCTGCTGTTGCCCTTTTCTCTAAGGCAATATCATTGGTCATACCAGCACTGTCACTAGAAACTCAAAAATGGCGATCAACCAATAAAATTTTGTAACATCAGCCATAAGCCATGTGTTCCCATTTCATGTTTACTCTTCACAAAAAAGAACAAATAGAAAGCAGTAAGGGCATGAGAATCTTAGCTCATCTAGCCAAAAGCTTATCTAGTTTGCCCTGAGCACCAAATTGTGAGCACCTACATAACTTCTTTTTCTTTCTTTTTTTTGGATGGACCAATATTCAATAACAATTAAACCCAGCAAGTAAAACCAAAAGCAATATATGACGCTCAATGAAGATAAAATGCCTTTTACCTAAACAGATGTAAAGACAAATTATCCAAAACAGAGTGAAACAGTGTATCTGATAAAGGAAAAGAGCAGATTTCATACCACAACATAATAAAGGGTCTTGTGGTCAAGAAACAACTTCGCTAAGTAACAAAGGTTCTGGCCATAAACCTTGTTCTTCTTGCCATCAACCTGTTCAAATGATCAATTGAATGATAAAACCCTACAGTATAGTACATGAATGAATGAACTAAATGAAAACCATTATTCTAGCACACACAGGAATTGCTGCAAACTTAATGAAAACCGTTACTCTAGCATGCACAGAAATTGCTGCAAAATTTCAGAACACTTCAACTTTACATTTACATTAAAAAATTGCCAATGATCATTTGCTTCACTTTCACACAACATTTTTTTTACACTTTTAGAAAAGGAAAACTTAAATCATATCAAAACATGCTGAAACAAACTCTTCACAATAATAAAATAACAATCCCAACTGGAAAAGCAAACATTCTATGCAAGCAGACACACACACATACTAGAACAGAGTATGCGAAGCTTATATTGCAAAGCAAATAACACAAGCAAAACTTTTTACATCATACCTCAAACATGGACAACGTACCACTTCGATATATCTCGTCACCAAGGGGATGCTTCAAATCACACTTTTTCTACATAAATAGACAGGTCAAACAAAGAGTAAATATTTACTGTTGCATTCATGTGGAAAGAAAAAAGTCAAACAGGCAGCTTTTCTTTGCATATATGGAAATTAGAAAGACTTATAAGAGAGCATGTAAGAGGCAGAGAAAAACAAACAGGAGGAAACCAAATCAAACCATTTGTCTGAAAAATAAAAGCATAAGGAAGGACACTTGCAAAGTAAAACTCTTATGTTCCAGAAGGTAAGTGCCATCACTAGGCAGGATGGTAATCCTCAATCATACTTCTGAGACATCATATCTCAGTTTCCTATATCAGACATCTAACAAGCTCCACAGATAAAGTGCAAAAATATTCACATCATAGGAATCAGCAGCTACACAAGTCCCTCAAAAACCTCTTTGTTAAAGATCCCACCAGACATATGAAAGATCTGCTGTTCTTTATAAAATAGATGCTGCATTTATGGCCCAAAGCAAATGTTGATGTACAACAACAGAAATTCTCAATAAAGAATTATGTGTAGTTGGCAGGTACAAAAATCTAAAAGACCAAAAGATAAAGTAGAATGCTCGCCTCAGGATTTTTAGGATCCAAAGCACTAAGCATTTCCCTTAACACATCTGCCAGCCCACGAGCATTCTGAATCTCAGACAAGCTAGAAAGAAGAAGAACAAGATTAATTTCAGCAGAACCATGGCAGCAGAAAACGAAGTGCAAAAAAAGATGTGCATAAAGAGAGTGTAGGAAACTAATACACAAATATCATTCGCTCACTTTCATTAAGCTAATTAACCATGGTAACGGAATAAAACAATTTTTTGATCTTATCTTAACAAAACTCTGCTGAACTTATACACTTCAATTGATTTCTTTTACTTATATATTTAGAAATGATAACTTTAGATATGTTCCAGTGAATCAAAAAACTGGCATCATAAACTTTTGAAGAACTAGTAATGAATCCACGTGCTTGGCCTCCCCCAGCTAGTTCCAATTTCAAGGATAATGTTCACACCTGTTTTTGCATCCAGGACCATTTTCTATGTTCTAAAGCATGAAAGCACAAATAACATTCGGCATTCCCAAGGCCGAAAGCATAAATAATGGCAGATAATCTACTAAACTTTCCAAATTTTTGCTAATTGGTTTTTAGTCTTTTTTTTCATAACTACTAGTACTTTTTATTCATTTGACTTTGGTCCTTACAGATATGCATAAACACAAATGGATCAGCTAAATACACAACCAACAAAGACAGATTAGAATACTTGAAACGTTAACATGTTTAAAGAAAAAAGAGTTAAGAGGTATGATGAAGAGAAACCTGAGCCAACATCTAAGGCACGCATGCCAGGCTGTAAGTGCTTCTCCAACAACTGAAGGCATGTTGCATGCATATGTGGTGCAGAAATGGTGGCATTGTACCCTATGGGCATAGGACTATCAACATAAGGTGGGTTTTCGTCGGGCACAAATAATGCTCGATCAACAGTCTCCATTACTTCAGCAACCTCGGTTGATGATATCAGACCATAACGACGTAGATATTCCACCATTGCCTTGTTCTTGTTGACACCACTTCCACTCAAAAAGCTCTAAAATTTAACCCAAAAAAAAATATATAAATATGGTTTTGAAGTTCCCGGCCTCTAGCATGAAACCAAAGACAAAAAGTGAGTATGAAAAAATTAGAATTAGCGCAGCTAGAATGATGAACTAATGAGCAACATCATTGGAAACAGAGAAACGCAAGAACAAAAACTCAGCAATTTCACTATACGAAACCCTAGATCCGACAGCGCGTCCCAATCGGCAGGATCAGATGAAAGAGCGAGCAGAGAGAATGAGGGAGGGAGTACCTTGACTCCGGAATTGGAGGCTCCGACTGTGGCATTTTCGGCGAGGGCGTCCGTACTGAGCTTGCGCTTGAGGGGGTTGGAGGAAGGAGGGCGGGGAGGAAGCGGGCTTTTCATCTTGGCAGCGGGGGCGGGGTGGGAGTTGAGATCGGGCGGCGGCGGATCGGCTTCTCGCAAGATGGCGTTTCTTGGCAGCAGAAAGTACTTCATCTTCAATGGAAGCACTGCGTTTCTAGTGGAGCAGAAAGAAAAAGGTGAACAGAAAAAAGAAAGAGAAGAACGTTAGGGATTTTGGGCAAGGAGACGAGAAAGATGGAGTAGAGAGAGATGTAGGCTTAAAATTTTTCCAACGGCCAAGGCAGTTGGAAAAATATAAAAAATTTCCAACGGCTTAGACAGTTGGAAAATTAAAAAAAATTCCAACGGCCAAGGCAGTTGGAAAAATATAAAAAAATTTCCAATGGCTTAGGCAGTTGGAAAATAAAAAAATTTCCAACGGCTAAGGCAGTTGAAAAAATAAAAAAAAATTTCCAACGGCTTAGGCAGTTAGAAACAATAAATACTAAGATATACAATTTAACTCGCTATTTTCCAACGGTTTAGGCCATTGGAAAAGTGTCCGTTGGAAATTTTTCAAGACTTCAAACGGTCAAGCAGTTGGAGATTTTTTTTTTATAAAGGTCATTTTTTTCACAGCTTCCAACTGCCGAGGCCGTTGGAAATTTGGAAAAAATGATTTTTTTAGTAGTGTGATAAGTGAATATGGAGAAATTTTGTAAATGATCCAACAATTTTCTTATTGTTTTAATTTGGGATATCAGTTTAAGAGTTTAATATAAAAACATAAGATGACCATCATAATTCTTCATATATGTATGTATGTTTGTATGTATGTATATTACTATAATTTTTATTATATAATTATATATATACATCGGGTTAGTTTCATATGAAATTAGAACCAATTAAAAAATCATCGGTTCTTTTATATGTAGAACCAACCCACAAACCATGATCTATTTTTACACAATCCAATGGGGAGAATTCGGATTGGGTTTTGGGTTTACCCAACCCATGCTTACCTCTACGCCATAGTCTACACCACTCAACCCCTGCATTACTAGCCCCCGTTGCTCACTCATCCTCGGTCTCAATAGCTTGATCCCGCTCTTTAGCCTGCCCACTTTAGCCGACCCCATTCACAACCAACTAGACCCATCGCTCTTTAGCCACAGCATGGGCATTGCCAGACAAGGGCGTGGGAAGGCAATTGTTAGCACTTGTATAAGGGGCTATGGGAGGACAGACGAGGAGGGATATGTGGCTGGGCAACGGCTGGATGGGGAATAGAAGTGGTGGGAGTAGGCAAGGTTGAAGGATGGGGTGAATTAAGCAGGGTATAGCTGGGTGAAAAGTTGATTGTAATTATTAAGTGTTACTTCATGGGCAATTAACAAATAGTCCAATAACGCGTTAATGTATTTGAACTAAGACAAAACAAATTTGGCAAGCAAAAACTCAGAATCTCTTTAAATTTTGATGGACCAATCAACCACATAATCAATAAGAGCTTATGTGTAATACGTATTACATTCCATACTATTCTTGAGATCATTATTTATGCGTTCACTTTTTGCTTCCACTTCCTTGATAACCGACAAGAAAGGAATTACTGGAATTTCAGTTTTAGGGACATGTTGTTACTAATATAATATTTAATATGAAATGTCAAGCCTGATAGTTGTGTGATGCGGAGACTTCACGTAATGTTGGAACCAAAAGCAGGTCCGACTTCCTTCTAACAGACGCACCAAAACTCTCAGTCATGTCCAAATCTTGGTATTTCTGGCCATCAGGTAATGCCCAATCAAAATGGTAGAGCAAATTGGCAAGTGGGAGCTCCACATTGGCCACCCCGAAAGCAATCCCAGGGCAAATCCTCCTCCCAGCACCAAACGGGATAAAAGAAAAATCCATGCCTCTAAAATCCAACGAGTTGCATTCGAACCTCCCAGGATTGAAAGTCTCCGGATCAGTCCAACACTTGGGGTCTCTCCCAATTGCCCAGGCATTCACTATGACTTGGGTCTTGGCTGGGATTTCATACCCACTGATCTCACACTTGTCTGTGTTTGTTCTGAAAAGTAGAAGTGGGAGGGGTGGATGGAGCCTTAGGGTTTCTTTGATGACTGATTTCAAGTAGTTTAGCTCTTTAATGTCGTCTTCATCTACGGCTCCTTTGGTCCCTACCACCTGCCTCACCTCCGCTTGTGCTTTCTCCAAAACGTTTGGATTTCTCAGCATTTCTGACATTGCCCATTCTGTTGCTGTAGATGATGTTTCAGCCCCACCAAGTAGGACCTGCTGTAAGATGAATAAATAAAAGTTGCACACGTTAAGGACCAGCTAGTCAAGTGGACTTAGAAGACGAGGTAGCCAATAACATGTGAAACTTAAAACAATTACGCATGTGATAAGGAAGGTAGAGCGAATTCCACCAATAAAAAAACAAATTAAAAAAAAGACAAGAATAAACAACAAAAAAAAAAAAAAGGTTCTAACACTCCGTAACTACTATTCAAAATAAAAAGCTACGAACTTTAAATCTAGCTCATATAGCAATCCTCTAAGTTCATGTAACTTGAGGGCCCCTCGAACATCACCACAAACTAGTGATCATCATGAGAAGGTAAAGCCAATCACTTACTAGGATGACAGATTTGATGTTGGTTCTTGTGAAGGGAAATTCAAGCTCCCCGCGATCCTTAATGCTCAAGAAAACGTGAACCAAATCATCTTCGAGCTCGCACCTCGCTGCTTCCCTCTGTGCGATGTGCTCATTTACTATGTCTTCAAGAATCGAATCAGCTGCCTTGAATATCTTATCAACGGAAGCTTTTCTTCCGGTGATCCATGTAAGCACCTTAACGGAAGGGAACACATCACAGATGCTGAAACCCGAATTCATCTCGGTTATAATCTGCGTAGCACGCATGAACTTCTCTTCTTGCTTCCCTTTTGAGCCTATCGCCGCCCGCGAAGTGACTTGGTACATCAGAGAAAACAGCATCCTGCTGAGGTTGATCTGTGAGCCTGCTTGAGCAGCGATGTCCTTCGTGAGATTCGAGACCTCCTCCTCCCGTATGGACCGAAACAGCTGCACGCGCTTCGCACTGAGAAGCTCGACGGTGCACAGCTTCTTCATCTGTCTCCAGTACTCCCCGTAAGGGGCAAACGCGATGTCGTTATGGTTGTAGCTAAGAACACGTGTGGTGAGTGAATCAGGCCTGTTGGCAAAGTTTAGGTCCTGAACTTTCATGACTTGTTCAGCGATTTCAGGGGACGAAACGAGGATTGTGGAGATCTCCCCGAGCTGGAGATGGATGAGGGGTCCGAACTTGGCTGCCATGTCCCTCAGGTCATGATGTGGCAGGCCTCTCAGTTGGTGGAGGTTACCTATCAGGGGCAGCTTTCTAGGGCCGGGAGGCAGCTTTGGTCTGGTCTTGGAATGGCTCCAAATCTTGACAAGCACGAACAGGAAGGCAAGGAAAGTGAAAAGAGCAGGAGATGAAAAGAATTGCTGCTCCATGTTGGCTAGAAGATTGGCGTGGGAGCTAGGCTTAATCTTGATGTTCCTTGTTGGGTCCAGTTCAGATATATATTTGCTGAGACGGGCCTTGCAGAGTCTAATTACTTTTCTGTTTAAAAATGAATAAAGATTTTATTTTATTTTATTTTTGTTTCAAACAGAATAAAATTACTCCTTCATAGGACAATTATATCAAAACGAAAATTTGCTGACGTATGATCTAATTAATGATGGGGCTTGTTACTCTATATATGAATGCATAATTTTGTTTGTGCGATGAAAATAATCACTTTTTTAAAGATACTATCGCTTCTATGAAAATGAAGAAATATGTGGCCTAGACAATAGTAAGCTATGACCCTGTTATAATAAATAGCCCATTTGATGACTCGTAAAAGAGGGTAATTCATTTTCTTTTATGTTGAAAATAATAAAAACATCTATGATTTTATTAGCAAAATCAACAATTATCCTCCTATTTTGGAAGCTACACTTTTTTTTTTAACACTTTTTTTGGAAAGCTACACTTACCTGTGAATCATATATATAAAGTCCTCAACTACAGCTAAGCCTAAAGAGGGAAAAACTAAGCTTTTTTGCTAAGCCTTCTCTATATATATAGAAACTTTGGCATCTAACGAGTTGACCACCATAGCAAGAAAGTACAGGATAGTTTAATTGTCAATGCCCAGAATCTTCTTCAACATGGCCAGAGAATTATTGACATGAGAAATGTTATACATACTGCTCTTGATTACCTCCCGCTGACCTTGTTGTGGAAAAACCCAACAAGGCACACGTACTGGTTCGAAATGGCAACCAGAGGCGGATCATGTGGTAATTATGGATGTCCATGGACCTCCTTTTTAAAAAAAAATTATTAATAACATATATATAATTAAGTAATTAGACTCTTTAAATTTTTTAGTAAACCCCCATAATTTTTATAATATTTACTGGAACAAAATAATAGATCTCTTTTGCTTTAACAAAAATAAAAATATATCAGTCTCTTATTTTCACTAACAATTAAGATAATGGAAAAAGTTCTACATTAGTCCTTCAACTTTCATTCATTTTCCTATCTAGACTTAGAACTTTTTTTCCCACTATTTTTCTTTAATTCAAAAGAAAAATTGCCAAACTAATTTGATAAAAGATAAGGTTAATATGCTAAGTAGAATATATATATATATATATAAAGTTATAAGGGTGAAAATATTTTTATCTCTTACATTATATATAACATAAATATTTCACTCATCTTCTTCATAGTTTATATATTTTTTTAGTAGTTCAACCAATGATAGAAAAAAAAACGGATAAATTAAAGCTTTTTTCAAATTTTCTTCTAAATTTTTTTATCATACACTATAGTATATGTGAACTTATAAGTTTCATCATTAAATATTAGAGTTTAATAATTATGTATGAACTCGGACCCTCATCTATAAAAATCCTGGATTCGTCACTGATGGCAACACTAAGCAGTGTCTAGAGGTCATGGCCGTGGCATTGTTTGAAGAGATTGCAAAAGGTCAACCTGAATTCCGAGTTGGTGAATTCAAGTAGCCCAATCACTACAAGGTGGAAGAGCATTAATGATTGAAGAAACAATCATATTTAGTTATATATGGTGCAATTGATATGCAACTGAATAAGTCAATCACATAATATATAGTAGCACATGCAATTGAATGTTGCCACTGAAACTAGTAGTCGCATCTCTTTGGATACACATTAAATAAGCAATTGCTGATATTAATCACAAACAGCAATAAAATTCAGTCAAATCATGCAACTGAGAGTCAGTCGCTTAACTTTGTTTATGTTTTTTAAGTTTTCATTTTTTATTTGTTATATTTGATTTAAAACATTTCCTATCATTAATATAATAGTATTAAATATTTATTGTTTTAAATAAATAACATTTTAATTTTTATTGTGATTATTATAATTATTATAAATATGAGATAGATAATAATTAATAAGAAAAAAAATAATTGAAAAAGGAGAACGAGCAAGGCTAAGAATAAGAAGCTGGAAGAGGAAAAATAAGGTGAGACCCAATGCCAAAGGAAGAAGAAGAAGAAGCTAGAGGAGGAAGAAGAAGGAGAGACCGAAAGCTAGAGGAAGTAGAAGAAGCAGCTGGAGGAAGAAGAAGAAGAAGCTCGGGAAAAGGAGCAAGGCTGAGAAGAAGAAGTAGGGACCTAAGGCAAACAGGGGAAACAGGGGCAATTTATAGCGAAGAAGTGACTAAAATAGTAACTATTGTTTTTTTCTTTAACTGACATGCTACTAAAAGTCAATTTTTTTAAAATTTACCATTAAGATACAACTATTGGGAAATAATGATATATGTTGAAGAACCAGAGGCGGCAGGTCAGAGTAAAATAAATTATACCTGAGCCTAAATAATTTAAATCCCAAGGACAAAAAAATATAATGATATATGTGTAGAATCAGGTTTATTATGGTGAAGCGACTTTTTTCTTTCTTTTTTATTATTTAGGATATTACAACAGTAAACAAAAAATATTATGTAAACAAATAACAGATTATATGGCATGATATAAAACTCATTTGTCCTAATCACTCTAATAAAGTGGTGAAGGGATACCATGAGAAGTGTGAGGTAATGGGTAGGCTCCTATCTTTGTCACTTTTACATACAATGTGATTTAAAGTTGGTTCAAGTATCTTTTAGACTCTGAAAAAATAAACATTTTCCTATCTATCTATACTATAAATATCTCTTACTTTTTTTTTTACTTTAATACTCGTACGATGTTTCTATGTACGAAAAAAAATTAGTTTTTGTTAGTCAGAGTTCGTAAGTTACCTTTGCATGATTGAAGAACAAACAACTAGCTTAAGGCAGTGGACTAGTCTACCCTTAGTCAAGGGTGGCTTACGGAACTAAAGCACATACGCGTGTTTTGACCGGCGATGGAGTTGGTTTAATATTTTAAGATCCCCAATTTTTTTTATTTTCACACATATACCACTAATAATCACTAATATGCAATAAACATCATATGTAATATTATTTCATCTACATTATTTGTTAAACAAATATTACACACAAACACATTAAAATTCTATTTCTATGTTATATCATATCTCAGTAATCAGTATTGTTCTAAACCATATATACCAATAATTGCACTGATTTTATAAGACCGAAGCAAATGGGCCAATGGATATTAATGGCCAATTTATTTTAACTTAAATTAACTGATTTATTTTTATTTTTATATTTTTTTACTTAAAATTAATTTCATTTGAAAGTTAATATTATTTAGATGTAATAATCCATTTCAAAGTAAATTTTCATGATGTTGTTAAATTTTTATGAATTTTTTTTAATTCCTTAAACTAACAAAATTTATAAAAATTTAATAAGATTACAAAAATTATATTTTCAATGAATTATTGTAACTACATAATATTATATTTTAATTAAAATTAGTTTTAGATAAATAAAATATAAAAATAAAAATAAATTATTTTAAAATTAATTAATTTAAATTAAAATAAACTAAGATACTGCCTGAGTGAAAAGACAACCCAAAATATTGCTTTCATATATTTATTCTTTCCGAGAATGATATTTGACTTCGGGAATTTCTTGCATCTACCCTGGTGGACGTACATCACTAGATAGAACTCTAACGGTGTTAATATTAGATAGATAAGATAACTTTTTGACTTTTAAATTTTTTAATTAATTGGAAATATAATTATAATATTTTAAATTTAAATTAATAATAAGATAATCATACCTCATTATCTCCATTAAATAACAAGAATCATTTTCCACGATCGTGATAATTTAAAACAATTTATAATTTTTATGTAACAAGTACAACCTAGCCTAATCTAATTCTTCTTCTTCTTCTTCTTCTTCTTCTTCTCTCTCTCTCTCTCTCTCTCTCTCTATCTCTCTCTCTCTCTCTCTCTCTAAGTGTATATTGATTTTATATTTTATAGATAATTATGATATTTTGAATTTAAAATTAATAAGAAGGTAATCATATCATTTTTAAGATTTTTGCCTACAGTCTTAGACATCAGATTGATAAATTTAAATACGAAACTAACATAGTTAGACACCATAAAAGTTGTCATAGACACTAAAACAATAGTTCTAGACACCAAAACATTAGTCTTAGACACTAAATTAATAAATTTATACATCAATATAACATAATTAGACACATAGAAAATATAACTAGATACCTAGAACACCAGTACTAGACATCAGAATAGCTAAACTAGACACTGGAATAGCAGTACTGGACACTAGACTACATCAATGTAAAATACTTAGACATAAAAAAGTAGTACTAAACACTAGAATAATAATTATAAATACCAAACCAACAGTTCTAGACACCACTTTAGCCAATATATGATATCAATTCCACATATACTACAAGCCAAAATTGCGAAGATGCTAGCATTTTCATTTGAAAATGGTAGATTTTTTCTCTACATAAATAATTAAAATTTTAGGCATTATTTATTCTATGATTATAAAAAATTATTTAAAATGGCAACTCTCTTCCCTAATAATAACTACCTTATTTACTCTATAATTATATATATTTTATTTAAATGGTAAATTTTCTTTTCTTAATAATGACTACTTAATACTGTTAATTTCACTGTTAGTGGTAGGCTATACCATGGGGAATGATATAATGACTCTTTGACTTCTCCGCAACCTCTTGTTCTCAACCGTGCATTCATTGTCGCAGTCTACGTTCAGAAAGAGGAGGTGGTCCAACACCAAATAAAAAGTGGTTAAACCGAAAAGCTTTGGACATGGTAAGGAATCAGGAATATACCCTTGTATATGGTTCCAGTATTTAAAGTTTAAACAACATTGGCATATAAGGTTTATGGACCCTTTTTTCCTGAAAAAAAATATTCATAAGGTACAATTAATTAATTAATTAAAGTTTCTTTATTTTTTAATAAACCCTATAAATTTCATAAATATTTACCCTTTAACTTCATAAATTTTTCTATCTAGCTATTGAACTTTTGCTGCTACTCTTTTCTTTTTCTAATTCAAACATATGGGAAATTTGTGGACCCAATAAATAAACACAATTAGATAAAGTTAATAAGCTAAGTGGGAAGAAATGTCTAAGTTTAAGAGCTAAAAATGGAACATATGTCTCTTACATTCTACACAATATGGATATCTTGTCCACCTTCTTCATATTTAATATAATTTTCTAGTCATTCGACCAATGGCATAAAAAATGCTAAATTAGAACATCTTTTGCGTTTTCTTCTAAAAAAATATTTGTTTATAATTATACTCTTATATAGTATATTTGAATTTATAAGCTTCATTATTTAATGTTAAGGTATAATAGTTATATGCATGGGAGAATTACAATTTTTTCCTTAATATTTACCTAAAATTACTTTGCCCATTTTATTTCAAAAACCTCTTAAAAGCTTCCTGAGCTTTCAGGAAAACAAGACTTATAATTTATTTTGAAGGTTAAAATCAATGCATTAACCTGTTTTATTAACCTGATACTATCTATTTTGGAGGTTAAAATCAATGTATTAATTATATTCTAAGACCCCAACTTTTAGTTCTTGTTTAAGTTTTTTGCTTCACATATAAACTACTTCATTACTTGTATATTTTAAATGGCATAACATATTTATATATATTTTTCCTTTTAACTTATCATATAATTAATTTTATCCTTATGATTCAGTTTTTATTTACTTTTCATTATTTGTATGTACTTTCTTTTTTTATATCTTCCATTTTTTTATCACCTACAATTAATAACATCATTTTGGTTTAAAAAAATGTTATCACTTTATATCTCCCTTGCTTTTTTCAAAACTAGTTGTGGTAACTATTAAAGCAAAAATGATAATGCTTATTTAACAATATGGAAATTTTATAGTGCATTTCGTTCAAATCAATGAGACATTTAGTCATTTCGATGTAATTTTAGTTTTATATTTTTTTTATTGATTAATTATTGTTTAAGAAACTGTTACTTAGAAAAATGTTTCTTCATTTCCTTAATTAAAAAAGACACTAGTTTTTTGAGTAATGGTGACAGCTAGAAGACAAAGTACAACAAAGAGCAGTGACATTCATCAAATAGCACCACTTTTTGAGCAAAGATAATGATAGAGAAGACTTTACAAAAGAATATAAATATGAAGGGTTAGTGAATTATAACTCAAAAGAGAGTAAGCGGTCTCAATTTCATTTAATATTAAAGATAAAGTTAAAGAATTATGACCAAATATCAACTGAGCACCTCGAAAACTGATAAAGAATCAATAAGCATTTTGTTGAACAAGCTTCTTTTATTCAACAAAATAATTAAGTAGTGAACGATTATATAAAACTAAAACTACAACAAAAAGACCAATGATGTATTAATTGAAACAAAAAATTTTTTTTGAAGTTTTCACATTATTTTAAATATAAGCCTCATCATTCTTCATTTTTAGGTTAATAGTTACCGTAACAAGTTTTGGAAAAGAAATGAGAAGGACAATTGCAAAGCTTCTAAACACCAAAAAAATAAATACAATCAAATTTTTAAAATAAAAATGGTATTCTTAGTCAGTGGCATTTAAAAATTTGAAATATAAAGATAAAAAAATATGTACATAAAATAAAAAGTAAATAAAAACTGAATCATAAGAAAAAAATAATTAATAGATGGTAAGTTTAAGGGAACAATATATATATATATGCATTATAGTAGTATTATATTATTTAAAAAAATTATTAGTAATGAAGTAATTTATATGTTAAGGAGAAAACTTTAACAAGAACTAAAAGTTATGGTCTTAAAGTGTAATTAATCTATTGGTTTGAATCTCCCAAAGAGATAGCAAGGGCAAGTATAGGTTTTTTTTTCTTTTATAAAACTAAGTATAGATTTCTTAAAATCTTAGCAAGCTTTTAAGATGTTTCTCAAATAAAAGAGGACAAGGTGTTATTTTGGGTAATCGTCAGGGAGAAGTTACAATTCATCCTATGGGTATACGGGTAATGGAGATGGTGAAATCTGTAAACAAAAAAAATGATATAATGATTCAATTGAGAAAGTATTGGAATCCAATGATGTGATCAAAAAATGGAACGTAAGTGACCCAATAGAAAGTACTTTAATTTCTTTTATTTTTTGGCCGATATTTAATTTGGTGACCCCATTAAAAATTTTATGAGTTATACATTTGCGAAAGTTTCCTCCACCTTTCCAGCTCCTTTCCAGATTCTTTAGTTTTCTTATATTTGTGGTCTTTGTGAAGTAGCTAGCTGGCTGCACCTTAACTTTGTTATGAGTTGTTCGATGAAAAAATAAATTTGTTATATTGGTTATAAAGTTATGAATGACTAAATTAGAATTAAGGAATGATCAATTCAAATAATTTAAAAAAAATTGAAACATTTCAAAATTATTGATGACCAATTAATTTGATAAATAGAAACATATATGGCATGAAATCAAAGTAATGTTTTTGAAATTTTTGCACAAACTGGGATCCACTATAAGTCATTAAATTCTTGTAGGCTAAAGGCACAAATGTGATATTTAGGACATCTTTTACGTTTTAGTATAGAGTGGTAAAAATATATGGGTAAAATCCATCAATGATCACCTAGCTTATTTTTCTATCTTAAATGAATATTTGATCTTTAAATTGTCCTACCGAGGTATCTTTTCTTCTACTGCATGCCCTAGTTAAATACTTTCTGTCAACTCTAGTGTTAATTCTAACAGAAAATGCTGACCTGGTATAAAAAATTACTAAAATAAGTTGTAAAATAACACTATCAAGCTAGATGTGAACGATTCCGACTATTTATGCACAAAGGCATTCCTGATAATGTGCGATGGCTAATCGAAGCTAAGGTTCGTTCGGCTGGTGAAGTTCCAGATGCGTTCTTTCCCCGTATGCCCGGCTTCGGTAAAAGCGCTTATGCCAAAAAGAGAAGAGCAAAGAGGCTAGGCGTCTGTCACAATTGTGGATGGTGGATTTGCGGCGCTAAATGTCGTTCTCCAGGAGTGATTACCAGAAATCGTGAAGATAGAATAAAATTCATCAAGAATGGCTTGCGTAAGAAATCTCTGGAAGATATCCGAGAGGTTCTTGAAGCGCATTCTTGCGGAATAATGCAATTTGAGGTTGTTGGATTATGGATAATTCTCCAAAAAGAACGAGAAGGTTACAGTCTTGGGAATCTGACCCTAAACGACCCTGTTTGCCAGTTTGTGAAAAAGCTAGATGAGATGCAAATCACCGATTCATAGAAAGCATTGAAGCCGTTACTGGACGCAAAGCCAGTAGAAGATGGAACAAGGTCACCGACTCCAGAAAACCCGACGTTGCCACAGCTTGTCGCTTTTGAAATTTTCCTCCTCTTTCAGCGATAATGTATCCACTCCTGACATAAGCCATAGTCACGATACTGTGCATGCTAGCTGACGCTTTTGAAATTTTCCTCCCATAATGTACCCACTCCTGACATGAGCTATAATTATGACTACTGTATATACCTGCCACTTTTAAAATTTTCCTTCTCGTCCGGGGGTTTTAAAATTTAAAAAAAAAAATTATTAAAAAAAATTAATTTAAAAAATATATTTATTACTATTATTATTATTAAAAAATTTAATTAGTTTAAAATATATTTTTGTTTTGTGAAGATTTGATTTAAAACGATATATGTGTGAATATGTGTATGTTTGAAATAAAATAAAATTTCATGAAAAAAATGACAAAAAAATTAAAAATTTGGGGTAAAAATGACAAAATTGAGAAGTTTCGGGCAAAATTGACAAATTTGGGCCTAAACGGACGTTTCTGGCCCAAATTGACAGAAAACGTTAAAATTGTCAAAATCAGAAGCTTCTGAGCTTATCCAGAGCTGGAGTAACGTAAAGGACTGAAATTGTCATTTTACCAACTTAAGAGATAAGTTTTGATTATTTTTATTATTTAATTAGGAACAGTTCAGCCAAACTTCCTCTATAAATAGGCCTCCAAATTCAGTGCTGAACACATAGAAAATCAGAGAAAAAAAGTTCAGAGCTCCGTTTTAAAAAAGGGAAAATAGAAGCCTTAGTCCTAGCCTCTCCTCCCTCTGCCAAAACAGTCCCAAAATTATTTTTTTTCTTACGTTTCGACTACCTTCTTCCTCCGTTTTCTGTTTCTTTCTTTTGCTGTCGCCGTCCTATCCCGCTGCCGTCGCCCTGCCGCCGCCGTCTCGCCGTCGCCGTCGCTCCTACTCCGTCGCCGCTGCCGTTGCCGTTCCGCCGCCGTGCCCACCCGTCCTGCCGCCGTCGTCCTGCCGTCGCCCAGCCGTCCTGCCGCCGTCGTCCCGGCCGCCGTCGCCCCGCGCCCTCGTCGCCGTCGCCCGGCCGCCCTGCGCCCTCGCCGCCTCCGCCTGCCCCTCCCGTCACCCCCCTCCTCCCCGTGTCGCGTCTTCTCTGTTTTGAAAACAGAGATTTCAAAATTTTAATTTGAAAAGGGTAAACCTCTATTCCATCCTTCATCTTTTCAATTTTTTTCAAAACGTTTTTATTTTGTTCTTGCAGAATTAATTACTAACCTTTTTTTATTTTTACTTGTTTGTTTATTATTTGTTTATTACTAACCCTTTTTTTATTGTCGCTATTAACAACTAACAACTAACTTACTAACTTTTATTATTGTTGTTAATTAATTAACTTAATTAAACTTGGCTAACTTTTATTATTGTTGTTAATTAATTAACTTAATTAAACTTGGCTAACTTTTATTATTGTTGTTAATTAATTAATTTAATTAACTTGACTAACTTTTTATTATTGTTGTTAATTAATTAATTTAATTAACTTGACTAACCTTTTATTATTGTTGTTAATTAATTAATTTAATTAACTTGACTAACTTTTTATTATTGTTGTTAATTAATTAATTTAATTAACTTGACTAACTTTTTATTATTGTTGTTAATCAATTAATTTAATTAAACTTGGCTAATTTTTATTATTGTTGTTAATTAATTTAATTAACTTTGCTAACCTTTATTATTATTTATTTTTAAAGTGAATGGCCAAAAAGCCCCACTTTATTATTATTAATTTTCCTTTATATAATTTTTTTATTTAATTCACCTTTTACCCTTACTAATAAATACATAAATCAAAATTAAAAGAAGATTATTTTTTTTAATTAATTATTAAGCCTAATAAAAATCATTTTTTAAAAAGCTAATTATTTTTCTTTTATAAATTGAATAATTATTTAAATAATAAATAACTTTCACTAAAAAAAAAAACTAAAAGAAAGATAAGAAAAAGATAAGAAAGACAAGAAAAAGAAAAGAAAAGAAAGATAAGAAAAAGATAAGAAAAACAAGAAAAAGAAAAGAAAAGAAAGATAAGAAAAATAAAAGAAAGATAAAAGAAAAAAAAGAAATATAAAAGAAATTAAAAGAAAATTAAAAAAAAAAAGAAAGTAAAAAAAAAAAAAAGAAGTAAAAATATGAAAATAAATTTTTAGTTAGATTTAAAAATCATTCATAAACAAAAAGAATTACCATTTAAAAATTAATTCCATAATAATAAGAATTAAATAATTACTATAAATTAAATTAACTTCCATATCCGGAGGATCCGTCAGGATCTACGGTTTGGAAAATATCAAACTTTTTTTTAAAAATAAATAAATTAAATAAAAAAATAAAAATCCATATTTTTACAATATGGATAAAATTGTTTAAAATTTCACCAAATTCCGTGTCCAAATGACTCGGCAGAGTCCATGGTTCGGAATCAAAAATCTTCCGTGTCCAAATGACTCGGCAGAGTCCATGGTTCGGAAGTATAAAATTTCATCCGAATTAATTACCAAAATCCACATTTTCGACTAATTCAGTTAAAATATCTAAATTAACTGAAATTTTTTTAAAAGCAAAGTAAAACAAAATTAAAATCAACTAAGGTGCCAATTTTGGGCGCTATAACAATATTGTTTTAGCGTAACCGTACTCCCGATCCCCGAACTCTCGCAGACCAATTTTAAGGTGTCCAATCGACCTAAGTAAACAGATTGGTGGCGACTCCAGAAAACCCGACGTTGCCACAGCTTGGCGACTCCACTGGGGACCTAAGTTAGTGAGTCGAGCCTAAAGTTGATTTGTTTTGATTTACTTTGCTTTACTATTATGTGGATTTATATATTATTTTTACTTAAGTAAACATGCATAATGCATTCACAATATGAAGCTCTATACCCGAGCTTCCTTAAATCAAACACGATTCTTTCTAAGCCGAATTAGTGTTGTTGTCCTTGTGAGGCCATAGTCTCCAAGCCTTCACCGGTTTCAAAGTAGCAAAGTAGTGTATTGCCTTTTGAGACGGTTAGTCTCTGCATGGGCCCACGAAAAGCTACGACTCGAATTAATCCATTCCTTACATAAACCCTAGAGGGTAAGGAATCGGGCCGTCACTATAATTTAGTGACGGGATTCGGGAACTATCCCTTGCCTTTTTGATAAGCCACCTTATGCATATAGAACTCCCCACTTAACCATAGAACTGACCATAGAATTTCTACCATTTTACCAACGCAATAAGCATATCCTTGTTATGCTGTGTTGTTGTTCTACACTTTTATATTCTTCGTGTCTTATATTTATGGTTTTAATCCATTTTTTCCATAATAGTTCATGAGCTGTTAATTGCTATTAACTCATTAATAACCTTATTTTTCTTTTCTTGTACTTCTGTTTAGTGCAATTATTTTTCATGCATCAAAACCACGCATTAAATAACTTTTGATCTTTCTAAATAACAACTAAAAGTCTTGAAGTTCCACGATAGTGGATAATCAAACTCGCTCATCGCATGCATGCATCCATTGCATCAATCACATACATATAGAGTCTAATAAAATAAATCTTACTTTAAGAAGGTAAAATTGGACCTCAACATCGATATTCAACCCGGCTCCAAACAAAATTAATGGCAGATCAAGCCGAAGGACGTCTCATAGAGATGGAGTCCAAAATTGAAAGTATGGCAGAACAGATGAGACAGTTGATGGAAATAATCAAAGGGAAAGCAACTCAAGCTCCCATTAAAGAAGCACAAGATCCCACTTATCCTCCGGGATTCACCCCACAACAAGTCTCAGTTCAAGAAAACCTGTTTCAAGAACCAGGACCGTCCGCTAGCGTTCACTTGAAACAAGACACCATACAGGAGGAGAAGAAAATATTGCCAAAAGAAGAGGCAGAATCTCAAAAGCTCGAAACAATAGAGAAGAGACTCCGAGCCATTGAAGGAGGCACTATATTCGGATCTCTCTCAGTAGATGACCTCTGCTTGGTTCCAGATATCGTAATTCCTTCAGACTTCAAGGTGCCAGATTTCGTGAAATACGATGGAACGAGTGATCCTATCACTCATATCACATTGTTTCTAAGGAGACTGCAACCACTCACAAAAGATGAAAAAGTGTGGATTGCACTTTTTCAGGAAAGTCTTACCAAATCAGCATTACAGTGGTATCTAAGTCAAGGTCCAAGAAACATCAAAACTTGGAATGACCTTGCTCAGGCTTTTATTGGCAATTATAAACATGTTATGGACTTGGCTCCGGATCGCCAAACTCTCCAAAACCTGGAGAAGAAAAAGCAGGAAACTTTTAAGGAATATGCCCAACGGTGGAGGGACTTAGCTGCACAAGTTCAGCCACCCATGACAGAAAGAGAAATGGTTACTTTGTTTGTCCAAACACAAAAATACCCATATTATGACAAGCTCATTGGCAATTCAGCAACTAATTTCTCCGATGTAGTCATGTCTGGAGAAAGGATCGAGCATGGTATCAGGACTGGGAAGATTACTGAGTCCTTTAGTGATCCAATGAAAAGAGGAGGACCATCCAGAAAAAAAGATGAAGAAATACAACAAATAGGACGAGGAAAAGGGATTTCCCTCGTAGGTACTGTGGCCACCGGACCTCGCCTATCCTATTCTGCCAATAGGCCCAATCATTATCCTCCTAATAGGCCCAACAATTATCCTCTCAACAGGCCTAATCAGTTACAGCCACCTATTCCGACTCCTCCAGTACCTGCACCAAAACCAAGAGAAGTTTTTGCACCAATTCCTATGACTTACATTGAGTTATATCCAAAACTCATTGAAAGTCAACTGGTTCGCCCAATTCCTACAAGGCCATTTGGACCCCCATATCCAAACTGGTATGACCCCAACATAAGTTGCCCATATCATGATGGCGTTCCAGGCCATGGCCTGGAAAACTGCATAGCATTGAAACGTATAGTCCAACAATTAATTGAGTCAAAGAGGTTGGACTTTTCCGACGAACCAAACATCACTCACAATCCATTGCCGCCTCATCAAGCAAAACCAGTCAATATGATAGAAAGAGCACTGGCCGATGAAGAAGTCAGTCAATGACATCATAATCATAGTCTTTGCTAAAGAAGGCATTCTGCTATCATCTATATCAACGGTAGCAAAGACCAATTAACCTTCTCTTCTAAGTTGGTGTGACCCAAATGCCAAATGTAACTGAAAATTGTGTGGCACTGAAACTCAAAGTCCAACAATTGGTCGAGTTCAAGTTGCTAGGCCTGATGTGATTGGTAATTGAAAGTGAAGATTTTAAGCTGGAATTACATTGATTTTGGAAGGGCTCCAAGTCAGATCCGATCTAACAGTTCGCATACACTTTTGAATGACAGGGAATCCTTTGAATAAACTTGTATCTTTGAAAGCTTGCAAAAGTAATCTAATAGTAAAAATCTCCTAGATTTAGTCCAGAATCTAGGGTGTAGTCTTTGTTAGATAGACACCTGGTGTTCTTTTTCTGGTACAACAAAAAGATGTAATGCGTGTATTCTACTACTTTTCATTTCTACACTCTTTGCCATTATACTATCCATTATTGCCATCACACTTTACTTTTTGACAACCGGTAACTCTTTTTGTTCTCCAACAAAAATATGTTATATACCACTTTTTACCAAAAATTTCATTTTTACCTCTATCTCTCAATCTTTGCCATTGTACTATCTATTATTCCCATCATACTTTGCTTTCTAAATGATACTACTCGTGGGTGAAAATAAAAAGTTAAGGGAAATTTGATAGTAGCGATCTTGAAAGTGCTGCCAAATCTAGTAAGAAGGATTCCAAATGTTGCACCTCAACCCTCAAATGGAATTCACAGTGGTTATCAACATCCTTGCAAGAAGCCCGGGGTTAGTTTCCAAAGAAGGTAGCTCTCATATTAAATGACTTCAGTGGCCTCCCAATTCTCACAAATGCTCAACACAAGAAAAGGTTCTCGGTTCCACGCAACACAAATTCTAAAAAAAGAAAGAAGTTTTTCCCTTCCATCAAAAGCCATGAAAGGGAAAATTCAAAAAAAAAAAAAAGACTGAGAACAAGCACGAGCATGCAAGGTCACTTAAGTCATCTCACTTTAATAGAGTTATCAAGTATGCCATCATCATAGCTCACACAAAAAAAAAAACAAAAAAACAAAAAAAAAAAGAAAAAAAAAAAGAGCTCAAGATAAAGCCAAAGAAAGAAAAGATAGAAAAAGTGAGCTATAGATTCTAGATTGAAAACTTGCAAAGGCGGTTTAGAAGACAAGAGCGACCCTCAAACCAAGTGTACACAAAGACTACGATAGTTGGGGGGCAACAGATGAGGTCTAACTTTCTGGAAAACGTAGCAAGTTTGAGGTCATCACTATTGAGTTTTCCACCATAATCAGATCTGCTCACGAGTAGTATTAAAAAGACTCTTCTTTCACGCCACTCAAACTTAACTTTCCTCAGACCTAACATCCTCATTCAGTCAAAAGACTATCATTGTGAATCATGTTTCTACCTTACTTAATACTGCTCATGAGTAGTATTAAAAGACCCCTCTTTCACACAACTTAAACTTAACTTTCCTCAGACCTAACATCCTCATTCAGTCAAAAGACTATCATTGTGAATCATGTTTCTACCTTACTTAATACTGCTCACGAGTAGTATTAAAAGACCCCTCTTTCACACAACTTAAACTTAACTTTCCTCAGACCTAACATCCTCATTCAGTCAAAAGACTATCATTGTGAATCATGTTTCTACCTTACTTAATACTGCTCACGAGTAGTATTAAAAGACCCTTCTTTCACACCATTTAAACTTAACTTTCCACACACTTAACATTTATCTCTTGATATCATTCTCACTCAGCTAAAAGACTATCATTATGAATCATGTTTCCACCTTATTGCATTGCACAGTTTATGTCTTCGAGTTGGAAAGGGGAAGAATGACAGGATATTTTAATTAAAAACAAAGACCGTAAGTTACTTGGTCAAGCTTTACAAATTGATGAAAAGTTTTTCTTTAAGGCCAAACCATTATTCATTAATGTGTGTAAACTTAAAAGTGAGGAGATAGCTTGAGACTTTCTTTAAGAAGATGTGGTTCTTGTAAGAGAAATTCACGATCAAGTGCCATCACAAAGGTCTAGAAATGCTCGACCTTCTGTTAAATCTAAGGCGAGGTGATACTTCTTATCCACATAAATATCATATTCAGAGGGCAAAGTGGTCTCTATGAAGTGTAAGAGGAGTACTGCTAACAAAGAAGCTCAATAGACAAGGGGGCAAGTCTTATGGATCAGAACTTGAGTTTAAGAAAGAACAATCACTCAGATTATAGCCTTCGATAGTATGAAATCCATGACAAGGGATGAGTATTTGAAGAGATATAAAGTACGAGGCGAGCGAACATTAAAGAAATTGAGGCCAAAATTCAAGAGCAAATCAAGGAAAGAAGATTTTTGAAAAGAATTAAGCTTTTGAGACAATGGACAATAGCTGGAAAGCGAGACAATGGACAACAGCTGGAAAGCGAGACAATGGACAACAGCTGGAAAGCATAAAGAGATTCAATGATAGAAGGCAATTATAAAGAGGATCCAATAAAGCAAAGATATAAAGAACTATATCCATAAAAAAAAAACAAAAGAATACAATCAGTTACGCATGCATTACATTCATGCATTTTACATCATGCATACATAGCTTTTACATAACAGGGATCAAATGGGAAGCACATCCACGGCACAGCTACAGCAGTATAAGCTGAGATCTCAATGACATCAGCTCTTATCAATCTACCGCCGGATGCACAACTGATATGTTGGAGCCAGCCCCATCAGCAATTCAAGAATAAAGTAGACAATATTGTCAAAAGCCTAATAATCGATTCAATAATCGAGGCTACACCTTGATGGACAGAATTGACGCCAGCTTAGCGGTATCCAAGATAAGAAATAGCTATGGTCAAAGATAAGCGCGGATATCGAGAAATATTGTCGTCGAAAGCAGACAATGGATTCAATAATCAAGGACTGGATCAATGTCATGCCTGATGAGATATCAAAGATAAGAAATATCTATGATACTAAAATAAAGTAGGATCCACTTTTCCGGTTAAACGGCGGATACGGTACTCCGTGACTCTCAAGTCGGTTCTCTCAGTTGCCCATAATAACTGATTCCTTTACCCATTCTTTCTTTTACTTCCTCCTAGAAAATGGATCCTACTTTTTCCGCCTTGCGAAAGTATTTCCCTTCTCTCCCAATGAACATCCTCAAAAAGATCTACCGAGTTTGCTGTGAACGATTAAGAGCTCTGATGCACAAAGGAATACCTGAAGATGTACGGTGGTTAATCGAAGCCAAGGTTCGTCTGGCAGGTGAAATCCCAGAGACATTTGCGTCTTACATGCCTAGTGTTGGCAAAAGTTCTTATGCCAGAAAAAGAAGAGCGAAAAGATTACAAGTCTGCCATAAATGTGGTAGGTGGACTTGTAAGACTAGGTGTCGTTCTTTAGGAATGATCTCCAATAATCGAGAAGATAAAATACGGTTCATCAAGAATGGCTTGAGTAAGGACTCATTGGATGATATCCAATTGACTCTTGAGACGCATTCTTGTGGATCTGTGCAACGTGAAATTCTTGATTTATGGAGTATTTTTCATGAAGAACGAGACCGTTACAGTCCCGGGAATCTGATTTTAAACGACCCTGTTTGCCGGCTTGTAAAAAAGCTGGATGAGAAGCAGATCCTCGACTCATAGAAACCGTTAATGCCGTTACTGGACGTAAAACCAGTGAAAGATGTGAGCCACAGTCACAATTACTGTACATAAGTTTGTTATATTTGGAAAAATTTGCATTTCCTTTTGACAGATGTACATGCTCCCCTAAGTGTAATCGATACGTTATCTCTTTTCATCACTATAAATGCGGGTTCTTCCTTCTGATTAAGCAGCAGATAAAATACCCCGTGATTTCTAAAGTCAGTTATTTCCGTTTCCTACAATAACTGATTCCTTTCTCTCTTCTCTTAAATTCCTCTCTCATCAATGGATTCTACTCTTTCTGCACTGCGAAAATATTTTCCTTCCCTCCCACTAAAAGTTCTTAAAAAGATCTACCATGCTAGATGTGAAAGAATCAGAGTTTTTATACGCAAGGGTCTTCCTGACAACGTCCAGTGGATAATTGAAGCTAAGGTCCGTTCGGCTGGTGAAGTTCCAGATACATTTAAGCCTCGTATGCCCGGCCTAGGTAAGAGTGCTTATGCCAAAAAGCGAAGAGCAAAGAGGCTAGATGTCTGTTATAAATGCGGACGATGGAATTGTAATACTAAATGCCGCTCTTTAGGATACATCTCCAGAAATCGTGAAGATAAAAGAAAATTCATTAAGAATGGCCTGCGTAAGGAATCTCTGGAGGATATACGAGGGACTCTTGAAATGCATTCTTGTGGAATAGTACAACGCGAAATAGTCAGTTTATGGAGAAATTACCATAAAGAACGAGACCGTTACAGTCCCCAAAATCTAATTGTAAACGATCCTGTTTGCCAGCTTGTAAGAAAACTAGATGGGAAGTAAATCCCCGACTTATGAAGGCATTAAAGCCATTACTGAACATAAACTAGTGGAAGATGAGAGCCACAGTCATGATTGTTGTGCATATAAGCTGTCATTTGTCTTTTCTATTGATAATAATGTACTTGCCTCTGTAAGCGTAATAAACACGTTATCCTTTCACCGTATAAATGTGTGTTCTTCTTTCTAGATACGGTACCCCGTGACTCTCACAGTCAGTTATTTCCGTTTCTTACAATAACTAATTTCTTCCTTTCTTCTCAAATTCCTCTTTCATCAATGGAATCTTTTCTTTCCACCCTGCGAAAGCATTTTTCTTCCCTCCCGAAAAATGTTCTTAAAAGGATTTATCAAGCTAGATGCGAACGATTCAGAGTATTTATGCACAAAGGTATTCCTGATAATGTGCGGTGGTTAATTGAAGCTAAGGTTCGGTCGGCTGGTGAAGTCCCAGATGCATTCTTCCCCCGTATGCCCGGCTTTGGTAAGAGTACTTATGCCAAAAAAAAAGAGCAAGGAGGCTAGGCGTCTGTCATAATTGTGGATGTGTGATTTGTGACACCAAATGTCGTTCTCTAGGGTTGATCACCAGAAATCGTCAAGATAGAAGAAATTTCATTAAGAATGGCCTGCGTAAGGAATCTCTGGAAAATATTCGAGAGACTCTTGAAGCGCACTCTTGTGGAATGGTGCAATTTGGGATTGTCGGTTTATGGATGACCTTCCAAAAAGAACGAGATCGCTACAGTCTTGGGAATCTGACCCTAAACGACCCTGTTTGCCAGTTTGTAAGAAAACTGGAAGGGAAGCAAATCCCCGATTCATAAAAGGCATTAAAGCCGTTACTAGACATAAACTAGTGGAAGATGAGAGCCACAGTCATGATTGCTGTACATATAAGCTGTCATTTGTCTTTTCTTTTGGCAATAATGTACTTACTTCCGTAAGTGTAATAAACGCATTATCCTTTCATCACTATAAATGCGTGTTCTTCCTTCTGGATACGGTACTCCATAACTCCCAAAGTCAGTTATTTCCGTTTCCTACAATCACTAATTTCTTTCTTTTTCTCTTAAATGTCTCCTTCATCAATGGAGCCTTCTCTTTCCGCTCTACGAAAATATTTCCCTTCTTTCCCAATAAATGTTCTTAAAAAGATTTATCAAGCTAGATGTGAACGATTCCGACTATTTATGCACAAAGGCATTCCTGATAATGTGCGATGGCTAATCGAAGCTAAGGTTCGTTCGGCTGGTGAAGTTCCAGATGCGTTCTTTCCCCGTATGCCCGGCTTTGGTAAAAGCGCTTATGCCAAAAAGAGAAGAGCAAAGAGGCTAGGCGTCTGTCACAATTGTGGATGGTGGATTTGCGGTGCTAAATGTCGTTCTCCAGGAGTGATTACCAGAAATCGTGAAGATAGAATAAAATTCATCAAGAATGGCTTGCGTAAAGAATCTCTGGAAGATATCTGAGAGGTTCTTGAAGCGCATTCTTGCGGAATAGTGTAATTTGAGGTTGTTGGATTATGGATAATTCTCCAAAAAGAACGAGAACGTTACAGTCTTGGGAATCTGACCCTAAACGACCCTGTTTGCCAATTTGTGAAAAAGCTAGATGAGATGCAAATCACCGATTCATAGAAAGCATTGAAGCCGTTACTGGACGCAAAGCCAGTAGAAAATGGAACAAGGTCACGATTACTGTACGTGCTAGCTGTCGCTTTTGAAATTTTCCTCCTCTTTCAGCGATAATGTATCCACTCCTGACATAAGCCATAGTCACGATACTGTGCATGCTAGCTGACGCTTTTGAAATTTTCCTCCCATAATGTACCCACTCCTGACATGAGCTATAATTATAACCACTGTATATACCTGCCACTTTTGAAATTTTCCTTCTCATCCGACAATCATGTACCTACTACTGACATAAGCTACAGTCGCGACTACTGTGCATGCTAGTTGCTTTTGAAATTTTCCTCCTCTTTTGACGATAATGTACCCAATCCCGACCTAAGCCATAGTCATGACTACTCTGTATAGCTGGCAATAATGTATCCACTCTTGAGAATAAAATTATTACTTTATCTTTTCATCTCTATAAATATATCCTCTTTTCTTCTTTTCTCACATGGGTAAGGATAGGAATGGAGAAAACCTCCACTCGTAAACCCCGAAGTATTTGTGTATTTTCTGGAGCTTTTCCTGGAAAAGATGAAGAGTACTTAAAGGCAGCCAACCATTTGGGTAGTGTATTAGCTGAGCGAAAAATACACTTAGTTTATGGAGGAGGTAGTGTCGGATTAATGGGAGGTGTAGCATCAGCAACATCTCTAGGAGGAAGCCAAGTTCTGGGCATCATCCCTGGACCTCTGAAATTTGTTTCTGGGGGCACGATTGGAGAAGAATTAGTGGTTAAAAATTTGCAAGAGCGTGTGTTACAAATGCTTCTTAATGCTGATGCTTTTATCGCTCTACCAGGTGGTTTTGGTACATTGGGAGAAGTCTTCCAAATTGCTTCCGTGGCCCAACTTAATCTGCACAAGAAACCTATTGGGCTTTTGAATGTTAACGATTTCTTTACAGGTCTGATATCTTTTGTGGATTATGCAGTGCAGAAGAATTTTATATCAAGAATAGCACGACGAATCCTAATATCTGCAAAAACTGCTGAAGAATTACTTGATAAAATGCAAGCTTTTGTTCCGGAACCAGATCCAGCAATGATTCAGATAGACTGGACGCGACAGTCTTTCCCGAATAGTTCGATCCCATAATAGTCCTCTACTAACCCTGTTGAAATATTGTGGAAGAAGAAGCGATCCGATCCGTTTTGCTTGTCCTTTAGTTTTATTATCAGCATTTTCTTTCGTGTTTTAGTTTTTCTTTTCAGGAAATTTCTTTTTTTATAGTCTCGTCCATGCTGATATTAAAACCATAGGACAATGCCTTTAGGTTGGAATGGCTGAGTAAAGAGTAATTTTTATTGCTCTTGAGACGCATCCTATTAGGTCTACCAGCCATAACATTTTGGGGTAGTTAAGCTTCAACCTTATATGGATGACATATCTCTCAAGCAAATCTATATTTACTGCAGAAAATATTAGATGAACCTTGGATATTGATTCCAAACATCCGTTCCCTTTACATAATTTGTTAGCGATATTGTCATCATCAAGATTCACTCATTTTATCGAAGTCTAAAGTTTCGCACTTGCCTATTATGCAAATTCACACTTTCGAAGAAAATTATTCCAATTTCAATTGCTATCATATAAATTTCACACGAGATTCAAGGAGAGTTCTTTAGCCTCATAATCAATTTTCAACATCGGGGTTTTAAGGATGGAACCTTTGTCTCGAAAACAATCAATTTTTATCATCGGGGTTTTAAGGATAGAACCTTTGCATCGAAAATAATCAATTTTCATCAATTCGAGGTTTTAAGGATGGAACCTTTGCCTCGAAAACAATCAATTTTCATTCATCGGGGTTTTAAGGATGGAACCTTTGCCTCGAAAACAATCAATTTTCATCGAGGTTTTAAGGATGGAACCTTTGCCTCGAAAATAATCAATTTTCATCGGGGTTTTAAGGATGGAACCTTTACCTCGAAAACAATTAATTTTCATCATCGGGGTTTTAAGGATAGAACCTTTGCCTCGAAAATAATCAATTTTCATCAATCCGAGGTTTTAAGGATGAAACTTTTGCTTCGAAAATAATCAATTTTCATCATCGGGGTTTTAAGGATGGAACCTTTGCCTCGAAAACAATCAATTTTCATCATCGGGGTTTTAAGGATAGAACCTTTGCCTCGAAAATAATCAATTTTCATCAATCCGAGGTTTTAAGGATGGAACTTTTGCCTCGAAAATAATCAATTTTCATCATCGGGGTTTTAAGGATGGAACCTTTGCCTCGAAAACAATCAATTTTCATCATCGGGGTTTTAAGGATAGAACCTTTGCCTCGAAAATAATCAATTTTCATTAATCCGAGGTTTTAAGGATGGAACTTTTGCCTCGAAAATAATCAATTTTCATCATCGGGATTTTAAGGATGAAACCTTTGCCTCGAAAACAATCAATTTTCATCATCGGGGTTTTAAGGATAGAACCTTTGCCTCGAAAATAATCAATTTTCATCAATTCGAGGTTTTAAGGATGGAACCTTTGCCTCGAAAACAATCAATTTTCATTCATCGGGGTTTTAAGGATGGAACCTTTGCCTCGAAAACAATCAATTTTCATCGAGGTTTTAAGGATAGAACCTTTGCCTTGAAAATAATCAATTTTCATCGGGGTTTTAAGGATGGAACCTTTGCCTCGAAAACAATCAATTTTCATTCATCGAGGTTTTAAGGATGGAACTTTTGCCTCGAAAACAATCAATTAATTAATCCGGGGTTTTAAGGATGGAACCTTTACCTCGACATCAATTAATCAATCCAAGGTTTTAAGGATGGAACCTTTGCCTCGAGATCAATCAATCAATCCGAGGTTTTAAGGATGGAACCTTTGCCTCGAGATCAATCAATCAATCCGAGGTTTTAAGGATGGAACCTTTGCCTCGAGATCAATCAATCAATCCGAGGTTTTAAGGATGGAACCTTTGCCTCGAGATCAATCAATCAATCCGAGGTTTTAAGGATGGAACCTTTGCCTCGAGATCAATCAATCAATCCGGGGTTTTAAGGATGGAACCTTTGCCTCGAAAACAATCAATTTTCATCGGGGTTTTAAGGATGGAACCTTTGCCTCGAAAACAATCAATTTTCATCCATCGAGGTTTTAAGGATGGAACCTTTGCCTCAAGATCAATCAATCATTCCGAGGTTTTAAGGATGGAACCTTTGCCTCGAGATCAATCAATCAATCCGAGGTTTTAAGGATGGAACCTTAGCCTCGAGATCAATCAATCAATCTGAGGTTTTAAGGATGGAACCTTTGCCTCGAGATCAAATCAATCATTCCGAGGTTTTAAGGATGGAACCTTTGCCTCGAGATCAGTCAATCAATCCGAGGTTTTAAGGATGGAACCTTTGCCTCGAGATCAGTCAATCAATCCGAGGTTTTAAGGATGGAACCTTTGCCTCGAGATCAATCAATCAATCCGAGGTTTTAAGGATGGAACCTTTGCCTCGAGATCAGTCAATCAATCTGAGGTTTTAAGGATGGAACCTTTGCCTCGAGATCAATCAATCAATCCGAGGTTTTAAGGATAGAACCTTTGCCTCGAGATCAATCAATCAATCAATCCGAGGTTTTAAGGATGGAACCTTTGCCTCGAGATCAATCAATCAATCCAAGGTTTTAAGGATGGAACCTTAGCCTCGAGATCAATCAATCAATCCAAGGTTTTAAGGATGGAACCTTAGCCTCGAGATCAATCAATCAATCCAAGGTTTTAAGGATGGAACCTTAGCCTCGAGATCAATCAATCAGTCCATCTTACAACGATAGGAGCTTTCCTATTGTTAGAGGTTCTAAGGACCTTTCCTTAACCTCAAACAAACAATCAATCAATCAGTCCATCTTACAACGATAGGAGCTTTCCTATCGTTAGAGGTTCTAAGGACCTTTCCTTAACCTCAAACAAATAATCAATCAATCAGTCCATCTTACAACGATAGGAGCTTTCCTATCGTTAGAGGTTCTAAGGACCTTTTCTTAAACCTTACTGTTTGGGCGGCGAGAAGATTCTCAATGCCTACCTAAGCCAGACGAAATTTGGTAACGACTTTGCATACATCATGTCCCATAAAGCATGCAAAGGGGGGCAGCTGTTGACACCCAATTTCGTCCGGGGGTTTTAAAATTTTAAAAAAAAATTTATTAAAAAAAATTAATTTAAAAAATATATTTATTACTATTATTATTATTAAAAAATTTAATTAGTTTAAAATATATTTTTGTTTTGTGAAGATTTGATTTAAAACGATATATGTGTGAATATGTGTATGTTTGAAATAAAATAAAATTTCATGAAAAAAATGACAAAAAAATTAAAAATTTGGGGTAAAAATGACAAAATTGAGAAGTTTCGGGCAAAATTGACAAATTCTGAAAGTTTTAGGAGCTTTGGGTAATTTTTCGGGTCAATTTTGGGCCTAAACGGACGTTTCTGGCCCAAATTGACAGAAAACGTTAAAATTGTCAAAATCAGAAGCTTCTGAGCTTAT
Source organism: Aquilaria yunnanensis (assembly GCA_039654915.1). NCBI lineage: Eukaryota > Viridiplantae > Streptophyta > Magnoliopsida > Malvales > Thymelaeaceae > Aquilaria > Aquilaria yunnanensis. Next base: position 96,884,180 of record CM077597.1, read on the forward strand.
CCAGAGCTGGAGTAACGTAAAGGATTGAAATTGTCATTTTACCAACTTAAGAGATAAGTTTTGATTATTTTTATTATTTAATTAGGAACAGTTCAGCCAAATTTCCTCTATAAATAGGCCTCCAAATTCAGTGCTGAACACATAGAAAATCAGAGGAAAAAAGTTCAGAGCTCCGTTTTAAAAAAGAGAAAATAGAAGCCTTAGTCCTAGCCTCTCCTCCCTCTGCCAAAACAGTCCCAAAATTATTTTTTTTCTTACGTTTCGACTACCTTCTTCCTCCGTTTTCTCTTTCTTTCTTTTGCTGTCGCCGTCCTATCCCGCTGCCGTCGCCCTGCCGCCGCCGTCTCGCCGTCGCCGTCGCTCCTACTCCGTCGCCGCCGCCGTCGCCGCTGCCGTTGCCGTTCCGCCGCCGTGCCCACCCGTCCTGCCGCCGTCGTCCTGCCGTCGCCCAGCCGTCCTGCCGCCGTCGTCCCGGCCGCCGTCGCCCCGCGCCCTCGTCGCCGTCGCCCGGCCGCCCTGCACCCTCGCCGCCTCCGCCTGCCCCTCCCGTCACCCCCCTCCTCCCCGTGTCGCGTCTTCTCTGTTTTGAAAACAGAGATTTCAAAATTTTAATTTAAAAAGGGTAAACCTCTATTCCATCCTTCATCTTTTCAATTTTTTTCAAAACGTTTTTATTTTGTTCTTGCAGAATTAATTACTAACCTTTTTTTATTTTTACTTGTTTGTTTATTATTTGTTTATTACTAACCCTTTTTTTATTGTCGCTATTAACAACTAACAACTAACTTACTAACTTTTATTATTGTTGTTAATTAATTAACTTAATTAAACTTGGCTAACTTTTATTATTGTTGTTAATTAATTAACTTAATTAAACTTGGCTAACTTTTATTATTGTTGTTAATTAATTAATTTAATTAACTTGACTAACTTTTTATTATTGTTGTTAATTAATTAATTTAATTAACTTGACTAACCTTTTATTATTGTTGTTAATTAATTAATTTAATTAACTTGACTAACTTTTTATTATTGTTGTTAATTAATTAATTTAATTAACTTGACTAACTTTTTATTATTGTTGTTAATCAATTAATTTAATTAAACTTGGCTAATTTTTATTATTGTTGTTAATTAATTTAATTAACTTTGCTAACCTTTATTATTATTTATTTTTAAAGTGAATGGCCAAAAAGCCCCACTTTATTATTATTAATTTTCCTTTATATAATTTTTTTATTTAATTCACCTTTTACCCTTACTAATAAATACATAAATCAAAATTAAAAGAAGATTATTTTTTTTAATTAATTATTAAGCCTAATAAAAATCATTTTTTAAAAAGCTAATTATTTTTCTTTTATAAATTGAATAATTATTTAAATAATAAATAACTTTCACTAAAAAAAAAACTAAAAGAAAGATAAGAAAAAGATAAGAAAGACAAGAAACAGAAAAGAAAAGAAAGATAAGAAAAAGATAAGAAAAACAAGAAAAAGAAAAGAAAAGAAAGATAAGAAAAATAAAAGAAAGATAAAAGAAAAAAAAGAAATATAAAAGAAATTAAAAGAAAATTAAAAAAAAAAAAGAAAGTAAAAAAAAAAAAAGAAGTAAAAATATGAAAATAAATTTTTAGTTAGATTTAAAAATCATTCATAAACAAAAAGAATTACCATTTAAAAATTAATTCCATAATAATAAGAATTAAATAATTACTATAAATTAAATTAACTTCCATATCCGGAGGATCCGTCAGGATCTACGGTTTGGAAAATATCAAACTTTTTTTTAAAAATAAATAAATTAAATAAAAAAATAAAAATCCATATTTTTACAATATGGATAAAATTGTTTAAAATTTCACCAAATTCCGTGTCCAAATGACTCGGCAGAGTCCATGGTTCGGAATCAAAAATCTTCCGTGTCCAAATGACTCGGCAGAGTCCATGGTTCGGAAGTATAAAATTTCATCCGAATTAATTACCAAAATCCACATTTTCGACTAATTCAGTTAAAATATCTAAATTAACTGAAATTTTTTTAAAAGCAAAGTAAAACAAAATTAAAATCAACTAAGGTGCCAATTTTGGGCGCTATAACAATATTGTTTTAGCGTAACCGTACTCCCGATCCCCGAACTCTCGCAGACCAATTTTAAGGTGTCCAAACGACCTAAGTAAACAGATTGGTGGCGACTCCAGAAAACCCGACGTTGCCACACACTTGTAGTCCTTTAACTTTTCCAGTTAACAATTTTGAACCTTAAAATTCCAAAATATATTGTTTATACTTCTTGTATAAAATGAATCCCTTCTTTTCTCGCTCCCCCTGCACCTCCTCGCATCTTCCCTTCTAGTTCTTATAATTGGCACATAGGATGCTCTTGGTACTTCGAATCTTCAATTATGTGCTTTTGCAATATGGTTTTAATCCTTCCACTAAAAAATCCCTAAAAAGGTTCCTTCTCACCAAGCTTTCACCACCCTTCATTCTCTTTCTCTTTCCCCAAACCAAAACCCTAACCCCACAATCTTCCAAACACACCTCACCTCAACCGTAACCAAGTTCGCACCCATAACCATGTCTTCCATGTTACCGTTTCAACAAATGGAAAAATTACAGTATAAAGACATAATGATTATAAACCAGTATATAGTGTAATTTTCACCATAGTGAATGAAATGTGGGGGGTAAACTAAATAATCTGCACCTCCTTAAAAAATTACAATGGTTACTTGGTGCTAAAGGAAACCCTAAAAGATTGCTTGTTTTACAAGTAATCTATGGGTCTTATTGCAAGATTTCAAGACTTGGGTACTCAATTGTACAACTCTAAAAGAGATATTTTGAAAGGATTTGAATGCTATGGAAGCAATTTTTGGAGGCTCAATTACATAAAAGAAACAAAAGCTATGATTTAAAAACCTAGGACAACTAGGTGTATAATTGTTCCAAAAAATAACTTAAGGATGGGATAACTTTTGACAAGAGTCAAATATGGTCATTTCTAGGATTATCCCAGCCTTTTATTTCCAGGTTCTAAGGTCAAAAATGTGGGCTAAAGATTAGCCAAAAAGTCCTTGCTCAAGGCATACTTATAGTGACCTAGGTGAAGGTTAAGGTTCAACTAATTAAATCAAGTAAAATATCTTGATTTCTTGCCTTTCTTTTGCCATTTCGGCCATAAGCAGCCATAGCCTTCTTCCTTAGCTCCTCCATAGGCTTCCATTGACACCACAACTCAATCTCTCAAGAAATCACAAAGGAAGGTAATCGGATGCACCAGGAACAAGAAAAACCCTAATTTTCGGGTTTGTTGTGTATCTCTTGAAGATTTCAGCTTTCACAGCTTAGGTAAGGGATTTATCTTCATGTTTCATGGTTGTTTACTGTCTTAAGATGATAATCAAGTATCTATGAAGCTAAGACCAAGCTTGGAAAAGAGCAAAAAGCTCAAAGAACCAAGTATGGGTTAAGGGGGAGTGCATGAACAAGGTTCCAGCCTTACTATTTTTCATGCACTAAGATGGTAGTGTTTACAAGGGTTTCGCCCAAGTTAGTACTAACTAAGATCAATTAACCTCCTAAGACCAAGCATTAGCTTAATGAGGGCTGCCATAGTGATTACATATTGTTTATTTGATTGTTTATGGACTAACCCTAATGATGTATTGCTGCCAGCATTGCATTTGATTGTATTCTGTTTATTTGTGCATTTAGATGGCTATATTTTTGTATATGTGCTTTGTTTTTGTGTTTTTATGTCTTTGGATTTCAGGTATGTATCTGGGAATTCAAGTTTCTAATGATAAGCCCTTACTAAGTTTCATTCAAGAAACTTATCCCCTTTCTGTCCATTTCATGTCCAGCAGAAAGATCACATTCACACTGACATTTATCGTTTAAGTTTTGATCTGAAATTTTTGGTACAAGAACTTCCATGTGTCTAGTTATGATATGAAAATTTTGGTGATTTTAGGAGCACATTTGGTATTTTTAGTGATGGTACTTATTGTGTTGTGTAGCAGCTATCCAGCATTCTGTTTCTGGAGTCCATTGCATTTCAGGCACTCCTGTAACTTAGGGTATGTATCTAGCTGAGTTAAGACCATTTTGTAGTGCATGTATGCATGTACATGTAGTGTATGTAAAATGAGACAAGTATGTGGACATTTGAGTAATGTTGTGGCTATGTATGTGAAGGGGTGCAAATCTGCCTAAGTGTGAATGATAGGTTGCTTACTTGTAAATTCTATTTTGGCCACATAAAGTTGCTAGATGCAAGAGAATGTAATTCATATGTGTATTGGACATGTATAGGATAGCCTTGGAGGGCTTTATCTTTGTGAATGAAGTGTTTGAATGGTTTGGAAAAATTGTATGGGCAAAATAGTCTAAAAGTTGCCAGAATTTTGACCCTGTACCTAAAGTTGAATATCTCTCTCTGTAGAATGAATCTTGGTACAAAATTTTGACTAAACCTAGAGGACATCTAGAGGTTTAACTGAGATTTAGAATTTCTGGATTTAGAGCCCTGTAGCTAAAGATATGACGTTGCAAAGTTTGCTAAGTTACTGTTCATTTGGTGAGAATTTTGTAACCAAATTCAAAAAATCCATAACTTGGTCCATAGGTAGGCTATTGATGTAAAACAAAATTCCTTGGTTTGCACTAAGTCTCTAATTGATAATGGAGTAAACAAAATAGGGGTACATCACTAGAATGATACAGTTTATTAGAGGAAGTTTGGGTGTAGTGGCTGAAATTTTTGAACCTAGTAAGAATGCTTAATGTGTGGAAGCTAAAACTAAGACTTGTGCTAGTGTTTTTTATTCTTAGCTACCATGGTGTACATAAATGTGAATATGTGTGTTACGGTTAGACCAATATGCATGTATTTTCATAGTGCTCAAGAGGGTCACTTGAGTATGTACACTAAGGGTGTTATTCTGATGACCTACAGGACACACCAATTCGGGGAGTATAAATGCACAATTTTGGCACCATAATTGGATTACCCCGAAGTGGGTAACATTCCAGGATCTCGCAAGGCTAAATCCTCTTATTGGAGCTCGAAAACTTCAAGTCCTACAAAGGTAAGCAAGTTACTAGCCCCTCTCTTTGACTTCACCGCCATTATTGGCCCCAACGATGCCAAAAAATCCAACTTAATGGACGCCATCAACTTCATCCTTGGAATCTACACAGTCAAATATGCGGTTCCTAACTTAAAGACATCATTTATGCCACTAAGACATCTTCGAGCTTGGAGGCAACCTTGATCAAGTTTGACAATTTGTAAATTCAAGTTTTACGACAGGTTCAATGATGATTTGTAGGTTCGGGTTCAATGACGCAAGTTCAAAGACGGTGCACAGCTTCAATGGTGGCAACTGGGCTGGTGGATGGAGGGCGGTCAATGGCAACGGCTAGGTGGGTAACTTTTTAGGTGGCAATAATAGAGATGAAAGGTTAAGGTTTGGGGGTAGAATTGATTTGAAAGGGTTAGAATTAGTGATTGAAATAGTTTGAGTACTAAATTTGTCATTTTAAATTTATTTTAGTATTATTTAATGTCACTTCTTCATTTTCCATCCAATTTGATTGTGAACTTAACAAAAAATACTTGAATGGGCCACATAATAAAAATAAAAGGAGTTCGTTAGGACAATCTTAATGCCAAATATCCAATTAAGATTAAAAAAAATAAGCTAAATGATCCATCGTGTATTTTATCAAAAAATACAGATTTCAAAGTTTGACCAAATAATATCATAACACACGTATCAATTATCTATTAGGTAATTTATCCTTTTTTGTCTAGACATCTTCCCAAACCCAACACAGAATCATGATTAGACCAAAGTATGGCAAAGAGAATACTCTTCATAAGCCCTCTTAAAGATCGTAACTTTAGTATATATAAGGTTTATGGAAGCCGCACATTGTGGTAGTTCATGTTTATGATCATTGCATGGATTAGTGGAAGCATGGCCACCAACACTTTCTTGCAAAATAATGTAATGGTTACATATTTTGAAACATTTCAAAGTTCGCAGACAAAAATGTAGCATTGTGAAAACCTGTAGAGCCCAATGTGTGATATAATTGCAAAACACACTTCTAACTCTTGTAATTTTGGTACAAAACAACGTTGGTACCTTGATGAGCGGAGGCTGGAGTACTACTACCAACAAGGGGGATAATTGGAAGATGAAAAAGTTTAAGGGTCATTAAATTAAAGTATAGGATCCTGGGGATCTTTCTTTGAATTTTTCAATTTCCCTTGACATTTTTTTGGGCCAAGATGGACATTGCTCATCTCCAGCACAAAAGTTTGCTATTGCAAAGTGGAGGTTTAACCAAAAGACAGGAAAGTTTAAGGACTATTCAAGTAAAGCATGAGATGTTTAGAAACCTTTTCTGTAATGCATCCAATCTTTGTCCAGGATATGCTATTGGCCATGAAGAAAATTGTTATTTTCGTCCAAAACAGTTTCTACTATTCATCCAATAGTAATCATGTTCATCTTTAAAAGCTATTAATAACTGAAGCTAACCTGCACATAGGGACAGAGCTTAGTTGGGCTAAGGAGGGGCTGTCGCCCCCTCCCCCCTCCCCAGATTTTTTTAAAAAATTTTATTAATAGTATGTAATAGGATAAAATTGTAACAATATTAAAGTTAGGTACTTGTTCGTAAATTATAAAATTAATTAGGGACTTTTGCAAATTTTATCCTTTTTTAAAAGTTTTAATTAGAACAGAATTAGAAACATGATATTGCGACTCCACAACTGCGACTGCTACTGTGGGTCGCGACCAAACCACGCCCAGGCCCAAGTGCCCAGCCCCTCCTAGCTTCGATGGCGACTTAGACACTCCGCCTGACGTCCCTCTTAGGTCTCAGCAGCGACTAGTCAATAAACGGCGGACAGCAGGTGCCTAACGGCCAGCGGCCCTAGCCCCTCCTCCTCCTAGCTCCGATGTCTACACAGGCACTCCGTCCCTCTCCTCTTAGTTCAATCTAGCTCACCAGTAGCAGCGGAGACCCAGCCAGCTTGAGCTTGTTCTCCCCATCGCTAACATTTGTTCTGTCCATCTCCACCTCCAACTTCCCCACTGCCTCACCCCACGCGTCCCGCTTCTGAGGTTGGGCATTTTCTCAATTTTCCTTTCTTTTTCCGTTAATTCTTTGTTTCTTTATCAATTGCTCACTTATTCACTCGAATTTGTAAATAAAATGTACTAAATCAGTCAATAATGAAGCTAAGATGTAAGGTCCTAAACTGCTAATTCCTATGTTTCTAGTTTCGGGTTTATAGCTTCCTTTGTAACTCTGTTATTGTTTTGATTGAAAAATGAGAATTATGGTAATGAAACATTGCGTATTATACTTAACATTTATGTGATTGACTTGTTTCCATATGTTATTGGAGAACATGCGAAGACACATAAGCAAAGGTTTTCTTTTTACTGTTGTTCTTGTTCAATTTTTCATAACAAATAGAAGAGTAAGTTTGAGAATATTTATTGTTGTTCTTAAGTAAACTAGTTGAAGGATTAGAAATTTCTCCTATTTTATGATTGCTTAAGTTTTATATTTTTGTTTTTATAGCAATGACTAACAAGTAAAAGAAATTTATATATTATTTGATGTTTTGTATTATTGATCAGAAATTTATACTTGTTAACAACTCACTCACACTTACATCTTTCGCCCCACCCCCCTTGCCGTGAATCCTGGTTACGTTCCTGCCTGCACATCCTTGCAACTCAATTAATAAAAAAAAGTTATGGGTGATTAAATCAAAATTAAGTGATAATCAATTAAAAGATTTTAAAAAATTAAAATTATTGTAAAGTTTTTAGTAACCAATTAATAAACAGAAACATACAAGAGAAGACTAAGATTAGATTAAATTTGTTCTAAATTTTATATTTTGATATTTTAAAAATTTTCTAATATTTTTAGAGTGTAGTAACAACTAACAACACATGTTTCCCTCATGCTACCACAACCTTGCCGGCTAGCAAATTTGATCACCTCAATTATGGTTTTGATTTCAAAGCCATTACGCCCGCTATAGAGAGCTCGGCCACATGTGCCTAATCATCATCTTCAACTATTAAACCCTACGGCTATGTCCTTTTGTCCATGAGCCAAATCACAACAGTTGTTTCATACAACATTTTAGGGTGATGATCATTGCTTTAAGGCATTAATTCTACTAACAGAAGCCAGCCGATTCTTCTGCAACAGCCCCATCCACGTACCGAGCATCCTTCTATAGTACCACGTGAAGATTCGCATAATCCGTAATTGTGAAAAGAAATTAAAAGGGTAAATTACCAAAAACCCTTGAGATATGCTCAAATTTACATTTTTGTCCCTCTTTTTTTTTTTTTAATCCTATACTTACCCCGTCAACATTTAACTCTGTTAGTGTCTGTTATTAAAAAAACAAAACAAAATGTTTGACTTTGCCCTCCTTGCTATCTTTCTTTGAAACTTTGCCCCTTAATTTCTAGTGATTTTAATTGCACTCCTCCACTTGATTTGATTACCAATATCATACCCTAAACCTCATTCCATCAAACACCGTATGCGTCAAAACCCATTTAATCAAACACAGTCAGTTTGCTTCTCGTCGGAATCCAGAAACGGGCTTCTTGTCGGAATTCGTCACACTAGTGCCTGCTTGCTCGTTAATGTCTTGTCAAGTTCCACACTGGTCGAAATAGGCTCCCCAAAAATCAAATCGGAACCAGCGGTGACGCAATCGGGCTTCCCATGTGCCATTGGAATCCGTTGTAGACTTGAAGAAGAGGGAAACCAGGGCCGATCTCCCTTATGTGGCATTCCTCCATCGGGTACTCGTGGCGCGTGGCTTCACGATGGCTATTTCGAGGTCAGAGATTGACGCATTGCTTGGCCCAATGCTCGTCTGATCCTTCACTACTAGAAATAACCGTAGATGTTAACGATTTCGTATCTCTGACAGGGCAGTAGAAGTTCACGATCAATAAGGGGGGTTTAGGATTTAGGGACTGAGACACATCGATGAGGAAGCAGGAGCGACTGAGAAACGGAGATGAGGAAGAAGGAGCAACCGAGAAACAAAGAGGAGGGAGGAGCGACTGGAGAGGGTAGCGGGGAGGAGAGATTGTACATAAACCCAGTTTCTGACGATTTCTTGTCCATTTCATTTTTTATTTTGATTGTGTCTGGTTTTGTCTTTTGTTTTAATTTCTTGTTCATTTAATTTTTTTTTTTTGTTTAGATTTTTCTGGTTTTTTTCTCTAGTTTCCTTTCCTGGTTGCAAGCGATGTTGGTGGCATTGGGTTTCACAGTGAGGAAGGAGCAAAACAGGAATAAGCGGGAGGAGGAGGCAAATGAGGAGGGGATGGGAAGGTGCTAGATCGTTAGATGCATAAGTTGAGGACACTAAATGTTTATGGAAAAAGGCTAGAAGGACAAAGTCATGGATTTTATCTTTTTTGTATTAACTATCATTAACAGGGTGAACTTGTGAGGCATAAATGCAGGTTTAAGAAAAATAGAGGACAAAACTATAGGTTTGAGTATACCTCAAGGTATTTTTGGTAATTTTCCCAATAAAAAAACAATAATGAAAACAAATCTTTAATTGAAAGGATATAACAGTTAATATCCAATCTCAGAGGGTCTTAATGAAAGAAATCACGAAATGGACCCCCAAAATTCACAACCATGGCGCTTGCAACATCCGGAACAACACTCTCCAGAACATAAAAAACTAAGAAGCGGGAGGACTCAAACCAGCTTTGAACCCCAGCCAAAATTTCACTATTATTTGTAGTTAATGAACAACCGGACTGTAGGATAATAGAATTGTTGAGGGTTTTCTATTTTTCTTTCAGAATGGTAGTTGGCTGAGGCGGTGGCGGGCCCAATGATTCAACCCAGCGAACCGACCACCAACTTCATGTGGCTCTTAGTCCTTACCAAGATTTAATAAAGTATCGTACGTCCAAAATAGATATTTTGTAATCCGTCTAGTTCTTACAACTTGCAAGCAAGTTGTACATATGAAATTTGGAGTAGCTACAAAAATGTATTTATCTTTAAAAATTAAGGGTTACAGCTAAGATTTTACTATTTTATGAGCTCAGATGTATGCCAGCTCCCTCTAGGTCCATCCCTGATTCAAAGTAATATAAAACTACTCTCAAATCTGAAGCAACCATGAACTACAAATAGAAATTAGTCAAAAACATTAATTAAGTTGGGATAATTAGTTAACAAATTAAGAAAAAAAAAACATAATTAATTGAGCTAAATTTATGCATATTTATGCGCAACAAAAAACGCATTGCCGCTATCAGGAAGCAGACCAAATTAACAGTGGTATGTGTGTGTTTGAGTGAAATAACATGGCTCTGATATGAAATTCAAACACCCTATAAAATAAGAAGCTTCGATAAGCAATCAAATTGCAAAAGTGAAGTCCTAATCATCTTCCATCATATCTTATGTCATTTGACTCATTTCTACATTAAAAATGGATATATTAATTTTGTGATTTCATGTAATTTGTGCGAATGCATGATATTTAATTATGAACCAAACAATTTATTAGTAAAGAATAGGGTTAATGACATTTTATCTCTGAGATTTAAGTAAAATTACACTTTATTCTCTTCCATTTAAAAAATACACATCTTACCCCCTATTTTTTTAATACAATCCAACAGTAACTTTTAAAATCTTAATTTGGACTATACGATGGTTATCTTCAAATAATTTCAATCTGTATAGTATTTCAATATTCAGGCAATTTATTGTCGTTTTGTCAGATGTTCAGCTTATACAATACAAGCAAGCAAGTCTTTGCTTATTGTGTATTAGTTCTTTGCTAACTTAACATCAATTTTGAGAAAACAATTAGCACCATGTAAATGTCTCAAATTATATACCACAGCAGCGGTTTCCGGGGGCTCAATTCAATTGCAGTGAGCAGGATGAGTTTCCTAGGATTCTCCATGTGGACCACAAACCAGATTGCCCGCTATCCTGGCCCACACCCAATCTTGAGCATGTGATTCTGCAAAGATGCGTCACTTTCCTGGACGACAAGTGGCCAAATTTCAACGTGGTACGACCAATCGAACACGTGGATTAATGTCTGTTTTCTATGCAACTTATCGGCGAGTTTGTTTAAAATTAATGCAGCATGCATTATTTATTTATAACATAATTATTTTTTTTCTATGACCTGTTAATTAATTAAGATTTTACACTTTAACGAGTTTAAAAATTAATTTTAAGATATTTTGTACGTACTTTTTATTAACTTTTTAATGTAAATCAACCTTTAAAAAAATCAACAAAAAAACTATTTATTTTTTTAAAAATAAGGTTATAAAATTACTCTTTGAACTTCTTAAAACTATTTACTTTTTTCCTCTTTTTTTTTTTTATGAAGAGTCACTTTCGAGGGGGAGTGCTAAATATCATTGAATTATAATGTTATAACAAAAAACGTGACATTTCAAGGCAGCGAAATAGAGCACAAGATAAAAATAAATTATGGCCACAAAACAGAATTGTACCATGGAAATATCTCATATTCAAGACAACTAATCAACAGTGTTATTGGATTCTAAAGTAGCAACTATTTCTTTAGCCCATATATATGGAAGATTATAGCTGCAAAAATTGCTTGACAAACTCTACTAACAATTACTTTGCTTTTCATTCTGCTCGCAAACCACTTCAGCTCCTCTCTCTATCTCAATGGAAACTCATCTAATGTACGGATAATTCAGCATAAGGGATCAAACTTGGTAAGAGAATAGTCACTTTATAAAATAATACTATATAATAATTTATTAAAATTAATTCAAAATGAACTGACGTTTTTATTCTACCTAAAAATTCAAGAAAAGGACAAAAAAACAAAAAAAGAAAGAAAGATTACACGGAACCATGTGTTCCATACCGATTGATTGAAGTAAAACTGTTCACATAATTCGCTTAATTTGTAAAATTTTGGGCCATCCTCCGTACATAATACCAATCGCAATTTATCCATGATTCATGAATGCGGTCTTATCCAGGCAGTTGGAAGCTCAAATAGGGCTGACCTACAGGCCAATTGACCATCAGCAAAATCTTATCCATCATCTATAGTACTTCTTTGGTTGTGGTGGGCTGGGCCTGGATGAATATATGATATGATATGGATTTTGTTAAATGTATTAAATGGTCGCACAAAAATTTGCACAAGATTCTGTTTGATGGGAATAATTGATTAGACAAAGAGAAGAAATTTTAGTTGAAAAAAACATTTAACACAAATTTTACAATAAGATTTTAATCCAAATCTTTTAATACTTCATGATATTATTAGTTTTTCTCTTTGACTTTTCACCTAGTTTTAAATTACTAGTACAAAATACTTATAATGTGGCAATTATTAAATCTATCAAACAAATTCCTTCCACAATAGCTTTTTAACTTATTAAAATTTTTAAGATGACGCTGTTATCACTTTCAATAAAGTATATACTCCTCATTGCTAAAATATTTGTTAGTTTTGACCTTTTTGTAAAAATTATGAATGTTTGGGCATATAAATATATTATATATTCTTTTCAATCTTACAATTGACAAATAACTAATCAGTTACTTTTGGAGTTTTCTAAGAACTTAGAAACTATTGCTGTTGCACTAATTTTGAATAAAAAGTCTAAAACTACGCCTAATAATGCAAATTTTAGAAACAAGTCTCGATTAACTTGGAAGCTCGAATTTCAATCATGTTTGAACGTTTTTTCTCTTATGCTTCATAACAATTTCACATATATGATTTATTTAAGAGGAAGATAAAATTTAATTACAAGAAATTAAATAAAGAGGAAAAATGTAAATATAAGTTTGGGAAAAAGGAAGCATTTTAAAAATCTTGATGTAAATATATAAACATTTCTTCTTATTATTAAACTGGTGAGTGGACAAATGCATAGAAAAATAGAAGTCTTTGATTTAATCCCTTCAAACAATTAAAAATGAAGGCTGAGTTTGTCTTCCATCTTTGATTAAATTGAGTAAATTGCACAAATGGTCCTTAACCTTATTTATTGTTTTCTTTTAGTAACCATACCTATTGAGTGTTTTGTTTTAGCCCTAAACCAATTCAAATTGTTTCATTTTGGTCCATCACGTGATGAAATTCATTAACTTAAAAAAATTGTCTAATAGAAACTTTTAAAATTCTAATTTAAATATTCGGTAACTATCAACTAGTAAATTTAAATAGTTTAATATTTTTGGATAGTAAATAGCTAATTTAAATCAGTAGTTTTTTTTCTGAATAAAATAAGTTCAACTTGAAGAGAGAAAAAAAGTGATTTAAATTTTTATTAACTATAAAAAATTATTATACAGATTAAATTTATTGTAAAACAATTATCAGATAATTTAAATTATGATCTAAAAATTTATTATCATATAAATACTTTAAGTTAACAAATTTCATTAAATTGTGACCAAAATGAAACATTTTAAATAGATTTAGGATTAAAATGAAACATTTTTAATAGGTTTAGGACTAAAACAGAACATTCAATAAGTTAGGGAATAAAAGAAAACAATAATTAAAGGTTAAGGATCATTCATAAAATTTACTCAAAATAAAAGTAAATTATATTAACTAAGTCCCTAAGGATTGAAAACGACATTAAGAAAGTACTTTTGCTATAATTTTTTTTTTGTTAAAACCTAAGTTACATAGAGCATCCTGAAAAGTGCATGAGTGAGGTGCAAGAACGTAAAAATATTATAAAAAAGAGGATGAGATGGCAGTTAAAAGCATAAGCAAAAGCATGAAAGCCTTGAGCAACAACGCAAAATAGAAATATTATGTAACTTAGGTTAAGACCATTCTTCTTGCCCAAAAAATTTCCAATAAAAAATTATAAACTTACATAAGATGTACTGTAATTATGTATGATGATATCCTTTGGTCTTCCAACTTTAAAATTTGATTATTTCGTCACTCTATCTTAATAAATACACAAAATGTTCTAGATGCTTTATTTTTATGTTTTAGGTCCCCTATTACCATTTACTATATCTGTGTATGAATCACTTGAATAATGTTATTTAAACTGTCACTAAGTTTTAATGAATGTTTTCCTTGTCTAGTCTAAACAAGCAAAATGAATAACATATGCTTATTGTTTTACAAAAAATATTTCAAAGGAATACATCGGGCAACATGAAAGATATATTTTTAAGTGGGGTACACCATGAACAAATAATTTCTACAAATAAAAATAAATACTTTTAATGCATTTTTGTTGCGTTGGCGAATTAATTAGTATGTGAATAAACAGGAGGAATTGACAACCATATGTTTGCCCCAACCATCAGGTGTGTAACTCGGGCCATACGTTCTTGAGATATTTTCTGTTTTTGATTCATCCATACCATCTTGAGACATTGACTTGTGATTATTTTTTTGGCCTAAAGCCCTTTTTGGCCCCTAAACTTTGCCAACTCAGATCTTTTATCTCTTGAACTTTGACTCAATTCGACTTATCTGTCAAACTTTACAAACAGAGGTCTTTTACCCTCTCAACCCCAAGAGAATGGTGGTCATTTTGATTATAGAGGGACACATTTTGAGTACCTGCCATTCGGTTCTGGGAGGAGAATGTATCCGGGGGGCACATATGGATTGGCTATCTTAGAGCTTGGACTTGCAAGTTTGCTCTATTATTTTGACTGGAAGTTGCCAGATGGAAAAAAGAATGAAGATTTGAGCGTGGCTGAATTTCATGGACTTGCAATTAGAAGACTTGGGGACTTGCATGTTATTCCAAGTCCGTACCATCATTAAAACTTGTAGTAGTGATTATTAGAAGATTGGTAGTTTAATCTTTCATTATTCCTCCTTTTACTTCTTACTCTATCTTAGAACTACTGTATCTTGTTTAATTATTTCCTTATCAATATACTAGTATCTTTTGCCGACACAAAAAAAAAAAAGAAGAAGAAGAAGAAGAAGAAGCTGCAATAACTAAAGGTGTAATAATTTGAATAGGCTGCTATCAAAACAGTCACTGCCTAGTGGTTGCATTAGGGACCAGTTACATTAAATGATATTGTACCTAGCTAGTTACCATATCTAATGAAAACAAAAAGATCCATGTGATATGAATATGTTATTAAATGTTAATGCGTGTGGCTATTGTATATTATAGGCAAAGATTAGTCACTTATGTTTGCGCTATACTGCAAATTGGCCAGTATTTTCTTTTTATAGTTAAATCAATCAGCAACATTATCCTTTGTTGAAAATAGCTCACTCCCATTATAGCCTCCATGGTGAATGATGACGTAGTAAATTTAGTCGATGTGATAATATTATGTGTATAATAATGTGACATATTTTGTCCTAACTTAGCCACTAAACTTTTGTATAGACTATAAATTCACCTAAATTTTCTTTCCTCTCTTTTCCATCAGAGTATGATAAATAATTGATTATGATTCTTTCAAATGAATCAACCCAATAAAGAAACAATAAAATACAATGACTGATCAACAAACTTCCCTTAATCAAATCAGAAAAGAACCAAATCCTTTTAGCAACAATTTATAGGCAAGAAGGTGAAGGTCAATCAAACTGAACCGACCTCAAATCTTTGGGTTTGGGTTGGCACCTCTAATGGATTCACCACAATAGCTTGAAATCATTAGTTTGGCATCATTTGAGTTTGGCTTTGGCTTGGCTTCATTTGGGTTTGGCTTGGTCTCATCCTGTTTTGAGCATTTTGGCTTGCCCTTAGCATCTAAACAATCCTTGTTCAATGGGGAAGCCAACTAGAGGCAACTCTGCCTCATCTCGCTCTATTAATGCCGCGTTACCGCCACCCACCTACTTGGCCTCACCTTGGTCAATTAATGACACCACCCACCAGAGAGTGAAGCCACGAGGACGGCGAGAGCCTAAGAGCCCGGTGTCAATGACAATCGTCGAATTCACTGCCTCAATAGGCCCACCCGCAGTTCAAGCTTTTCATCAAATATTGGAGACAGAAATCGACACTACAACTAAACGATGTCAGACCAGGAGATCTAGTTCAGCAACTCTAGCCGACAGGTCCAAATAAAAATTACCGTCTGGAGTAAGATGATGGCTTATTTATAACGTTTGAAAAATTAGGGTAAATTGGTAAAGTATTAGAAAGCCTAGGATAGATTTTGTTAGTTTCTCTTCTCTAGTTATCTCTATAGAAAATTACAGGTTTAGTCCTTATCTTTTATCTAAGATGCAAGCATGGCACTAAATTTTTATATGTGCCATTAGAGCCCAACAAGCCTTCCGGCAGAACTTGAGTTTAAAAAAATTGGGCTCGAGCAATTCGATCACGAGCCCAGATAGTACCGAATGATAAAGGGGCTAGGCTCGAGCTCTGCCCGGCCCATTTTCACCCCTAGGGTTAATGAATTGTTTGGAAAGTTTTAAATATTTAATTTATCTTATTATTTTCATTTAAATTCTATATGCACAAAACTAAAAAAGTGCACAAAACCTGAAAATAATTTTTTTATAATCGTCATTTAAATGACTCTCATTATATAAAACATGAAAAAATGTTTTTTTTATTTTAGCTTTAGTACTACAAATAAAAAAAATGATACAAATTATACATATCTTAATCTACAAACTAAAAAAATACATCCATATTTTTAGCGCAGTGCATGCAGTGAAATATATATCAGCATGGCTGAAACTGATCACAAACGTCGAAATCAATTAGGAGATATGTTCAATCAAGCCCTCAATCTATTATTGCAAAATTTGAACTTTCCTCTTTCGGCTCAGGTTGTATTATACTTCATATCTATATTGAAAAAAAGTCTTTATCAACTTATCTGAGACGTATGGTGTAGCAAATTTTTCTATATTGAAATGAAAGCAGAAGATACACGCGTGAGTGCTCCAAACAAAAAAACAAATCTGAAAACTTTTCTAGGAATATAAAGTTGTTATTATTATTATTATTATTATTATTATTATAGGGAAATTCAACCTGGAAATCCGATATAACTATGCCCAGAAGATTTCCAAGGACAGCACACAGGCAGTTCACCTGCGTTTCACTACACTAGCCAGTCCTCTGTCCACAAGAAAACCTAATCCTCCGAGTTAAGATGGAAGGATTACAACTCCCTACACTCCCCATCTTGTTCACATTTCTCGCCTTCCTCTTCGTGTTATTGATATTATGGAGCAAACCCAGACACAAAAACCTCCCTCCTGGACCAAAGAAGCTACCCATCATAGGGAACCTTCACAACCTAAGAGGGCGTTTGCCCCACCAAGCGATGGCACGCTTGGCCAAGAAATATGGCCCGATCATGCACCTCCAGCTTGGCCAAGTGTCCTCTATTGTCTTTACCTCCCCAGATATGGCTAGAGAAGTCCTGAAAAACCACGACCAAATCTTTGCATCAAGGCCTCGCACCATAGCCGGGGAAATCATCCTTTACAATTCTACCAATCTCGCTTTTTCCCCGTATGGAGAATACTGGCGCCAGCTTCGTAAGATCAGCGTGATGGAGCTGCTCAGCGTGAAAAGGGTGCATTCTTTTGGACCCATTCGAGAAGAGGAGGTCTCAGCCCTCATCAGAGAGATTTCTTCCAGCGCAAGAAAGCCAACCAACCTTACAAAGATGTTGTACTCCATGACTCATAAGATCGTTGTTAGGGCTCTTATCGGGAGGAAGGCTGAAACAGGAGGAAGATACGCGCGACTGACGAAGGAAATAATGGCCGTTTTGGGTGGTTACGGTCTTCCTGAATTCTTCCCTTCCTTCAAATTTCTTTCGGTGATCACTGGAATGAGATCTAGATTCAGAAGATTGCGAGAGGAAGCAGATGATATCCTCGACAAAGCTATTAGCGAGCGAATGGAATTGCGACAGAAATTAGGAACCGGTATGATGAATGAAGAAGCGGAGGATATTTTGCATGTTCTTTTGGATCTTCTGGACAAGGGTGAGATTGGATCAACAAACAACATCAAAGCAGTTATCCAGGTTAATTAGTAATTATTTCTACTTCTTTTTTCCCTTCTTAAATTAATTAATACAATAAAAACTATATATTTGACTATTTAATAATATATATAATGTGTTGTAATTTTCATTAGGACTTGATACTTGCTGGGATCGAACCTTCAGCTACAACCATAGAATGGGCAATGGTAGAAATGATAAGGAGCCCTAGGGTGCTTGAGAAGGCAACAAAAGAAGTGAGAGACGTGTTCGACAAGCAAGGGAAGGTAGATGAGACAGAGCTCCATCAGCTGCAATACATGAAGCTCGTCCTGAAAGAAACCTTAAGGTTGCACCCTCCGGCGCCGGTGCTTGTCCCGAGAGAGAGCACTGAAAAATGCGAGATCAACGGATACGAAATTCCGGCCAAGTCCCGAGTGTTTGTGAATGTGTGGGCGATCAATAGGGATCCAAACTACTGGGAAGATGCAGAGACTTTCTGCCCCGAGAGATTCCAAGAGAATGGTGGTCATTTTGATTATAGAGGGACACATTTTGAGTACCTGCCATTTGGTTCTGGGAGGAGAATGTGTCCAGGGGGCACATATGGATTGGCAATCGTAGAGCTTGGACTTGCAAATTTGCTCTATCATTTTGATTGGAAGTTGCCAGATGGACAAAAGAATGAAGATTTGAGCGTAGCTGAATTTCACGGACTTGCAATTAGAAGACTTGGGGACTTGCATGTTATTCCAAGTCCGTACCATCATTAAAACTTGTAGTAGTGATTATTAGAAGATTGGTAGTTTAATCTTTCATTATTCCTCCTTTTACTTCTTACTCTATCTTAGAACTACTGTATCTTGTTTAATTATTTTCTTATCAATATACTCGTATCTTTTGCCGACACAAAAAAAAAAAAAAGAAGAAGAAGAAGAAGAAGAAGAAGCTGCAATAACTAAAGGTGTAATAATTTGAATAGGTTGCTATCACAACAGTCACTGCCTAGTGGTTGCATTAGGGACCAGTTACATTAAATGATATTGTACCTAGCTAGATACTATATCTAATGAAAACAAAAAGATCATTGTGATATGAATATGTTATTAAATGTTAATGCGTGTGCCTATTGTATATTATAGACAAAGATTAGTCACTTATGTTTGCACTATAGCGCAGATTGGCCATCATTGTTTTTTTTTAGTTAAATCAATCATCAACATTATCCTTTGTTAGAAATAGCCCACTCCCATTACAGTTTCCATCGTGGATGATGATGTGGCAAATTTAATCAATGTAATAATATTATGTGGATGATGAAGTGGCACATTTTGTCCTAACTTAGCTACTAAACTTTTGTAAACACTGTAAATTCACCTAAATTTTCTTTCCCTTCTTTTCCATCAGAGTATGATAAATAAATGATTTTGATTATTTCAAATGAAATCAACCCAACAAAGAAACAATAAAATACAGTGACTAATCAACAAACTTCCCTGAATCAAATCAGAAAAGAACCAAATCCTTTTGGCAACAATTTATAGGCAAGAAGATGAAGGTCAGTCGAACTGAACCGACCTCAAATATTTGGGTTTGGGTTGGCACCTCCGATGGGTTCACTGCAGTAGCTTAAAATCATTAGCTTGGCATCGTTTAAGTTTGGGTGGCTTGATCTCATCATGTTTTGAGCATTTTGGCTTGCCCTCAGCATCTAAATGATCCTCGTTCAATAGAGAAGCCAACTAGAGGCAACTCTACATAAAAATGCGACATTTGGTTTGCCCTAAATCACCGCCACTTCCATCCAAGATTTCATCTTCCACTACCTCCACTCCCTCCCCCGCAACACCCCTACAATTGCCAAATGAATCTAATGGGTGTTTGCTTTTGTTATGTAACAAGTTTTTTACTTATCTTTCATGCACAAATGGTGTTTGCTAAAATGCTTGAATTAGCAGTCTTCTTCTTGTCGAACCTCAATGGAATGTTTTGGCCTAGAGAGAAGGCAGAGGTCCATCAAATGCAGTAATTTCAAGTGGAGATCATCACTGCCAGGTAGTCACAATCAGTGCTTGCTTCATTTCTTCATTAATAGATTGATGAGTTTTCCAAATTGAATTTGGGTCTGAGAAATTTGGAAGCTTTTTGGGAAGGTCCTTCAAGTTATTGATTGTGTTGCCTTTCATTGATGTTAACAGAGTGAAAGGTGTTTATGTATTGTTTCATTCATGAATTTATCTATTGTTTTCATTTTGTTTAGAATTGCCGCAATTCTGAGGTTTTTGTTCATAAATTGTGAGAAAACATTCTATGTGCAATAAAGCAAATGTTGATGATGTTTCCATTCCATCAATAATCAATGGTGTAGTTCTAGGCATTAGAGACCAACAATCAAGATTAAAGAAGAATAAGACAATTTTCGAATGTCCAATTTATTTAGTTAGTTTGCAAGAAGATGGTTGCTTTACTTTGTTTTTTAGTTTAAAGATTAGTGTGGATAATAGCAATAATTTAGGGATGAGTTGTATAATTTTTAATTTCAATAAGTCATATCATTGCCGTATTTATTGAAATATTTAGCAAAATAATAGCATATTTTGGTCGTTACTTCTATAGGTGGCTAGTTTGCATTCATTCATCAAAATCTTTAGTTGAAACTAACCCTCAACTAAAAATCTTTAGTGGTGGATTTAAGTCGTGCAAAATAAAAGACAGTGTAAATGACACTCATCATCCTTGAAATAAGGCCTATATTGCAGATTCATCCTAGAACTAAAAACTGTTATACTGTTCATCCTCTAACTATGAAAATGTTGCATTATTCGTCCTGCCGCGTCAAATTTCCCGTTAAAATAAAGGGAAAAAACGTGAAAAATAAGTTTTAACCCTGGAAAAACTTTTCATTTGTCTTAGAAACCTTAAAACTTTTACATATTGCAATCAAACTATCATCTCCACTTTCTTTCAATCATTTAACCCGAACTCATAGTTTTTCTTTAACCATTTTCTTCTTCTTCCCACCAAAACTTTATCTGGACTATATTTATTTTTTATTACTAGGATATAATTAGTATCTAGAGGGTGTAGGATTAAACTACTTAGTGTCTATTCAGTTCAAGTATAATTAATAATGTATGGAAAGTATTTAGTTTTTATAGTATCTAATCTATATTTTTTTCAAATTAAAAACTTAATCAAAATTTTGCACTTTAAAATATTATTCAAGTGGTTATTAAAAATATATAGTATTACCTGTCAAATAATATTAATTTTTTTGAAAAAAAAATAATGAGTCCGAATTGGATTTCTTTTTCTTTTGTTTAGATTTTTATGTCTGTTGAGTTTGGTATTTGATATGCTTGGGGTATCCTTTGCCCGCTTGAACCTCTATCACTTCTCCTCCATCGCCAATGCCTTGTTGTACATGTCATCTCCCGCCAACACCACGAACACGTTGTAGCACACCGGATGCCTCTCCCGGTTGTTGGCGTCCATGAACGCCACCGCGTTGAAATTGTTCCCAAAGTCCTTGTCCAGCATAGTGTCCACATTGTTCTCCTTCTACCATTGGAGGGTGTTCCAAAGCATGTTAAAGGCGTATCTCACCTCAAATTCTCTAGCCTTCAAGAACTTGAACAAAAGGACGTCTGTGGCCCTGTCACCTTTACTGGGCAGCAATAGCACACCCCAAAGAGTAATTTCTTTTGAATCAGGTACTAATTCTATAAGGGGTTTTAGTTTCATCATCTCCTCACTGGCTTCTTGTTATTTGATCGCCTCTAGTTTCTGATCCAGGGAATTCTGATCATGATTCTCTTGTTTTTTATTCTCTGGTTAGGCCTCCCTGCTAATTCAGCCCAAAAGACTTTTTCTGTTCGCCAACACGGGAGGCGAACAAACTCACACATTACTATCAACAGTTGAAACACCAACGTCGATCAAAGCAGATGCCTCATCCACACACCTAAAACTAAACCCCTAAAAAGATAAATCCAAAAACAAAACTGAAAACACATAAATTAAAACAAAAGTTTAGGTTTTCTGAATTTTAAACCTTGATCTACAAAAATTGGTAGGAACGTGAAATTATGACTTTTAAAAAGTTTGAAAAGGAAACAAACAAGAATCAAACTATATAAAAACTTTCTATTGTTAGCTGTTGTTGACGATGGCTGAAAAATCTCTAGATAACAGTCAGTGGGTACTAGCTGAGATGCTCAAGAAAGAGAAAGTGATTTCTCATAACTAATTACTTTAAAGCTTTTAAATTTTGTTAAAAATTACATTATTACTCAAAAATTTCAAAAATTATTCCTTTTAATTTTTTTATTAATTTTTTAGATGGACATTGGCATATCTGACTCCATTTTGAAACTTTAGGGACACATCTGAAATTTTTAAACATTAACGGTAGATTTGGACAAAAAAAAATTGAATTGACAAAATTGAGCTCATCCCAAACATTAATGGCAAATTTGAGATTTTTGCAATTAATTTTTGGTTGAACGTCTAATATGGACCAACCTAGTTCTTTTTGCATCAATGTGACTCAACTAACTCGTTTTCAGGTTTTGGGTTGGGTTGTGCAAGTGACCTTATTTGGAAAAAGATGAAATCACTCCTGCTACTCACTCTGCGCCCCAAACCAACTCGGGTGAAATATGCCCTTCGATAAGCCTTTCCTACACTGCTCCAGCATTCGCCTACTAAACAACTCCTCATCTGGTCTAGAACCCATATAAATTACCAAGTCCTCAACCAAACAAACCACTGAGCCTACCAATTTGCTCTTGCAATCGGCCAAGCAAAGCCATTACCAATGCATGCCAACATGGCTCTTCTGCACCACTGGACTAGCCTAAGGGCCTTCCTCTTTTGAAAAACAAGAGCTTGAAATTTGGTAGAACCATTGAAAGTTCCTGGTCATGGAGAAAATGGGTCTTAAGGGATTTGAAAATGGACAAAGGTGAAAACTGGGCTTTGGGTTTGTGGATCTTGGATTTTAATGGGTTTTCGACAAAGACTTGGCAAAGGAGGTTTGTGGACATGGTGTGAGCGAAGCAGGGGCACCAATGGTTGGCAAGTTAAAAAGATTGGGGAGATTAAGCATGAGCAATAGATGTTGTAATTCTGTGTGATTTGAGGCCCAAATACATTCAGCTGAGAAGCGGGTCAAATTTAATCCTGTTATAACCCTGAGCTTGTTAACCTCAAACAAATATAAGTGTAACTTATTTTTAGCTACTTGAGCTGGTACTGCAATCCACGTGACAAACCACTAATATGCACTTGATGTGGTATTTTAAGTGGGAAATTTTCATGTAATGAAAAGTTATACTGATATCTTATATTCCGGTGATCGACACCCCTACACAAAATACTGTAATTTATTGAGTGCTTTTAACATACATTTCAATAGAAAAAAAAAAAAAAGCATACCTATCTTTTTTTCATGAAATTAAATTTCTAGGCTTCTTTCTTGGACCTGAAGTTAATTAGGAAAATGGAATACGAAAATCCTATATGGATGGGCGCAAAGATTTCCAAGGAGTACACATGCACTTCTCTCACCCTTCACTAAACTAAACTAACTAATCGTTTATTAGGATGCATCATAGTGAGCCTTACGATATGAGTTCGAAGAGTACTGTGGAGATATCTTTATTGCTCAAGTCCCCTAGCCTGTCTTTTGTTGCATTTCTCTCTCTGCTCTCTCCTTCCCAAGAAATAAATTGTCTGCATTAACAATTGATCAAGCAAGTTAAGCAAAACACTTTCGAGAAACAAAAAGACATATATATCTTCTAAACAAGCTCCTAAAACATATCTTCATAATGCTGAAATCGAATTAAGGCTTGTGAGTTTTTGTGTTTTACTAATCTTATTCAAATCGTGAAAGCTACATATGGCATATAAACTTGCTGACTTTGCGCTACATAGGCACTGACATGCATGGCATGCAATTCTTGTTAATCTTATAATAAATGGAAATAAGGAATCTGTTAGAGAAGGAAAATACATAGTTTTAGAACATCACTTTCAAGGTTGACGATTAAAGTTGATGATTAAAATGGAAAAATAATAATAATAAAGGTTTTGTCCACTTTCAAGTTTAATTATGATTATCAGTGAAGAGTAAAAAATAAAAGAAGAGAAAGCATTCATGTTTAAGTATTTATTTTGATTTTCTCTATAAAAAAATTACTTATTTTGATGCCTTTTCGATATTTCATATTATGTACTGGTGTATATGTGCGATTATTCAACGAGCCTGGGGAAAATAAAGTGTTAATTGGTGCAACAAAAAAAAAACACTAATAACCCAAAAGAGAATCTCCTTTAAATATGTATTTCTGCAATTGCAACGTCTCAACTCAATAGTCACAGGGTACTGCTTACGTCCATAACTTCAACCCAGCTCACAATAGCCCAACAAGCCCGCATATACTAATTAGCCCAAGGCCCAAATAGTTTTTCTTTTGGGCAGAGCCCAAATAGTTTTCAACTTCAATTTCGCCCCCCTTCATTTAATTATGGGATGCACAAAAGATAATAAACGGTTAAATACCAATAAATTTTAAATCCATTTTATTTTACAAAAATAAATTAGCTTTGATAAAAAAATATATAAGATTGTTTATTTAGATCTATACGAGTTTTATGATGTCTGCGTGTTGTGCCGGTTCAATCCGCGTTAACATTAAATAAATATGAATAACAGTGATCATTGATAAAGGAAAAAAAATTTCATAAAAATAACAAAAAAAAAGTAAGAATCAAGGTAAATTTTTTGGGTGAAAATAACTAATAAAAAAATTGTAAGTATCGAGAGACAAACCTTTGTGGTTAAAATTTTCTTTTAGATAAGGGAAATAATATGAAAAAGTTGATAAAATAAGACAAAGAGTGAGATTTCGGTGACAAAAAATGAGGTTTAATGATTGATACAAAAAAATGGCATAAAAATGGTCTTTAGACCAAGAGAACAAATGCAAAGATTTCAGGAATTAAAGATTTAATCATCAACTTAATAAAGAAAAAAATAAATAAAACATTAACTAAAAAAATTAGCTCAAACCATATCAAAAAATAGACAACTCTTATATATTGATTAAAGTTTTGTTTTAAAAATGAATAATAAAAAGAGCAACAAAAAGGTTAAATGAAGTCAATATGGTTGATTAGAAAAAGAAAAGAAACAAACAATGGTTTCCAAGATTTTGCTTTAGTAGACAATAAATAAAAAAGAACAAAAAAATTAGTGGCCAAAAGAACAAATTGAAAAACACTAGTTATTAAATTTTGGGATTAAAATGACCAACGAATAGAAATTAAGGACTACAATAGAAAAATGTATAAATTCATATACTAATAATGCATTTGATAATTAAAAAAACATGAAATAGACTAAAATTGTTAAAAATAATGTCACAAGCCCTTGTGAAAATGATTTCTATGTGAAAAAAAGATCGAGTTTAAAAAAAATCAATTACATAAAAAAATAGTAAAACGCAAAAAGAAAAAAAAGAACATAATGTTCATACATAATGATTTTCATTATAGATGAACAGTAAAAAACACAACCTATTTTAGAATATAGTGAAGTTTTGATAACCACACCCTGTAGTTTGTATTTTTTAATAAATAAAAAAAATAAATGAAAACATTAACTAACAAAATTAGCTCAAACCATATAAAAAAATAGACAACTCTTATATAGCGATTATTTTTCTTTAAAAACAATAATAAAAAAAAGCAACAAAAAATATTAAATGAAGTAATTATGGTTGATTAAAAAAAGAAACAAAACAAACAATGGTTTCCAAGATTTTTCTTTTGCAGAAATTAAATAAAAAATAACAAAAAAATTAGTGGCCAAAAGAGCAAATGGAAAAACCCTAGTTGTTAAGTTTTGGGTTTAAAATGACCAACAAACAGAAATTAAGGACTACAATGAAAAAATGTATAAATTCATGTACTAAAAATGCGTTTGATAAAAAATAAATATGAAACATATTGAAATTGTTTAAAATAATGTCACAGGCCCTCATTACAGTTAAAGCACAAAAGCAAAAAAAAACATAATGTTCATAAACAATGATTTTCATTATAAATGAACAATAAATAACACATACTATTTTAGAATATAGTGAAGTTTTGATAATCACACCTTGTAGTTAGTTTTTTTTCAATAAATTTAGCATGGAAATAATTTTTAATAATAATAAATTAAAAATTTCTCAATAATAGATTCATATTAATCGATTAAAATTTTAATTTATTTCAATTTTTGACTTGGGCTCTATTTATATTATGTTCTTATCATTAAATTGATTAGTTATGATTGAAACATAATATTATGAAACAAAACATTGTATGTGTTTTGAAACGATACATATTTCTTATGTTATAAAAAATAATTTACCAAAATTTTTCATGCATTATTAACTCAAAATGCAATTTTCAATATTAATGAAAAATTCATCTAGAAAATTAAAATTCTAATTTAAAAAATAATGGACTAAATTATTTTAGTAAACCATAGACCTTAAAGTAAATCATTGGTACTATAAAACTTAATCATCAACAATAAAAAAATGACCAAAACATTAAAATGTATTTAATTTTTGTTGATCAATCAATGATTTAACTATTAACTTAATAAAGATAAAAAGAAAAGAAACTGACTAAAGTCAAATAAACCATAACCATAGTCAAAAGTTGGTAAACTATAATGATTAAGGTTTCATTTTAGAAAACAATGATAAAGAAAGATAAGAAAAAAAAAGTTTAGGCCAAGCCAAAAAATAGAAAACTTTAGGTATTAAGGGTTTAATAATTTTCTTAATAAAGTTAAAAAATGATTTTGGCATTTATAATGTAGGATAACATTGCACAATATACATGCAATAAGTTTTCCTGAAATTTTACATCTTAATGAATCAGTGGTAAAATGGAACATTTTAAGAACCAAGCACCTATACATAATACAAATTGTGCACTATTTCTACTAATCAAAACTAAGAATTAAACTCATGTAAAGCACTTGTGTTTTATGTAAATTGTGCATATGTTTCAATTTATCAAAACTTTGAATCTAACCTATTTAACTAAACCTTTAAATAACACCATGTAAAAGAAAAATCTTTTGGTATTTAATATGGTTAATGAAGTCATGTTTTTCATTTTCTTTTAAGAATCTATCATTTTAAATTTAAATAAACCATATTTTATTTTTCTCTAAAAGTTTCCAACATATTGAAAAAGTTGGAGACTATTATAGTAGAATTGTTGTATTGGGGACAAAAAAGGGGATTTCACCATTCAACATGTGAAAGGAAAAAAAAAAAAAAGGAACCGCGTGGGGAAGGGGGGTTGCCATAAATTGGACAAATATACCCACAGTCCCTGTATAATTGGTCCTGGAAAGTAGTAGTCTCCAGATGTTATTATCTGGTGATCTTACCACTATCAAAGAAGTAGTATTCACCCTATTTGGTGACAGAAGGTGAATGTTGGGGATCATTCTAGCAGACCTGAATATTTAATGACTAAAATAGAGGTTTTACCACAAAACCTGGAAAAACGACAAAAAAAAAACACCAACGAAAGGGGTACTGTTAGTGTAGGATAACATTGCATAATATATGTGCATAGGTTTTCCAGATTTTTTGCTCACTAATGAATTAGTGATAAAATAAAACCTTTAAAGAATTGTGCACTCATGCATAATACAAATTGTTTACTTATTTCAATAAATCAAAACTATAAATTAAATCTGTATAAAGCGCTCATCCATTATGAAAAGTGTAAATTTATTTCAACTAATTAAAACTTTGAATCAAACCTATATAATTAAAACTCTGAGTCAAACCACGCAAAAAAAGAGCTTTTGGTATTTAACATGGTTAATAAAAGCATGTCATTCACTTTTATTTAAGGTTTTATCATTTTGAATTTAAATATGTCCTCAAAATTTTTATTTTCCTAAATGTTCATGTCATGTATCTAAAAGTTTGCCACATCTGCGACCAGGGATTAAGATAATCTTCTTCCCATCTCCTTAAAAACCTTTGACTTTTAGTATATATAAAAATTCTAATTAGGGAAAAGGAAAAAAAATTATGACAGATCATGAAAGTTGGAGATCATTATAGCAGAAATGTTATATCCAGGGACTAAAGATGAGATTTGACCATTCTGCAAGAGAGTAAAACAAAACTGGAATGGGGGAGGACGTGTCACAAAAAGGGACAAAATACTCTTAGGCGGCTATAATGTTCATTATATCTAGTGATGTTCCCCAATTTTTATGATGTGACAATTAGGTTATCGTTAGCAAATGGTCTACCCTCTAGTTGGTGACAGAATGCTAAAGTGGGGGATCACTATGGCAGATGTGAAAAATTTTAGGGTCAAAAGAGGCGTTTGACCATAAGTTGGAAGAAGCAAAAAAAAAAAAGGATTCTACTATTGATAAACAGTAAAACCCACTTCTTCTTTAGAATATAACAAGTTTTATGGTGCCCGCATGTTGTGGCGGTTCAATCTGTATTAATATTAAATATAAATATAAATAGTAATAATCATTGACAAAGGAAAAAAGTTTTATAAAAATAAGAAAAAAAAAAGAATTGAGATAAAAAAATAAGTCAATGTAAAGTTTTGGGCAAAAAAGAACTAACAAAAAGATTGTAAGTATCAAGAGATAAATCTCAGTGGTTAAAGTTTTCCTTCAAGAGAGAGAAATAATATGAAAAAGTTGAAAAAAAAAAAAAGACAAAGATTGAGATTTCAGTGACAAAAAATGAGGTTTAATGATTGATACAAAAAAATAGAAAAAAAAATTGTCTTCAGACCAAGAGAACAAATGTAAAGATTTTAGGAATTAAAGACTTAATCATCAGCTTAATAAAGAAAAAAATAAATAAAAACATTAACTAAAAAAAATTAGCTCAAACCATATAAAAAAAATAGACAATTGTTATATAGTGATTAAAGTTTTGTTTTAAAAAATAATAATTAAAACAAGAAACAAAAAAGGTTGAGCGAACTTATTATGGTTGATTAGAAAGAGAAAAGAAACAAAAAATGGTTTCCAAGATTTTGCTTTAGCAGTCAATAAATAAAAAAGAGCAAAAAAATTAATGGCCAAAAGAACAAATGCAAAAATCCTAGTTATTAAGTTTTGGGATTAAAATGACCAACGAACAGAAATCAATGACTACAATGGAAAAAAGTATAAATTCATGTATTAAAAATGCTTTTGATAAAAAAGAAACGTGAAACAGATAGAAATTGTTAAAAATAACATCACAGGCCCTAAAAAAAGTAATTGCTATGTGAAAAAAGGATCAAGTTTTAAAAAAATCAATCACATAAAAGAAACAGTAAAACACAAAAGCAAAAAAAAACATAATGTTCATACATAGTGATTTTCATTGTAGATGAACAGTGAAAAACACATCCTATTTTAGAATATAGTGAAGTTTGCAAGACCACACTTTGTAGTTGGTATTTTTTTCAATAAATTTAGCATGAAAATAATTTTTAATAATAAGAAATTAAAAATTTCTCACCAATAGATTCATATTAATCAATTGAAATTTTGGTTTTTTTCAATTTTTGACTTTGGCTCTATTTATATTATATTCTTGTTATCAAAATAATTAGTTATGATTGAAATATAATACTGTTAAATAAAACATTGTATGTGTTTTGAAATGATACATATTTCTCATGTTATAAAAAAATAATTTACTAAAATTTTTCA
Organism: Aquilaria yunnanensis; assembly: GCA_039654915.1. Lineage (NCBI taxonomy): Eukaryota > Viridiplantae > Streptophyta > Magnoliopsida > Malvales > Thymelaeaceae > Aquilaria > Aquilaria yunnanensis. The sequence continues at coordinate 96,914,007 of CM077597.1, forward strand.
TGCCTTATTAACTCAAAATCCAATTTTCACTATCAATAAAAAATTTATCTAGAAAAATTCACTTTCAATTTAAAAAATGATAGACTAAATTATTTTTGTAAACCATAGACCTTAAAGTATATCATTGGTGCTACAAAACTTAATCATCAATAATAAAAAAAATGACTAAAACATGAATGTATTTCATTTATGTCAATCAATTAATAGTTTAACTATTAAATTAATAAAGATAAAAAGAAAAAAAATTACTAAAGTCGAATAAACCATAACCATTGTCAAAAGTTGGTAAACTATAATGATTAAGGTTTCATTTCAGAAATCAATAATAAATAAAGATAACAAAAAAAAGTTTAGGCCAAGTCAAAAAATAGAACACTTTAGGTATTAAGGGTTTAATAATTTTCTTAATAAAGTTAAAACATGATTTTGGCATTAATAATATAGGATAACATTGCACAATATACATACAATAAGTTTTTCTGAAATTTTACGTATTAATGAATTAGTGGTAAAATGGAACATTTTAAGAATCAAACACTTATACATAATACAAATTGTTCACTATTTTAACTAATCAAAACTCAAAATCAAACTCATGTAAAGTGCCTGTGCATTACATAAATTGTACATATGTTTCAATTCATTAAAACTTTGAATCTAACATATCTAACTAAACCTTTAAATAAATCACATAAAAGACAAAGATTTTGATATTTAATATGGTTCATGAAAGCATGTCTCTCATTTTCATTTAAGAATCTATCATTTTAAATTCAAACAAACTATATTTTATTTTTCTCTAGTAGTTTCCAACTAATTGAAAAAGTTGGGGATTATTACGGCAGAATTGTTATATTAAAGACCAAAAGAGGGATTTGGTTATTGCCATAAATTGGACAAATATACCCTCCAGTCCCTGTATTGTTGGTTCTAGAAAGTAGTGGTCCCCAATTGTTATTATCTGGCAATCTTACCACTGTCAAAAAAATAGTCTTCACCAAAGTTGTCAAAAACAAATTTCTACCTAGAGTTGTTCTGGCTGATCTAGAGTCGTAAAGTCATAAAAAGTCTCAGAGCTGTATGACTCTACAAAAAAAAAATCTTAGAGAAAAATTATGAAAAATATAAAATTATTTTTCTCCACTTAGTCAAAGCTGACTGTACGCACAAATTTCGCGTGTAAAAAATTACACCCTGAAATTAATTATAGCACAAATTACAATATGAAAATTTAGAATAGAGATTTTGGGGGATCGACTCTCTAACGTGCTTCTCACGTGTACAATCCTCTGATTAACGCTTCGAGCTTTTGGTGGAGACACGAACGGCTTCTTCACGAACACGGATTCTCGACTCGTCTTGCACGAACACGAACCGAGGTCCTTGCCACTTCTTTCGGTGTAAGATTTCTGTTGTACTTCTTGGACTTGGGGGTTTCGAGCAATGTCCGCCGCTTTCTTGCCTTTTTCCTTGGAGTTTGACTTGTCGCAGCACAGAAGCGAATTCTTCACGTTCCTCGCCGCTTCCACAGGATCTGGACTTGAACTTGATGCAGTGCTATCTCGCGTTCTTCACGTTCCTCACCGCTTCCGCCGGATCTGAACTTGAACTTGATGAAGCACCGTTTCACATTCTTTGCGTTCTTCACCGTGTTCTTCGAATCTGGCCTCGAAAATGGGATTTGATCTTCTTTGGAGTTGATTTCTTCTTTTGCCGGGCGTTTGTACTTAATCGGCTTGAAGAAGAAGAGAAAACTTCTTTATAGAGAGATTTTTCTTCCTCTCTAAGTTTTTTGCCTCTCCAATTTCTTCTTCTTCTTTTTTCTCTTCTCCTCCCTTCAGCCTTGGGGGCCTATTTATAGGTGTAGAAATGAGGTGGTTTGATTCAAGAGAACCACATGTGACAATTATCATATATTTATCTCTTATATTTTTCTTAAGAGAAAATAAATATGATAATTATCTCTCATTAATTATCCAATTTATTTAATTTAAAAGGATAATTAATGGGATATTCTAGAGTGTTCTAGAATATTTGGATAAATAATGGGCCTTAATCATTTTGGATTTTGAGGCCCAATTTGCCAAAAGTGGACTTTGAGTAAAATGGCATAATAAGTCTTCATTCAGGGCCTCCAGTTTTGTGTTTTTTTGGCTCCCCAATATTGGGTTTCTTGAATTCGCAGTTTCCAAAATTGATGGATTTTTGAATTTTGGGCATCAATTTAGAAATTGACTAGACAATTTAAATTGGGTTTAATATATTTCAACCCAATTAAATTTTAATGTCTACAAATGCCCCCTCAAGATTATTTATTTATACATTTTTTTGTGTAATAACTAAAATAATCTTGATTTTTTTTTCCTTGATGAGAGAATTTGTTGTGTCCTTCAAGATGTGAGAAGAATTTTGCCATGGGGCATGAGCCTGGTTGCACCAACTTTGGTCTCCTCCCTGAAATATATTTTCAATTTGGGTAGAAAATAATATTTGAGTTGAGCTTCAACATCAAATAAACTTAACTTGAAGTAAGAGTTGAATTTACCTTTTATTTTGTGACAAATACATGAGTCAAAATAAAGCTTTAATTCCATTAGGATTTAACCTTCAAATCCAACTATGTTTTCCAATCCCAATAAAACAAAGCCAGCAACATGTATAAATTAAGCACTAATCACCACAAATTTTTGACGCGAAACAGGTGGTTCTCTTCGCCCTTACTTTTTTCTTCGGTGTACTTGTCGTTCATTGACTCACTTCTTCCTTCTCTGTTTTTTTTAGCTTGCAGGCGGGCACAAGTTGGAGTTGCTCTATTTATCCGGGACGTTTCTTCCTTTTCTCAAGCTCACATGTAAGCTTTTTTGTCGCTTGCACGTTTTCTCGTCCATGCATTTAATTTGTCTCAGGCCTTTTGCTTTCCTTTGTTTTCGCGAGCACACGCTTGTACAGTTGTACCTTGCTCCGAATATTTGATCATCTGTTTTTTTTTTTGTTTTTTGCTTCGATCTACGTACCTTTGCCTCTTTTCATTGTTGACTTTTCTTCATGTCTATATTTGCCGCCGGGAGGTGATATGTTTGCTTGCCAACTTTTTTTTTTTTTTTAATTTGCTGGAGTTGACCTTTTTTCTTTTTTCCACAGAATTTCTTGGTGACTTTCGTGTGCTGTGGAGATTTGAGGGCTTAGGTATAGATTGTCTCCAAACTTTGATTTTGAATTTTTTGATCTTTCCGGATCCCAAGGGCGTAGATGAACCTTTTAGATTTTAAGGTGAATCTTTTCAGCCTTGTCTTTGTGCCTCTTTTTTGGATCACGGACCGCCTAAGTCCTTTTGCTGTGGAGTGATCGTCGTTGCTATTGCTGCTACGTCAAGTTTCTTCTCCAAGTTAGATATTTTGTTGCAAGATGGCCACCACGAAAGTGCATTCAGAAATTGTACCAGCTTCCAGGCCGGTGAAAATTGATTGGATTGCTGAGTCTAACGATGGCAAGTATTTGATACTTCCAAAGGCCACCGTGAAGCCATGTTCTGGAGGTGATGTTGGCCCAATTAAGCTTGTCGTTCGCTATCCGTCTGTCGGTTCTTATACCGTGGAGTACCTACACCGCGTTGAAGAACCGAGCATGCGGAGGCTTAGTGAGTATCCTTTGGAAAAGGATATGGTTCCTGGAGATATTGTCTTGCCAGATCATCGACCATCCTTGTGCTTTCCCTTGTCTTATGTGAATGTTCATGATGTTCCAAGGCCCCATGTGGCTGAGCTCATTTCCTGTCATCAATTGAAGTGAGGCTCTTCCCTTGATTCAAGAGGCGAGATTCAGTATTTGCGTGGTTTCAGGGAATGAACTGTCGATACTTGGGGTTTGCTGCGTGTGTACGGGCTTACTAACTTAGCTTCTGCCGTCGAAGCTGCGCGTTTTGACTACCATCGGCCGAATGGGATGTATCATGCTTTGGTTGAGGCTTGGTCTCCTGGCAGAAATACTTTCACCACTTCAGAAGCTGAACTCGGCATGTCGCTTTGGGAGTTGCGTGAGATCAGCGGCCTTTCTATTCAGGGAGAATATTACGAAGAGGTTGTGCCAAGCTTCGTTGAGCTCATGAATCATACTATAGGTGGCTTGCCGGAGACTTGTATGTACCTCTTCAAGGCTTTATCAGAGATTGCTTCTAGCAAGAACAAAGATAGGCTTTCGCATGCTGATTGGATTGATTTTTGGTTTAAAGTGAAGGATCCTATGCCCAATCCTCGTGCCTCTAAGCAATACCAAGTGGTGACTCAAGTGAAGTATGATCGTAGCGGCCAATGCACTAAAAGTCCGTAAATTAAGAGACCATTTATGATGGCTTCCCAAAATTCTGATTTTCCATTTGATTCACCGACTTTCCCTAAGCTTGGGTGTCCTACTTCTTCAAAATTTCGTGATGAGCTCAAAATTGCTACTTACTTGGCTTTATGGCTTTGCCGCTACGTTCTCCCTTTCAATGTTGACTTACGACCTAGAACTTTTAAAGTTGCATCAAAGATGGCACGGGGAGTCACCTTTAGTTTGGTACCTCCTATCCTGGCATGCATTTATAAAGGGCTCTCTGAGACTGGGCAGCTTGAAGGAGAGTCTCGTGATCTTGGCAGGGTGAAAGTAGCATTTCCTGGTCATTTCCTTTATGCTTGGGCTGGCTTGCATTTTCCACGAGGAGTTTATGACACCATGAGCAAAGATGTTCCTTGTCCTCTGATCCAAAAGATTCGTGGAACCTTAAATGCCTATCAACATTAGGAAGATTCTGCTGCTGACTGTAAGTCTTTACTACGTGATGGACTTTCGTCTTGTGATTTCTCATGGAATCCTATGCCGGCTCCAATAAATCCAGGGGAGCGTGCTTGTGATGGGAAAAGAGGGCAGGATACCGCAAAGTTCATGATAAGCCTCTGTCCCAGGTACTTGACATATCGTTAGAATAATACCTTTATCTCGGAGTACTATAATCCTCATCGGTTTGCTCGGTAGCATGGCTTTCTTCAGAGGCTTCCTGGCAACCCAAAGCTCACTACTCTTCCTTCTCGTCTTGACTCCTTATATGAAGTGTGGTTGTCTTTGACTCGGATTGGTACATGTGCTAAATTCCACATCCCCAAGTTTTCTTCCACCATTGGCTTGCAAGTTGACTTGAGCTATACAAATTGGTGGAAAAATGAGGTACTTCCTACTTTGGAGAAAATTTCAATTTCTATATTGTTGGAGAGCGAGAAACCAAGCTTCGAGTTATCTCTTGTCAAAGTTCCACCATCCTTAGTTAAGGAACAAAGCTTAGATCCAAAGAAGCGTCCAGTGACCGGAGCATTAGTGGCTCCTACAGGGAAGAGGATCAAGTTGAAACCTCGTGAAAAACTTTTGCCGGAACCTAGCGTGCAAGCTTCAAGTAACAAATGTTCTTCTTCTTGTCGAAGCTTAGGGAACAGTCTTGGCATGTCCTCAAAGTCTCTTAATAAAGGTAAGTACCTCCCTTCTGTTTTGGTTAACAAAAAAAAATTGTTTCTTCATTTTAGTTTGTCTAATCTTCTCCTTGTTACAGTCTTCCCTGATGTACCAGAATCAAAACACCTTCTCTTTGAAGAGGGCCTGGCACATGGCATTGAGACGATTAGAGCTCTAGATGGTTTATCTGATCGTCCTATAGAAGATCATTCAAATAAGAAAGATGAAGTGGAAGTTGCGTCGAATGACCAAGTCATAGCTTCTCCATGCAAGGCACCTACCATTGATGCAGTCCCGACGCCTCCTTCTCTGAAGGGAAACTCACAAATTGTGCCAATTTTCTCTTGTGCTTCCAGCATGCCAAAGGAGTCTTTTGCTTCAGTGGATCTCATTAAGGAGATTATTTACCGTGGCCTCATAGACTACTTGAAGAAGGAAGGTGATGCTGCTTTGCAAAATGGATTTTCTTCACTATGAGATTGGTGGCATTGCAAGAGGGATGAAATTCCCAATCTTCTGACAAAATGTTTCATTGTGGATTGCTCCCCTTTACTTGAAAAGATGGATTCTCTACTTAAAGGAACTGAGGTGTACCTTTCACAGAGGCAGGAAGCCATGCAGTCATTGGACCCAGAGCTAAATCAGACGGAGCTTGCTTCTATTGAAGCAGAATATAGCATTCATACTTCACGAGTGGCGACTTTTGCTGAGAAGATAGATTCACATGTTAATATCATAAAGAACGCTAATGCCCAGATAGAGAAGCTTCAACAGTAAGTAGCCGATTCATCAACTGCCATTGATATGTTCCGCGATGAGAGCCAGAAATCTCATGAAGCACTTAGTTCCTTGGATGCAAGACGCGAAGAAATCAAAGATTGCTTAGCTGCAGGGGGATCTAAGATTGAAGCAGTAAATCGACGGAGGCAAGAACTTGAGAAAGAGCTTTTAGACATTTTTTCTGGGTATTGGGCCACCATTTCCATGTAGCTTTACTTTCCTTTCCCCTTTTAGGATAAGGTAGGCTGTAGCAGGATTCCGGAATGCAATGAAGATATCTGTTTTATTTTTTTTTTAATCTCATCGTCTTACTTATTCCCAATCTTTAAATAACTTCTCACCCTTAATAATAAAGATGTACTTGAACTAAGTGACAAGCAAAACATAGCTCAAAAGGGAAAAAATTTTATTTGATTTAGCCGTACACAGTTTATACTCATGTGGGCCAGGAGTATTACATTTTTTTTTTAGGATTTCACCATACACAGTTTATACTCGTGCGGGCCAGGAGTAGTACATTTTTGTAGAATTTCATTTTTTTTGTTTTTGTTTTGTCATACAGTTTAGGCTCTTGTGACAAGAAGCATGCCCCCGACTCTTCATGCATAAAACTATCTTGTAAGCACCGTTGGTGTAGACTTCGGTCACCATGTACGGGTCATCCCACTTTGACACGAACTTTCCTTCAGCGCGCTTTGTCATGATGATTGGTCTTCTAATGGCTAACACTAGGTCCCCAACTTGAAAAATCCTCGGGCGCACCTTCTTGTTGAAAGCTTTTGCCATGCGAGCTTGATAGCACTCTAAGCGTTGTTGAGCTTCAAGTCTTTTCTCATCTAAAGCGTCCAGCTCCTCTAGCCGCAACTTGGCATTTTCCTCATTGGTCAATCCTTCTTGCAGAGCTATACTTAAGGAAGGAATTTGGCATTCCAACGGGAGGACTGCTTCTACGCCATAGACCAGGGAATATGGAGTTGTTTGAGGAGGGGTCATGTGCGTTGTTCAATATGCCCAAAGGGTTTCTCCAACTTTCTCATGTCAATCTCTCTTTGATCCTGAGATGACCTTTTTCAAAAGGTTGCACAGCATTTTGTTGAAGGCTTCGGCCAAACCATTCGCTGCAGCGTTGTACATAGATGAGTTATGTTGGACAAACTTGAACTTGCCACAAATTTTGTCCAACAATTTATTGTAGAACGGCTTTCTATTGTCAGTGATGATGTAGCGGGGAACTCCATATCGGTAAATGATGTTTATTCTGATGAATTCCACTACATTCTCTTTCTTAACTTCTTTCAAAAGGATAGCTTCTGCCCATTTTGAGAAATAATTAGTGGCAGCCAAGATGAATGAGTGCGCAGCGGATGAATTAGGAGTGTTTTGCCCTACAATGTCAAGCCCCTAAGCATCAAAAGGCCAAGAAGCCACTGTGGGATGTAACAGTTCCGGAGGTTGATGAATGAGGTTGGTATGGAATTGGCAGGCTTGACATCGAATGGCGTAGCTGATGCAATCCTTCACCATCGTTGGCCAATAATACCCCATCCTTTTGATACGATGGTAAAGTTTTGGTCCAGACTAATGAGCTTCACAAATTCCAGAATGAGCTTCTTCTACAACTTGCCCTGCTTCTTCATCACTTAAGCACCTAAGAAGAACTCATTCGATAGAACGGCGAAAGAGAACCTCCTTAAAGTGGACGAACTTTGGTGCTCTTCGATGAATATCAGCTCAACGGCGAGGGTCTTCAGGTAGGTTATCATGTTCCAAGTAACTAATAAACGGTTGTCACCACTCCTCTTTTGGTTCAATGACGGAGATAATATGACCGCACCCATATTTCTCGACTAATATTTGTGGTACCACCCATCTTTTGTGCACTTGGATCGAGGCTTCTTGCTTGGCTGAATTTGCTTGAACGGCTGCCAGGTTGGCTAAAGCATCGGCATGTCGATTATGCCATCGGGCAACATAATAGATGCTTACTTGCTCTAATTGGTCCAATAAATACCTTGCATATTCAAATAAAGGGAGTAGTTCAGGGTTGCGAACATCATATTCTTGGAGAAGTTGGTTAACCACCAACTTGGAATCTCCAAAGATCTCAAGTTCTTGGATTTGCATATCCATGGCTGCTTCTAATCCAATTAGCAAGGCTTGGTACTTCGCTACATTATTCGAGCACTTTTCAAGTAAGCTGAAAGAGTATGGCAAAACTTCATTGTAGGGAGAGACGAATACCACACCTGCCCCCGCTCCATACTCTCGAGATGCACCATCAAAGAACATCTTCCAGGTTGGGATGATTTATGCAAGGAAGACTTCCTCATCTGGCAGGTCTTTTGGGAGTTCCCATTCTGGTATAGGGTGATCGGCAAGAAAATCCATCAATGCTTGTCCTTTGATTGCCTTTTGCGAGATAAACACTATGTCAAATTCAAACAGAAGAAGAGCCCATTTAGCCAACCTTCCTGAAAGCACCAGTCTTGACGTCAAGTACTTCAGTGGATCAGCCTTTGACACAAGATAGACTACATGGGCTAGCATATAATGCCTTAGCTTCTTTATAGCAAAGATCAGTGCAAGACATATCTTCTCAATGGGAGAATAGTTAGCCTCCGCCCCTACTAGCCTCCGACTCAAGTAGTAAAGTGTATTTTCCTTTCCCTCATCATTTTGTTGAGCAAGAAGTGCCCCCAACGAGTGTTCTTGGGCAGCTATGCACAATATTAAAAGCTTTCCTTGAATTGGAGCAACAAGGATGAGTGGATGGAGTAGGTAGTCCTTTATACTTTGAAATATATTCTTGCAATCGTCATCCCAGATAAAAGGCGTATCCTTTTTTAGGTGCCTACTAAATGGGTGGCATCATCCTGCTAGGTTGGAGATAAACCGCCTTGTGTATGCTAATCTTCCTTGCAGGCTTTTAAGCTCACGAGTGTTACTTGGCTCAGGCATTTTCAGGATTGCGTCTATCTTTGATCAGTCCACCTCAATGCAACAATGACGGACGATGAATCCTAAGAACTTTCCAGAAGTAACACCAAAAGCACATTTGAGAGGGTTCATCTTTAGTTGGTATTTGCGGAGTTGGTCAAAGACGTCACGCAAGTCCTTTAGGTGCTCTGACTTGTTTTTCGTCTTCACCACCAAATCATCGACATAACATTCTAATTTCTTGTGCAACATATCACCAAAGATTCTTTGCATCACTCGTTGGTAAGTTGCACCAACATTCTTGAGTCCAAATGGCATAACTTTGTAGCAATAAATCCCCTTTGGACTACGAAAGGTTATAAATTCCTCATTTTTTGGATCCATGCGAATTTGGTTGTAACTAGAGAACCCATCCATGAAATATAAAGCTTCGTGTCCCGTTGTTGAATCAACCATTAATTCCGTTATTGGCAAGGGGAAGTCATCCTTTGGGTAGGCTAGATTCTAATTTGGCCATTCTTCTTCCTCACGACCACAATGTTTGAAATCCAGGTGGGTTACTTAACTTTTAGAATGAAACCTGCATCAATAAGTTTATCTACTTCAACCTCAATTTGTGGAATAAGTTCTGGCCGAAATCTTCGTTGAGCCTATTTGACGGGGCGGGATCCATGCTTCACGGCAAGGTGATGGACAACGATCTTTGGATCCAATCCGGGCATCTCCCTATAGGACCATGCAAAAACATCTTCATATTCTTTCAGTAGCTCGAAGTACCTTGCCTCCTCTTCAGGACACAGCTGGGTGCTCACAAACACTGGCTTTGGATGATCCTGCATCCCTAAATTTAGTTCCTTCAAGTCATCAACAGTTGTTTGCCCTCCTTCCTCAAAAGCTTCAGGCGCAGGGCTTGGTTCAGTTTCCTTGACTACTTCTTCCATGCTTGGCTCATCTTGATCTCGTTCTTCCAGTGCAACATTATTGCAGGAGGCTACTTCCTCTTGAGGATCATCATCTTCATGAGATGTTTGGTGGCGATGCTTTTGTCTCCTTTGCATCTGGCGTTTGGCCTTTGCTTGTGCTTTTGGATGAGCTCCATTTGGCCTAAGTCGTGCAAAAACTGAAGTCCTTTGTATATTATTAGTAGGGGCTTTTAGTCCCAAGTGTTTAAATACAGAGACTCGAACATTCTCACGAGTTTCTTTTTCCACTTGGTTAACTTGCAACTTTACTTGGTCTTCATCATACTCATAAATCTGAATCATCATCGGGTTGCATGATGCATTCTTCGCGAGATTAGATGGTTGATATCCTAAACCATGCTTTTTTCCAAGCTGTTTTTTTCCAAGGATTGCATCCAAATCACCAAGTTCCCGGGGTTCACCTTTACCATATCCTGCTTTTTGAAACAATTTCTCGACCTTAGGGCCAAACCATGCATTTGTTTTCAAGCTTTGAAATTCCTTCATTTTCTTTGCAGGTTCATCAGACACAGTTAATTTAGAGAGCGAGGAGATTGGTAGGACCATGTCTTCTTTTAGCACTCTAGCATATTCTTTAGAAAAGTGAAGTTTGCTGGTCGAGGCAGGGATGTTCCCTTTGGTGCTTTTTGCTTTAGGGAGCATTTTGGAGAAAGCCTTGGGCTTCGTATCTTGGCAGTCTTCCAGGTAGAACTTGGAGTCAACAAAATGGGTTTCCTCGATGTCAAAATGGGTGGTTTCTTCCACTACATGCTTGATGCTTCCATCATCGCCAACATACTTGAAGCATTGGTGCCAAGTTGATGGTACAACTCCATTTTCATGCATCCAAGTACGCCCGAGCAGCAAGTCATATGAAGTATTTGCGTCAATAACATGGAACAAGGCAGAGGTCTTCAACTCTTCTATCTCCATTGTAAGTTGAATTTTCTTTGCAAAGCATTGCCCCTTTTGGTTGAAACCTTGGATGGTTAACTTGCTACTTGAAAGATCCTTTACGGATAGCCCGACCTTCTTCAATGTTAGAATAGGCATGATATTCACAGTGGAGCCACCATCAATTAGGATCCTCCCAATCCGGTGTTCGCAAATATATCCGCTTACATAAAGAGGTCGATTATGCAAACGATGGCCCAACTGCAAATCTTCGTCATCAAAAGATATTGTAGCCATGCAGGTGACACACTTATCATTTGCCTTTTTGTGAAACACCTTTCCTTCATAAGCTCCTGGGTCAATGAGCACTTGAAGTATGGCTAGCCGAACATCTTGTGGTAGTTTGAGAACCTCATTCATGGTCATGGTTGCAGGAAGATCTTTGAGTTTGGAGATGATGCCAGCCTTTACTACATTAACCTTATCTCCAATACTTACTTTGCCGGGTCCTTTTTGGCTACGACTTGATTCGGTATCTCCATGAACGCCTGTAGCGTTTACCTCCACATTGTGTTTTATAAAATATGACTTTGGAAATGGTCAAGCAGTGTCACGGACCTCCTAACCACCTATTGTGATTCTGCACTTGTTGGATGTAGTGCCTTCCAAATTTTCCTAGGCATTTGAGGATGCACTCTTGTGGGGTTACACCCTTCCAATTTTTTGTCTTTTGAAGCTTCTAGCAAGGGATAGTGTGGTGGTTGATTCCTTCTTCGTTTTCGGTCTCTCACCATTTTCCATTCACCGTCTTGCTGGTCTGATGAATTGGAACTTGCTAAATCTCCCCACCCAGTTGGCTTTTCTGCTTGGTAGCTCATCGAGTCGAACACTCTTGAAGGACTTGGGATGTTTACCCTTCTTTCCCAAGCATACTTTTCTTTCTTACTTATGAACATTGACCATCCATCATTGACTTCATCTTCTGACTCAGATGAGGACTCCCATGTATCTAAGTTATCGACCATGACGTCATAGAAGCTCGGGGCATTTGGGTTTTTAGAGTATTTTGGCATACCAGGGTATGCATAAATAGTTGTTACCTCGCCATCAACCTCAAATTTCACTGGGACAACATATTTTGGGCCACATGTGAGTACTTCAAGTGTATTTTCCTTCCCTACGAAGTCTTGGGTAGAGACCTTGACTTCATTCTCAAGTTTTTCTACGAACTTTGGGGAAGTCGCTTCAAAGCATATCTCGGCAACATTGGAAACCAATGGTTCCCCCAAATCATTGAATTTGATATGCCCTTCTTTTTCTATACGGATTATAAGATCCTTCAACACAAAGCATTTCTCGACGGGGTGGCCAACGATACGGTAAAATCGACAATACTTAGGGTCATCTACCCTTCCAACCTCCTTCGGTCATTTTGGATTTGGCAGTTCTATCAAGTTCCTTTCTAGCAACTGGTCCAAGATTGCCGACACATCCAAATCTGTAAATGGGTATTGTTTTGCTTCAAGTTCCTTAAGTGTCAATCTTTTCTTTACATCCAGTTGGCCCTTCACAAATTTAGTATCAAGACTTGAGCTCCCTTTGGAGATCTTTGCCGGAGTAGCAGCTACAGCCATGGTTTCTTTTGTCTTCACAACCTTTTCTTCTTTGTCTTTCTTGCCATCTATCTTTTGAAAGGAATTGCTTGGAACATAGCTCCCATGCCTTGAAATCTGGATCTCCAAGTCGTGAGCCCTTGTTGCGAGTTCTTCAAACGAATGTGGCATGTTTCCTTTCAAGCTATAAAGTATTCCCCAGTGCATCCCTTTGTGCACACATATTGATGGAAGAGGCTTCACTTATCCACTCATTGCAGTTGAGGACGTTGGTTCTCCATCACTCTATGTATTCTGTCACTGACTCGTCTTTCCTTTGTTTGGTCGTTGCCAGCTCCGGGAGGCTGACCGTCCTTCCAGTGCTGTAGAAACGTGACAAAAACTCTCTTTCAAGTTGGTCCCATCCATCAATGGATCCAGCAGGAATATCCGTGTACCAATCAAAGGCAGTCCCTTTCAATGATCGCACAAATTGCTTCACCATAAGATCACCATAGATTCCGGCGTTGTTGCAGGTTTCAATGAAGTGAGCCACATGTTGCTTCGGATTGCCCTTGCCATCAAATTGTTGGAATTTTGGTGGTTGGTAACCTAACGATATCCTTAGCTCATCGATCCTCCTTGAGTATGGCTTTGCATACACTAGGGATGATTGTGGAGCCACTGCAGATTGAGCTCGAATGGTATCCATGATCATATGTTGAAGTTGCTACACAGACAATGAGGCCACAGACCTTTGGGCTGTGTCATTCAGGGCACTTTGCAAGACCGTACGATCATATTGACTTTGCTGTTGTTCTTTTCCATGTTCTCAAGCTTTTCAACAGTAGGATCAACAGCTTTCTTAGTGCCACTTGTAGTTGCTTCCCCCGGAAAATGTTGAGCTTCTAATTTACTCATCAACAATACAATCTGGGCATTTTTCTCTTCAAGTTTTGCCGTCAACCTTTCAATGGAAAATGTCATTTGCTCAAGACGATCCTCAGGATTTCCAAAATCTACTACCAAGGCTGGCAACTTCGACTCTGAGGATGAAGAGTAATCTGCCCACCTTTTCTTTGGGAAAGTTGCAGATCCAGTTTTAGATTCTTCACTTGTCGTAGCTTTTTTCATTGATGTCTTGGAAGATGAGTGAGCCCTCTTCTCGGTGGAAACTTCCACTTCCTTGTCCCTACTTGAATGGTTGGAGTGGCTTGAAGGATTGGCTTTCACTTTTGTTGGTTGAATTTCTTGCTTCTCCACAGCAATTCCTTATTTCTTGCTTTTGCGAGAAAATTGCTTTAGCGGAGATGCCAATTGAGATCTTTCAGCACGAGCTTTTGCACGAGTAACCGGTGCAACTTCCTTTTCCTTTGCCGCAGATTTCTCGGCGTTGACAGTAGCACTTTTGGCTTTCATGATCTTTATTTTAGCTTCTTCAAAGCTTCCTCAATACGAAAGATGAGAGGTAGAGAATGTCCCTAGCGGAGTCGCCAAAAATTTGTACGCACAAATTTCGAGTGTAAAAAATTACACCCTGAAATTAATTGTAGCAAAATTTACAATATTAAAATTTAGAACAGAGATTTTGAGGGATCGACTCTCTAACGTGCTTCTCACGTCCATAATCTTCTGATTAACGCTTCGAGCTTTTGGTGGAGACATGAACGGCTTCTTCACGAACACGGATTCTGGACTCGTCTTGCACGAACACGAACCGAGGTCCTTGCCGCTTCTTTCGGTGTAAGATTTCTGTTGTACTCCTTGGACTTGGGGGCTTCGAGCAATGTCCGCCGTTTTCTTGCCTATTTCCTTGGAGTTTGACTTGTCGCAGCACAGAAACGAATTCTTCACGTTCCTCGTCGCTTCCACAAGATCTGGACTTGAACTTGATGCAGTGCTATCTCGCGTTCTTCACGTTCCTCACCGCTTCCGCCGGATCTGAACTTGAACTTGATGAAGCACCGTTTCGTGTTCTTTGCGTTCCTCATTGCGTTCTTCGAATCTGGCCTCGAAAATGGGATTTGATCTTCTTTGGAGTTGATTTCTTCTTTCGCCGGGCGTTTGTGCTTGATCGGCTTGAAGAACAAGAGAAAACTTCTTTGTAGAAAGATTTTTCTTCCTCTCTAAGTTTTTTGCCTCTCTAATTTCTTCTTCTTCTTTTTTCTCTTCTCCTCCCTTCAGCCTTAGGGGCCTATTTATAGGTGTAGAAATGAGGTGATTTGGTTCAAGAGAACCACATGTGACAATTATCATATATTTATCTCTTATATTTTTATTAAGAGAAAATAAATATGATAATTATCTCTCATTAATTATCCAATTTATTTAATTTAAAAGGATAATTAATGGGATATTCTAGAGTGCTCTAGAATATCTGGCTAAATAATGGGCTTTAATCATTTTGGATTTTGAGGCCCAATTTGCCAAAAGTGGACTTTGGGTAAAATGACATAATAAGTCTTCATTCATGACCTCCAGTTTTGTGCTTTTTTGGCTCCCCAAGATTGGGTTTCTTGAATTCGCAGTTTTCCAAAATTGATAGACTTTTGAATTTTGGGCATCAATTTAGAAATGGACTAGACAATTTAAATTGGGTTTAATATATTTCAACCCAATTAAATTTTGATGTCTACACTAACAAAAGAGAAAAAAGACAACAATGAGATCATCATAATTTTTTTTCATTTTTCCAACAAAATTACGTCAAGAATTTGTTGTCAATATTGATTTCTTAGTGGATTTTTTTGGTTATATTCGTAAATATTGCAAACTATAGGTCCAAATGAATCATTAACGCTAGGGGTGAGCATTTGGCTGGTTCGGTTTAGAACCGATCCGAACATAATGATCCAGTTGCCCAAATTACATGTAGAATCAATCTGAACTGACCGAATTATATTTCAATTTATTAGGTTCAGTTTATTCGGTTCTTTTTCTTAAACCTAGACACATATTAAATGAAAAAAGATGCATATTAAAATTTTTACCTCTTTGACCCAAAATTAAATAAAGATAGACAATGTATTGCCCAAAATTAGTAGGAAATAATTTTATATATGTAGCGTCAATATGAATAATAGTAAAAATTAATAGGAAAAAACTTTATATATGTAGAGTCATTATGAATAATGGTAAAATATTTAATACTATTCAGTCTATTCAATTTATTCAGTTTTAAGTATACGATCTAATAACCGATCTGATAGCTGAATATGAAATTCAAGTTTATTTCTAACCGACCAAATTAAAAAAAAAAAACAAACCATTTTGTTTGAATATAATCAATCCTTTTTGTTTTTGTTTTATCCAAATAATGCTCACTCCTGACTAAGGCCAGTTGACTCTTGATTAATGCAAATTTACAGTGGGTAAATAGTACGTGGTATAAATGTTTTTATATTTTGTCATTTTATCACACTGTAGACTGCTATATTTCGCATACCGCTCATTTTTGCGTATATTTAGTCCGAAAACCGCAATATACCACAAATACTGCATGGTACATACCATAGTATTTTATTTTTTGTGGATGTCTTTGAGATTTTTTTTTTCATTTTACATCAAAATACCATAAATATATAAAACATTAAAATATAATTAATACACATATCATAAAATAAATATTTTTTTGTTACTTTTCTTAGTTAACATAAAAATTTAATGGTTACTTTAAGCCACCTAGGAACTCAATGTAGTATTAGAAAATGTGTTGTTATTATTAAAGTATTGCTTTTCTTTCCTACATCAATAAATTAATTTCTTTCTGAGTATTATTTATTTTACTATATATATATATATATATATATAAATAACATTTTTTATGTTTTTTTATTAAAAAATCTTCTATTATATATATTTTATTTATATTTAACAAATTATGATGAGAAAAATTAGAATACATATAAAATGTGTAAAAAAATTATTGAATTTATGTCATTTTAAAATAATATTTTAACATTTATTTTTTTTAAATGGTAATAATATACAGCGCTGTATACCATACGGTACAATATACTCTAAAAATTTGGGGTATGATATATCTAATAGTAACGGTATTTACCACCTTGCTCCTAACAAACATGCATAAAGTTTCACCAATTTCTCTTACACAGGCCGGTTAGTTTCATGGTTAGGGTTCAACCAAATTTCTCATTCCATTTGTTTTTAATTTAATTTCTTTCAGAATTTTTAATATTTGATAACTATATAAGACCGCAACTAATCTTTGATCAAGTTAGGTGAAATGTTTTACAAAATGAGACGAAAATGTTACCGAACTACATTCAAAGTTCACCAGGACATGGTGAAAATTGCAGCCCCGTCCTCATTGCGTATTGCATTTGACAGTGACACAGCCGACAGCTTTGACCTGATTTTGATCTTTGTCAATTTGTAGAGATCGTACACTTTTGCGTCACATGCTGAACAAATGGGCGACCTATTTCGTTACTATTCAATATGAATGAGCATAGAATAAGTAAACGCAAAGCTCAACCCGAAACATTTTTATTGGGTTACATTAGATTGTGTAAAAATGAACCATAATTTATAAGTTTATTCCACATATAGAATTATTTAAAAATATGCCATAACTTATAAGTTTATTCCACATATAGAATAATTAATAATTTTTTGATTAATTTTAGTTCCATATGAACCTAAAAACAACATGAGCTATATATATATATAAGAGCATTGATAGGCATTTTCGCGTTTTTACCATCACCTTGTACCCTCTATCTATCAAAATGACACGTGTCCCACCCTTGAAAATATCAATTGCTGCTACTGACCGGCCATTGTATTCACGAAAAAAAAACAAAAGAAAATTTACAAAACTCCCGATGTTTGCCCTAATCTACATATACCCTCTCTATTTTAAAAAATCTACAATTTTTCCCTTTAAACTGTCACAACTGTCAGCTTGTCTGATATGTTAATAGGCCAAATGCCCCGATTGACCAACAAGATTTTTAGTTTGTGCAAATCAACAACAATATTCATCCAATGCCACCTCCAATCCGTTTTCCCTAAATATATGATATATTTCTAATAATTTTTTCATTCATGAATAATTTATATATTTATAAATTTACTATTAATTTACAAAACCCTTGAAAATATCAATTGCTGCTACTGACCGGCCTTTGCATTCAGCAAAAAAAAGGGAAATTTACAAACCCCCCCCCCCACGTTTGTCCCAACCTACACTTGCCCCCCTCCATTCTAGAAAACCTATAGTTTTCCCCCTCAAACTGTCACACTTGTTAGCTTGTCTAATATGTTAGTGGGCAAAATGCCCTGATTGACCAACAAGATTTTTAATTTATATAAATCAACCACAATATTCATCCAATGCTATCTTCAATCCATTTTCCCTAAATGTATGATATATTTCTAATAATTTTTTCATTCATGAATAATTTATATATTTATAAATTTACTATTAATTTCTAAATATATAATATATTTCCATCTTTATAAAGCAATTTTAGTATTAATTTACTTTTGAACATCTTATTCATTTTTTTAATTAATTCAAATGGGGAAGTGTCATTTTTTAGGAACAATATATTTTAACTAATTTGATGGATTTTTTTTTATCTAAATACCTTCAATGTGAACTAAATCGTATGGTATAACGTTGAGCTAGTTATATGGGTGGAAGCATGTGTGGTTTTAATTGGTAGATGATGACAAATAAGGGAAGTATAACATGAACTAATTAGCTTAATTAGTAATATTGGTAATTAGAACAAATTTTGAAAGAAAAAAATAAAAAATCTTGCTTCTATATATTTATCTTCCAATATGTGAATTTATTATTAGTTTTATTCAATGTTATTCCAATTAATCAATCATCTCTCTCTCTCTCTCTCTCTCTCTCTCTTCCAGTGACTGATCTGTAGCTAATAAATTTGATTAGAAGACAACATAAAAGTAACACAAACCAAGAAATTTGTTCATACAATTTTTTTCCATACAAAAGACTGATGCACAAATCAATATGGTAATTTTAAAATAAAAAAAAGTGAAAATAACACGATATAGTCATATATAAATAAAATAAAAAAAGCACACAATCTGTAGCTAAAATATATTTCATCAGATCATGTTTTTTTATTTTATTTATATATGACTCGATCATGTTATTTTCTCTTCTTTTTCTTTTAAAATTATCATATTGATTCGTGCATTAGTCTCTTGTATAGGAAAAAATCGTATGAACAAATTTGTTAGTTTGTGTTACTTTTATGTTGTCTTCTAATTAAATTTATTAGCTACAGATCATCACTTACATAAGAGAGAGAGAGAGAGAGAGAGAGAGAGAGAGAGAGAGAGAGAGAGAGAGAGAGAGAGAGAGAGAGAGAGAGAGAGAGAGAGAGATGATTGATTAATTGGAATAACATTGAATAAAGCTAATAATAAATTCGCATATTAGAAGATAAATATATGGAAGCAAGATTTTTTTTTCTTTCAAAATTTGTTCTAATTACTAGTATCACTAATTAAGATGATTACTTCATGTTATACTCCCCTTATTATCACCATCTACTAATTAAAACCACACATGCTTCTACCCATATAACTAGCTCAATGTTATACCATACAGTTTAGTTCATATTGAAGGTATTCAAATAAAAATCCATCAAATTAGTGATAACAAATACATCAAATTAGTTAAAATATATTGTTCCTAGAAAATGAAATTTATCCATTTGAATTAACTAAAAAATGAATAAGATGTTAAAAAGTAAATTAATACTAAATTTGCTTTATAAAGATGAAAATATATTATATATTTAGAAATTAATAGTAAATTTATAAATATATAAATTGTTCATGAATGAAAAAATTATTAGAAATATATCATACATTTAGGGAAAATGGATTGGAGGTGGCATGGGATGAATATTGTTGTTGATTTGGCCCACTAACATATCAGTTTGAGGGGGGGACTATAGGTTTTCTAAAATATGAGGGGCAATTGTAGGTTAGGGAAAACATCAGGGGGTGTTTTGTCAATTCTCCAAAATAAACAAGGATCGGGCCTTTGTCAAATTTCTTCATGAGAAAGTGGTAATTTTGAATTATTGGTCCTAGTTTAATTTCTTGTGCAAATCTAACCCCTGATCTTTATTTTTTTTCTCCCTTTCTGACTCTCTCTCTCTTTCTCCTGACCTTGGTCCCAATTTATTGTTATTTTTCAAATCCTCATCGTCTTCTCTCTCTCTCTCTCTCTCTCTCTCTCTCTCTCTCCTGATTTTCAATTGCTCATGTAAAATTCCCCAAAATCAACAACCCGTGGGCTAAATTCTCCCTCCTCGCACTATTTCCTCGCACTATTTCCGACTAATTATAACCAGATCAAGCCGCCTGATTTGAGATTGAAGGCTTCTTGAATGTTGAATCCTTTGCTCAACTGCCCCATCCCCACCAAGGACAAGCCCCTTCGCCTCTTTAGCTTTGACTTCTTCCACGCTTCCTCCATTGCAATTGTTGCTGCAGAATATTCGTCGACAACCTTAGCCACCATCGTTGCCCTCGCATCCCCACCTAAATTCATCCTGAATCGTGTTCTTCATTGTCAACAAAAATAATTTTGATTGTTCGCAAATATACCTTTTGCCCCGAGTACCATGGATTTGTTGCATGATAGTTTTTTTATTCTGACCTCAATTTCTAATCTTAATGCTAAAGAAGATTATACGATTTTTGAACTTGTTAGGGTGATGAATTTGGCGATGGACTCCAGTAGAGAGAGAGAGAGAGAGAGAGCAAAGACGAGTAGAATCAGGATTTTAAAAAGTAAAAAAAAAAAAAAATACTCATTTTTAGAGAAAAATAAAGATCAGGGGTCAGATTCACGAAAGAAAATAAATTGAGGACCATCAATTGAATTTACGTCTTAATAGGAAAAAACTTGACGAAGTGGGACAGCAGGAGTTGATATTTCAAAATTATTGGGACATGTCTTGTTGTTATAGGGAGAAGATGGAGGGAAGGTAAACAGCGAAGGTTGTTATCAGCCCTTGTATATACTCCCTCCCCCCAGTTTTGTTGAAACATTTTTCTGGGTATGGAGAGTAAAGTGTATGTAATTTGTGTTAATTTTTTATATAGTAAAAATTTAAATAATAATTAATTTTTTTTTTTTAGTTTTGTGCAGTGAGAGATTGAGTAGATATTAAAAAAAAAGAGTATTTATTGGATTTTATGTAAAATGATTATTTAATTGTTTAAACTTTTCCAAAAGAGGAAACGTTTCAACCTTTTGGGACATCCCAAAAAGAAATATATTTTAAGTAAACTGGGACGGAGGGAGTATAATTATGTAATAAAAATTGTATTTCATCGGTTCCAATATTTTTACTCCGTTTATTTTCGGTAATTAATCTAAAATTTTTTATTTTCAACATTTTAATATGTAAATAAAAATTTTTATATATAAATGATAAATTAATACATGTAGCTTTTAAATATATTTTTTTAATTTTTTCTAAAAAAATAATAATATAAATAAATTTAAGTCAAAATACAATAAAAATTAAATCGATAAAAAATTATATATATATATTATTTCTTTGAAGAATTATAATGGTTATATTATGTTTTTATATTAAACCCATAAACTGATGTTCCAAATTAAAGAAACATAAAAGTTGTAGGATTATTTACGAAATTTTTCCATATTCATTTGAATCACTTCACTTCCTAGACCGACTACTCATAGATCATTTTGTTTTCAATCTCTCAACTCCAGACTACTCTTTATGACACAATCATTGTGTTTTTTCATTTATGAGTCATGTGAAACTAAAAATTCATAGCATTAACATATTTCAGGTTTTGATACTAAAGAAAACTATCATAAAGACTCAGCTTTTTATATTGAATGTCGTGTCAATGTTAAAATTACTAGAATGATGTAAACTGGTTGAGATGGACGATACTCCACACAAATAACTCTTTTGAATTATTTTTGTAACATCATATTAAACTCTTTTGAATGTGCTTAAATACATATATTTAAATGTTGATTTAATTTTATATTATATTAAATATTTTATAAACTGGTGATGGATATAATTTTATTGAATTTTGGTTTTATTATAAGTATATTGTATAAACTGAAAAACTCATAACCATGATTCTGATTCTATTCTATTCTCAGTTCTTGGGTTTAGTAGAAAAATTTTGGAACCGAATCAATTTCGGGTTGATTTAATTTCACCATAAAGCCGAAACAACTCGAACCATGCTCACCTCTAATGATGGGCAAATAAGAACCCAATGTTAACTGTTTTCGGCAAAATGTTAGATTTTAGCTTTGGCTGTTAGTTGTTAACTATTAACATTATATAGTTTCAATGTTTGATAAATTAGTATAAGGAAAAAGCTGTAACTGTGTTTAATTACACATATATCCCTATATATTTAATACAAATCTTTTTTCCATCACTACATTATTATAAAATTTTGTAAGACAAGTCTACTTCACTAAATAACCAATTAATGACTACAAAAGAATACAAATTCCCAAACGCTCAAAGAAAATTTTCTGCAGCTAGGCCACTATAAATTTTAAAATCTTTAGCTGCTCCTTCCTTCATCTTTCCTTCTTCTGTCTCTTGTAATTCTTCTGTATCTTCGTCGATCTTCTTGTTTGCTCGTCCTAGAAAACAATCACTTACAAGGAACAAAGCTGGAAAATAACAGAGCCACAATATCAAAGGAAACAGAAAAAATTTCTTTGCGTGTATAAATGATATTTTAGTTGGTTAACACTGGGACTTATCTTCTTCTATTTCCAACATTTCACCAATAACACTCCCACGTCAGCTTTGTCTGCAATTGCTCTTTTCTTTTCTTTTCTTTCTTTCTTTCTTTCTTCTTTTTTTTTTTTTTTGTCTTTTATCGGCAAATAAAAGAATTACGTACTATATTAAAGTAACTAAATGAGCGGTGTGATTTGAAAAAAAAAAAAAAGATGAAGAAGAAAGAGAAGTAAATAAGCGGTAAAGCTCTGAGATAAGGTACCAATGACTCAATGGGAATGTATAAATACAGGACCGAAAAATTCCATTTGCTCTTTTCCTCACTTTCTTTACTAGCCTGAAACCTCAAAGAGTTTAGGGGCCGGAAGGTGTTTACGTCTCAGTATATTGTGATAAGTCTTCCCACTAATTATAATTTGGTTTTAGGTTACATTGAAAGAAAGCCTTTCTCCTAAAAAACGAAGGTGTTTGGGACAACTGTGATTCTTCCATTAAAGATTTCTTGATGGACAAGAAAAGTGAGAGAAAACTAACCCAGAAAAGAAAACAAAAAGGTGAGGGAAACAACTCGGGGCCTAGGTTAAAGAAATAACAAACACAGTTATGGTTTCCTTTATTTCATTTCATTTCATTTCTTGTAAGGTATATATACAAATTAAAGATAGGAATAACAGTACAAAGCGTTTTTACCGACTTAACGACCCAAATTATTCATACGCAGCAACCGGACAGCCGTGATGTGCCCACGCACAGCAGTCACGTACCATCTCGTAAGTGTGATTAACCTTAACTAATTAATTAAGGGGTGTAGGGGATGGGAATAGCTCGAAGCGGCTCCTTTCTTCCAACAGAAATCCCATGAGCTTCAGCCAAGCTCAAGTCTCCATTTCTCTGGCCATTCGGCAACACCCAGTCAAAGTTGAAGAGCAAGTTTGCAAGTGCCAGCTCCACATTGGCCAACCCCATTGAGACCCCCGGGCACATCCTCCTCCCGGCACCAAACGGTAAGTACTCGAATTTTGTTCCGTTATAATCAGCATGGTTTTCATTTTCGATGAATCTCTCCGGCCAGAAAGTCTCTGGATTTTTCCAGCACTTTGGATCCCTAACGATTGCCCACACATTCACAAACACCTTAGCCTTGGCCGGGATTTCGTACCCGTTGATCTCGATTTTTTCCTGGTTTTCTCTTGGGAGAAGTAATGGCGCTGAAGGGTGCAACCTTAGGGTTTCTTTTACCACCAACTTCAAGTATTCGATCTGTTGGAGACCAGCCTCAGTGACTTTCCCTTCCTTGCCAAACACATCTCTCACTTCTTTAGTTGCCTTGGCAAGCAAGGTAGGGTTTTTCAGCAATTCTGCCATCGCCCATTCTGTAGTTATGGCTGAAGTCTCGATGCCACCAAGTATCAAAACCTAATAATAAGCACATATCAAAACAATCAAATTGTTAGTCAATAATCAATATTAATTAGGTTTAAGATTCAATCTGTCCATGGGACGAGGATAGAACTAGTTTTTAGTGTAAAAACGGTAATAGCATGATGAAGAAAAGAAATTAATAACTTAAATGTTACTAACCTGCAGACATGCTTTGATGTGGTCTGTTGTTAAAGGAAATCGAAGCTGACCCTGCTCTTGAAGATTCAAGAGAAAATGCAAAATATCCCCCTCATGTCCTTCGGTATTAATTTTTCTGGCCGCCATATGGTCGCTGATGAGGTTGTTGAGAATGGCATCTACTTCTTTTCCGATTCGTTTGACTCTCGATCTCAATCCGGTGAGCACTTGAAGAAACTTTAGGGAAGGGAACACATCACTAAGAGTAAAACCACCCAAAACCTCCATTATTTCCTTTGTCAGTACTATGTATCTGCCTTCCGCGTCAACCATCTTCCCAATAATAATCCTAGAGATGACCCTATATGAACTGGAATATATTACCTTCCTTAGGTCAACCAACTCTCTTGCGTGGGAAGAAACCTCTGCAACAAGCTTGGCCACCTCCGCTTCCCGAATGGGTCTGAAGGAGAGCACCCTCTTCGGGCTCAGCAGCTCCATCACGCAGATCTTACGAAGCTGGCGTGCGTAGTCTCCATATGGCATGAAGACCATGTCTGTGAAATTGTAGAAGACGATGTCTCCGACAACGGGCTGAGGCCTGGACGCGAAGTGCAGGTCATGGGTTTTCATGACCTCTCGAGCCATCTCGGGTGAGGACATGACAATGGTGCAGACCTGGCCAAGCTGGAGGTGCATGATGGGACCATATTTCTTGGCCAGCTCTGCGATGGTTTGGTGAGGCAGCAAGGACCCGGCAAGGTTGTGAAGGTTGCCTATGATGGGTAGCTTCCTTGGTCCCGGAGGCAGCTTCTTGCTCCTGGGTTTGGTCCACAGTACCAACAACACCAAGAGAAAGGAGAGGGAAGTGAACAAAATTGGGAGTGGTGGCTCCATATTAATTCAGGGGACTTAATATAGAGAGCTAGCTAGCTAGTAGCTAAGTATGGTGATGAACTTAGTTTAGGTGAGAAACGGATAGAGGAAAGTGATCTAGATTGCTCGAAATCATTCCACGTATTTATATCCGATTTTCAGGTTTTATTTGTCCAAGAACGACCACGATACAATTAAATTATAAGAAAATGCATTAGATTCTTTTTGTTATTGTTATTATTTATTCGGAAAGAAGTCATGATTGGCGTTTGTCTACTCATTGGAGATTTTTTAGTGAAAATTCTATTCGTGTCCTATCAGGTTGACAATTTATAAGAGGTTGCAATGTCTAGCTCCATATTATTACTTGCTAGAAAAAATTTTAAAAAATATATTTAAAAATTATAAGTCTTGATTTATATATAATTTTTTTATTTATATATTAAACTATTAAAAATAAAAAAAATATAAATTAATTATTAAATATGAATGATGTAAAGAATTTAAGATATATGAGTATTATTTTATTTTGGTCCTGGAATTCCAATTTGTTTTTGAAATTATACAAGCCACGTGACGTGACTAATTGGCTTGTGAGAAGCCAAGGCAATTTCGGTCTTCTAAGTCCAGCTATTAAAGCCAAGCGATTGGCTTTATTTTTTTTTTATTTTTTATACACAAAAGCATAGACAAGGTATAAGTATTAGGGAGTTACTAAGAAAAATATGGGAAAATCTGTTTGCTTCTTAAAACTTAGATGGTGTCAAGTTGAAATTTGGTAGAGGGATGTACAATGCGCTTAACGAGAGTTGAACCCCAGTCTCAAACAGGGCTATCTGAACACGTAACTATTATGCTATAGTATTGTAGATAGCAATTGCCTTTGTTTATACGTGAGTACGAGACAGAGAACGCACAGGAAAAAGAACAAGCCAAGGAAAAATTTAGGAATAGCATTTGGCTTCATTCAACTGGTTCAATTTCAACAGCAATTTTTGGTTTAGTGATCTGGAAATTTGGGAGACTCATTTGATTGAGTTTGTGGTCCATTGATCAAGGAATATTCACTACTTAAAAAATATAAAATTTACCAATGGTCAAACACATTGGTAATTTGGCAACGGTTCAATGCATTAGTAATTTACGTATTTTCCAACGAATAAATTACCAACTCGTTAGACCGTTACTAAATTACCAACACATTTGACCGTTGGTAATTTACTAATGGTCTGACCATTAATAATTTGCTTGTTGGAAAATACTATTATTAATATATTATTATTATTATTATATATCATATATTATAATGTTTCATAATATATCATATAGCATCTACTATATACAGACACATACGCATATGTGTGTGTGTGTGTATTATAAATATATTATCTAATATAATCCATTATTATTATTATTATTATATATAATGTATCATAATATATAATATATCATATGTATCATCTAATATATCCCCCTAATATATTACTATTATTATTTAAGTCTGAATATGTCAAGTAATTCTCATTCCAAATTATTATTATTATTATTATAATATATAATGTATCATAATATGATATATCATACAGTATAATGTTTCATAATATATCATTTAATACAGTATTTCATCTACCATCTAATAATAATAATAATAATAATAATAATAATAATAATCGCCCCTCATTTGCTTTAAATAGCTGTCCCTCTCATAACCCATAACCTTCCTCTCTCTCTCTCCCGCTCTCCTCCATCTGTTCTCGTCTTTCCTTCCTCTGTCGTTCTCCTCGCTTTGCTCTCGTCTCTCTTCCCTCTGTCCATCCGTCCTCCGTGATGGAACAGTTTGCGTGATAAGGAAGAAACAGAGAAGTATAAAGAGAGGATGGAATATGAATTGCATTGGTTGTTCATCTTTATTAATCAACAAGAGCACGTTTAAATAGACAGAGAGTTTAACAAACTACGAAAACATATTTACTTAAAACAAGGAAGTTCACTTCTACTGGAATTGAGCTACTTCAACAGAAAAACGTTTAGACTTGATTCACCAAATCTTCCTCTTCAACGGTCTGATTATCTTTCTTTTGAATCAGTCTTCCAACACTCCCCCTTGATTCAAAAGGGGTAATCCCAAGCTGAGCTGATGTCGAAGAGTTTCATGCCTTGCAGGAGTTAAAGCTTTAGTTAAGAGATCAGCTAGCTGGTCTTCAGATGAGCAAAACTTCACATTGATTTCACCGTTTGAGACTAACTCTCGGATAAAATGAAATTTTATCTCCACATGCTTTGTTCTCCCATGCATTACCGGATTCTTGGTGATGGCTATGGTAGACTGATTATCGCAGAAAACTTCAGTAGCTTCTTCCTGATTCTGATCTAAGTCAGATAACAGTTTTCTCAACCACACGGCTTGACATGCTGCATTTGTAACTGATATGTATTCAGCTTCGGTGGATGACAAGACAACTGCAGGCTGCTTCTTCGAGCTCCACGAAACCAAGTTTGATCCAATAAGGAAGATATTGCCAGTGGTACTCTTTCGATCGTCAGTTGATCCTGCCCAGTCGCTGTCTGAGTACCCTTTGAGTTTGAATTCTGAGCTTCTGCTATACCACATTCCATGCCTTGTTGTTCCAGCCAAATAGCGTAGGATTCCTAGTGCTGCTCCTAGATGATGCTTACTTGGCTTGTGCATGAACCTGGACACTAATCCAACCGACAAACAAATATCTGGCCGAGTGTGAGTGAGATAAATCAATCTTCCTACTAAGCTCCTGAACTTTCGTTGATCAGCTGGTTCTGTCCCATCTTCCAGTTGCAACTTGTCATTAGTGTTCATAGGAGAATCTACCACTTTGCACTGATTCATTTTGAACTGTTTCAGTATGTCCTCAGTATACTTCTGCTGACATTTGAACATTCCTGTATATAACTGATGTATTTCCAGTCCAAGAAAGTAATGGAGTTCCCCAAGATTAGTCATATCAAATTGACTCATCATTGCCTCTTTAAAATCTGAAACTAATCTCATAGATGACCCAATATACAACATATCATCAACATATAAGCTTACAATCATAAACGCTTCATTACCTTGCCTTTTAGTGTAGAGAGTAGGTTCATTTGGACTCCGCTGGAATCCCAATTGAAGGAAGAACGTGTCTATCTTGCTATACCAGGCCCTTGGAGCCTGTTTCAGTCCATATAACGCTTTCTTTAGCCTATAGACTTTGTTTGGCTTCCTTAGGTCGATGTAGCCTTCTGGTTGATCAACAAACACTTCTTCTTGAAGTTCTCCATTCAAGAATGCAGACTTGATGTCCAATTGGAATACTTTCCAGCTGTGTTGTGCAGCAACAGCTAGAATGACTCTGATTGTCTCAAATCTGGCAACTGGTGCAAATACTTCATCGAAGTCCACTCATTGTTGTTGAGCATATCCTTTTTCTACTAATCTTGCTTTGTGCTTTAGGATACTTCCATCAGTATGGTATTTGGTTTTGAAGATCCATTTAAGTCTAATGGACCTCTTTCCTTCTGGCAGGTCTACAAGTTCCCAAGTTTGATTCTGTCTAATGGCTTGAATCTCATCATTCATGGCCTCTTGCCATTTTTTCTTTACCATTGCTTCCTGTGCAGTGACTGGATCCTCCACAAGAAATGCATAAGAGGCAGCTGAGTAAATATCACTCAATGATTTTAGTCTCACGGGTGGTGATTCTGTCTCTTCAGATTGCTCACTATTTCGAGTTGGTGTTGGTGTTGGTGTTGACTGGTGTGAGCTTTCAAGACTCCTTACTTCTGCTTCAACATCTCTTTCTTGTTCAGTTTGTAGCTGAGGAATTGCTTTCCGTCGATCTTCACTGTCTTCCCAATTCAGACTTTCTTAAAAAATAACATTTCTACTGACAAAAATCTATCTTTGATAGGATCAAATAAACGGTAAGCTTTAGTGTTGGAGCAATATCCAATAAATATGCATTTCTGTGATTTATTCTCCAGTTTATGTCGATCATTTGTCACTAAAGCATAACAGACACACCCAAATACCTTTAGGTGACTCACACTTGGTTTAATACCTGTCCAGGCCTCGAATGGTGTTTGATCCCATACTGCTTTTTTTGGAGACAGATTTGAAATATATGCAGCTGTTGCAACTCCCTCAGCCCAGAATTTGTCTGCTAGCCCTTTTGCTTTCAACATGCAACGTGCCATTTCAACCAAGGTTCGGTTTTTGCGTTCAGCTACTCCATTTTGCTCTGGAGTATATGGAGCTGTGAGCTCGTGCTTGATTCCATGCTTTTCACAGTAGTTCTGGAAATCTGTTGACAGAAACTCTCCTCCTCTATCTGTCCTCAGAATTTTGAGAGTCTGGTTTGATTGCTTTTCGGCCATGGCTTTGAATTTGACAAACTTCTCAAAAGCTTCTGATTTAAACTTCAAAAAGAACACCCAACACATTCGTGAGTAATCATCGATCAACAGCATAAAATACTTACTTCCACATAGTGAATCAGCCTTCATTGGACCATATAAGTCTGCATGCACAAGCTCCAATTTGTCATTGGCACGCTGTGATTTCCCGACTGGAAATGGTTTCTTGGCTTGTTTGCCAAGTGCACAGTCCTCACAGATGTATTCTAATGGTTTAATTGGCGGTAAGCCTGTCACCATGCTTTTGTTGCTGAGTAGTTGAAGTCCTTTCATGTTCAAATGGCCATATCGGTGATGCCATGTCTCACTGTCATTCTCTTTCCCACTCATGAAGCACAATTGTTTAGTATCCAAGAAATCAATAGGAAACATGTGGTTTGAAGTCATAGATACTTGTAGTATGATATTATTTGAATCTTGTCTCCTAACCACAAATGACTCTTTGTTAAACTCAACAGAATATCCATTTGCAACCAGTTGTTCTACACTTATCAGATTATGAGCCAAGGAAGGAACATAATGAACATCTTTCAGCAGTTTTTCTTTTCCATTTATGGTACCAATGATAACAGTACCTCATCCTTCAACTTGTATTGGTTTATTATCTCCAAGTTTCACTTGCGTTTTCTAGCTTTCATCAAGATCTTTGAACTTGTCTTTTCTTTCAGTCATGTGGTTTGAGCATGCACTGTCCAGGTACCAAACATCACTGCTAGTGTCTTTTATGTTCACATATGTCATAAATAAGAACTCATCTTCTTTATCACTTCGTTTTGCGAATTGTACTTCAATGGGTTTGGACCAATAGTCGCATTCAAGATGCCCATATTTCTTGCAGTAGTTGCATTGGATGTTACTCCATCTGCCACGACCTCTTCCTCAGAAGTTGCTTCTTCCTCGTCCTCTGTAGGAGTAATTTCCTTACTCCCCCTTCACCTGAAATGCTCTATCCTATTCTTTCGCAAGATTTCTGTTAATTCTATCCTCATGTGCTTGAAGGGAACCCATTAGCTCATCAATAGTTATTTTAGAGAGGTCTTTTGACTCCTCAATAGCAGCTACAACATGATCAAATTTGGTATGTAAACTGCGTAATACCTTTAGGATCACTGTTTCATCAGTGATTTGATCACCATAAGTTCTCATCTGACTTACATTGGATGATACCCTTGCAAGGTACTCCTGGACTGTTTCATTGGCCTTCATTTGCAAGTTCTCAAACTCACGTTTCAGAGATTGTAGCTTTACTACCATTACTCGGGATGAGCCTTTGAATTCTTTCTGCAGAATCTCCCATGCCTGCTTTGCTGTTACTGCTGCTGAAATTCTTGAGAATAGGCTTTCATGCACGGCCTGTTGTATAAAGAAGAGAGCTTTTGCGTCCTCTTCTGATTCTCCTTCAACATTCCTCCTTCACTGGTTTCTACCGAATAACCAGTCTCCACAAGCTCCCAGAGATCTTGGGATTTGAATAAAGTTTTCATCTTTATGCTCCAATAGTCATAGTTTTCTCCTTGGAAGATCGAAATCTGTGGCTGGGAGATGTTGAGCGCTGCTGCATTGTTTGCTGTCATGGTGAATAATTGGATCTTCACACAGGTTTCAAAGAGAACCTTGGTCTGATACCAGAATGATGGAACAGTTTGCATGATAAAGAATAAACAGAGAAGTATAAAGAGAGGATGGAATATGAATTGCATTGGCTGTTCATCTTTATTAATCAACAAGAGCACGTTTAAATAGACAGAAAGTTTAACAAAATAAGAAAACAAATTTACTTAAAACAAGGAAGTTCACTTCTACTGGAATTAAGCTACTTCAACAGAAAAACGTTTAGACTTGATTCACCAAATCTTCCTCTTCAACGGTCTAATTATCTTTCTTTTGAATCAGTCTTCCAACACTCCGTTCTCCTTCCGTTCGTCTTTCCCGAGTCGACATTTTCCATTCGTCCTTCCACAGTCTTCCGTCATTCCTTGTGTCGCCGCCTCACCTTTAGTCAAATCGCCTTTTTCCTCCTCACCTCGCCACCTTGCCGATGGCTCATCGCTTCACAACCGCGATGGGTCTCCTCGCCTCCTCACCTCGCAACCGCAATGAATCTCCTCTACACTGATTTCAATTTCAATTTTGTGTTTAATTTGATGTTTGATTCTGTAGATTTGGTTGTGCATTTTGTATATGAATCTGTAGTTCCAGTTGTATGGTTTTGATTTTGAAGATTTCGTTGTTTGATTGTAGAATAGGTTTTGATTGTGTAAATTTCTAGTTATTTTGTTGTGAATTTTTTTAATTTATTCTGAGATTTTGAAATTTTTGTGAATTTTTAATTTTTTATTAATTTTAGTAATTTAATATGAATTTGGGTGAATTTTTTCAAATTTTGTGAATTTCTGGTTAATATTTGTGAGATTTTTAATTTTGTAAATTCTCGAATTTCTTCTGGATTTTTTTTCAAATTTTTAAATATTTTATTAATTTCGCTATAATTTAATTAATTTAAGTAAGTTTTTTTAAAAAAAATTGTGAATTTTTGAAATATTATTGTAATTTTTGTAATTTTTATTTTTTTTTTTGAATTTTAGTGAATTTTTTGGTACTAATAAAATATTTGTTATATAATTTTACTAAGTAGTATAATTTTTAGTCAATATAACGCAAAATTTTAGTAAATATAACATATAATTTTATTAAATATAATTTTTTCAAAGTTGTTAATATTAATTTCCCTTTTTTGTTAATACTAAGTTTTAATTTTTCATGCACTAACTTAGTAAAATTTATTGGAATTTTTAATTTTATTATTTTAGTTTCTTTTGCATATTTTTTTAAAATTTCAAGATATTTACAAATGGCTTTGTGCGTTGGAAATTTTACTAACAGTCTGAAATGTTTGTATTTACTAACGGCCTAAATCGTTGGTAATTCACTGACAGACTAGCAAGTTTGTAAATGTTAAACTATTGGTAAAAGACTTGTGAACTTATGCTATTGGTAATTTCCAACGGCCACTTTATAAACGACTGACTATTAGAATTTACCAACGGCTTAGTATTAAGCTGTTGGTAAAAAATTTACCAATGCATTTATTACCAATGGAAACACGTTGATAAATTTGAAATTACCAATGTGTGGATGTGGGTAACGGCCATTAGTAAATGCCTTTTCTTTTAGTAATAATTGATGCTTTGTATCTCCATTGTGTGAGATTTTTTTCAGGAACCATAGAATGTTGAATTTCAGGTTTTTTCTCAAATTACAATGATAGAGTTTAAGTTTGGGTAATAACTTAAATATTGGACGTTGTACTTTTTTTCTGATAGTGAATTTTACTGCAAGCTTGCCCCATATTTTTTCCTCTACCAACGGCCTAAACCGTTGGTAATATACTAATGGCCTAGTAGGTTGGTAAATGTTAAATTGTTAGTAAAAGACATGTGAACTTATGCTGTTGGTAATTTCCATCGGCCATTTTACCAACGGCTGACCATTAGAAATTACCAACGGCTTAGTATTAAGCTGTTGGTAGAAAATTTACCAATGCGTTTATTACCAATGGCCACATGTTGATAAATTTGAAATTACCAATGCGTGGATGTAGGTAACGGCCATTGGTAAATGTTTTTTGTTTTTAGTAATGATTGATGCTTTGTATCTCCATTGTGTGAGTTTTTTCAGGAACCATAGAATGTTGAATTTCAGGTTTTTTCTCAAATTACCATAATAGGGTTCAAGTTTGGGTAATAACTTGAATATTCTTACCCAAGAGCTAGGAAACATTGGTGATTACTATCAGTAATTCGACTTCGGATGACAAATTCACCTTGAGTTTAGTTAAGGACAACTTGTTCAATGAGGAAATAAAGAGGAAGGAGTTGGGTTTCTGAGTATGCACAAGCTTTTGTTACTAAGAACAGAGTTAGAAGTAAGAGTAAGAGACCTAAGGGTGATCGTGGTAAATTTGGTGATCATTCGAAGTCTAGAGATAACAAAGGTTGTCATTATTATAGGAAACTTGGTCATACACAGAAGTATTGTTAGAAGAGAAAAAAGGATGGAAAAAAAAAAAAGAAAAAGAAAGCTCATGAGGACAAAATTACAGCTGCAATTATTGAGTTTGATGATAATGATCTGGTTACACTAGTTTAAGCGTAGAGGGACTATGATCATATTATAGATCTGAATGTCCAATATATAGTCAATTTGGCTACATCCTATCATGTTTTCCCTAGGAAGAAATTGTTCACTACTTACAAAGAGGTTGATCTCGGGGTGTTAAAGATATGTAACACGACCCGGTCTAGGATCTTAAGGATTAGTGATATTGTTGTGTAGACTAGTTTGGGTGTTCCTTTGACGTTAGGGGATGAATGTCACATTCTGGATATGCGGCATAGCCTAATTTTAGTAAATGTGCTTGACCGTGAAGGTTATTATCAGAGTTTCAAATAGTAGAAGATGATGCGTGGTTCTTTACTAGTGGCAAAAGGTGATCTTTGTTGCATTTTGTATAGGACAAATGTTATGTTTATGGGAGCGGTTTGCTAAATGTGGTTGACAATGATGCTTCTATTAATTTATGGCATAAATGGCTTGCTTACATTAGTGAGAAAGCGTTGGAGACTTTGGCAAAACAGTCTCTCATTTTTATTGTCAATAGTACGTCACTTAACCCTTGTGATTCCTATATGTTAGGAAAGCATTATAGAGTTTTTTTTTTTCATGTTCCCTCTAATCATAAAAGAAAACTAAACTTGAGCTAATACATTCTAATATTTGTGGTCCCTTCGAGGTGGAGTCATTAAGTGGCAATAGGTGCTTTGAGACTTTTATCAATGATGCTTCACGAAAGGCTTACGTGTACTTGTTGCAGAATAAAAGTCAAGTGTTTAACTGCTTCAAAAATTTCCGTGCCATGATTAAAAAGAAGACTAATGTGCACTTGAAGTGTCTTTGTATATATAATGGTAGGAAGTATACCTCTAATGAGTTCGATAGATTGCAAAGGGCATGGTATTCATTATGAAAAGATGGAGCCCGGTGCACTGTAACATAATGGTGTAGTTGAGAGATTGAATCACAAAATTATTATGAAAGTCACATGCATGCTAAGGATGTCTAAGTTGCCAATTACATTATGGGGTAAAACTGTGAGTACTGCTATTTATTTGAGTAACTGAACTCTATCAGTTCTTTTGGATTTTTTGGTTTTGGAGAATATGTGGATAGATAAGAATGGTTCTTATTCACATTTGAAAGTGTTTGGTTACAAAGCATCCATACATGTGTCTAAGGAACAACGGCCAAAACTTGACAATACAACAAATCATGCTTTTTTATTGGTTATGGTAGTGAAAACTATGTTTACCAGTTATGAGATCCAGAGAAAAAGAAGGTTGTTAGAAGCAGAGATGTTGTCTTTAGAGAGCATGAGAATATAGAAGATATTGAGCTGCAAGAGGAAGCTTCAAATTTGCTTATGGTGTTGACGCTCTGACACCCACACCCATGCTATTTGAGAATACCATAAATTGAGGA
Organism: Aquilaria yunnanensis; assembly: GCA_039654915.1. Taxonomy (NCBI): domain Eukaryota; kingdom Viridiplantae; phylum Streptophyta; class Magnoliopsida; order Malvales; family Thymelaeaceae; genus Aquilaria; species Aquilaria yunnanensis. The sequence continues at coordinate 96,948,834 of CM077597.1, forward strand.
GCTACAGAACATGGGACAAAGCAACCAACCATTGTTGGTGAATAGGGTGATGGTGGTATGGCTGAGCATGGTAATGATCTTGAGCAAGGGAAGCAGCCTCCTCCATTGAAAGAGGTAGAATCTCAGCTGAGGAGATATACCAGAAAGCATTGTTCACCTACCAGGTATCCTAGTTCTAATTGTGTCACACTTGTTAATATGGAAGAGCGTGGGAGTTTTTTAGATGTGCAGTCTTGTGCAGATAAAGATTAATGGATCGGTGCTACGCAAAAGTGAGATGAATTCTTTTAAGAAGAACAATACATATGAGTTGGTAAATCTACCTAAGGGTAGAAGAACATTACAGAACAAGTGGGTGTTCAAGATGAAGAAAGACAATGATAAGCTAGTTAAGTATAAGACTCGTTGGGTGGTTAAGAGCTTCCATCAGAAGAAGGGAGTAGATTTTAATGAGATATTTTCCTCTATGGTAAGGATGTTCCATTTGGGTTGTTCATTTTTTTTTATGTACGTCATGGTTTGTATTTGGCTAGATATTGCTCATGCTGTTAAATTGGTTAATTGGTTTTTATCTAATCAGAGTAAGTCTCACTAAGAAGCCGTGAAGTGGATTTTCAAATATTTGAGAGGTACTTCTGAATTATGTTTGAGTTTTGGTGGTGCTAAACCTATCTTGGCAGGCTTTACTAATGCAGAAGTGGGTAAAGAAATGTTTTGGGATAAAACAGCTCCTTCATGAGTTGGGTTTGAAACAAGAGGAGCATTTAATACATTGTAATAGTTAGAGTGTTATTGATTTGAGCAAGAATTCAATGTATCATGTTCACTCTAAACATATTGAGGTGAGGTATCATTGGTTATGTTTGATAACTAAGAAAAAACTTTTGAAGCTTAAGAAAATTTATAAAGCTTACAACGCAGCTGATATGTTGACAAAGCTGATTCTTAAGGAAAAGCTTAAAGCATGTGGCCTCACGGCTGACATGTGCTCTACATAGAGAGTGGTATTGGTATCTCCTCTTAATAGGATTAAAGGAGAAGATTGTTATGGTTCACCTCATAAAAGTTATATTATTTTGTTTCCGCCCACTAAAGTCCAATTGGACTTGGAATTCCAATTTGTTTTTGGGATTATACATGCCACGTGATGTGGCTAATTGGCTTGTGAGAAGCCAGGGCAATTTCAGTTCTCTAAGTCTAATTTGGACTTATGTGCCGTGGCTATAAAAGCCAAACAATTAGCTTTGTTGTTACGTGAGAATGAAACAGAGAACGCACAGGTAAAAGAACGAGCCAAGCAAAGAAGTTACGAATAGCATTTGGTTTCGTTCAACTGGTTTGGTTTCAGCAGCAATTTTTTGATTCAGTGATCTTATAATTTGAGAGGGTCATTTTCTTGGGTTTGTAGTCCATTGATTGAGAAATATTGGTGCTTTATATTTTCATTGTGTGATATTTTTTAAGGAATTTTAAAGTATTAAATTTCATGTTTTTTTCTTAAATTATTGTGATAGAGTTAAAGTTTGGGCAATAACTTGAATTTTGGACGCTGTACTATTTTTTCTAAGAGTGAATTTTACTACTGGTTTACCTTGTGTTTTTTTATCTATACTAGAAGGTTTTCTACATATATTATATGTGTCAATTTATTTTTACTTGTTACTATTTTTCTAATTTTTTTTCCCTTAGTAGTGATTTATTGGTTTGAGTGTTTGTTAGTTTTACCTTATAAGTTTAACGGTAATTATTTCGGACCTATCCCATCACTATGAAAAGGGAGTCTAATCTCCACATGCATCAACCTCTGAATTGATCAGCCCCAACATTGTCTGGCGCAACTGTGATTCTTCCATTATGATTCCTTGATGGAGAAGAAAGTGAGAGAAAACCCCAAAAAGAAAACAAAAAAGGTGAAGGAAACAACTCCGAGCCAAGGTTAGGGGAATAAAAAACACGGATATGGTTTCATTTATTTCATTTCATTTCTTGTCAGGTACACAAAACGGAGGAATAGTACAAAGCCATTTCCTTTATTACATTTCATTCCACAATTGATCAAACAAGTTAAGCAAAATACTTTCGAGAAACAAAAAGACATATCTTCTGAAAAAGCTCCTTAAACATATCTTCATAGTCCTGAAATCGTTGTCCACTGTCAAGTTTAATTATGATTATCAGTAAAGAGTAAAAAAAATAAAAGAAATGAAAGCATTCATGTGTAAGTATTTATTTTGATTTTCTCTATAAAAAAAAGTACTTATTTTGATGCCTTTTCGATATTTCATATTATGTACTCGTGTATATGTGCGCTTATTCAACGAGCCTGCGGAAAATAAATTGTAATTGGTGCAACAAAAAAAAAATACTAATAACCCAAAAGAGAATCTCTTTTAAATTTGTATTTCTACAATTGTGACGTCTCAACTCAATAGTCTAGCTCCATATTATTATTTGTTAGAAACAACTTTAAAAAATATATTTAGAAATTATAGGTTTTGATTTATTATTCATATATAAATTTTTTTATTTATATATTAAAATACTAAAAATAAAAAAATTATAAATTAATTATTAAAAAATAGATGATGTAAAGAATTTAGAGTGAGTATTATTTTGTTTGTGTCCAACTGGACTTGGAATTCCAATTTGTTTTTGGAATTATACAAGCCACGTGATGTGGCTAATTGGCTTGTGAGAAGCCAAGGCAATTTCGGTCTTCTAAGTCCAATTTGGACTTATGTGGACTTTATGTGATGCGGCTATAAAAGCCAAGTAATTGTTTTTTTTTTTTAATATACAGAAGCACATATAATGTATAGGTATTAAAGAGTAACTAAGAAAAGTTTATGAAAATTTGTTTACTTCTTGAAACTTGTAGGATGTCAAACCGCAATTTGTAGAGGAACACACAAACGTCGAGGGAGAGTTGAACCTCAGTCTCAAACGAGGCTATCCAAACACGTAACTATTATGCTGTGGCCTTGTAGACATCAATTGGCTTTGTTAATACATGAGCACAAGACGGAGGACGCACAGGTAAGAGAACAAGCCAAGGAAAAAGTTAGGAACAGCATTTAGCTTCATTCAACTGGTTCAATTTTAGCAGCAATTTTTGGTTTCATGATCTTAAAATTTGGGAGAGTCATTTTTTTGAGTTTGTAGTCCATTGATTGAGTAATATTCACTACTAAAAAAAAAAAATTCCAACAGTCAAATTACTAATAGTTTAGTCATTGGTAAATTTCAAGGCGTTAGATTGTTAGTAAAAAAATTTAAAATTTACCAATGCTCCAATGCATTGGTAATTTATGTATTTTCTAACGCTCAAATTACCAATTGCCAAACTATTGGTAATTACCAACACATTTAACCGTTGGCAAATTTTACATTTTTTTTACCAACGGCCTAACGCATTGGTAATTTACCAATGACCTGGTCGTTGGTGATTTGCCGGTTGAAAAATACTATTATTATTATTATTATTACTATTATTATATAATGTACCATAATATAAAAAATATCATCCAATATAATACTCCCTCCGTTTCATATTAGTTATCCCTTTTGCCCTTTTTGACTGAAGTTTGACTTGAATATATTTATATTAATATGAATTAAAAAAAATTCTAAAAAATGATATTTAGAAACTAGAATCCTTAAAGTTTCATTTTCATGTAAAAATTTCATATTTTTATAATAATTTTTAAAATAAATAAAATCATAGATTAATTTTGTGTACCTTTTATTTTTGAATTTTTTATGAATTTTAGTGAATTTTTGGGTACTAATAAATTATTCGCTATATATTTTTACCAAGTATAATTTTTTGTCAATATTACACACAATTTTAGTAAATATAACATATAATTTTACTAAATATAATTTTGCCAATGTTGTTAATATTAATTTCTCCTTTTTGTTAATATTATTTTTAAATTTTTCATACATTAGTTTAGTAAAAAGTAATGTACATTTTAATTTAATTACTTTAGTCTTTTTACATATTTTTTTTTAGAAAAATAAATAACAGTTTCCAATGACTCATTGGTTGAAACTATTTTAATTTTTTAAAATTTTTAAGATATTTACCAACAGTCTTGTGCATTGGAAATCTTACCAATGGCATGACACTTTGGTATTTGTCATGGTTTAAGTTGTTGACAATTTACCAACGGCCTAGTATGTTGGTAAATGTTAAACCATTGGTAAAAGACATGTGAAATTAGGCCATTGGTATTTTTCATCTGCCATTTTACCAACAGCTAATTATTGAAAATTACCAACAACTTAATATGTATCAAGCCATTGGTAAAAAAATTACCGATGCATTCATTACTAATGGCTCTTTACCGACGGTCACGAGTTAGTAATTTTGAAACTATCAGCGCATGACCATTGGTAATGGCCTGTGGTAAATGTTTTTTTTTCAGTAATGATTGATGCTTTGTATCTCTATTGTGTGAGATTTTTTTTAGGAATCATAAAATGTTGAATTTTAAGTTTTTTCTCAAATTATCGTGATAGGGTTCAAGTTTGAGTAATAACTTGAATATTAGATGTACTTTTTTTTTTTATAGTGAATTTTACTGTCGGCTTGCCCATGTTTTTCGCTCTACACCAAAGAGTTTTATTATGTATATCATGTGTTTTGATTTATTTTTGCTTGATAATATTTTTCTGATTATTTTCACTTGGCTGTGATTTGTTAGCTTGAGCGTTTATCAATTTTATCTTGTGGGTTTGACTATAATTTTTTCAAGTCCATCCCAACAACTATTGTCAATGCCTATGTCTAAAGAGGATATGGGTGGCAATGTAGGTTCAATCATCAAATTGAGTACATCGAATTATTAGATTTGGAAGCTAATGATGGGAGATTTACTTTAATTTCTTGATTTGTATGATCTGATTTTAGATGATTCAACTAAGCCAAAGGACAAGCCAAATAATGATTGGAAAAAGCTTAATTGCAAGATAGTTGACACCATTATAAGATGAATGGATATCAATGTGTTCCATCATGTTTTGACAAAGACAAACGCTTAGTTTCTATAAAAGAAATTATGGGGCTTAATTGAGAGGAAGACCATTCAGAATAAAGCTTTCATTGTACGAAAGCTTGTGACTTTAAACCTTAAGAAGGGATAGTCAGTTTCAGAGCACTTTGATGATTTTCAGAACTTGATTAATTAGTTAACTACTATGAAGTTGGAGCTTGATGATGAGTTGTAGACATTACTTCTTTTGAGTTCCTTACTCGAGAGCTGGGAAACATTGGTGATTACTATCAATAATTTGACCTCAGATGACATATTCACCTTAAGTTTGGTTAAGGACAACTTGTTCAACGAGGAGATAAAGAGAGAGGAGTCAGGTTTTGAGTATGCATAGGCTCTTATCACTAAGAAAAGAGGTAAAAATAAGAGTAGGAGACCTGGGAATGATTATGGTAAATTTGGTGATCGTTCGAAGTCTAAAGATAACAAAAGTTGCCATTATTATAGGAAACTTAGTCATATAAAAAAGTATTGCTAAAAGAGAAAAAAGAATGAAAAAAAAAAAGAGAAAGCTCATAAGGACAAAAATACAGCTACAATTGTTGAGTCTGATGATGATGATCTGGTTACACTAGGTTGTGCGCAGAGGGACTGTGATCATATTATAGATCTAAATGTCCAATGGATAGTCAATTTGGCTGCATTCTATCTCATCTTTCCTAGGAAGAAATTGTTCAATACTTATAGGGAGGTTGGTCTCAGGGTGGTGAAGATATGTAACACGACCCAATCCAGGATTTTAAGGATCAATGATATTGTTGTGTAGACTAGTTTGGGTGTTATTTTGACGTTGAGGGATATGTGTCACATTCTGGATATGCGGCATAACCTAATTTCAGTGAATATGCTTGATCGTAAAGGTTATAATCAGAGTTTCAGATAAAGGATGTGGAAGCTGAAGCGTGGTTCTTTACTAGTGCAAAAGGTGATCTTTGTTATATTGTGTATAGGACAAATGTTTGTATTTGTGGGAGCGGTTTGTTAAATGTGGTTGATGATGATGCTTCAATTAATTTATGGCATAAATGGTTGGCTTACATTAGCGAGAAAGGGTTGGAGACTTTGGCAAAATAGTCTTTCATTTTTGTTCTCAATGGTATATCACTTAACCCTTGTGATTTCTGTATGTTAGGAAAGCATTATAGGGTTTCTTTTCGTGTTCCCTTTACACAAAAGAACCTAAACTTGAAGTAATACATTCTAATGTTTGTGGTCCCATTGAGATGGAGTCATTGGGTGGCAATAGGTGCTTTGAGATTTTTATTGATGATGCTTCACGGAAGACTTAGGTGTACTTGCTGAAGAATAAAAGTCAGGTGTTTAATTGCTTCAGAATTTTCTATGCCATGATTAAGAGGAAGACCGCTGTGCACTTGAAGTGTCTCTGTACAGATAATCCGAGGGAGTATACCTCTAATGAGTTCAAGAAGTATTGCAAAGGGCATAACATTAATCATGAGAAGATGGAGCTTCGTACATCACAACATAATGGTGTAGCTAAGAGATTGAATCACAAAATTATTGAGAAAGTCACATGCATGCTAAGGGTGTCTAAGTTGTCAAGGACATTCTAGGGTAAAACTGTAAGCACTGTTGTTTATTTAATTAACCGAACTCTATTAATTCTTTTGGATTTTTTGGTTCAAGAGAATATGTGGATAGATAAGAATACTTCTTATTCACATTTGAAGGAGTTTGGTTATAGAAGTGAGAAGTATGCCTACCAATCATGGGATTCAGAGAAAAAGAAGGCGGTTAGAAGCATAGGTGTTGTCTTTAAAGAGCATGAGAATATAGAATATATTGGGCTACAATAAGAGGCTTCGGATACTGCTTATGGTGTTGATACTGTGACACCTGCACTTATTCCATCTAAGAATGCCACAGATAGAGGAGTTACAGAACATGGAATAGAGCAACCAATCATTGCTCATGAATAGGTTAATGGTGATATAGCTGAGCATGGCAATAATCTTAAGCAGGGGGGCAGCCTCCTCCATTGGAAGAGGTAGAGTCTCCACCAATGAGATAAACTAGAAAAAATTGTTTATCTACCAGGTATCTTGGTTCTAATTATGTCACGCTTGTTAATATATATGGAAGAGCCTGGAAGTTTATTAGATATGCAGTCTTGTGTAGATAAAGATTAGTGGATCGATGCAATGCAAGATGAGATGACTTCTATTAAAAAAAACAACATATATGAGTTGGTAAATCTACCTAAGGGTAGAAGAGCATTATAGAACAAGTGGGTGTTCGAGATGAAGAAAGACAGTGATAAGCTAATTAAGTATATGACTTGTTTAGTGGTTAAGGGCTTCCATCAGATGAAGGGAGTTGATTTTAATGAGATCTTTTCCTCTGTGATAAAGATGTGTTCCATTTAGGTTGTTGATTTTTTTATGTACGCCATGGTTTTTATTTGGCTAGATATTGTTCATCCTGTTGGATTGGTTAGTCAGTTTCTATCTAATCCGAGTAAGTCTTTATTAGGAAGTTGTGAAGTGGATTTTTAGATATTTGAGAGGTACTTCTAAATTATGTTTGAGTTTTGGCGGTGGTAAACCTATCTTGGAAGGCTTTACTAATGTAGAATTGGGTAAAGAGATGCTTTGGATGAAACAGTTCCTTCATGAGTTAGGTTTCAAACAAGAGAAATATATGATACATTATGATAGTCAAACTGCTATTGATTTAAGCAAGAATTCAATATATCATATTCACTCTAAACACATTGAGGTGGGGTATCATTGGTTATGTTTGGTGATTGAAAATAAGCTTTTGAAGCTTAAGAAAATTTATATAGATGACAATGCAGCTAATATGTTGACAAAGTTGATTTTTAAGGAGAAGCCTGAAGCTTGTGACCTTACGGCTAGTATGTACTATACATAGAGAGTGGTATTGGCATCTCCTCCTAATAGGATTAGAGGAGGAGATTGTTATGGTTCTAACGTCATAGAAGTTATATTACTCCCTCCGTCCCAGAAGTTTTGATATATTTGACTTTTTGTTGTATTTTGACTTAATTTTATTTATATTATTGTTCATTAAAAAAAATTAAAAAAATATATTTAAAAACTACATATCTTGAATTATCATTCATATACAAATATTTTTATTATATATTAAAATGTTAAAAATAAAAAATCTTAAATTAATTGTCAAAAATAAATAAAGCAAAACTTTTGAGACAGATGAAATATTTTGTTTCGGCCATTAAAGCCCAATTGGACTTGGAATTCCAATTTGTTTTAGGAATTATACATGCCACGTGATGTGGCTAATTGGCTTGTGAGAAGCCAAGGAAATTTTAGTTTTCTAAGTCCAATTATGTGATGTGGCTATAAAAGCCAAGCAATTGGCTTTGTTGGTACGTGAGTAAGAGACCAAGAACGCACAGTTAGTAGCGTTCGGCTTCGTTCAATTGGCTCAGTTTCAGTAGCAATTTTTTGTTTAGTGATTTTGTAATTTGATAGTCATTTTTTTGGGTTTATAGTGCATTGATCGAGAAATATTGGTGATTTATATCTCCATTGTGTGAGATTTTTTTAGAAATCTTAGAATATTAAATTTCAGGTTTTTTTTCTTAAATTACTGTGATAGAGTTAAAGTTTGGACAATAACTTAAATTTTAAATATTATATTATTTATTTTTATAATAAATTTTACTGTCAGTTTATCTGATATTTTTTTCATCTACATTGAAAAAATTTTCATATATATTACTCCCTCCGTCCCAAATTAATTGAAACATTTGACTAGGCACGGAGATTAAGGTGTGTGTAATTTGTGTTAATTTTTTATGTAGTAAAAGTTTAAATAATGATTAAAAAAGAAAAGATTCTTTTTTGAGTTTTGTGCAGTGAGAGATTGAGTGAAGATTAAAAAAAAGAGTCTTTATTGGGTTTCGTGTAAAAGGATTATTTAATTGTTTGAACTTTCCAAAAGAGGAAACGTTTCAACCTTTTTAGGACTTCCCAAAAAAGTATACGTTTCAATTAAATTGGGACGGAGGGAGTATATGTTTCGATTAATTTTTACTTGCTACTCTATCCGTCTCACATTTATTACATCATTTTGATTTGCACGTAGACCAAGGTGAGCCTACTATTTCTCTCTTCTTCCCAACATTGCCCCCCTTTCCCCTTGTCTCTTCGCACTATTGTCCTGCCTCCTCACCTCCTTACCAGGCCTCTGACTCCCCTCACTCCATCAACCCAGACCGCTATCCTTGCCCTAAATCAAAATCCTCTCCCTCCTCAGCCCGGCCCAAATCAATCTCTTCTGTTTGCTCGCCTCGACCTCATTGGACAAGAAGATCGGCCCATTCTCCTGACGAGTTCCAAATCAAGAACTCATACATGTCGAAGAGCGACAAAATCTTCTTCAGTGGAGATTTTTCCTTAATTTTCATGGCGACCTTTAGGAATCGTTATAGAATTGCCGCTCCGTCTCTGGAAATGTGAGAGAAGCCAGACTATCAGCGATCTCGTCGTCTCTGGAAGTCGCCGATCTCGTCATCTCTGCAGATCGTCGATCCCGTCATCCTGCGATTTCTTGTTGTTGTCAAATGATGAGGTGCTGGATCTGGTTGAGGCGTGTGAGGATCTAGTGAAGATGCATACAGAATCGGTTAACTCTGGTTTTTCGTGAAGTGAAAGTAGCAAACTCGTCATGGTAGGACTAAAGCAAGGGTGTAGAAAATCATAATCCAACCACTGGAAAGGCCTATATTTTCTTGCATTTGAAACAGGAATTTGAGGTTAAAAGCAAAGCCACAAGCAGCAGGGAGGTGAGGGCTGCCTGCTTCCTTGCTCGAATGGATTCTGTATTTTCTGGAAGGAGAATATCTCAGTTGCTTTTTGGTTCCCTAACAAAGATTATTGCGGCCTGCTGTCTTGCTTGAATGGATTTTGTGTTGAATTGTTTCACTACCAATAACGTTAACTGCTCTGTTCGTTCAAAGACAAACTATGAAGAGGGCAAAATGGTCAATATATGTAATAAAACTTACTACAAAATGAAATGTTGCAAAGAATTTGAAATAATTCAAAAATAAATATGGTACAAAGAATGTGAAATGGAGTATTATTTTTCTGATTGTTTTACTTTGGTTGTGATTTATTAATTTGAGCATTTGTCGATTTTATCTTGTAAGTTTAACGATGATTATTTCGGATTCATCCGAATACTATGAAAAGGGGGTGTGATCTCTACATGCATCAGCCTCTGAATTGATCAGCCCCAACATTGTCTGGCGCAGCTGTGATTCTTCCATTATGATTCCTTGATGGAGAAGAAAGTGAGGGAAAACCCCAAAAAGAAAACAAAAAAAGGTGAAGGAAACAACTCTGAGCCAAGGTTAGGGGAATAAAAAACACAGATATGGTTTCCTTTATTTCATTTCATTTCTTGTCAGGTACACGAAACAGAGGAATAGTACAAAGCCATTTCCTTTATTTCATTTCATTTCATTTAACAATTGATCGAGCAAGTTAAGCAAAATACTTTCGAGAAACAAAAAGACATATCTAGATCTGACAAAGCTCCTAAAACATATATTCATAATGCTGAAATCGTTGTCCACTTTCAAGTTTAATTATGATTACCAGTAAAGAGTAAAAAAAATAAAAGAAATGAAAGCATTCATGTTTAAGTATTTAGTTTGATTTTCTCTGTAAAAAAAAAGTACTTATTTTGATGCCTTTTCGATATTTCATATTATGTACTCGTGTATATGTGCGATTATTCAACGAGCCTGGGGAAAAGAAAGTATTAATTGGTGCAACCAAAAAAAAAAATCTAATAACCCAAAAGAGAATCTCTTTTAAATTTGTATTTCTACAATTATGACGTCTCAACCCAATAGTTAAAGGGTACTGCTTACGTCCATAACTTCAACCCAACTCACAAGAGCCCAACAAGCCAGCATATACTAAATTAGCCCAAGGCCCAAATAGTTTTCAAACATTCACTTTGGCCGCTCTTCATTTAATTATGGGATGCACAAAAGACGATAAACAGTTAAATACCAATAAATTTTAAATTCATTTTCTTTTATTAAAATAAATTAGCTTTGATAAAAAAAAATATAATATTGTTTATTTAGATCTGTATATCTTACAATAAATTTGGATATTTTTCTCCACTTGGTCAAAGCTGACAAAAGAGAAAAAGGGACAACAATGAGATCATTATAATTTTTCTGTATTTATCCAACAAAATTACGTCAAGTATTTGTTGTCAATATTGACTTCTTATTGGATTTTTTCGGTTGTATTCGTAAATATTGCAAACTGGCGAACCAAACCCATCATTAACGCTAGCAGCAAGCATTTGGTTGAGTTGGTTTAGAATGATTCGAATATAATGATTCAATTATCTGAATTATATGTAAAAACCGATTTGAACCGTATGAATTATAATTCAGTTTATTCAGTTTCCTTTCTAAAACTTAGACACATAGTAAATGAAAAAAATACATATTAAAATTTTCATCTCTTAAAGACAAAATTAAAAAAAATAGACAAATATATTGCCCAATATTAACAGGAAATAATTTTATATATGTATGGGCAATATGGAGGTCAACATTAACAGGAAATAATTTTAGTAAGAAATAACTTTATATATGTAAAGTCATTATGGATAATTATAAAATATTTATTACTATTTGGTCTATTCGATTTATTCAATTTTAAGTGTATGATCCAATAACTAATTCAATAGCTGAATATAAAATTCAGTTTTGATCTTAACTGATTAAATTAGAAAAGAAATCGAACCATTTTATTTGACTATAATCAATCTTTTCAGTTTTTTTTTTATCTAAATAATGCTCACTCTTGATTGAGACCAAATGCCCTATCTCTTGATTCAATTAATGCAAATTTACAATTCTCCTAACCAACATGCATAAAGTTTCACCAATTTCTCTTACAAAGGCCGGTTAGATCCATGATTAGTGTTCAACCAAATTTCTCATTCCATTTATTTTTAATTTAATTTCTTTCAGATTTTCTAATATTTGATAACTATATAAGACCGCAACTAATTTAGATCGAACTACATGAAACATTTTACTAAATGAGACAAAAATATTACCAAATCACATTCAAAGTTCACCAAAAACATAACACAGCCGACAGCTTTGACCCTAATTTTGATATTTGTCAGTTTGTAAAGATTGTACACTTTTGCGTCACATGTTGAACAAATGGCCAACCTATTTCGTTATTATGAGCAGACTGTTTAGTAGGGGTGAGCATGGGTTGAGTAAACTCAAAATCGAAACCGAACCACCCCCATTGGATTGGGTTGAGTTGGATAAAAATTGATCATGGTTCTCGGTTGGTTCCACATATATGATAACCGACGATTTTTTGGTTTGGTTCTGGTTTCATATGAAACCAACCTGAGGTGGAACCGAACCCGATATATATATATATAAAATTATATAATAAAAATTATAGTATTACTAATATATCTACACACACACACACACACATTTCTTTGAAGTATTATGATGGTTATTTTGTGTTTTTAGATTAAACTCTTAAACTGATGTTCCAAATTGAAACAGTATGAAAATTGTGAGATCATTTACGAAATTTCTCCATATTTACTTAAATCACTTTGCTTCATGGACCCACCACTCCTAAGTCATTTTGCTTTCGATCTTTTATTCCAAACTACACTTTACGACACAATTATGATATTTTTTTCATTTGAGTCATGCAAAATTAAAAATTTATGACATTGACATATTTTAGGTTTTAATACTAAAGAAGATGGTCTTAAAAGCTCAGTTTTTTATATTGAATGTCATACAAATATTGAAATTACTGGAATAAAGTAAACTAGTTGAGATAAAAGATGCCCCACAAGCAACTCTTTTAAACTAATTTTGTAAAAACAACATTTTAAACTCTTTTGAGTGTATCTAATTACTTATATTTAAATATTAATTTAATTGTATGTTATATTGAATATGTCATAAAACTGATTATGGATGTAGATTTATTGAATTTTGGTGTTGTTATAGATATATGGTATAAACCGAAAAACTTGAGAACCAGAACCGAGAAATTAAGAACCATGGTTCTGGTTTTGTTCGGTTCTCGGTTCTAGGTTGGGTAGAAAAATTGTGGAACCGAGACCATTTTGGGTTGGTTCGGTTCCACCATAAAACCGAACCAACCCGACCCATGTTCACCCCTACTATTTAGCTCTTTTTTAAAAAATGTTGGGTTTAGCTTTAGCTTTAGTTGTTGACTATTAACGTTGTATAGTTCTAATGTTTGACAAATTATTGCAAAGGGAAAGCTGTAACATTGTTCAATTACACATATATCCCTATATATATTTAATACAAATCTTTTTCCATCAACACATTATTATAAAATTTTATAAGGCAAGTATACTTGACTAAATAACTAATTAATGCCTACCAAAGAATACAAATACCCGAACACTCTTACATATACACACACATCACATCGATCGGTCACATGAGAAATATCTACCACCACTCCTATTTTTTTAAGAAATAAAATTGTCTGCAACTAGGCCACTATAAATTTAAAATATTTGTCTCTTCCTTCCTTCATCTTTCCTTATTCTGTCTCTTGTAATTCTTCTCCATCTTTGTCGATCTCCTTCTTTGCTTGTCCTAGCAAGTAGCAACCATGGTCAACCGAACAAGCCGTTAATTGGAAGGAAAAAACAGAAAAGAGCTTTTGGTATTTAACATGGTTAATAAAAGCATGTCATTCACTTTTATTTAAGGTTTTATCATTTTGAATTTAAATATGTCCTCAAAATTTTTATTTTCCTAAATGTTCATGTCATGTATCTAAAAGCTTGCCACATCTGTGACCAGGGATTACGATAATCTTCTTCTCATCTCCTTAAAAACCTTTGACTTTTAGTATATATAAAAATTCTAATTAGGAAAAAGGAAAAAAAAATTATGACAGATCATGAAAGTTGGAGATCATTATAGTAGGAATGTTATATCCAGGGACTAAAGATAAGATTTGACCATTCTGCAAGAGAGTAAAACAAAACTGGAATGAGGGCGGACGTGTCACAAAAAGGGACAAAATACTCTTAGGCGGCTATAATGTTCATTATATCTAGTGATGTTCCCCAATTTTTATGATGTGACAATTAGGTTATCGTTAGCAAATGGCCTACTCTCTAGTTGGTGACAGAATGCTAAATTGGGGGAGCACTATGGCAAATGTGAAAAATTTCAAGGTCAAAAGAGGCGTTTGACCATAAGTTGGAAGAAGAAAAAAAAAGATTATACTATTGATAAACAGTAAAACCCACTTCTTATTTAGAATATAACAAGTTTTATGGTGCCCGCGTGTTGTGGCGGTTCAATCTGTATTAATATTAAATATAAAGATAAATAGTAGTAATCATTGACAAAGGAAAAAAGTTTTATAAAAATAAGAAAAAAATTGAGATAAAAAAATAAGTCAATGTAAAGTTTTGGGCCAAAAAGAACTAACAAAAAGATTGTAAGTATTAAGAGATAAATCTAAGTGGTTAAAGTTTTCTTTCAGGAAAGAGAAATAATATGAAAAAGTTGATAAAATAAGACAACGAGTGAGATTTCAGTGACAAAAAATGAGGTTTAATGATTGATACAAAAAAATAGAAAAAAAATTGTCTTCAAACCAAGAGAACAAATGTAAAGATTTTAGGAATTAAAGACTTAATCATCAATTTAATAAAGAAAAAAATAAATGAAAACATTAACTAAAAAAAATTAGGTCAAACCATATAAAAAAATAGACAATTGTTATATAGTGATTAAAGTTTTGTTTTAAAAAATAATAATTAAAACAAGCAACAAAAAAGGTTGAGCGAACTTATTATGGTTGATTAGAAAGAGAAAAGAAACAAAAAATGGTTTCCAAGATTTTGCTTTAGCAGTCAATAATAAAAAAAAGCAAAAAAATTAGTGGCCAAAAGAATAAATGCAAAAATCCTAGTTATTAAGTTTTGGGATTAAAATGACCAACGAACAGAAATTAAGGACTATACTGAAAAAAAGTATAAATTCATGTATTAAAAATGGTTTTGATAAAAAAGAAACGTGAAACAGACAGAAATTATTAAAAATAACATCACAGGCCCTCAAAAAAGTAATTGCTATGTGAAAAAAGGATCAAGTTTAAAAAAAATCAATCACATAAAAGAAACAGTAAAACACAAAAGCAAAAAAAAACATAATGTTCATACATAGTGATTTTCATTGTAGATGAACAGTGAAAAACACATCCTATTTTAGAATATAGTGAAGTTTTCAAGACCACACTTTGTAGTTGGTATTTTTTTTTCCAATAAATTTAGCATGAAAATAATTTTTAATAATAAGAAATTAAAAATTTCTCACCAATAGATTCATATTAATCAATTGAAATTTTGGTTTTTTTCAATTTTTGACTTTGGCTCTATTTATATTATATTCTTGTTATCAAAATAATTAGTTATGATTAAAATATAATACTGTGAAATAAAACATTGTATGTGTTTTGAAACGATACATATTTCTTATGTTATAAAAAAATACTTTACTAAAATTTTTCATGCCTTATTAACTCAAAATCCAATTTTCACTATCAATCAAAAATTTATCTAGAATAATTCACTTTCAATTTAAAAAATGATGGACTAAATTATTTTTGTAAACCATAGACCTTAAAGTATATCATTGGTGCTACAAAACTTAATCATCAATAATAAAAAAAGTGACTAAAACATGAATGTGTTTAATTTATGTCAATCAATTAATGGTTTAACTATTAAATTAATAAAGATAAAAATAAAAAAAATTTACTAAAGTCGAATAAACCATAACCATTGTCAAAAGTTGGTAAACTATAATGATTAAGGTTTCATTTCAGAAATCAATAATAAATAAAGATAACAAAAAAAAGTTTAGGCCAAGTCAAAAAATAGAACACTTTAGGTATTAAGGGTTTAATAATTTTCTTAATAAAGTTAAAAAATGATTTTGACATTAATAATATAGGATAACATTGCACAATATACATACAATAAGTTTTTCTGAAATTTTACGTATTAATGAATTAGTGGTAAAATGGAACATTTTAAGAATCAAACACTTATACATAATACAAATTGTTCACTATTTTAACTAATCAAAACTCAAAATCAAACTCATGTAAAGTGCCTGTGCATTACATAAATTGTACATATGTTTCAATTCATTAAAACTTTGAATCTAACATATCTACCTAAACCTTTGAATAAATCACATAAAAGAAAAAAAAATTGGTATTTAATATGGTTAATGAAAGCATGTCTCTCATTTTCATTTAAGAATCTATTATTTTAAATTCAAACAAACTATATTTTATTTTTCTCTAGTAGTTTCCAACAAATTGAAAAAGTTTGGGATTATTACGGCAGAATTGTTATATTAAAGACCAAAAGAGGGATTTGGTTATTGCCATAAATTGGACAAATATACTCTCCAATCCCTGTATTGTTGGTTCTAGAAAGTAGTGGTCCCCAATTGTTATTATCAAGCAATCTTACCACTGTCAAAAAAATAGTCTTCACCAAGGTTGTCAAAAATGAATTTCTACCTAGAGTCGTTCTAGCTGTTCTAGAGTCGTAGAGTCATAAAAAGTCATAGAGCCGTATGACTCTACAAAAAAATACAAAAAAAAAACCTTAGAGAAAAATTATGAAAAATATAAAATTATTTTTCTCCACTTAGTCAAAGCTGACTGTACGCACAAATTTCGCATGTAAAAAATTACACGCTAAAATTAATTGTAGCACAAATTACAATATTAAAATTTAGAACAAAGATTTTGGGGGATCAACTCTCTAACGTGCTTCTCACGTGCACAATTCTCTGATTAACGCTTCGAGTTTTTGGTGGAGACACGAACGGCTTCTTCACGAACACGGATTCTGGACTCGTCTTGCACGAACATGAACTGAGGTCCTTGCCGCTTCTTTCGGTGTAAGATTTCTGTTGTACTCCTTGGACTTAAGGGCTTCGAGCAATGTCCGCCGTTTTATTGCCTCTTTCCTTGGAGTTTGACTTGTCGCAGCACAGAAACGAATTCTTCACGTTCCTCGCTGCTTCCACCGGATCTGGACTTGAACTTGATGTAGTGCTATTTCGCGTTCTTCACGTTCCTCACCGCTTCCGCCGGATCTGAACTTGAACTTGATGAAGCACCGTTTTGCGTTCTTTGCGTTCTTCGCGTTCCTCACCATGTTCTTCGAATCTGGCCTCGAAAATGGGATTTGATCTTCTTTGGAGTTGATTTCTTCTTTCGCGGGGCGTTTGTGCTTGATCGGCTTGAAGAACAAGAGAAAACTTCTTTATAGAGAGATTTTTCTTCCTCTCTAAGTTTTTTGCCTCTCCAATTTCTTCTTCTTCTTTTTTCTCTTCTCCTCCCTTCAGCCTTGGGGCCCTATTTATAGGTGTAGAAAGGAGGTGGTTTGGTTCAAGATAACCACATGTGACAATTATCATATATTTATCTCTTATATTTTTCTTAAGAGAAAATAAATATGATAATTATCTCTCATTAATTATCCAATTTATTTAATTTAAAAGGATAATTAATGGGATATTCTAGAGTGTTCTAGAATATTTGGCTAAATAATGGGCTTTAATCATTTTGGATTTTGAGGCTCAATTTGTCAAAAGTGAACTTTGGGTAAAATGGCATAATAAGTCTTCATTCAGGGTATCCAGTTTTGTGCTTTTTTGGCTCCCCAAGATTGAGTTTCTTGAATTCGCAGTTTCCAAAATTGATGGACTTTTGAATTTTAGGCATTAATTTAGAAATGGACTAGACAATTTAAATTGGGTTTAATATATTTCAACCCAATTAAATTTTAATGTCTACAAATGCCCCCTCAAGATTATTTATTTATACACTTTTTTTTGTGTAATAAATAAAATAATCTTGATTTTTTTTCCTTGATAAGAGAATTTGTTGTGTACTTCAAGATGTGAGAAGAATTTTGCCATGGGGCATGAGCCTGGTTGCACCAACTTTGGTCTCCTCCATGAAATATATTTCCAATTTGGGTAGGAAATAATATTTGAGTTGAGCTTCAATATTAAATAAACTTGATTTGAAGTAGGAGTTGAATTTACTTTTTATTTTGTGACAAATACATGAGTCAAAATAGAGCTTTAATTCCATTAGGATTTAACCTCCAAATCCAACTATGTTTTCCAATCCCAATAAAACAAAGCTAACATGTATAAATTAAGCACTTGTCACCACAAATTTTTTACGCGAAACAGGTGGTTCTCTTCTCCCTTACTTTTTTCTTCGGTGTGCTTGTCGTTCATTGACTCACTTCTTCCTTCTCTGTTTTTTTTTTTTTTTTGGCTTGCAGGCGGGCACAAGTTGGAGTTGCTCTATTTATCCGAGACGTTTCTTCCTTTTCTCAAGCTCACATGTAAGCTTTTTGGTCGCTTGCACGTTTTCTCGTCCATGCATTTAATTTGTCTCAGGCCTTTTGCTTTCCTTTGTTTCCGCGAGCACACACGTTTGTACCTTGCTCCGAATATTTGCTCATCTGTTTTGACCTGTTTTTTTTGGGCTTCGATCTACGTACCTTTGCCTCTTTTCATTGTTGACTTTTCTTCATGTCTATATTTGCCGCCAGGAGGCGATATGTTTGCTTGCCAAATTTTTTTTTTTCATAGAATTTCTTGGTGACTTTCAGGTGCTGTGAAGATTTGAGGGCTTAGGTATAGATTGTCTCCAAACTTTAATTTTAGATTTTTCGATCTTTCTGGATCCTGAGAGCATAGACGATTTTCATAGAAGATCGGCTGCTTTGCAAAATGGATTTTCTTCACTACGAGATTGGTGGCATTGAAAGAGGAATGAAATTCCCAATCTTCTGATAAAATGTTTCTTCGTGGATTACTCCCCTTTACTTGAAAAGATGGATTCTCTAATTAAAGGAACTGAGGTATACCTTTCACAGAGGCAGGAAACCATGCAGTCATTGGACCCAGAGGTGAATCAGAGGGAGTTTGCTTCTATTGAAGCAGAATCTAGCATTCATACTTCACGAGTGGCGACGTTTGCTGAGAAGATAGATTCACATGTTAATATCATAAAAAATGCTAATGCCCAGATAGAGAAGCTTCAACAGCAAGTAGCCGATTCATCAACTATCATTGATATGTCTCGTGATGAGAGCCAGAAATCTCTTGAAGCACTTAATTCCTTGGATGCAAGGTGCGAAGAAATTAAAGATCGTTTAGCTGCAGGGGGATCTAGGATTGAAGCAGTAAATCGACGGAGGCAAGAACTTGAGAAAGAGCTTTTAGACATTTTTTCTGGGTATTGGGCCACCATTTCCATGTAACTTTACTTTCCTTTCCCTTTTTAGGATTACGTAAGCTGTAGCAGGATTCCGGAATGCAATGAAGATATCTCTTTTATTTTTTTTTTAGTCTCATCGTCTTACTTATTCCCAATCTTTAAATAACATCCCACCCTTAATAATAAGGATGTACTTAAACTAAGTGACAAGCAAAACATAGCTCAAAAGGGAAAAAATTTTATTTGATTTAGCCGTACACAGTTTATACTCGTGCAGGCCAGGAGTATTACATTTTTGTTTTGAGGATTTCACCATACACAGTTTATACTCGTGCGGGCCAAGAGTAGTACATTTTTTGTAGAATTTCATTTTGTTTTGTTTTTTTTTTGTCATACAGTTTAGACTCTTGTGACAAGGAGCATGCCCCCGAAACTTCTCATTGATGGGGCCGATTCTTAAACCGTCTTTGTTTACCATCTTGTAAGCACCGTTGGTGTAGACTTCGGTCACCATGTACGGGCCATCCCACTTTGACACGAACTTTCCTCCGGCGCGCTTCGTCACGATGATTGGTCTTCTAATGGCTAACACTAGGTCCCCAACTTGAAAAATCCTCGGGCGCACTTTCTTGTTGAGAGCTTTTGCCATGCGAGCTTGATAGCACTCTAAGCGTTGTTGAGCTTCAAGTCTTTTCTCATCTAAAGCGTCCAACTCCTCTAGCCGCAACTTGGCATTTTCCTCATTGGTCAATCCTTCTTGCAGAGCTATCCTTAAGGAAGGAATTTGACATTCCAACGGGAGGACTGCTTCTACGCCATAGGCTAGGGAATATGGAGTTGCTTGAGTAGGGGTCCTGTGCGTTGTTCGATATGCCCAAACAGCTTCTCCAACTTTCTCATGCCAATCTCTCTTTGATCCTGAGACGACCTTTTTCAAAAGGTTGCACAACGTTTTGTTGAAGGCTTCAGCCAAACCATTCGCTGCAGCGTTGTACATAGATGAGTTATGTTGGACAAACTTGAACTTGCACAAAGTTTGTCCATCAATTTATTGTAGAACGGCTTTCCATTGTTGGTGATGATGTAGCGGGGAAGTCTATATCGGTAAATGATGTTTATTTTGATGAATTCCACTACATTCTCTTTCTTAACTTCCTTCAATGGGATAACTTCTGCCCATTTTGAGAAATAATCAGTGGCGGCCAAGATGAATGAGTGCCCAGCGGATGACTTAGGAGTGATTGGCCCCACAATGTCAAGCCCCCAAGCATCAAAAGGCCAAGAAGCCATTGTGGGATGTAACAGTTCCGGAGGTTGATGAATGAGGTTGGCATGGAATTGGCAGGCTTGACATCTCCTAGCGTAGCTAATGCAATCCTTCGCCATCGTTGGCCAATAATACCCCATCCTCTTGATACAATGGTAAAGTTTTGGTCCAGACTGATGAGCTCCACAAATTTCAAAATGAGCTTCTTCTATAACTTGCCCCGCTTCTTCATCACTTAAGCACCTAAGGAGGACTCCTTCGATAGAACGGCGATAGGTTTTTGGAATTATACATGCCACGTGATGTGGTTAATTCGCTTGTGAGAAGCCAAGGAAATTTTAGTTTTCTAAGTCCAATTATGTGACGTGGCTATAAAAGCCAAGCAATTGACTTTGTTGGTACGTGAGTAAGAGACCGAGAACGCACAGTAAGAGAACGACCCGAGGAAAAAAAGTTAGGAGTAGCGTTTAAGGCTTCGTTCAACTGGGTCGATTTCAGTAGCAATTTTTTGTTTAGTGATTTTGTAATTTGATAGTCATTTTTTTGGGTTTATAGTGGATTGATCGAGAAATATTGGTGATTTATATCCCCATTGTGTGAGATTTTTTTAGAAATTTTAGAATATTAAATTTCAGGTTTTTTTTTAAATTGCTGTGATAGAGTTAAAGTTTGAACAATAACTTAAATTTTAGATACTATATTATTTTTTTATAGTAAATTTTACTGTCAATTTATTCGGTATTTTTTTCATTTACACTAAAAAAATTTTCATATATATTATATATCTCAATTAATTTTTACTTGTACTCTATCCGTCTCATATTTATTACATCATTTTAATTCGCACGTAGGCCAAGATGAGCCTACTATTTCCCTCTTCTTCCCCACATTGCCCTCCTTTCCCCTTGTCTCTTCTCCCTTTCTCCTGACCGTGGTCCCAATTTATTGTTATTTTTCAAATCCACATCGTCTTCTCTCTCTCTCTCTCTCTCTCTCTCTCTCTCTCTCTCTCCTGATTTTCAATTGCTCATGGAAAATTCCCCAAAATCAACAACCCATCGGCCACATTCTCCCTCCTCACACTATTTCCTACTAATTCTAAATGTAGTCCACATCTTCCACCATCCAAATGTCTGGACCCTTACAACCAGATCAAGCCGCCTGATTTGAATCCTTTGCTCAACTGCCATTCAGCTGCCCCATCCCCACCAAGGACAAGCCCCTCCGCCTCTTTAGCTTTGACTTCTTCCACGCTTCCTCCATTGCCATTGTTGCTGCAGAATATTCG
This sequence comes from Aquilaria yunnanensis, assembly GCA_039654915.1. Classification (NCBI taxonomy): domain Eukaryota; kingdom Viridiplantae; phylum Streptophyta; class Magnoliopsida; order Malvales; family Thymelaeaceae; genus Aquilaria; species Aquilaria yunnanensis. The sequence goes on from CM077597.1 coordinate 96,970,812, forward strand.
TCTATGACCTTAGCCACCATCGTTGCCATCACATCCCCACCTAAATTCACCCTAAATCGTGTTCTTCATTGTCAAAAAAAATAATTTTGATTGTTCGCAAATATTCCCTTTGCCCCGAGTACCGTGGATTTGTTGTATGATAGGTTTTTCATTCTGACCTCAATTTCTAATATTAATGCTAAAGAGGATTATATGATTTTTGAACTTGTTAGGGTGATGAATTTGGCGATGGACTCCAGTAAAGAGAGAGAAAAAGAGAGAGAGAGAGAGAGAGAGAGAGAGAGAGAGCAAAGACGAGTAGAATCAGGATTTTAAAAAGTTAAAAAAAAATACTCATTTTTAGAGAAAAATAAAGATTAGGGGTCAGATTCACGCAAGAAAATAAATTGAGGACCATCAATTGAATTTACGTCTTAATAGGTAAAAACTTGACAAAGTGGGACAGCAGGAGTTGATATTTCAAAATTATTAGGACATGTGTTGTTGTGATAGGGAGAAGATGGAGGGGAAGGTAAACAGCGAAGGTTGCTAGCAGCCTTTATACATATAATTATGTAATAAAAATTGTATTTAATCCGTCCCAACATTTTTACTTTGTTTATTTTTGGAATATAATAAAAAGTTAAATCAATCAAAAATTTTGAGATAGAGAAAGTAGTATTACTAATATATATATATATATATATATATATATATATATATTCGAAGAATTATGATGGTTATATTATGTTTTTATATTAAACCCATAAACTGATGTTCCAAATTAAAGAAACATAAAAGTTGTAGGATTATTGATAAAATTTTTCTATATTCATTTGAATCACTTCACTTTCTAGACCGACTACTCTTAGGTAATTTTGTTTTCAATCTCTCAACTCCAGACTACTCTCTATGACACAATCCTTGTGTTTTCTCATTTATGAGTCATGTGAAACTAAAAATTCATAACATTAACATATTTCAGGTTTTGATACTGAAGAAGATTGTCATAAAGACTCAGCTTTCTATATTGAATATAGTGTCAATGTTGAAATTACTAGAATGATGTAAACTGATTGAGATGGACGATACTCCATACAAATAACTCTTTTGAATCATTCTTGTAGCATCATATTAAACTCTTTTGAATGTGCTTAAGTACATGTATTTAAATGCTAATTTAATTATATATTATATTGAATATTTTATAAACTGGTGATGGATATAATTTTATTGAATTTTGGTGTTGTTATAGGTATATAGTATAAACTGAAAAACTCGAAAATCAGAACTAAAAAACTCAAAACCATGATTCTGATTCTATTCAATTCTCAGTTCTTGGGTTTAGTAGAAAAATTTTAGAACCGAATCAATTTCGAGTTGATTCAGTTTCATCATAAAGCCGAACCAATCCGAACCATACTCACCTCTAATGATGGCCGGATAAGAGCCTAATGTTAACTCTTTTCAGCAAAATGTTAGATTTTAGCTTTGGCTGTTAGTTGTTAACTATTAACATTATATAGTTTCAATGTTTGATAAATTAGTACAAGGAAAAAGCTGTAACTGTGTTTAATTACACATATATCCCTATATATTTAATACAAATATTTTTTCCATTATTACATTATTATAAAATTTTGTAAGACAAGTCTACTTCACTAAATAACCAATTAATGACTACCAAAGAATACAAATTCCCAAACGCTCTTACGAAAGAAAATTTTCTGCAGCTAGGCCACTAAAAATTTTAAAATCTTTAGCTCCTCCTTCCTTCATCTTTCCTTCTTCTGTCTCTTGTAATTCTTCTGTATCTTCGTCGATCTTCTTGTTTGCTCGTCCTAGAAAACAATCACTTACAAGGAACAAAGCTGGCAAATAACAGAGCCACAATATCAAAGGAAACAGAAAAATTTCCTTTGCGTGTATAAATGATATTTGAGTTGGTTAACACTGGGAGTTATCTTCTTCTATTTCCAAGATTTCACCAATAACACTCCCACGTCAGATTTGTCTGCAATTGCTCTTTTCTTTCTTTTCTTTCTTTCTTTTTTTTTTTTTTTTTTTTGTGTCTTTGATCGGCAAATAAAAGAATTACGTACTATATTAAAGCAACTAAATGAGCGGTGTGATTTAAAAAAAAAAAAAAGATGAAGAAGAAAGAGAACTAGAGAAGTAAATAAGCGGTAAAGCTCTGAGATAAGGGTACCAATGACTCAATGGGAATGTATAAATACAGGACCGAAAAATTCCATTTGCTCTTTTCCTCACTTTCTTTACTAGCCTGAAACCTCAAAGAGTTTAGGGGCCGGAAGGTGTTTACGTCTCAGTATATTGTGATAAGTCTTCCCACTAATTATAATTTGGTTTTAGGTTACATTGAAAGAAAGCCTTTCTACTAAAAAACGAAGGTGTTTGGGACAACTGTGATTCTTCCATTAAAGATTTCTTGATGGACAAGAAAAGTGAGAGAAAACTAACCCAGAAAAGAAAACAAAAAGGTGAGGGAAACAACTCGGGGCCTAGGTTAAAGAAATAACAAACACAGTTATGGTTTCCTTTATTTCATTTCATTTCATTTCTTGTAAGGTATATATACAAATTAAAGATAGGAATAACAGTACAAAGCGTTTTTACCGACTTAACGACCCAAATTATTCATACGCAGCAACCGGACAGCCGTGATGTGCCCACGCACAGCAGTCACGTACCATCTCGTAAGTGTGATTAACCTTAACTAATTAATTAAGGGGTGTAGGGGATGGGAATAGCTCGAAGCGGCTCCTTTCTTCCAACAGAAATCCCATGAGCTTCAGCCAAGCTCAAGTCTCCATTTCTCTGGCCATTCGGCAACACCCAGTCAAAGTTGAAGAGCAAGTTTGCAAGTGCCAGCTCCACATTGGCCAACCCCATTGAGACCCCCGGGCACATCCTCCTCCCGGCACCAAACGGTAAGTACTCGAATTTTGTTCCGTTATAATCAGCATGGTTTTCATTTTCGATGAATCTCTCCGGCCAGAAAGTCTCTGGATTTTTCCAGCACTTTGGATCCCTAACGATTGCCCACACATTCACAAACACCTTAGCCTTGGCCGGGATTTCGTACCCGTTGATCTCGATTTTTTCCTGGTTTTCTCTTGGGAGAAGTAATGGCGCTGAAGGGTGCAACCTTAGGGTTTCTTTTACCACCAACTTCAAGTATTCGATCTGTTGGAGACCAGCCTCAGTGACTTTCCCTTCCTTGCCAAACACATCTCTCACTTCTTTAGTTGCCTTGGCAAGCAAGGTAGGGTTTTTCAGCAATTCTGCCATCGCCCATTCTGTAGTTATGGCTGAAGTCTCGATGCCACCAAGTATCAAAACCTAATAATAAGCACATATCAAAACAATCAAATTGTTAGTCAATAATCAATATTAATTAGGTTTAAGATTCAATCTGTCCATGGGACGAGGATAGAACTAGTTTTTAGTGTAAAAACGGTAATAGCATGATGAAGAAAAGAAATTAATAACTTAAATGTTACTAACCTGCAGACATGCTTTGATGTGGTCTGTTGTTAAAGGAAATCGAAGCTGACCCTGCTCTTGAAGATTCAAGAGAAAATGCAAAATATCCCCCTCATGTCCTTCGGTATTAATTTTTCTGGCCGCCATATGGTCGCTGATGAGGTTGTTGAGAATGGCATCTACTTCTTTTCCGATTCGTTTGACTCTCGATCTCAATCCGGTGAGCACTTGAAGAAACTTTAGGGAAGGGAACACATCACTAAGAGTAAAACCACCCAAAACCTCCATTATTTCCTTTGTCAGTACTATGTATCTGCCTTCCGCGTCAACCATCTTCCCAATAATAATCCTAGAGATGACCCTATATGAACTGGAATATATTACCTTCCTTAGGTCAACCAACTCTCTTGCGTGGGAAGAAACCTCTGCAACAAGCTTGGCCACCTCCGCTTCCCGAATGGGTCTGAAGGAGAGCACCCTCTTCGGGCTCAGCAGCTCCATCACGCAGATCTTACGAAGCTGGCGTGCGTAGTCTCCATATGGCATGAAGACCATGTCTGTGAAATTGTAGAAGACGATGTCTCCGACAACGGGCTGAGGCCTGGACGCGAAGTGCAGGTCATGGGTTTTCATGACCTCTCGAGCCATCTCGGGTGAGGACATGACAATGGTGCAGACCTGGCCAAGCTGGAGGTGCATGATGGGACCATATTTCTTGGCCAGCTCTGCGATGGTTTGGTGAGGCAGCAAGGACCCGGCAAGGTTGTGAAGGTTGCCTATGATGGGTAGCTTCCTTGGTCCCGGAGGCAGCTTCTTGCTCCTGGGTTTGGTCCACAGTACCAACAACACCAAGAGAAAGGAGAGGGAAGTGAACAAAATTGGGAGTGGTGGCTCCATATTAATTCAGGGGACTTAATATAGAGAGCTAGCTAGCTAGTAGCTAAGTATGGTGATGAACTTAGTTTAGGTGAGAAACGGATAGAGGAAAGTGATCTAGATTGCTCGAAATCATTCCACGTATTTATATCCGATTTTCAGGTTTTATTTGTCCAAGAACGACCACGATACAATTAAATTATAAGAAAATGCATTAGATTCTTTTTGTTATTGTTATTATTTATTCGGAAAGAAGTCATGATTGGCGTTTGTCTACTCATTGGAGATTTTTTAGTGAAAATTCTATTCGTGTCCTATCAGGTTGACAATTTATAAGAGGTTGCAATGTCTAGCTCCATATTATTATTTGCTAGAAAAAATTTTAAAAAATATATTTAAAAATTATAAGTCTTGATTTATATATAATTTTTTTATTTATATATTAAACTATTAAAAATAAAAAAATTATAAATTAATTATTAAATATGAATGATGTAAAGAATTTAAGATATATGAGTATTATTTTATTTTGGTCCTGGAATTCCAATTTGTTTTTGAAATTATACAAGCCACGTGACGTGACTAATTGGCTTGTGAGAAGCCAAGGCAATTTTGGTCTTCTAAGTCCAGCTATTAAAGCCAAGCGATTGGCTTTATTTTTTTTTTATTTTTTATACACAAAAGCATAGACAAGGTATAAGTATTAGGGAGTTACTAAGAAAAATATGGGAAAATCTGTTTGCTTCTTAAAACTTAGATGGTGTCAAGTTGAAATTTGGTAGAGGGATGTACAATGCGCTTAACGAGAGTTGAACCCCAGTCTCAAACAGGGCTATCTGAACACGTAACTATTATGCTATAGTATTGTAGATAGCAATTGCCTTTGTTTATACGTGAGTACGAGACAGAGAACGCACAGGAAAAAGAACAAGCCAAGGAAAAATTTAGGAATAGCATTTGGCTTCATTCAACTGGTTCAATTTCAACAGCAATTTTTGGTTTAGTGATCTGGAAATTTGGGAGACTCATTTGATTGAGTTTGTGGTCCATTGATCAAGGAATATTCACTACTTAAAAAATATAAAATTTACCAACGGTCAAACATATTAGTAATTTACCAACGGTTCAATGCATTAGTAATTTACGTATTTTCCAACGAATAAATTACCAACTCCTTAGACCGTTACTAAATTACCAACACATTTGACCGTTGGTAATTTACTAATGGTCTGACCATTAATAATTTGCTTGTTGGAAAATACTATTATTAATATATTATTATTATTATTATATATCATATATTATAATGTTTCATAATATATCATATAGCATCTACTATATACAGACACATATGCATATGTGTGTGTGTGTGTATTATAAATATATTATCTAATATAATGCATTATTATTATTATTATTATTATTATTATTATTATTATTATTATTATTATTATTATTATTATTATTATATATAATGTATCATAATATATAATATATCATTTACCATATATATATATATATTAATGTGTCATAAATTAGTATCATATTGTACCATAACATGTATCATAATATATAATATATCATATGTATCATCTAATATATCCCCCTAATATATTACTATTATTTTTTAAGTCTGAATATGTCAAGCAATTCTCATTCCAAATTATTATTATTATTATTATAATATATAATGTATCATAATATGATATATCATATAGTATAATGTTTCATAATATATCATTTAATACAGTATTTCATCTACCATCTAATAATAATAATAAAAATAATAATAATCGCCCCTCATTTGCTTTAAGTAGCTGTCCCTCTCATAACCCATAACCTTCCTCTCTCTCTCTCCCGCTCTCCTCCATCTGTTCTCGTCTCTCCTTCCTCTGTCGTTCTCCTCGCTCTGCTCTCGTCTCTCTTCCCTCTGTCTATCCGTCCTCCGTGATGGAACAGTTTGCATGATAAGGAAGAAACAGAGAAGTATAAAGAGAGGATGGAATATGAATTGCATTGGCTGTTCATCTTTATTAATCAACAAGAGCACGTTTAAATAGACAGAGAGTTTAACAAACTAAGAAAACAAATTTACTTAAAACAAGGAAGTTCACTTCTATTAGAATCGAGCTACTTCAACAGAAAAACGTTTAGACTTGATGCACCAAATCTTCCTCTTCAACGGTCTGATTATCTTTCTTTTGAATCAGTCTTCCAACACTCCCCCTTGATTCAAAAGGGGTAATCCCAAGCTGATGTCGAAGAGTTTCGTGCCTTGCAGGAGTTAAAGCTTTAGTTAAGAGATCAGCTAGCTGGTCTTCAGATGAGCAAAACTTCACAGTGATTTCACCGTTTGAGACTAACTCTCGGATAAAATGAAATTTTATCTCCACATGCTTTGTTCTCCCATGCATTACTGGATTCTTGGTGATGGCTATGGTAGACTGATTATCGCAGAAAACTTCAGTAGCTTCTTCCTGATTCTGATCTAAGTCAGATAACAGTTTTCTCAACCACACGGCTTGACATGCTGCATTTGTAACTGATATGTATTCAGCTTCGGTGGATGACAAGGCAACTACAGGCTGCTTCTTCGAGCTCCACGAAACCAAGTTTGATCCAATAAGGAAGATATTGCCAGTGGTACTCTTTCGATCGTCAGTTGATCTTGCCCAGTCGCTGTCTGAGTACCCTTTGAGTTTGAATTCTGAGCTTCTGCTATACCACATTCCATGCCTTGTTGTTCCAGCCAAATAGCATAGGATTCTTAGTGCTGCTCCTAGATGATGCTTACTTGGCTTGTGCATGAACCTAGACACTAATCCAACCGAGAAACAAATATCTGGCCGAGTGTGAGTGAGATAAATCAGTCTTCCTACTAAGCTCCTGAACTTTCGTTGATCAGCTGGTTCTGTCCCATCTTCCAGTTGCAACTTGTCATTAGTGTTCATAGGAGAAGCTACCACTTTGCACTGATTCATTTTGAACTGTTTCAGTATGTCCTCAGTATACTTCTGCTGACATATGAATACTCCTGTATGTAACTGATGTATTTCCAGTCCAAGAAAGTAATGGAGTTCCCCAAGATCAGTCATATCAAATTGACTCATCATTGCCTCTTTAAAATCTGAAACTAATCTTATAGATGACCCAGTATACAACATATCATCAACATATAAGCTTACAATCATAAACGCTTCATTACCTTGCCTTTTAGTGTAGAGAGTAGGTTCATTTGGACTCCGCTGGAATCCCATTTGAAGGAAGAACGTGTCTATCTTGCTGTACCAGGCCCTTGGAACGTGTTTCAGTCCATATAACGCTTTCTTTAGCCTATAGACTTTGTTTGGCTTCCTTAGGTCGATGTAGCCTTCTGGTTTATCAACAAACACTTCTTCTTGAAGTTCTCCATTCAAGAATGCAGACTTGATGTCCAGTTGGAATACTTTCTAGCTGTGTTGTACAGCAACAACTAGAATGACTCTGATTGTCTCAAATCTGGCTACTGGTGCAAATACTTCATCGAAGTCCACTCCTTGTTGTTGAGCATATCCTTTTGCTACTAATCTTGCTTTGTGCTTTAGGATACTTCCATCAGTATGGTATTTGGTTTTGAAGATCCATTTAAGTCTAATGGACCTCTTTCCTTCCGGCAGTTCTACAAGTTCCCAAGTTTGATTCTGTCTAATGGCTTGAATCTCATCATTCATGGCCTCTTGCCATTCTTTCTTTACCATTGCTTCCTGTGTAGTGACTGGATCCTCCACAAGAAATGCATAAGAGGCAGCTGAGTAAATATCACTCAATGATTTTAGTCTCACGGGTGGTGATTCTGTCTCTTCAGATTGCTCACTATTTCGAGTTCGTGTTGGTGTTGGTGTTGACTGGTGTGAGCTTTCAGGACTCCTTACTTCTGCTTCAACATCTCTTTCTTGTTCAGTTGCAGCTGAGGAATTGCTTTTCGTCGATCTTCACTGTCTTCCCAATTCAGACTTTATTCAAAAATAACATTTCTACTGACAAAAACTCTATCTTTGATAGGATCAAATAAACGGTAAGCTTTAGTGTTGGAGCAATATCCAATAAATATGCATTTCTGTGATTTATTCTCCAGTTTATGTCGATCATTTGTCACTAAAGCATAACAGACACACCCAAATACCTTTAGGTGACTCACACTTGGTTTAATACCTGTCCAGGCCTCGAATGGTGTTTGATCCCATACTGCTTTTGTTGGAGACAGATTTGAAATATATGCAGCTATTGCAACTCCCTCAGCCCAGAATTTGTCTGCTAGCCCTTTTGCTTTCAACATGCAACGTGCCATTTCAACCAAGGTTCGGTTTTTGCGTTCAGCTACTCCATTTTGCTCTGGAGTATATGGAGCTGTGAGCTCGTGCTTAATTCCATGCTTTTCACAGTAGTTCTGGAAATCTGTTGACAAAAACTCTCCTCCTCTGCCTGTCCTCAGAATTTTGAGAGTCTGGTTTGATTGCTTTTCGGCCATGGCTTTGAATTTGACAAACTTCTCAAAAGCTTTTGATTTGAACTTCAAAAAGAACACCCAACACATTCGTGAGTAATCATCTATCAACAGCATAAAATACTTACTTCCACATAGTGAATCAGCCTTCATTGGACCACATAAGTCTGCATGCACAAGCTCCAATTTGTCATTGGCACGCTGTGATTTCCCGACTGGAAATGATTTCTTGGCTTGTTTGCCAAGTGCACAGTCCTCACAGATGTATTCTAATGGTTTAATTGGCGGTAAGCCTGTCACCATGCTTTTGTTGCTGAGTAGTTGAAGTCCTCTCATGTTCAAATGGCCATATCGGTGATGCCATGTCTCACTGTCATTCTCTTTCCCACTCATGAAGCACAATTGTTTAGTATCCAAGAAATCAACAGGAAACATGTGGTTTTAAGTCATAGATACTTGTAGTATGATATTATTTGAATCTTGTCTCCTAACCACACATGACTCTTTGTTAAACTCAACAGAATATCCATTTGCAACCAGTTGTCCTACACTTATCAGATTATGAGCCAAGGAAGGAACATAATGAACATCTTTCAGCAGTTTTTCTTTTCCATTTATGGTACTAATGATAACAGTACCTTGTCCTTCAACTTGTATTGGTTTATTATCTCCAAGTCTCACTTGCGTTTTCTGGCTTTCATCAAGATCTTTGAACTTGACTTTTCTTCCAGTCATGTGGTTCGAGCATGCACTGTCCAGGTACCAAACATCATTGCTAGTGTCTTGTATGTTCACATATGTCATAAATAAGAACTCATCTTCTTCATCACTTCGTTTTGCGAATTGTGCTTCAATGGGTTTGGACCAACAGTCGCGTTCAAGATGCCCATATTTCTTGCAGTAGTTGCATTGGATGTTACTCCATCTGCCACGACCTCTTCCTCGGAAATTGCTTCATTTTAATTCACACGTAGACCAAGATGAGCCTACTATTTCCCTCTTCTTCCCCACATTGCCCTCCTTTCCCCTTGTCTCTTCTCCCTTTCTCCTGACCTTGGTCCCAATTTATTGTTATTTTTCAAATCCTCATCGTCTTCTCCTGATTTTCAATTGCTCATGGAAAATTTCCCAAAATCAACAACCCATCGGCCACATTCTCCCTCCTCACACTATTTCCTACTAATTCTAAATGTAGTCCACATCTTCCACCATCCAAATGTCTGGACCCTTACAACCAGATCAAGCCGCCTGATTTGAATCCTTTGCTCCCCTCCGCCTCTTTAGCTTTGACTTCTTCCACGCTTCCTCCATTGCCATTGTTGCTGCAGAATATTCGTCGACGACCTTAGCCACCATCGTTGCCCTCGCATCCCCACCTAAATTCATCCTGAATCGTGTTCTTCATTGTCAACAAAAATAATTTTGATTGTTCGCAAATATTCCCTTTGCCCCTAGTACCGTGGATTTGTTGCATGATAGTTTTTTCATTCTGACCTCAATTTCTAATATTAATGCTAAAGAAGATTATACGATTTTTGAACTTGTTAGGGTGATGAATTTGGCGATGGACTCCAGTAGAGAGAGAGAGAGAGAGCAAAGACGAGTAGAATCAGGATTTTAAAAAGTTAAAAAAAAAAATACCCATTTTTAGAGAAAAATAAAGATCAGGGGTCAGATTCATGCAAGAAAATAAATTGAGGACCATCAATTGAATTTACGTCTTAATAGGTAAAAACTTGACAAAGTGGGACAGCAGGAGTTGATATTTCAAAATTATTGGGACATGTGTTGTTGTGACAGGGAGAAGATGGAGGGGAAGGTAAACAGCGAAGGTTGCTATCAGCCTTTATACATATAATTATGTAATAAAAATTGTAATTCATCCGTCCCAACATTTTTACTCTGTTTATTTTTTATAATTAATCTAGAATTTTTTATTTTTAATATTTTAATATCTAAATAAAAAAATTATATATATAAATGATAAATTAATACATGTAGTTTTTAAATATATTTTTTAAATTTTTTCTAACAAAAAATAATTAAATAAATTCAAGTCAAAATACAATAAAAAGTTAAATCGATCAAAAATTTTGAGACAGAGAAAGTAGTATTACTAATATATATATATATTTGAAGAATTATGATGATTATATTATGTTTTTATATTAAACCCATAAACTGATGTTCCAAATTAAAGAAACATAAAAGTTGTAGGATTATTGACGAAATTTCTCCATATTCATTTGAATCACTTCACTTCCTAGACCGACTACTCCTAGGTAATTTTGTTTTCAATCTCTCAACTCCAGATTACTTTCTATGACACAATCCTTGTGTTTTCTCATTTATAAGTCATGTAAAACTAAAAATTCATAACATTAACATATTTCAGGTTTTGATACTGAAGAAGATTGTCATAAAGACTCAGCTTTCTATATTGAATGTCGTGTCAATGTTGAAATTACTAGAATGATATAAACTGGTTGAAATGGAAGATACTCCATACAAATAACTCTTTTGAATCATTTTTGTAGCATCATATTAAACTCTTTTGAATGTGCTTAAGTACATGTATTTAAATGCTGATTTAATTATATATTATATTGAATATTTTATAAACTGGTGATGGATATAATTTTATTGAATTTTGGTGTTGTTATAGGTATATGGTATAAACTGAAAAACCCGAAAACCAGAACTAAAAAACTCAGAACCATGATTTTGATTCTATTATATTCTTAGCTCTCGGGTTTAGTAGAAAAATTTTGGAATCGAATCAATTTCGGGTTGATTCAGTTTCACCATAAAGCCGAACCAATCCGAACCATGCTAACCTCTAATGATGGGCGGATAAGAGCCTAATGTTAACTCTTTTTGGAAAAATGTTAGATTTTAGCTTTGGCTGTTAGTTGTTAACTATTAACATTATATAGTTTCAATGTTTGATAAATTAGTATAAGGAAAAAGCTGTAACTGTGTTTAATTACACATATATCCCTATATATTTAATACAAATATTTTTTCCATCATTACATTATTATAAAATTTTGTAAGACAAGTCTACTTCACTAAATAACCAATTAATGACTACCAAAGAATACGAATTCCCAAATGCTCTTAAGAAAGAAAATTTTTTGCAGCTAGGCCACTAAAAATTTTAAAATCTTTAGCCCCTCCTTCCTGCATCTTTCCTTCTTCTGTCTCTTGTAATTCTTCTGTATCTTCGTCGATCTTCTTGTTTGTTCGTCCTAGAAAACAATCACTTACAAGGAACAAAGCTGGCAAATAACAGAGCCACAATATCAAAGGAAACAGAAAAAATTTCTTTGCGTCTATACACCACTAAAAAACACACTTTTTCCAACGGCCATTTCCAACGGGTTCGCGTTGGAAATTTTAAAATTTCCAACGTGAAGCCGTTGGAAATAAGACGTTGGAAAACCCACTGTTGGAAGTCAATTTTCCAACGGTCAAAATGAGGGCCGTTGGAATTTCCAACTGTCAGCCGTTGGAATCTGAGCAGTTGGAAATTTTCCAACGGCTCTTTTTTTTTTTTATTTTATTTTTTCCATTTTCCAACGCCCAAGGCAGTTGGAAAAATTTCCTTAGTAGTTAGAAAAATTTCCAACGGCCTTGGCAGTTGGAAAGTAGGTTTTTTATATTTTGTATATTCTCGTTCCATTTCGAATGCGTGTCATTAAACGTGAAACGGCTTAGGTGGTTCAAAATGATTGTATCGTATGTAATCACATTCTGAACCAGTGCACGTGCATAAATGCAGTTGTAAATCTCAATAAAAACATACACAATTGAAAGTACAGAATCATATCATAAATATAGTTATAACATACACATAAAAGCATACACAATTGAAATTACAATATCATGACATAAATATAGTTACAATCCACATAAAAACATATATAATTGAAATTACATACTTCCATTACTCCTTGTACCCAACTCGCCCAGGTAAATAACGACTACTATATATCCAACTACGTTTTTGTTCCATGGAGTCCTACCAATGGAAATTATATATTAATAGACCACATATTATAATTAATGCCATGCATTAATATTTCACTCAGTAAGTATTAATATTTTATCTACTACTCATCTATAGTTCTAAGAACTATCATCTAGGTACCTCTAACACAGCTATAGTGGTTTACTTCTGTATGGCTCGACCATACTTCTTTTACTTGATTTACTCTCTTATTCATGAGGGTAAGACATGAGAAGGTATGTCCACTTGTTAACCCTCAAATTACTTGCATTTGAAGGACAGGCTGACGAGGTGACATGCAACAACAGCAAGGCAACGACAATTTCATACTTAAGTGTTTAGGGTGTATGAGTTCAATAAGTGCGGCATTCTAATGCATGTCAACCAAAAAGCCCACATCTTTCAAATTTTGCAAACATAGTGTTTCATGTCTCATGCTAATTAGGCACATCAAATCCGAGAGCAAATTCAACACCAAATATTAATAACTCCAAAATATACAAAGCATAAGAAGGCATTCCATCCATAGTATAGATAATTATTATTATAATTATGACTACTCTTGTTGGGTTTATTATAATTATAATTATTATTATTATTATTATTATTATTATTATTATTAATATTCGTAGTCATATTATTATTGTCTTTGTTCTCTTCCAACCATACATCATTATTTAAATAATTATTATTATAATTATTATTATAGTATTCTAAGTTTCATAATAATTATTTTAATTAGCCATTATTATGATTATTGTTACTATTATTATTACTACTACCACTCTTAGTATAATAGTAATTATTTCATTTATTATAATAATAATTATTATTATTATGATTAATATTATTATTATAATATTGATTATTATTATAATTATAATTATAATTATAATTATTATTATTATTCGTAGTCATATTATTATTGTCTTTGTTGTCATCGAACAATACATCATTATTTAAATAATAATTATTATAATTATTATTATAGTAATCTAAGTTTCATAATACTTATTTTAATTAATATTATTATGATTATTATTACTATTATTATTACTACTACCACTCTTAGTATAATAGTAATTATTGTAAGTATAATAATAATAATAATAATAATAATAATAATAATAATAATAATAATTAATATTATTATTATTTGCATACTTCTCTTCAAATAATAATATTTATTGAAATTATTATTAGTATATTTATTAATATTATTATTATTACTTTTATTATTAAAGTTCTACTATAATAATAATTATTTTAATTAGTATTATTATTATTATTATTATTATTATTATTATTATTATTATTATTATTATTATTATTATTATTATACTCTTATGTAATAAAAATTATTTTAATTATTATTATTATTATTATTATTATTATTATTATTATTATTATTATTATTATTATTATTATTATTATCATTATATAACTTCTCTTAGTATAATAATTACTAATTTACTTATTAGTATAATTATTATTACTGAAATTATTATTAAGTACTACTCTGAGTATACTTCAACTGACTTAAATTATTATTATTATTATTATTATTATTATTATTATTATTATTATTATTATTATTACTTTAATTAATATCATTATTATGATTATTTTAGCTCGTACCTTTGTACAATAATTACTATTTTAATTATTATTTTTACATAGTATTATTAATATTACCATTACATTTATTATTATTATTATTATTATTATTATTATTATTATTATTATTATTATTATTATTATTACTATTATTATTATTATTGTACTACTACTCTTAGTATAATTATTATTATTTTTATTACTGTTATTACTATTAGTATTATTCATAATACTATTATTATTATTTTTATTTTTATTAAAATTCTTATTATTGACACATATTTTATTAAAGGTAAATTTTAATCAAACAAATTTAGTTAAGTATAACTACTTTGAACGTTTCTACTAATTCCAAAACTAAAAACCTTATAAACATATTCCCAGCTAAATATTATTAATTAAACTAAAACTGTAAAATTAACCCTAAAAACCTGAAAATAATAAAAAAAATTAACAAAATGGGTAAAAATTAAAAATTCTAATGGGTGTCCTAGCAAATCTTCACATCAAACCATGAACCACTTAAAATCACATAAGAAATATTTAAAGCATTTTTCGGATAAATAATTTAAAAAATTATAAAAATACGTAATAAACGCAAAATACCTCAAAATCCTTCCTTCAAATGCGTTCTTTCTTCCTTCCAATTTGCTAGAACAAGTAAAAAATTACACCCATTAGAGTTATTCAACAAAAAACCATGAAAATCGAAACAAAAAATATTTAACCCGAAACGAACAAAACGAAAAATTTTCACACTTACCTACAGATCTACGAGTTAGACCACCAGATCCAAGAAATCAGCCTCTGAGCGACGTTAATCCAGCCCTGGGAGACTTGAGAAAGGTGCTGTGTGTGCGTGTGGAGAGAGAGAGCGAAGGAAGAGAGCACAGAGAGCGAAAACGGAAGCTGAGGAAGAAGACGAAGCCGCGAGCTAAGGGGGACATTTAATTGCCATTTTAAGGCCGTTGGAAAATAATAACTTAAACGGTGCATTTTGAACTTAAGTTTTCCAACGGCTTAGGCCGTTGGAAATAATTTCCAGACCTTTACAAAATTTCACGTAAAACGGTGCGTTTTCAATTTCCATTTTCCAACGGCTTAAGCCGTTGGAAATAATTCAAAATTCTCACAATTTTCAAATTTAATGAAAACTTCATTTTCCAACGGTTTAGGCCGTTGGGAAAAACTTTAAAATCAAAATTTCCCAAAAATTTTCAAACTTAATGGTGCTTCATCTTCCAACGGCTTAGGCCGTTGGAAATAATTCATTTTCAAAATTTTCAAACTTGGCTAAACCGTTGCATTTTGTACCTTCATTTTCCAACGGCTTAGGCCGTTGGAAACAACTTTTAAATCAAAATTTAAAAAATGTTCAAACTTACTGAAAGTCATGATTTCTGTTACCTCATTTTCCAACGGCCTAGGCCGTTGGAAATATTTCAAGTTTTCAAAATTTTCAAACTTAGTCAAAACACTGATTTCTCTAACTTAATTTTCCAACGGCTTAGGTCGTTGGAAACAACTTTAAATTGATTATACTTAATTCCAACGGCCGAAGCCGTTGGAAATACATCTTATTTTCAATTTCTTAATTTTTCCAACGGTCAAGCCGTTGGAATTTTTTTTCCTCTTTGTCCATCGGCTTAAGTCGTTGGATATTCTCCAACGGTCAGACCGTTTGAAGTTAGGCCGTTGGAAAAGTTTGTTTTTTTAGTAGTGATAAATGATATTTTAGTTGGTTAACACTGGGAGTTATCTTCTTCTATTTCCAAGATTTCACCAATAACACTCCCACGTCAGATTTGTCTGCAATTGCTCTTTTCTTTTCTTTTCTTTCTTTCTTTCTTTTTTTTTTTTTTGTCTTTTATCGGCAAATAAAAGAATTACGTACTATATTAAAGTAACTAAATGAGCGGTGCGATTTAAAATAAAAAAAAAAAAGGCTGAAGAAGAAAGAGAAGTAAATAAGCGGTAAAGCTCTAGGATAAGGTACCAATGACTCAATGGGAATGTATAAATACAGGACCGAAAAATTCCATTTGCTCTTTTCCTCACTTTCTTTACTAGCCTGAAACCTCAAGGAGTTTAGGGGCCGGAAGGTGTTTACGTCTCAGTATATTGTGATAAGTCTTCCCACTAATTATAATTTGGTTTTAGGTTACATTGAAAGAAAGCCTTTCTCCTAAAAAACAAAGGTGTTTGGGACAACTGTGATTCTTCCATTAAAGATTCCTTGATGGACAAGAAAAGTGAGAGAAAACTAACCCAGAAAAGAAAACAAAAAGGTGAGGGAAACAACTCGGGGCCTAGGTTAAAGAAATAACAAACACAGATATGGTTTCCTTTATTTCATTTCATTTCTTGTAAGGTATATATACAAATTAAAGAGAGGAATAACAATACAAAGCGTTTTTACCTACTTGACGACCCAAATTATTCATACGCAGCAACCGGACAGCCGTGATGTGCCCACGCACAACAGTCACGTACCATCTCGTAAGTGTGATTAACATTAACTAATTAATTAAGGGGTGTAGGGGATGGGAATAGCTCGAAGCGGCTCCTTTCTTCCAACAGAAATCCCATGAGCTTCAGCCAAGCTCAAGTCTCCATTTCTCTGGCCATTCGGCAACACCCAGTCAAAGTTGAAGAGCAAGTTTGCAAGTGCCAGCTCCACATTGGCCAACCCCATTGAGACCCCCGGGCACATCCTCCTCCCGGCACCGAACGGTAAGTACTCGAATTTTGTCCCGTTATAATCAGCATGGTTTTCATTTTCGATGAATCTCTCCGGCCAGAAAGTCTCTGGATTTTTCCAGCACTTTGGATCCCTAACGATTGCCCACACATTCACAAACACCTTAGCCTTGGCCGGGATTTCGTACCCGTTGATCTCGATTTTTTCCTGGTTTTCTCTTGGGAGAAGTAATGGCGATGTAGGGTGCAACCTTAGGGTTTCTTTTACCACCAACTTCAAGTATTCGATCTGTTGGAGACCAGCCTCAGTGACTTTCCCTTCCTTGCTAAACACATCTCTCACTTCTTTAGTTGCCTTGGCAAGCAAGGTGGGGTTTTTCAGCAATTCTGCCATCGCCCATTCTGTAGTTATGGCTGAAGTCTCGATGCCACCAAGTATCAAAATCTAATAATAAGCACATATCAAAACAATCAAATTGTTAGTCAATAATCAATATTAATTAGGTTTAAGATTCAATCTGTCCATGGGACGAGGATAGAACTAGTTTTTAGTGTAAAAGGGTAATAGCATGATGAAGAAAATAAATTAATAACTTAAATGTTACTAACCTGCAGACATGCTTTGATGTTGTCTGTTGTTAAAGGAAATCGAAGCTGACCCTGCTCTTGAAGATTCAAGAGAAAATGCAAAATATCCCCCTCATGTCCTTCGGTATTAGTTTTTCTGGCCGCCATATGGTCGCTGATGAGGTTGTTGAGAATGGCATCTACTTCTTTTCCGATTCGTTTGAATCTCGATCTCACTCCGGTGAGCACTTGAAGAAACTTTAGGGAAGGGAACACATCACTAAGAGTAAAACCTCCCAAAACCTCCATTATTTCCTTTGTCAGTTCTACGTATCTCCCTTCCGCGTCAACCATCTTCCCAATAATAATCCTAGAGATGACCCTATATGAACTGGAATATACTACCTTCCTTAGGTCAACCAACTCTCTTGCGTGGGAAGAAACCTCTGCAACAAGCTTGGCCACCTCCGCTTCCCGAATGGGTCGGAAGGAGAGCACCCTCTTCGGGCTCAGCAGCTCCATCACGCAGATCTTACGAAGCTGGCGTGCGTAGTCTCCATATGGCATGAAGACCATGTCTGTGAAATTGTAGAAGAGGATGTCTCCGCCAACGGGCTGAGGCCTGGACGCGAAGTGTAGGTCATGGGTTTTCATGACCTCTCGAGCCATCTCTGGTGAGGACATGACAATGGTGCAGACCTGGCCGAGCTGGAGGTGCATGATGGGACCATATTTCTTGGCCAGCTCTGCTATGGTTTGGTGAGGCAGCAAGGGCCCGGCAAGGTTGTGAAGGTTGCCTATGATGGGTAGCTTCCTTGGTCCCGGAGGCAGCTTCTTGCTTCTGGGTTTGGTGATCCACAGTACCAACAACACTAAGAGAAAGGAGAGGGAAGTGAACAAAATTGGGAGTGACTCCATATTAATTCAGGGGACTTAATATAGAGAGCTAGCTAGCTAGTAGCTAAGTATGGTGATGAACTTAGTTTAGGAGAAACGGATAGAGGAAAGTGAACTAGATTGCTCGAAATCAGTCCACGTATTTATATCCGATTTTCAGGTTTGATTTGTCCAAGAACGACCACGATACAATTAAATTATAAGAAAATGCATTAGATTCTTTTTGTTATTGTTATTATTTATTTGGAAAGAAGTCAAGATTGGCGTTTGTATACTCATTGGAGATTTTTTTTTGTGAAAATTCTATTCGTGTCCTATCAGGCGGACAATTTACAAAAGGTTGCAATGTCTAGCTCTATATTATTATTTGTTAGAAAAAAAATTTTAAAAATATATTTAAAACCTATAGTTCTTAATTTGTTATTCATATATAATTTTTTTATTTATATATTAAAATATTAAAAATAAAAAAATTATAAATTAATTATTAAAATATGAATAATGCTAAGAATTTAAGACTATGGAATATTATTTTATTTTGATCCTGAAATTCCAATTTGTTTTTGAAATTATACAAGCCACGTGACGTGACTAATTGGCTTGTGAGAAGCCAAGGCAATTTCGGTCTTCTAAGTCCAATTTGGACTTATGTGGACATATGTGGCGTGGCAATAAAAGCCGATGGGCTTTATTTTTTTTATTTTTTATATACAAAAGCTTATAAGAGGTATAAGTATTAGGAAGTTACTAAGAAAAACATGAAAAAAATATATCTGCTTCTTAAAACTTAGATGGTGTCAAGCTGCAATTTGGCAGAAGGATTAACAATGTGTCCAGGTAGAGTTGAACCCCATTTTCAAACAAGGCTATCCGAACATGTAACTATTACACTGTGGTATTGTGGATAGCAATTGCCTTTGTCTATACGTGAGTACGAGACAGAGAACGCACAGGAAAAAGAACAAGCCAAGGAAAAATTTAGGAATAACATTTCGCTTCATTCAACTGGTTCAATTTCTACAGCAATTTTTGGTTTAGTGATCTTGAAATTTGGGAGACTCATTCGATTGAGTTTGTGGTCCATTGATCAAGGAATATTCACTACTAAAAAAATATAAAATGTACCAACAATAAAATACATTGGTAATTTATCAACGGTTCAATGCATTGGTAATTTACGTATTTTTCAACGGACAAGTTACTAATGCGTTAGACCGTTACTAAATTACTAACACATTTGACCGTTGGTAATTTACTAATTGTCTGACCATTAGTAATTTGCTTGTTGGAAAATACTATTATTAATATATTATTATTATTATATATCATATATTATAATGTTTCATAACATATCATATAGCATCTATTATATACAGACACATACACATATGTGCGTGTGTATGTGTATTATAAATATATTATCTAATATATTGTATTATTATTATTATTATATATAATGTATCATAATATATAATATATCATATGTATCATCTAATATATCCCCCTAATATATTATTATTATTATTATTATTATCATAATATGATATATCATACAGTATAATGTTTCATAATATATCATCTAATACAGTATATCATCTACCATATAATAATAATAATAATAATAATAATAATAATAATAATAATTGCCCCGTCATTTGCTTTAAGTAGCTGTCCCTCTCATAACTCATAACCATCCTCTCTCTACCGCCTCCCACCATCCCCCCTCTCTCTCTGCCGCTCTCCTCCATCTGGTCTTGTCTCTCCTTCCTCTATTGTTCTCCTTCCTCTGCTCTTGTCTCTCTTCCCTCTGTCCGTCCATCCTCCATTCTCCTTCCGTCCGTCCTTCCACAGCCTTTCGTCAGTCCTTGTGTCGCCGCCTCACCTTTAGTCGAATCGCCTCTTTCCTCCTCGCCTCGCCACCTTCCTAATGGTTCGTCAGTTCACAACCGCAATGGGCCTCCTTGCCCCTTCACCTCGCAACCGCGATGAGTCTCTTCTATACTGATTTCAGTTTTAATTTTGTTTTTAATTTGATGTTTGATTTTGTAGATTTGGCTGTGCATTTTGTATATGAATCTGTAGATCCAGTTGTATGGTTTTGATTTTGACGATTTCATTATTTGATTGTAGATTAGGTTTTGATTTTCTGAATTTCTAGTTATTTTGTTGTGAATTTTTTTTAATTTATTCTGAGATTTTGAAATTTTTGTGAATTTTTAATTTTTTATTAATTTCAGTAATTTAATATGAATTTGGGTGAATTTTTTCAAATTTTGTGAATTTCTGGTTAATATTTGTGATATTTTTAATTTTGTTAATTCTTGAATTTATTCTGGATTTTTTAAATTTTTTTATTAATTTCACTATACTTTAATTAATTTAAGTAAATTTTTTTAAAAATTTTTTTGAATTTTTGAAATATTAGTGTAATTTTTATTTTTGAATTTTTTATGAATTTTAGTGAATTTTTTGGTACTAATAAAATATTGTTATATAATTTTACTAAGTAGTATAATTTTTAGTCAATATAACGCATAATTTTAGTAAATATAACATATAATTTTACTAAATATAATTTTTTCAAAGTTGTTAATATTAATTTTCCTTGTTTGTTAATACTAATTTTTAATTTTTCATACACTAACTTAGTAAAATTTATTGGAAGTTTTAATTTAATTATTTTTGTTTCTTTTGCATATTTTTTTTTAAATTTTCAAGATATTTACAGATGGTCTTGAGCATTGGAAATATTACCAACAGTCTGAAATGTTTGTATTTACCAACAGGCTAAACCGTTAGTAATTCACCGACGGACTAGCAGGTTGGTAAATGTTAAACTGTTGGTAAAAGACTTGTGAACTTATGCTATTAGTAATTTCCATCGATCATTTTACCAATGGCTGACCATTAGAAATTACCAACGGCTTAGTATTAAGTTGTTGGTAAAAAATTTACCAATGCGTTTATTACCAATGGCAACACGTTGATAAATTTAAAATTACCAATGCGTGGATGTGGGTAACGGCTATTGGTAAATGTTTTTTTTATAGTAATGATTGATGCTTTGTATCTCCATTGTGTGAGAATTTTTTTCAGGAACTATAGAATGTTGAATTTCAGGTTTTTTCTCAAATTACCATGATAGGATTCAAGTTTGGGTAATAACTTGAATATTGGACGTTGCACTTTTTTTCCTATAGTGAATTTTATTGCAGGCTTACCCTATATTTTTTCCCTTACCAATAGCCTAAACCGTTGGTAATTCACTAACGGCCTAGCAGGTTGGTAAATGTTAAACTGTTGGTAAAAGACATGTGAACTTATGTTGTTGGTAATTTCCATCGGCCATTTTACTAACGGCTGACCTTTGGAAATTACTAATGGCTTAGTATTAAGCTGTAGGTAAAAAATTTACCAATGCATTTATTACCAATAGTCACATGTTGATAAATTTGAAATTACCAATGTGTGGATATAGGTAACGGCCATTGTTGAATGCTTTTTTTTTTTTAGTAATGATTGATGCTTTGTATCTCCATTGTGTGAGGATCTTCTCAGGAACCATAGAATATTGAATTTCAGGTTTTTTTTCTCAAATTACCATGATAAGGTTCAAGTTTGGGTAATAACATGAATATTCTTACCCAAGAGCTAGGAAACATTGGTGATTACTATCAGTAATTCAACATCGGATGACAAATTCACCTTGAGTTTAGTTAAGGATAACTTGTTCAATGAGGAGATAAAGAGGAAGGAGTCGGGGTTCTGAGTATGCACAAGCTTTTGTTACTAAGGACAGAGGTAGAAGTAAGAGTAAGAAACCTAAGGGTGATCGTGGTAAATCTGGTGATCATTTGAAGTCTATAGATAACAAAGGTTGGCATTATTATAGGAAACTTGGTTATACAAAGAAGTATTGTTAGAAGATAAAAAAAGGATGAAAAAAAAAAAGAAGAAAGCTCATGAGGAAAAAATTACAACTGCAATTGTTGAGTTTGATGATGATGATTTGGTTACACTAGTTTATGCACAGAGGGACTATGATCATATTATAGATTCGAATGTCCAATATATAGTCAATTTGGCTACATCCTATCACGTTTTTCCTAGGAAGAAATTGTTCACTACTTACAGAGAGGTTGATCTCAGGGTGTTAAAGATATGTAACACGACCCGGTCTAAGATCTTAAGGATCAGTGATATTGTTGTGTAGACTAGTTTGGGTGTTGCTTTGACTTTAGGGGATAAATGTCACATTCTGGATATGCGGCATAGCCTAATTTTAGTGAATGTGCTTGACTTTGAAAGTTATTATCAGATTTTCAGAGAATAGAAGCTGAAGCGTGGTTCTTTACTAGTGGCAAAAGGTGATCTTTGTTGCACTTTGTATAGAACAAGTGTTTATATTTATGGGAGCGGTTTGTTGAATGTGGTTGACAATGATGCTTCTATTAATTTATGGCATAAATAGCTAGCTCACATTAGTGAGAAAAGGTTGGAGATTTTGGCAAAACAGTCTCTCATTTTTATTGTCAATGGTACGTCACTTAACCCTTGTGATTCCTATATGTTAGGAAAGCATTATAGAGTTTTTTTTTCATGTTCCCTTTAATCATAAAAGAAAACTAAACTTGAGCTAATACATTCTAATGTTTGTGGTCCCATCGAGGTGGAGTCATTAAGTGGCAATAGGTGCTTGAAGACTTTTATCAATGATGCTTCACGAAAGGCTTAAGTGTACTTGCTGAAGAATAAAAATCAAGTGTTTAACTGCTTCAGAAATTTCCATTCCATGATTAAAAAGAAGACTAATGTGCACTTGAAGTGTCTCTATACAGATAATGGTAGGGAGTATACCTCTAATCAATTCGAAAGATTGCAAAGGGCATAATATTCATTATAAAAAGATGGAGCCCGGTACACTGCAACATAATGGTGTAGTTAAAAGATTGAATCACAAAATTATTATGAAAGTCACATGCATGCTAAGGATGTCTAAGTTGCCGATTACATTATGGGGTAAAACTGTGAGTACTACTATTTATTTGATTAACTAAACTCTATCAGTTCTTTTGGATTTTTTGGTTCTGGAGAATATGTGGATAGATAAGAATGATTATTATTCACATTTGAAAGTGTTTGGTTACAAAGTATTTATGCATGTGTCCAAGGAACAACGGTCAAAACTTGACAATACGACAAATCGTGCTTTTTTATTGGTTATGGCAGTGAAAACTATGTCTACCAGTTATGAGATCCAGAGAAAAAGAATGTTGTTAGAAGCAGATATGTTGTCTTTAGAAAGCATAAGAATATAAAAGATATTGAGCTACAAGAGGAGGCTTCAGATTTGCTTATGGTGTTGACGCTCTGACACTTACACCTATTCCATCTAAGAATACCATAAATTGAGGAGCTATAGAACATGGGACAGGGCAACCAACCATTGTTGGTGAATAGGGTGATGGTGATATGGCTGAGCATGGTAATGATCTTGAGCAAGGGAAGCAGCCTCCTCCATTGAAAGAGGTAGAATCTCAGCTGAGGAGATATGCCAGAAAACATTGTTCACCTACCAGGTATCCTAGTTCTAATTGTGTCACACTTGTTAATATGGAAGAGCCTGGGAGTTTCTTCGATGTGTAGTCTTGTGCAGATAAGGATTAATGGATCGGTGCAATGCAAGATGAGATGAATTCTCTTAAGAAGAACAACACATATGAGTTGGTAAATCTACCTAAGGGTAGAAGAGCATTACAGAACAAGTGGGTGTTCAAGATGAAGAAAGACAATGATAAGCTAGTTAAGTATAAGACTCGTTTGGTGGTTAAGGGCTTCCATCAGAAGAAGGGAATAGATTTTAATGAGATATTTTCCTCTATGGTAAGGATGTTCCATTCGGGTTGTTCATTTTTGTTATGTACGTCATGGTTTGTATTTGGCTAGATATTGCTCATGTTGTTAAATTGGTTAGTTGGTTTTTATCTAATCAGAGTAAGTCTCACTAGGAAGCCGTGAAGTGAATTTTCAAATATTTGGGAGGCATTTTTGAGTTATGTTTGAGTTTTGGTAGTGCTAAACCTATCTTGGCAGGTTTTACTAATGCAGACGTGGGTAAAGAGATGTTTTGGATAAAACGGTTCCTTCATGAGTTGGGTTTGAAACAAGAGGAGTATTTGATACATTGTGATAGTCAGAGTGCTATTGATTTGAGTAAGAATTCAATGTATCATGTTCACTCTAAACATATTGAGGTAAGGTATCATTGGTTATATTTGATAACTAAGAAAAAGCTTTTAAAGCTTAAGAAAATTTATATAGATTACAACGCAGCTAATATGTTGATAAAGTTGATTCTTAAGGAAAAGCTTAAAGCATGTAACCTCACGGCTGACATGTGCTTTACATAAAAAGTGGTATTGGTATCTCCTCTTAATAGGATTAAAGGAGAAGATTGTTATGGTTCTAACCTCATAAAAGTTATATTATTCCGTTTCGGCCCATTAAAGTCCAATTGGACTTGGAATACCAATTTGTTTTTTGGGATTATACATGCCACGTGATGTGGCTAATTGGCTTGTGAGAAGCCAGGGCCATTTCAGTTCTCTAAGTCTAATTTGGACTTATGTGCCGTGGCTATAAAAGCCAAGCAATTAGCTTTGTTGTTACGTGAGCCTGAGACAGAACGCACAGGTAAGAGAACGAGCCGAGCAAAGAAGTTAGGAATAGCATTATAGTACAAAGCCATTTCCTTTATTTCATTTCATTTAACAATTGATCAAGCAAGTTAAGCAAAATACTGAGAAACAAAAAGACATATCTTCTAAAAAAGCTCCTAAAACATATCTTCATAATACTGAAATCCTTGTCCACTTTCAAGTTTAATTATGATTATCAGTAAAGAGTAAAAAAATAAAAGAAATGAAAGCATTCATGTTTAAGTATTTATTTTGATTTTCTCTGTTAAAAAGTACTTATTCTGATGACTTTTCGATATTTCATATTATGTACTCGTGTACATGTGCGATTATTCAACGAGCCTGCGGAAAATAAATTTTTAATTAGTGCAACAAAAAAAAAATACTAATAACCCAAAAGAGAATCTCTTTTAAATTTCTATTTCTACAATTGTGACGTCTCAACTCAATAGTCTAGCTCCATATTATTATTTGTTAGAAACAACTTTAAAAAATATATTTATAAATTATATGTTTTGATTTATCATTCATATATAAATTTTTTTTCATTTATATACTAAAATATTAAAAATAAAAAAAATTATAAATTAATTACTAAAAAATAAATAATATAAAAAATTTAGAACAGATGAAGTATTATTTTGTTTGTATCCAATTGGACTTGGAATTCCAATTTGTTTTGGGAACTATACAAGCCACGTGATGTGGCAAATTGGCTTGTGAGAAGCCAAGGCAATTTCGGTCTTCGAAGTCCAATTTGGACTTTTGTGGACTTTATGTGATGCGGCTATAAAACCCAAGTAATTGTTTTTTTTTAATATACAGAAGCACATATAATGTATAGGTATTAAAGAGTAACTAAGAAAAGTTTAGGAAAATTTGTTTGCTTCTTGAAACCTGTAGGATGTTAGACCACAATTTACAGAGAAACACATAATACGTCGAGAGAGAGTCGAATCCCAGTCTTAAACGAGGCTATCCAAACACGTAACTATTATGTTGTGGTGTTGAAGACATCAATTGGCTTTGTTGATACATGAGCACGAGACAGAGGACGCACGGGTAAGAGAACTAGCCAAGGAAAAAGTTAGGAACAACGTTTGGCTTCATTCAACCGGTTTGATTTTAGTAGCAATTTTTGGTTTCATGATCTTGAAATTTGGGAGAGTCATTTTTTTTGAGTTTGTGGTCCGTTGATTGAGTAATATTCACTACTAAAAAAAAAAAAATTCCAACAGTCAAATTACTAATGGTTTAGTCATTGATAAATACCAAGGCGTTAGATTGTTGGTAAAAACATTTAAAATTTACCAACGCTCTAACGCATTGGTAATTTATGTATTTTCTAACAGCTAAATTATCAATTGCCAAATTATTGGTAATTACCAACGTATTTGACCGTTGGTAATTTACCAACGGCCTGGTCGTTGGTGATTTGCCCATTGGAAACTGTTATTATTATTATTATTATTATTATTATTATTATATAATGTACCATAATATATAAAATATCATCTAATATAATGTATCATATGTATTATCTAATATGTTTGTAACATATCTACACACACACACACACACACACACACACATACACATATATATCATACTTATTTTATAATTTTTGAATGATATATAAATACAATTTCTAATGTGTATGAACATATATGTGAACATAGTTATATAGTGAAATTATACATTATGGTTTTAATGTGTGTGTGTGTGTGTGTGTGTGTGTGTATCTGTCTGTAAAAGCCCAAAAAACTTATAACCTTAACCTAACCCATATAAAAACCCTAATCTATCTCACAACTCCATTTACTCTTCTTTTTCTGTCACCTTATAAAATTATTATCATATGCATATGTAAAAATATATATTACACTTTAGAAAGTAAAGTAATATTTTTAAAATATTTTTTTACAAATAATAATAATAATAATAATAATAATAATAATACCCCACCAAACCTAACACATATATTATTAATTGAGCCAAAACCTAGCCCCAACTTATAACCCTAGCTATAAATACCCAACCCTCACCTTCACCCCCCACAGCCTCCCTCGCCTCGCCCTCTCATCCATTCTCAGTAGTCGTTTCTCTCACAACCCGTAACCCTCATCTCTTTGCTGTCTTTCACTATCCCCTCCTTGTCTGTCGTTCTCCTCCGTCTGCTTTTGTCTCTCCTCCCACTGCCGTTCTCCTCTATCCGTCCGTCCTCTTCCTTTCTCCATTCGTCCTTCCCCAGCCAGCATCCTACCTCCATCCTTCCACAGCCTTCCATTGTTCCTCGCGTCACCGCCTCACCTTTAGCCGGATTGCCTTTTTCCTCCTTGCCTCGTCGCCTTGCTGATGTCTCGTCACCTCGTAGTCATGATGGGTGCGATGGGTCTCCTTTTTATTGATTTCGGTTTTGATTGTTTGTTTAATTTGATGTTCGATTTTGTAGATTTGGTTGTGGGTCTTGTGTATGAACTTATAGATCCGGTTGTACGCTTTTGATTTTGTAGATTCCATTGTTTGAATGTAGATTAGGTTTTGATTTTGTGAATTTTTAGTTATTTTTTTGTGAATTTTTTTAATTTATTCTGAGATTTTGAAATTTTTGTGAATTTCTAATTTTTTATTAATTTTAATAATTTAATATGAATTTGGGTGAATTTTGACGAATTTTGTGGATTCTTGGTTAATTTTTGTGAAATTTTTAATTTTGTGAATTTTTGAATTTATTCTGATTTTTTCCAGTTTTTGTGAATCTTTAAATTTTTATTAATTTTGGTATACTTTAATGAATTTCAGTAAGTTTTTTTTTAATTTTGTGAATTTTTGAAATATTATTGTAGTTTTGTGTGCCTTTTATTTTTGAATTTTTTATGAATTTTAGTGAATTTTTGGGCACTAATAAATTATTTGTTATATAATTTTACCAAGTATAATTTTTTGTCAATATTACACACAATTTTAGCAAAAATATAACATATAATTTTACTAAATATAATTTTGCCAATGTTGTTAATATTAATTTCTATTTTTTGTTAATATTAATTTTAAATTTTTCATACATTAGTTTAGTAAAAATTAATGTAAATTTTAATTTAATTACTTATTTTTTTACACATTTTTTTAAAAAAATAAATAATAGTTTCCAATGGCTCATCGTTGGAAACTATTTTAATTTTTTAAAATTTTCAAGATATTTACCAACGGCTTTGTGCGTTGGAAATCTTACCCATGGCCTGACACTTTGGTATTTATCAATGGTTTAAGCTGTTGGCAATTCACCAACAATCTAGTATGTTGGTAAATGTTAAATCATTGGTAAAAGACATGTGAACTTAGGCCATTTGTAATTTTCATTTGCCATTTTACCAACGGCTAGCTAATTGTTGGAAATTACCAGCAACTTAATACGTATTAAGCCATTGGTAAAAAAATAACCGATGCATTCATTACTAATGGCTCTTTACCAATAGTCATGAGTTAGTAATTTTGAAACTATCAACACATGACCATTGGTAACAACCGTTGTTAAATTTTTTTTTTTTTAGTAATGATTGATGCTTTGTATCTCCCTTGTATGAGATTTTTTTTAGGAACCATAGAATGTTGAATTTCAAGTTTTTTTCTCAAATTATCGTGATAGGGTTTAAGTTTAGGTAATGACTTGAATATTGGACGTATTTTTTTTTTTCTGATAGTGAATTTTATTGCCGGCTTGACCCATGTTTTTCACTCTACACTAAAAAGTTGTTCACGTATATCATGTGTCTTGATTTATTTTTACTTGATGCTATTTTTTTGATTATTTTCACTTAGCTGTGATTTGTTGGCTTGAGCGTTTGTTAATTTTATCTTGTGGGTTTCACTATAATTTTTTCAAGTCCACCCCCAACAACTAGTGTTAGTGTCTATGGCTAAAGAGGATATGGGTGACAGCACAGGTTCAATGATCAGATTGAGTACATCGGATTATTAGATTTGGAAGCCAATGATGGAGGATCTACTTTAATTTCTTGATTTGTATGATCCGATTTTGAATGATTCAACTAAGCCAAAGGATAAGCCAAATAATGATTGGAAAAAGCTTAATTGCAAGATAGTTGACACCATTATAAGATGAATGGATATCAATTTGTTCCATCATGTTTTGGCAAAGACAAATGCTTAGTCTCTATGAAAGAAATTAGGGGGCTTATTTGAGAGGAAGACCATTTAGAATAAAGCTTTTATTGTACGAAAGCTTGTGAATTTAAAGCTTAAGGAAGGACAGGCAGGTTCAGATCACTTTAATGATTTCCAAAACTTGATTAATTAGTTGACTACTATGAAGTTGGAGCTTGATGATGAGTTGCAGACATTACTTCTTTTAAGTTCCTTACCCCAAAAGCTGGGAAACATTGGTGATTACTATCAATAATTTGACCTCGGATGACATATTCACCTTGAGTTTGGTTAAGGACAACTTGTTCAATGAGGAGATAAAGAGGAAGGAGTCTAGTTCTGAGTATGCATAGGCTCTTGTCACTACGAGCAGAGGTAAAAATAAGAGTAAGATACCTATAAGTGATTATGGTAAATTTGGTGATCGTTCGAAGTCTAGAGATAACAAAAGTTGCCATTATTACAGGAAACTTAGTCATATAAAAAAGTATTGCTAAAAGAGAAAAAAAGATGAAAAAAAAAAATAAAAAGCTCATAAGGAAAAAAAAAACAGCTACAGTTGTTGAGTCTGATGATGATGATCTGGTTACACTAGGTTGTGCGCAAAGGGACTGTGATCATATTATAGATCTAAATGTTCAAAAGATAATCAATTCGGCTGTATTCTATCACATTTTTCCTAGGAATAAATTGTTCAACACTTACAGGGAGGTTGATTTTAGGGTGGTGAAGATATGCAACACGACCCAATCTAGGATTTTAAGGATAAGTGATATTGTTGTGTAGACTAGTTTGGGTGTTATTTTGACGTTGAGGGATATGTGTCACATTCTGGATTTACAGCATAATCTAATTTCAGTGAATGTGCTTGATCATGAAGGTTATGATCAAAGTTTCAGATAAAGGATATGGAAGCTGAAGCGTGGTTCTTTACTAGTGCAAAAGGTGATCTTTGTTACACTGTGTATAGGACAAATGTTTATATTTGTGGGAGCAGTTTGCTAAATGTGGTTGATGATGATGCTTCAATTAATTTATGGCATAAATGGTTGGCTCACATTAGCAAGAAAGAGTTGGAGACTTTGGCAAAATAGTCCTTCGTTTTTGTTGTCAATGGTACGTCACTTGACCCGTGTGATTTCTGTTTGTTAGAAAAGCATTATAGGGTTTCTTTTCGTGTTCCCTCTGCACAAAAGAAACCTAAACTTGAGGTAATACATTCTAATGTTTGTGGTCCCATTGAGATGGAGTCATTGGGTGACAATAGGTGCTTTGAGACTTTTATTGATGATGCTTCACGGAGGACTTAGGTGTAGCTGCTGAAGAATAAAAGTCAAGTGTTTAACTGCTTTAGAATTTTCCATGCCATGATTAAGAGGGAGACCGCTGTGCACTTGAAGTGTCTCTGTACAGATAATCCGAGGAAGTACACCTCTAATGAGTTCGAAAAGTATTGCAAAGGGCATGGCATTAATCATGAAAAGATGGAGCTCGGTACATCGTAACATAATAGTGTAGCTAAGAGATTGAATCAAAAAATTATTGAGAAAGTCACATGCATGCTAAAGGTGTCTAAGTTGTCGAGGACATTCTGGGGTAAAACTGTGAGTACTGCTGTTTATTTGATTAACCAGACTCTATAAATTCTTTTGGATTTTTTGGTTCAAGAGAATATGTGGATAAATAAGAATACTTCTTATCCACATTTGAAGGTGTTTGGTTATGGAAGTGAGAAGTATGCCTACCGGTCATAGGATTCAGAGAAAAAAAAGGCGATTAGAAGCATAAGTGTTGTCTTTAGAGAGCATAAGAATATAGAAGATATTGGGCTGCAAGAAAAGGCTTCGGATACTGCTTATGGTGTTGATAATGTGACACCTGCACCTATTCCATCTAATGATGCCACAGATAGATGAGTTATAGAACATGGAATAGAGCAACCAGTCATTGTTGATGAATAGGTTAATGGTGATATAATTGAGCATGGCAATAATCTTGAGCAGGGGGAGCAGCCTTCTCCATTGGAAGAGGTAGAGTCTCTGCCAATAAGATATACAAAAAAAAATTGTTCATCTACTAGGTATCTTGGTTCTAATTATGTCACGCTTGTTAATATATATAGAGGAGCCTGGGAGTTTATTAAATATGCAGTCTTGTGCAAATAAAGATTAGTGGATCGATGCAATGCAAGATGAGATGAATTCTATTAAGAAAAACAACACATATGAGTTAGTAAATCTACCTAAGGGTACAAGAGTATTACAGAACAAGTGGGCGTTCGAGATGAAGAAAGACAGTGATAAGCTAATTAAGTATATGACTTGTTTAGTGATTAAGGGCTTCTATCAGAACAAAGGAGTTGATTTTAATGAGATCTTTTCCTTTATGGTAAAGATGTGTTCCATTTGGGTTGTTGTTTTTTTTTATGTATGCCATGGTTTTTATTTGGCTAGATATTGTTCATACTGTTGGATTAGTTAGTCAGTTTCTATCTAATCCGAGTAAGTCTCACTAGGAAGTTGTGAAGTGAATTTTTAGATATTTAAGAGGTACTTCTAAATTATGTTTGAGTTTTGGCGATGGTAAACCTATCTTGGAAGGCTTTACTAATGCAGAAGCGGGTAAAGAAATGTTGTGGATGAAACAGTTCCTTCATGAGTTGGGTTTGAAACAAGATGAATATGTGATATAATGTGATAATCAAACTGCTATTGATTTGAGCAAGAATTTAATGTATCATGTTCACTCTAAACACATTGAGATGAGATATCATTGGTTATGTTTAATGATTGAAAATAAGCTTTTGAAGCTTAAAAAAATTTATATAGATGACGATGTAGCTAATATGTCGACAA
Organism: Aquilaria yunnanensis; assembly: GCA_039654915.1. Taxonomy (NCBI): domain Eukaryota; kingdom Viridiplantae; phylum Streptophyta; class Magnoliopsida; order Malvales; family Thymelaeaceae; genus Aquilaria; species Aquilaria yunnanensis. The sequence continues at coordinate 97,003,167 of CM077597.1, forward strand.
AGTTGATTTTTAGGGAGAAGCTTGCGGCCTTACAGCTACTATGTACTCTACATAGAAAGTGGTATTGGTATATCCTCCTAATAAGATTATAGGAGGAGATTGTTATGATTCCAACCTCATAAAAGTTATATTACTCTCTCTATCCTAGAAGTTTTGGTACATTTGACTTTTTGTTGTATTTTGACTTAATTTTATTTATATTATTGTTCATTAAAAAAAATAAAAAATAAATATATTTAGAAACTACATATCTTAGCTAATCATTCATATATAAATTTTTTTTATTTATATATTAAAATATTAAAAATAAAAAATTTTAAATTAATTACCTAAAATAAATGAAACAAAATTTTTAGGACGGCAGGAGCATTTTGTTTCGGCGCATTAAAGTCCAATTGGACTTGGAATTCCAATTTGTTTTTGGAATTATACATGCCACGTGATGTGGCTAATTGGCTTGTGAGAAGCCAAGGAAATTTTAGTTTTCTAAGTCCAATTATGTGACGTGGCTATAAAAGCCAAGCAATTGGCTTTGTTGGTACGTGAGTAAGAGACCGAGAACGCACAGTAAGAGAAGGAGCGTTTGGCTTCGTTCAATTGGCTCGGTTTCAGTAGCAATTTTTTGTTTAGTGATTTTGTAATTTGATAGTCATTTTTTTGGGTTTATAGTGCATTGATCGAGAAATATTGGTGATTTATATCTCCATTGTGTCAGATTTTTTTAGGAATCTTAGAATATTGAATTTCAGGTTTTTTTTTAAAATTACTATGATAAAGTTAAAGTTTGGACCATAACTTAAATTTTAGATACTATACCATTTTTTCTGATAGTAGATTTTACTGTCAGTTTATCTGGTATTTTTTTCTTCTACACTGAAATTTTTTTTATATATGTTATATGTCTCGATTAATTTTTATTTGATACTCTATCCGTCCCACATTTATTACACCATTTTAATTTGCATGTAGACCAAGATGAGCCTACTATTTCCCTCTTCTTCCCCACATTGCCGTCCTACCCCTTGTCTCTTCGCACCAGTGTCCTGCCTCCTCACTTCCTTGCCAGGCCTCTGATTCCCCTCACTCCATCAACCTAGACCGCTATCCTTGCCCTAAATCAAAATCCTCTCCCTCCTCAGCCCGGCCCAAATCAATCTCTTCTGTTTGCTCGCCTCGACCTCATTGGACAAGAAGATCGGCCCATTCTCCTGACGAGTTCCAAATCAAGAACTCATACATGTCAAAGAGCGACAAAATCTTCTTCAGTGGAGATTTTTCCTTAATTTTCATGGCGACCTTTAGGAATCGTTATAGAATTGCCGCCCCGTCTCCGGAAATGTGAGAGAAGCCAGACTATCAGCGATCTCGTCGTCTCTGGAAGTCGCCGATCTCGTCATCTCTGCAGATCGTCGATCCCGTCATCCTGCGATTTCTTGTTGTTGTCAAATGATGAGGTGCTGGATCTGGTTGAGGCGTGTGAGGATCTAGTGAAGATGCATACAGAATCGGTTAACTCTGGTTTTTCGTGAAGTGAAAGTAGCAAACTCGTCATGGTAGGACTAAAGCAAGGGTGTAGAAAATCATAATCCAACCACTGGAAAGGCCTATATTTTCTTGCATTTGAAACAGGAATTTGAGGTTAAAAGCAAAGCCACAAGCAGCAGGGAGGTGAGGGCTGCCTGCTTCCTTGCTCGAATGGATTCTGTATTTTCTGGAAGGAGAATATCTCAGTTGCTTTTTGGTTCCCTAACAAAGATTATTGCGGCCTGCTGTCTTGCTTGAATGGATTTTGTGTTGAATTGTTTCACTACCAATAACGTTAACTGCTCTGTTCGTTCAAAGACAAACTATGAAGAGGGCAAAATGGTCAATATATGTAATAAAACTTACTACAAAATGAAATGTTGCAAAGAATTTGAAATAATTCAAAAATAAATATGGTACAAAGAATGTGAAATGGAGTATTATTTTTCTGATTGTTTTACTTTGGTTGTGATTTATTAATTTGAGCATTTGTCGATTTTATCTTGTAAGTTTAACGATGATTATTTCGGATTCATCCGAATACTATGAAAAGGGGGTGTGATCTCTACATGCATCAGCCTCTGAATTGATCAGCCCCAACATTGTCTGGCGCAGCTGTGATTCTTCCATTATGATTCCTTGATGGAGAAGAAAGTGAGGGAAAACCCCAAAAAGAAAACAAAAAAAGGTGAAGGAAACAACTCTGAGCCAAGGTTAGGGGAATAAAAAACACAGATATGGTTTCCTTTATTTCATTTCATTTCTTGTCAGGTACACGAAACAGAGGAATAGTACAAAGCCATTTCCTTTATTTCATTTCATTTCATTTAACAATTGATCGAGCAAGTTAAGCAAAATACTTTCGAGAAACAAAAAGACATATCTAGATCTGACAAAGCTCCTAAAACATATATTCATAATGCTGAAATCGTTGTCCACTTTCAAGTTTAATTATGATTACCAGTAAAGAGTAAAAAAAATAAAAGAAATGAAAGCATTCATGTTTAAGTATTTAGTTTGATTTTCTCTGTAAAAAAAAAGTACTTATTTTGATGCCTTTTCGATATTTCATATTATGTACTCGTGTATATGTGCGATTATTCAACGAGCCTGGGGAAAAGAAAGTATTAATTGGTGCAACCAAAAAAAAATCTAATAACCCAAAAGAGAATCTCTTTTAAATTTGTATTTCTACAATTATGACGTCTCAACCCAATCGTCACAGGGTACTGCTTACGTTCATAACTTTAACTTCAACCCAACTCACAAGAGCCCAACAAGCCAGCATATACTAAATTAGCCCAAGGCCCAAATAGTTTTCAAACATTCACTTTCGCCGCTCTTCATTTACATATCGGCGTTGCTACGGGATTCTAATGAATTTTGGTCAAACATATAATTTTGTCTCTATTTTTTAGAAAACCTACACTTACCTCCTGTAATATTAACACTGTCATTGTCACCACAAAAAAGAAAAAATGCTTATTTTGCCTCTCTGACCTTCGTCCATAAAAACCTTAACCCCCAACTTCTAAATCTAAACAAAAATGAAACAGAAAAAAAGAACATGAAACCCTCTCAGACGCTCTGATCCGTCCTCCCTATCCCCCAAATTCTCCAGTGCTCCTCCTACCCGTCGCCCTCTCCCTCCTTGCCTCTGTTCTCCTCCCTCCTCACCTCTATTATTCTCTCTCCTCTCCTCTGTTCTCCTACAATATCCTCCTTCGTCCCGTCCATTCTCCTCCCTCCTCCTCCTTCCTCTAGTCCGTTTGGAGTTATGCCAAAAATCTCGCTCAATCCGATCGTTCAGCAAATGAAACAGAAGAGGTCAATCGTTCGCCTAATGAATCAACAGATCGAGTTCCGGAGCCTGATTTATCAACCAGTTCTGATTCGTCAGCTGCTCTGATTCTTCATTTTGTGGACCGATTGTTTGTTTTATGGGGTTTTGGTTCAATTCTCTGCTCTGATTCTTTGTTTTCTGCGCTGATTCATCAACTGCTCCGATTCTTTGTTTTCTGGGGTTATAGTTCAATTTTTGCAGGATGGGCAAGTCTCAGATTCATGACGTGGTTTCGATTCGTCAACTGCACCGATTGTTCATTTTTTAGTTTGGTTTGATTTTCTGCTCTAATTCTTTTGTTCTGATTCATCAACTGCTCTAATTCTTTGTTTTTTGGGGTTCTAATTCGACTTTCGTAGATGGAGAAGTCTCAAATTCACGACGTGGTTCTCATCTGCAGATCAACCATCTCCTATCATTTCCAGCAGTCAATCAGGGAAGGGCGGCATCGTCTGAATGGAAGCCAGAGTCTGCTGGAATCGGAGAAGGGCGGCATCGTGTGAATGGAAGGAGGGTACAGTTTCATTAAAAGGCAATTAAAATCATTAGAAACTGGGGCGCAAAGTTTCAAAGAAAGAATGCACCGAGGATAAACTCAAATATTTTTTCTTTTCTTTCATGACTGCCACTAAGTTAAATGTTGAAGGGGCAAGTATAGGTTTATAAAAAATGGGGGATAAAATTATAGGTTCAAGCATACCTCAAGAAATTTTTGGTAATTTCAGATAAAGTATAATATCAGATAAATCTCAGGGATAAATTAAACCAAGTAACATATGAGACTTTGAGGAAGGCTTCCAGTTTTATGAGCCTACAAAAACCTACAAAGAGAATGATAATAACATCAGAGAGTGCATTAATAAATTGGAAAGTCAACATGTACTCGCCCCGTGTATCTTCTCCTCTAACCTTTTGAGTGTCTTGGACACATAATCTTTTGTTGCCTGCCATAAGAAGGGAAAAAGAAACAACGAAAGAGCAATTAAAGCATTATGAGTCCAACAAATACTTGAGAGAGCCACAATAATCTAAATGAAATATACAATATAATAACCAACTTCAACCATTCAAAAAAAGTACTTGGATGATAAATTCTCCATCTTGCAGCTTTTGCACACCATATACCTCGATTAAACCTGATACATTATCCTATAACAGACAAGAAAGTATTGAACTTTATTAACTTCTACAAACCATCAAATGGGATAACTCTTCTGGACTCATTGGATGATGAACTTTCACCTTGAGCAGCCATGTATTGATCTCGAATCCAATCAACCACAAATAATCTGACAATTGCATTCAAGTCCCATCCGAGAGGAAAGTTACTTCTATCTGTGATCTGTAAGTAAAGCGAGATGCGTCATTATAATTTTTCTGTATTTATCCAACAAAATTACGTCAAGTATTTGTTGTCAATATTGACTTCTTATTGGATTTTTTGTATTCGTAAATATTGCAAACTGAAGAGCCAAACGCATCATTAACGCTACGAGCAAGCACTTAGTTGATTCGGTTTAAAACGATCCGAACATAATGATTCAATTGTTCAAATTATATGTAAGAACCAATTTGAACCGTCTGAATTATAATTCAGTTTATTCAGTTTTCTTTCTAAAACTTAGACACATAGTAAATGAAAAAAAAATACATATTAAAATTTTCACCTCTCGAACACAAAATTAAAAAAAATAAACAAATATATTGCCCAATATTAGCAGGAAATAATTTTATATATGTAGGGTCAATATAAAGGTCAACATTAACAGGAAATAATTTTAGTAAGAAATAACTTTATATATATAAAGTTATTATGGATAATTATAAAATATTTATTACTATTTGGTCTATTCGGTTTATTCGGTTTTAAGTGTATGATCCAATAACCAATTCAATAGCTGAATATAAAATTTATTTTTTATCTTAACTGACTGAATTAGAAAAGAAACCGAACTATTTTATTTGAATATAATCAATCTTTTCAGTTTTTTTTATTTTATCTAAATAATGCTTACTCTTGATTGAGACCAAATGCCCTATCTCTTGATTCAATTAATGCAAATTTACAATTCTCCTAACCAACATGCATAAAGTTTCACCAATTTCTCTTACACAGGCCCGGTTAGATCTATGGTTAGTGTTCAACCAAATTTCTCATTCCATTTGTTTTTAATTTAATTTCTTTCAGATTTTCTAATATTTGATAACTATATAAGACCGCAACTAATTTAGATCGAACTACATGAAACATTTTACTAAATGAGACAAAAATATTACCAAATCACATTCAAAGTTCACCAAAAACATAACACAGCCGACAGCTTTAACCCTGATTTTGATGTTTGTCAGTTTGTAAAGATTGTACACTTTTGCGTCACATGCTGAACAAATGGGCGACCTATTTCTTTATTATTCAATATCATGAGGGGCGGATAAGAGCAGACTGTTTAGCTCTTTTTTTAAAAATGTTGGGTTTAGCTTTAGCTTTAGTTGTTGACTATTAACGTTGTATAGTTCCAATTTATTGCAAAGGGAAAGCTGTAATATTGTTCAATTACACATATATTTCTATATATATTTAATACAAATCTTTTCCCATTAACACATTATTATAAAATTTTATAAGGCAAGTTTACTTCACTAAATAACTAATTAATGACTACCAAAGAATACAAATTCCCGGACACTCTTACATATACACACACATGACATCGATCGGTCACATGAGAAATATCTACCACCACTCCTATTTTTTTAAGAAAGAAAATTGTCTGCAACTAGGCCACTATAAATTTAAAATATTTGTCTCCTCCTTCCTTCATCTTTCCTTATTCTGTCTCTTGTAATTCTTCTCCATCTTCGTCGATCTCCGTCTTTGCTCGTCCTAGCAACCATGGTCAACCGAACAAGCCGTTAATTGGAAGGAAAAAACAGAAAACAATCACTTACAAGGAACAAAGCTCAGCAAATAACAGAGCCACAATATCAAAGGAAACAGAAAAAATTGCTTTGTGGGTATAAATGATATTTTAGTTGGTTAACACTGGGGGTCATCCTCTTCTATTTCCAAGATTTCACCAATAACACTCCCAGGTCAGATTTGTCTGCAATTGCTCTTTTTTTTTTTTTTGTCTTTAATCGGAAAATAAAAGAATTACGTACTATATTAAAGTAACTAAATGAGCGGTATGATTTAAAAAACAAAAACAAAAACAAAAAGATGAAGAAGAAAGAGAAGTAAATAAGCGGTAAAGCTAGCTCTGAGATAAGGTACCAATGATTCAATAGGACCAATGATCCAATAGGAATATATAAATACAGGACCGAAAAATTCCATTTGCTCTTTTCCTCACTTTCTTCGCTAGCCCTTAATCTCATAATTGTCCCTTTCCCTCTCTTTTATGATGTTTTACACTACTAGAAAAAATCTCAAAGAGTTTATAGGGGAAGGTGTTTTATGTCTCATTATATTGTGATAAGTCTTCCCACTAATTACAATTTGGTTTTAGGTTACATTGAAAGAAAGCCTTTTCCCTTAATTAGAATGAAAAATCTTGTGTCCAAAAAAGAAAAATAAAGGTGTTTGGGACAACGTCTGTGATTCTTCCATTAAAGATTCTTTGATGGAGTAGAAAAGTGAGGGAAAATTAACCCCGAAAAGAAAACAAAAAGGTGAGGGAAACAACTCCGAGCCTAGCTAGGTTAAAGGAATAACAAACACAGATAGGTACTCTAGGTACTCTCAACTAACCAAGACTAAAATAGGTAAAGAAACAAAAAAAACTAAACATTACTCGAGTATTTATTATACTATAGATTTATGTCTAATTAGACATACCAATCTATCTCTAATTCCCCTATATACAATCATAATCTAGAAAAAAAATTGACTAATTTGCGCTTGGACCAAAACTCGCACTTGCTCCTAAAAATAGGGATGGCAATTAGGTGGATCGAATCATGTCTGGGATAAGCCATTTAGGTTCATATTTAATCAGGGTTAACATGTATTCTTTATTATTCAATATCATGAGGGGCGGATAAGAGCTCTTTTTTTAAAAATGTTGGGTTTAGCTTTAGCTTTAGTTGTTGACTATTAACGTTGTATAGTTCCAATTTATTGCAAAGGGAAAGCTGTAATATTGTTCAATTACACATATATTTCTATATATATTTAATACAAATCTTTTTCCATTAACACATTATTATAAAATTTTATAAGGCAAGTTTACTTCACTAAATAACTAATTAATGACTGCCAAAGAATACAAATTCCCAGACACTCTTACATATACACACACATGACATCGATCGGTCACATGAGAAATATCTACCACCACTCCTATTTTTTTAAGAAAGAAAATTGTCTGCAACTAGGCCACTATAAATTTAAAATATTTGTCTCCTCCTTCCTTCATCTTTCCTTATTCTGTCTCTTGTAATTCTTCTCCATCTTCGTCGATCTCCGTCTTTGCTCGTCCTAGCAACCATGGTCAACCGAACAAGCCGTTAATTGGAAGGAAAAAAACAGAAAACAATCACTTACAAGGAACAAAGCTCAGCAAATAACAGAGCCACAATATCAAAGGAAACAGATAAAATTGCTTTGTGGGTATAAATGATATTTTAGTTGGTTAACACTGGGGGTCATCCTCTTCTATTTCCAAGATTTCACCAATAACACTCCCAGGTCAGATTTCTCTGCAATTGTTCTTTTTTTTTTTTTTTTTGTCTTTAATCGGAAAATAAAAGAATTACGTACTATATTAAAGTAACTAAATGAGCGGTATGATTTAAAAAACAAAAACAAAAACAAAAAGATGAAGAAGAAAGAGAAGTAAATAAGCGGTAAAGCTAGCTCTGAGATAAGGTACCAATGATTCAATAGGACCAATGATCCAATAGGAATATATAAATACAGGACCCAAAAATTCCATTTGCTCTTTTCCTCACTTTCTTCGCTAGCCCTTAATCTCATAATTGTCCCTTTCCCTCTCTTTTATGATGTTTTACACTACTAGAAAAAATCTCAAAGAGTTTATAGGGGAAGGTGTTTTATGTCTCATTATATTGTGATAAGTCTTCCCACTAATTACAATTTGGTTTTAGGTTACATTGAAAGAAAGCCTTTTCCCTTAATTAGAATGAAAAATCTTGTGTCCAAAAAAGAAAAATAAAGGTGTTTGGGACAACGTCTGTGATTCTTCCATTAAAGATTCTTTGATGGAGTAGAAAAGTGAGGGAAAATTAACCCCGAAAAGAAAACAAAAAGGTGAGGGAAACAACTCCGAGCCTAGCTAGGTTAAAGGAATAACAAACACAGATATGGTTTCCTTTATTTCATTTCATTTCATTTCTTGTAAGGTACATATACAAATTAAAGAAAGGAACATGCAATACAAAGCCTTTTTACCTACTTGACGACTTCAGTAACGACAAGCCAAATTATTCATGCGCAGCAACCTACAGCCGTGATGTGCCCACGCACAACAGTCACGTACCATCTCGTGAGTGTGATTAACCTTAACAAATTAATTAAGGGTTGTAGGGAATGGGAATAGCTTGAAGCGGCTCCTTTCTTCCAACAGCAATCCCATGAGCTTCAGCCAAACTCAAGTCTTCATTCTTCTGCCCATTCGGCAACACCCAGTCAAAGTTGAAGAGCAAGTTTGCAAGTGCCAGCTCCACATTGACCAACCCCATTGAGATCCCCGGGCACATCCTCCTTCCGGCACCGAACGGGACGTACTCGAATTGTGTCCCATTGTAATCAGCGTTATTTTCATTGTCGATGAATCTCTCCGGCCAGAAAGTCTCTGCTTTTTTCCGGTACTTTGGATCCCTAACGATTCCCCACGCATTAGTAAACACCTTAGCCTTGGCTGGGATTTCGTACTCGTTGATCTCGATTTTCTCCTGGTTTTCTCTTGGGAGAAGTAATGGCGATGAAGGATGTAGCCTTAGGGTTTCTTTTATCACCAGCTTCAAGTACTCAATTTGTTGGAGACCAGCCTCAGTGACTTTCCCTTCCTTGCCGAACACATCTCTCACTTCTTTCGTTGCCTTGGCAAGCACGGTAGGGTTTTTCAGCAATTCTGCCATCCCCCATTCTGCAATTGTTGCTGAAGTCTCGATCCCACCAATTATCAAATCCTAATAATAAGCACATATGACATATCAAAACAATCAAATTGTTAGTGATCAAACAAGGGAAAAAGGAAGAGGGAGGGCCTGAACCCAGAACTAACGGGTGAGGCGCCCTATGTCCCTTTTGGCAGTGTGGGGAATAAACTAATAATTTAAATGTTACTAATTAACCTGCATAAACGCTTTGATGTTGTCTGTTGTTAAGGGAAATTCAAGCTGATCCCGCTCTTGAAGATCCAAGAGAACATGCAAAATATCCTCTTCATGTTTGGCATTACTTTTCCTTGCCGCCATATGCTCGCTGATGAGGTTGTTGAGAATGGTGTCTGCCTCTTGTCGGATTCGTTTGAATTTCGATCTCACACCAGTGAGCACTTGAAGAAACTTTAGGGAGGGGAAGACATCACTAAGAGTAAAACCTCCCAAAACCAGGAGATTCTAAAATACGGGGGGTGGTACTATACAGGTTGCATCTCCATCGTCCATGATGTTAGATGGAGTTTTGGTCTGACCACGTCTACGAACTACATTTTTCTGCTTATTTCATTCTGGTCCTAACAGTTTATTTCGTCCTTATTGTGCCATCAGAGTGTGGTGAAATAAGAAGGAGTTTGGTAGCAACCCATTTCAACCGGTTACAGGTGGGCTCTCATTCTTTAGGTATCGTGTTCTCATTCTCTTAGTCAGATAGGTCTCTCTTCTTCTGATCTTCCTCAAATATCATCCTCTCTTTGTTTCTTCGAATCAATCTCGTTCACATCATTCATTTGCGTGATTCTCCATCACCGAATCTTCAGTTCAGGGAAGAGCTGTGTATCCACATTTCCATCTGTTTGGCGGTTGAGAGAGATAAGAGATCGTGATTTAGGTTGTTTCGGAAAGAAGGCGAGCGAATGTTGGGGTGAAGGAAGTTGTGCAGGGCTTCCCGCATCGACCCAGCCGAAGCGTCTCCCCTGGTGGCTCCGATTTCACCTTCTCGCTTCGCTACACCGATCTCATTCAGGTAGTGGATCGCTCTTCAACTCCACCATTTAATTTATGTTTGTTTGAAATTCTCTTTAAACTGTCCATGGACCACATTTTGATTCTGTAGTCGTTGTTAAATAGTTAGGGATTGTTGTTTGGCCACTTCAGTTCACGTGAAAGTCAATCTGATTTGTGGGTTTTTGGGGTTGGTGAATTTGTCTTAGTTACTGCGCTCTACTAGTGTACCTTGTTCTAGGCTAAGGTCAAGATACCTGAGATTCACTAGTGCTTCTTTTCCCATGGGAAGTCTTGTGATAATCATCCCACAGAGGTCCAACTGATTTAGACGTTGTAGACGTGATAAACATGGCACACTTTTAAGATTTCTGCAGTCCTGAATAATTAAAGAAGTAAGGTTCTTCAGATCATATAAGGATTTAGGATGATTGGTAAAGGGGATTATGTGAAAGATTGATAAACATGAGGTTGGGCATTCCCTCCAAGAAACATCCTGGAATCCAATATATGTTGTTCCGTTGCAACAATAAGGTGGTGAGCATTAGGCATCCTGGAGATGATGGTGTCCAATAATCTCCAAATTATATTCCATTACACATCAAAGAAGCCTTCTCCACATTTTCTCCAAATTCTTCCTTAGTTGGCATTTGGTTCATGTGCATGTCGAATTGTATGAAGGACCTTCTAGGTCCCATCCTTGTGATGTGCAATGCCATATCTCTTACGAAATCATGCATTTTTATAGAATTTTGGAGTGTAAAAACCACATTGTAACAAACAATTACTTTTGAGTTTGTTTATTATGCTATTGCATCGATCAATTTGATCACTCCTTCTCTCCATTTCCTGTATCATCCCTTCCCCTATCCAATAATTTAGCAACTCCTGCTTCTTGATCTCTTCATCTTCAGGGTAAAAAGCACATGAAAGGAAGCACTGAAGCACTGTTGGATATCCATATCCTTCAAATGATCATAACTAAATTGAAGCATGTTAATAATATCACCATCAATACCCTTAATGCTATTCAAATGCTTTCTTAACTTATTCAGCGAATTCCTCCATTCTCCAACCTCATATACACCTTTCATACTACTTGCCACTGTGATAGTTGCCAACAGTAGACAACCACACTCTTTGACCCCAGATTCTGGTACAGGGATCAAGTAATGATGCTCTAAAATACTGTTGCCAACCTTTTGTATGAACAACTTCCATGACATTTCTTCCTTGAGAGGTTCAACCTTAACTATGTCACAACCCAGGTATTGGAGCACATCTCGAGAATGACTTGTAACTATTATCTTACTCCTATTGCTTGAGGGTCTAGGGATACCTACATCGTTGAGTGAACTTTTGTCTCACAAATAATCCAATATGAAAACATATTATTCTTGTTTTGACAAAACACTGAATAGCTATCCTGTTCTTATTGCTTTCCCATCCCCTTCGCTGAGATCAAATTTGAATCCATTAGCAATCCTAGCCTGCAATCTGACAATATCAAACTGATCTTTCGATGCTGTGGCCCATATCACACGTCTCCTTACCTATTTTTGGAGTTTATTGTTGAGTTGTCTCACGATGGTTGTTTTCCCGACACTTCTTATTCTATGGACTCCAATTATTTCAACAAGGTCGTCCATCAAGAGTTCCCAAACATCATTCAGAGTTTTCTGCAGGCCTTCACCCATGAAACCCGTTGTATCCCATATCATTCCAGTTTGTAAAGGATCAGCAATCACCAGACCGTCTGAAAAGTTCCCCTTTTGGATAAAATATTCCACGTCGGCTGCCTCGCGTGAGATCTTCGCTGGCAAGTATCCACGCGACAGGAAGTTGCTTCCTCGGCCTTCTTGCTCTAGATTCCCAACCTCACGGTTGATCATTCCAACATTCTCAAACCAATTCTGAACTTGTTTCTTGAGCTTATTCCCGCGATGTAGCTCATTTTTTATTTTTGATTCAACGTCTCCGTTGACACAAATCAACTCCTCCAACTTACGCTTTAAGATGTTGGGTGTGAAGAAAGTATATACATGAGTAAGCATTCAATATTTTAAGTAGCGCCATTCCCTGGTCTGTAATAAATTGGGCGGATGTTGAAAATTAGGAGAATAGGTTTTGGAGCAATTTTTGTTGCTCAGCGTGAACAAGAACATATGTTCTGCTGTTGATCTGTGCACTTAGAAAATGTGGCATAATTTGTATGTTGTGTTTTTGGATGTACGAAATTATGTGATGGTAGGACTATGTCTCTAGTTTATCCACTATGTTATTGTAGTTTTGCTGGAATTCGGACCAGTAGTCCTGTCTCTGTGGATTGTTAGAAAAACCATGATAAATTAGAGGCTATGCATCTATGGATGAAATTTTGTGTAGTAATAACTATGTTGTCTACTCTGTCCCTGATTTCACATAATCCAATTAAGATTTTCCTGTGATTTTATATAATTGTTTTAGTGAAGACTAGTGTATCTGGAAACTAGTTGTGTGTTGTCAACTGAAGGGCTTGATTATGGAATTTATGTATTTTAATTCCTGGGCTAAAATTTTGCATGAAAGTTAATGTATGTGTCTACTTTATGTGCATAATTTTATATTATGGATAGGACATGCATGAGTTTTATCGGATATTATTCTGCAGCAAACTCTCTGTTGCCACGAAGCTGCTGGATAGGAAGAAGGTGTGAATTTGGAGCACAAGTAATCAAGGGTATGTCTCTATGAAAAAAGACCATTTGAAGGTTTGAAGTAGTGGGTTGGACTATTACTTTTTGTTTTGCACCAGTATTACATCTTGGTCTCGTTCAAGTTCTATGTTTTCCTTACCTTTTTGAAGCAGCACTTCATCCTACTGTTTGAAACAGTCTTTGTTGGGGAAACATGTAAAGTGGCATCCCCTATTAATGTGTGGCTTGATGATAATAACTGCCATTGTTTTTTTCCGGTTGAACTTATGTTTGTTACATTGAAATTGGATTGAAAGGAATAAATTAAATACTTGCATCCATTACGGGTATGTTTCCATGTTTGAGTAATATATGATTTTTGTTGGCTTCTATGATATAAAGACTTAAACTAGTATTTGGGAAAGAAAAAAAATGTTCATGCTAGGTGGTGTGATTTTAAATGTGTTATCGGCTAAGTGCTATGGATATATAATATATGGTTTTTCCGTTTACCCAGCTGATCGCACAAGTTACAAGTGGTTGTATTAGTAGTTGGATTTTGAGTGCTAGATCTGGTTTTGTACAATGATTGGTTATAATTCTGTCATACCATTTTTTTGGTGATTGTGGCAACCAGCTTTTATTGTTTGATTTGGGTCATCTTTTGTTGTTTGAATGGGTTTGGTTTGGTGTAAGGTTGAACTTATTTTGCTGGAGTTTAAGGCTTCGTTTGGTGGCCGTCACCAAAGGCTGTAGTCGAAGTCGGCAATCATATATTGTTGTACGTTGTCTGAAGATTGTGGAATTGAGATAAGATTTGAGATTCGAGATTGATAAGTAACTCTGTCCCCAAATTCATCATTGCAGCAGGTTGGGCTATTTCTACGTGGTTGGGTTTTTTTTATTGTCTTTTCTAGTCATTTTGATAATCAGACCTATTGTTTATACGGAGTTCAAATATACATCCACCCCAAGTAAATGTTTATGAGCTAAGGGAATTCTGTATGCAGTTTGATAGTCTTGTTGATGCTAAATTACATTCATTTTCAGTTAACTTCCGCTTTGTTTGCGTTTTGTGTGAAGGTATCCCTTCACCGGTGAATTAAGTAGATTTGGAAGCTAATATAAGTTATGAAATACATTTAGTTTTAGTACTTCTCTACTGGATTGTGCAGTGTCTCAATTTTTGGTAGGAAGTTGTGGTTAAACCAGGAAGGTTAAAGACTTTGAAATGCACTAATGTAAATAGTGGAGGTTATGTGTTGCAATAGTTGTTTGTTGTCATTTTATAATAATATTTTTATTCCCCAATTTGGAAGTAGTGTTCATGTAACACTTCGTATTTTTCCCTATTTTCTGGACTATTTGGCTGTTTGTCAGTTCATTCCTATTTTGTCGAATCGGAAAAAGTCCCAGTCGCCTGTCTAGTGGATTTTCTCCGTTTTTGCCTGTTTCACTTTATTGTGGTTAGATGCATTTGTAGTCCTACATTTTTTAACCTTTTCCAGTTAAGCATGTAATGCCGACAGTATTACATATTGGTCCGGAAACTTAATTATTACTTTATATTCTTTCTTGTTTGTTGTTTTTTTTTTTATGTACAATTTTAAAGTGCAAAATTAATTAAACATCATTTTTCACCTTTCCATCATTTGTTTTCATTATTGAAAGTTGATTATTGTAGTCTAAGTTAATTAGTTAACCTGCTTTATAGTTTAATAAAGTCAGTTGGTTCATAATTGTTAAAAATATAAAGTGAATTATGGTAACTAAATTTTTCATGAATATTCAAAAGTAAAATTTTTTATTGATTATAAAATTTTTATCTTCTAATTATTCTTTCACTATACAGAAACATCCATCATATCTTTTTTTTTCCTTTGGTGGTGACATGATCGCTTCTTGGTATTGAAGTTCGGTTGCATTCTTTAAATGAAATTCTGTCTTGGGTGCCTTTAGTGTAATTTTCTTAGTGTCCCTTCTTTCACTTTTGGTTATAGTGACACTGTAATTTAATGCCCATAATTTATTTTGCTTCCCAATTCGGACACTAAGCTCGAACTATCTTATGTTGGATTGTGAAACTTAATTAATAATGATTGCCTGTACTATATTCTGTCTATTCCTTCAGTCTTGTATTTTGTGTCCAGGTTTTTAACGTACTATATTGTAAAGTGAAACACTGGTCACACACAATTACTTAATTGTAATATATAAACATTTTCAATTTCATCTCTTAGTCGCTGAATTTTGTTTGGCGAATATTTTTATTTTTGTTGTAATATTGATTAATTGTTCTATGTCGAATGATTTATGTAATTCAAAAGTTATCTGGTTGAATAAATTAAATTTATACATAAGTGTTACAATTTAAAGTAAATTCATCGTAATACAATTTCCCTGAATTGTCAACGTTTAAATTTGAATTGATAGAATGTGAATTTTTTTAAGTGAATTTTTGTCTATTGAAAAAAGAAATTATTCATCAATTGAAAGCATCTGCATGTGTTATGTTTTGATCATAAGCAATCATTTGAATGGTCAGAACATGATATTAAAATTTCCCAAATTTTGTTTTGATTAAATAATAGTTGAATTTATTAACATAGTTTTGATTTTAATCCATTGAAAGCATTTGCATGCGTTATGTTTTGATCATAACCCTTTAAATCATAACTAATCATTTGAATGGTAATAAGCTAATATTAAAATTGCCCAACTTCAGTTTTAAATAAATAATAGTTGAATATAATAGCATAGTTTTGATACTAAAAAATTGTTCATTTATTTCCTGCTGTTATTTATTTTAATTAGAAATTACATAAATAAAAATACCTTTGTAAAAGTGCGGGTTAAAAAAAATTGTTTGTGCATATTGCTTTATTAAAGTGTAACCATTATGTTACGAATTAGAAAATCCTAACGCGATGCTTTTGGTGTACTAATAACTTTTTCTTTTCAAAAATGCTCTAGTGGGATTTTTATTTTGAAGGTGTTCATTTCTCTGTTGATGCTTCTCAGGACTGAGAGAAGGTACTTCCGTGTATTGTTTGTCACTGTGTTCACATCCTTCACCATCATGAATCCCAAGGACAGCATTCAAAAGGTGGGCAATAATTGTTTCTTCTGTGGGTCTGTTCAATGTTTAAGATATGCTTTGTCATTTGAAAAGAATGTTGTGGGTTTTATATTTAGCTACAACTTGCACTTTGTACAATTTTTGAGAATGTATTTGAGGTGTGTGTTTTGGGGAAATCTCATTCCACTACTTTTCAATCAGTGATGCAGTTACAAAGTACATCGCGGTGATGATGTCGAGAATGTGAAAGCAAACCTGAAGAGTGCATATAATAAGTTCATGTAATTTTATGCTCTTCATGTTATGTTATTTTTTTCGCCTTCTCACCGTTTAATTCTGATGTGAACTTCCATAATGCAGTACTGGTGAGAAACAACGATTTCAAGAGGAGAATAATTGCGCCATGACTCGACAGGTATGTGCTATACGGCTTCATCTCCATGCGGCTTAATCTGAATGTGATATATAGTTTCTATACTTCATTGATCAAAATTGTTATCCTGTAGGAGTGGGCTGATATGAACAAGCGCTGGAAGACGTTTGACATCCAGCAAAAGTTATGTTTCGCGGATGAGGCTCCCGATCGGGTGAAAGCTAGTGAGCCTGTCGTTCATCTGTGGGATGTCGTGTGTCGGCCTTCATACTTTGCGAAACATGTGAAAGGGTTCACTGCAGAGCAACGGAAATTGGCCAATGAAACCGGGCTTGGATGTTTGTTAGACAACAACGTAACCCAGCTGCAAGGTGATTTGATTTACTGGCTTGCCCGGTCTTTTGATGTGAGTACATGTACCCTCATTGTCTATGGACGGAGGTTCCGTATTGGTGCTGCAGATGTTACATCCGTTATGGGATTAGTGGATGGAAGCAGTTGTCTTTATCTGAAGAAGAAATCCCCATTGGTTAGCCGGAATTGCAAGCAAGCAAGCGGACATTTGGTTATTTACCTCAGTGGCATAATTGAGAAGTTGGCTGACAGTCATGGTGAAGAGTTTAAGAGGTGTTATGTGTTTTTCGCTCTTGCAACAGTGATATGTCCGTCGACACGGCAATACCTACATCACCAATAGATTTCCGCCGTTGATAATGTGGATATGTTGAACGACTGTCAATGGGCGACACTCACACTTCATCATCTGGTTAGCTCAATCAGGAATGTGTTCGAAGAACGTGCCTAAAAACTTGGGGAGTGTGCCCTATTTTTACAAGTAAGAAAAACTTTATAGTCATTTTCCCTTCACAGTTCAAAATTTTGTTATGCGTTGCTCTACTTTTTCATTCCATTTTGTTGACAGTATTTTATCGTTGCTATATTTTAGGTGTACTATTTACGGTACATTCTTCCGGGTGCATACCCAATTGGCCAACTCACCCTCCCCATTAAATATTTCAGTAAAGATATGACCTCTAAGTTGCTGAATAAACGTCCATTCCGGGATACTTAGGAGGTTAGTGTTCTGCTGTTCACATATGAAGTAGTGGTCTGATGGTTAGGTTGGAATTGAATTTTGTATCTGCCGCGTGATTCTTAACCCTATCTCTAACGGGTTGTAGGTTTGTCTTCCCCATGACCCAAAATGTGCAAAGACGTTTTCGGAAACCCTTCCCAAATCCCCTTATGAGTCACCATATGGCCTTCCTGGTTTTGGCAATCGTCCCATCGATCCTGATCATGACCTTGGTGGTTGTATGGATGACGATGGGAAGGGTAAGGGCAAGGTTGGGGGCAGTGCGGAGGAATTTGAGGAGGTTAATGGGGGTGTAACCTGGTTGGGGGTTTTAGTTCGACAATTAGTGTCGGATGTTGGGGCAATTAAAGAGGAACAACAGCGGCAAGGTCGGTTGTTGGAATATTTGAAAGAAGAGCAACAACGGCAAAGAGCATTGCTTGATGAAGTTAATGCAAATGCTACAATGCTTGTTCAAGCATTGAAGACGACCCGGGTGAAGGAGGTAAATGAATGTAAGAGGGCTAGACCTGAGGAGACACACGGTTCCAATGCTCCATTCCATGCCCCACCCCAATTCCCTCACGTTAAACTTGGACAGCGATGTCGTGAAGGACAGCATCATGTCTTGGGACGGCCAAGCAATGATAATTTTGAAGATGCTGAAGGAAGAAAGGTTATTAAAGGTGATGATGAATTTGATAGCCCTGATAAGGCTATAACTATTACTACCGCCACTCATTTTGTTTGCCCAACTACCGTTGAACCGGTGTTGGTACCTTCTGGGGATACAAAGTTTGACGGTAAGCCAAAACCGGAAGTAGTTATTTTCAATTTGGACAAAACAGAATTAGGATCTGTAGATATGTTTTCTGAGGCGATGGATGTGTGTGATGTTAGAGGCCAGGTATGCCAAATTGGCAGCTTGGTTTATAAATTCATCACTCCATTTACCTCCGCATTATTTTATTGATTATGGTGATTTATTTTATTTTTGTATGCAGGTGAAAGGAAAGAAGAAGAGGCTACCTATCTTGAACCTTATGGAGCGGCTGATTCGAATCCCAAAGCTGTCAAGGGCGCAAACATCACTCTTCACTATGCTTGACCTAAAAAAAAATCGGGCAGGTCCGCATTTCGGTGCGGGGCCATTTGGTGTGCGGCACCCTGTGTCACCAGAAGAGCACCGTGTCCTTATGTATGTCTTTTACGGCCCTTGCAATGACAGGTAAGTGTTCGTTCTATGATTTTACACAAATTTAGTTTTGTCATTACCATGTCCTTCGGTATGTATTGTACGGCGTTGCGATGACATGTTACTGTTTCTTGTAAACGAAACTGTTAAACTGATTTGTCGTGATTTGCTTTCTCCTTCGTCTTACGTTGTTGCTTGTGCTCATGTTATAACTTGGTTTTTTTTCTCAGTGAGTTGTTAGTTAAACCCAGCGGGCTGTACGATATTCGGCGCTATGATATCAAGTTGTTGTTGCCAACTGAGTGGCTTAGCAATGTCACCATCAACACACGGGTAGTCATACTCACGAACCGCGCTCGGGCAAGCGGATCGTCCATACGGAATTAGTACATGACACTCGACTTCACGGTATGTATTCTCCCTCACATACTTCATGCCTGCATGACCTAACTCCCTTACTACCTCATCTTTGTTTACCTGATTTCTGAAAATATTTCGTTGTCCTACCCTATTTCGCTGTTCTTTGTTATTTTCTCAATAATTTGCTACTATTTTAGTTCATTCTCATCTGGTTTTTGTATGACTACTTGTGTGCTAGTTTCATTGTAATGTTGCAATCAATTTTACATTTTCTTATGGTCGTGTTTTTAATTATTCCCAGTGTGCTCTTTTAATACTAGTTACGATTTGACAATTCTAATGGTCGTTTCTTCTATCATCAGTTATTGAACAACTTTTTCTTACTTTTTATTTGTGTTGTATTCAACGTACTTGTATAGAACTAATTACTACTTATTTAAATTGTTGTTCCTAAACTTTCTTGTTACTTTATCAATTCATACTTATTCCGTCAACTAGCTATCTATAACATTATTATTAGCTATTCAGCTTTGTGTAGTGATAAAAGGACAACAACACATGAATCTAAAACATAGATAAACGTTGTATAAGCTGAATAGCTTGAAGGCATCACAGAGCCCTCATTATTGGTCAAAGAGAATAATAAACTTTTTTAAAACACAAAGAACTGATACAAGTGCATATTAATTTTTTGTACAAACGGGATAAATAGAATCATATCATTTAACCATAACTAAGATGGGTCTATTTCGTTTTCTATACCAAGTAGTCGGTCTTGTAACAGTAACTGTGAGGGGTTCTTTGGTCTCACTGCAAGACATGTTATTCAGAAGTACAAAAACCTTACAAATTTGGGTAAAAACAAAAACTAAAACAACTGCTTCAAGAAATGTTGCAAATAAAATGTAACAAGCAAAAAGAAACTTTCATAAAACATCCTTTTTCCCCATCTTCTTAGTTTCTTGCAACTTGTGTTCTTTTACATTATTAAGTTCCCCCCCCCCCCCCCCCCCCCCCCCCCGCGATTGTATTTGTTAGTTACATTGTATGGAATTTATGTTTTGTGTTCGTTGACTGTCTTCAAACTATAAACCTAATTATACAGTCATTTGATGTGACTTAATATGAGAGGCTACCCTAAATAAATTAACTATGAAGTAGAATGAGAACCACTACGCCATTGCTTGCCATATCCTATTTAAAATTCGGAGCAACCATTTATATAAGCTGTATTGATTAGTGCACCAGTTATAAAATATGTATGTAATCTCATAGTTTGTAGTGTTAGAAGTTTGACATTCACTATTACTAAAATATGGAAAACTACCTTAAATATGCATGCTAATAGCATAATGCGGCCATTCAGTAAATGAAAACAGAGTTTTCCAAAAAAACCATAACAACCTCAATTTACCTTTACTGTTGGCATCTTGACCTGTAAAACTATTTTAGGCCACTTATAATAGTAATCATGAATACTGGGGGCCTTTTATTTTATAACAGTAACTAGATGACTCGGAAACCGAACTTTTTTTGTTTATACTTTACAGATACATCTTAATTTAGTGAATCTGCAAAAAAGTTAGGTTATGTGCTTTTATATGCAGAACCTAATATGCATAAATGCTGCCCTCGGCAAATTGAGTCTGATCTGTGATGGAATTTTATGTTCAATTTGTTTCCAGTTTATGGCATCAAGGCCAGCACAATATCTGCAAAACTTGCATACGAATCAGCAGTTGAGGACTCTACTTATGGATGATATCAACAACTGTGATAAGGTAATTTTAAACCACATTTATGTAATTTGTATGTTGCTGGATTAAATGTATGGAATCAAGATGATGCTGGTGTGATGTATAAATTGGTTGATGTTCAGATCTTTCTTCCCATGCATGAACCTGCCTATTTCTTTCTGCTGGTTGTTGATGTGAATTTAATGACAATCTCCGTGTGGGACACGCTAGGAAAAGGGCATACCATTGAGTATTATTCTAATGTGATAGATTTACAGGTACGTAACAGTAACTATTTCAAGTGTCAATTCAGATCTGCCATGTAATAGTATTGCCTGAAAAAACTGAAGTTTTCCTCTTCCTATGCTGTAATACTAGTGTGCGACCTTGGACGAAGTTGTTGCTCCAACATCATTCAAGTTTAGCGAGTTTGAAAAGGTGAAGCCAAAAGTTGCAACCAAATTCCTGTGATTGTGGACTGTTTGTTTGCTATTTCATGGAACATCCAACAAAGGTTACGATGAGAGTTAAGAAAGAGGTTCGTCCCCATTTCAGCTGCAGTTTTACATTAGTTTTATTACTAAAATTTGTGCTACACTAACCTAGTCTTTCTATTACTCACCAGTGGGATACACATGAGCGCAGATGCCAGTTTGTACTAGATCTATTGTTGTGCGATGAGAACTTAGTGATGACTAGTATTCAATCGACGACCAGCAACTGGTTTGAGTCACAACGCAAAGATTGTGGGGGTGTTGATGTTAGGAAGGAGCAAATACTATTAGTTGATGAAGTTGAAGTGAAACCAAAGGGCAGAGGGAAGCGTGGCCAGAAATGAAGCTGTGTAGATTAATCTGCAGTCGTATTTGTTTTTTGTGCATAGAGTAGTGTCTGTTGTAGTCCTGTGGTTGGCCGCTCGTTTTTGTTGGCCCGATCATCCCTTGCTAACTTATTTTGTATATAGGGTGTTCTATAGAGTAGTTGTGGATTTTGGAGAAGGGATCGATACATATGTTGGAGGACTCAGCTGCATTGAAAAGGGGCTGTTGTTTCCTAGGTTGGCAATTTTTTTTTTTGGCAAGGCCAATTTTTTTGCTGCTTCAGGGTATGGACGTCTAAGGCTTTGTACATTCAGTGACATTACGACCTAGTATTTAATACAAAATAGAAATGCTATTCAGTGGTTGATGGACACATCAGTTGTTTACAATATAAATTACCTTCAATGTCTCTTCCAGTACACAGGTGAAGTAAAAACTGAAACTTTGCAGATATGGGAAGTTCCGAATTTGTATATGTTCGGCAATGGTTTGTTTGTGAAATGTTGTAGTATAGTCACGAAACAAATGCCACATACACCTTCCAGCCACTGAATTTGTTTACAGAGTCGAATGCTTATAAAAGTGCAATTTCCATCACAATTTTCCCATACATTCAGTTAAAAGTGTTTTACAGAAGTAGCTGTAAGTGCTACATTCTCAGAAATTACAATATTAATTGCATAGGGTTGTAACAACTAACATGGGAAACAACGAGACGAACATCAACAGGATGTCCGTCTTCGCCCTTACCCGATTTCAGGACTCCATTGCACTTCTGACAGTTGGGCAATTCTTGACATTGCTTTCATAATACATCAGTGCACAAAATTCGATAACTATCCTTCCCAATAACACATCTGCGTTACATCTTAATATGACAGTAAATGTTCTAAAACATTTTTCCTTCGTTTCAGTTATGTCCCCATACATCAACCCATAACAAAATACTGCTAAAATCTGAAAAATTGCCCTATATTATTCAATTTTGACAACCTGGGTGTAACAAAATGGAGTGCCAATGTTACCCACATTTTCATGTGAACTTTAATGTGCTTCACGCATTAAAGTAGTTTTCAGCATTCTGTCCTGAAGTTAACCCATCCCCTGGCTAGCCGAGCATCTGAGACTGCAGCATGTATTGAAAAGAACCAGGGTTCGGATAGGAAGCCTATGTTGATGGGTTTACTGGCTGTGCCTTTAGGGAAACATGGAATGCAGAGTTCGGATAAGCACTATAACTCTGAAAAAGTGAACTTGATGATGCTGGGTGTGGATATGAGGATGTCTGTTGAGGCGGTGAAGGTGTTATAATATTGACCAAGCTGTTTTTTGCAGTTTGTGGTTCAGATTTAACCTGAATGGCCTTACCCGGCATTGAAGGTTCCTCCGGCTTTGACTTCTTCTTCCTCAAACGCTTCTTTTTTTTATCCGTCATCTTCTTCGATTCATCCGCCTTCTTCCCCGTCACCCGTATAGGATCCCTTATGATACTGGACTGGTCTTGTCCAACCTTGTCATCATGTAACGTACTTTGGTGTTGTTCAAACAACTTTGCTGCCTTGACAGTCAAGGAACCTATTTGGTCCTTCATTTCCAAATATCCATCTTCTGATGCCCGAGAAGCAAAGAACACAAGTTTGTTACATATGCCAGCCAACTGTGCGTGTTTAACCAAAATTGATGCTTCAACATCATCCGGAGTTAGATGAGAAATGTAACATGGATCTTTTTTCGCATCCTTTGTCCACCTTCGTAATATATAGCTGTCGAGGATAGTTACTGCATTGTCTAGCTTAAGGACAGCAAAGATATGACTACACGGGAGACCTGAAACATAAATGGTAAGATAAGTAACTTCATCTCCATTGCACAAAGTTGTAACAAATAAAGTCACGTCGGAAAACGTGTATGTGGTACAAACCTGTGTAACTAAGTAGCTTGCAACTGCAGTCATACACGCCAGTAACAGCATCAAATTTGACGACTGTGGGTGCCGTTTCGCTTGCATATTTACGAACCTGATATACACGAGTAGCGGAACGGACATTTTCTCCACCAACAACAAAGTAAGAGGGCTCTTCAAGAATTTGTTGGCGGATACGAACCAATATCCGAAGGGTGTACAACTCAGCTGCATGTCTCTCGAGATGCTTAAGATGGGTTACCACCTGAGGAATTGTATGTTGACTATAGAAGTGTTGCTGAAATTCTGCTTCCCGCAGCCTCTCTAGAGCCACATCAAGCCGCCGAACAAAGTCGTACAGCTTCAACTGGGAAGATAAGAATCTCTTCTGAAAAGCGTGCATGCCCTCGGTCCTCTGCATGCTTGTCATCCCAGCGAAGAACCTATTCTTCGATAGAGCTATAGCCCAACATTCCCGCTTATCCCAAGCATCCTTAACCTACTGATTTTGTTGTAGCCCATGCTCTGTGATTGCTGAATGCCACTTCGCTTCAGGTTCATTTGGGTCGTCTATGTTTAGTATCATGTGCGCGAACAAACCAGCGAAGGTAGGTGATTCTTTTACATTTGTCTTGCAATTGCGCATCAGATGCCAAGAACATGTTCGATGGCGAGCTGCAGGTAATTCAGACTCAATCACAAGCTTAAATCCTGGGGCACTATCTGTTATAACTGCACTTGGCATCTTGCCTCCCATACAATGAACAAACCTGCTGAGTAACCACTTGAAGCAATCCTCAGACACATCACGCACAAGGGCATAACCGAATATGGTTGTCATAAAGTGGTGGTTCACGCTAAGAATGACAACATATGGTAGTTTATATCCATTGCTATTGTATGTTGCATCAAAACAAATAACATCTCCAAATACTGCATAATCCCGCCGCATTCCCCCGTCTGCCCAAAACAGATATCGCAATGTATCCTCCCCATCAACTGCATACCTATAGTAGAAGTCAGGGTCGCACTGTGCTCTAGAAGTAAGATGGGCAACTGATTTCTCATAATCTGTTGGGAGCTCCCCAACCCTGCCATCCGAGTCAACCCAATTGTATAGGTCCTTTCTTGTGAACCCAACATTTTTATATCCACCGTTTATGACAACCATATAGTCCATCACCCGTGCCGTACTGACTCCAACCCTTCGCATATCCATCTGAACATGTTTAGCAGTAAGAGTAACTAGTATCCTCAACCGTAGGAAATGTAACTCAAACTCTGACACAAGGTCATGGTTATGGGTAACCTCAAACTCATGAACATGATCATTCTGATTTTCAGAACAATAATGCACACAAAACGCAGCTTTGCAGCCACACCGCGAAACACGCCGAGGTTCCCTGCCGGCCTGCTGAGCTTTATTTTCCCTTACTCTAGCCTTCCCTTCCCTTGCACAAACCCAACGCCGCCGCTGAGCCACCTTGTACTTAGAGCTCATCCTCAGCTCATCTTTATGCACAGAAAATCCCATCAAACATGCGTACTGACGGTAGAAATTTTCAGCATCATGTACAGTGTTAAATTGAACGGTTTCGACATCATGATACTGCCACTCCTAAACTGGTTTGTTAATCTTCTCGGCAATGACGGCCAAATCATAATCACAACACTCATCACTAAATACTTCTACACGTCCATCAACATCCATTTGATTGAAGTCTGAAAAGTTATCCCAAATGGTTAGGGTAGACCAACATCAAATGGGACTGTTATCCTATATCAACTTCATGGACGTTAACAAAACTGGTCATACCATGTCATGTGAATAAAGTAGTAATAACATTGAATTGATGGCTAGCGTAAAGCAGGACAATGTCAGGAAAAAAAAACGTGAACACAAGTAAACGAATAAACCTGAACGTCAACAACAGTGGTTATTTGTGAAGGTAGACATTCTGACGAACACTTGGTGGACATCCATAAAGCTTAACGTTGCTGCCAACATCTGTCGACCATGGCGTTGCTGTGGAACCACGTAGGAGTAGAAAACCTAGGACATTAGTAGCCGCAACACGTACATTGAGCCTAGATGGAGGAGGAGTGAAATAGCGAACTCCACGAATGGAGGCAGCAGTTAATGGACAGCAGTGACTTCAAATATGTGTGTGCAGAGATGCGAAGGTGGCTGACAGAACGCAACAGGCTGGGCACATAAGCGCAGATGCGAAGGTTCCTGGAATTTCAGTGTTGCTATCGTTTCATTAAAACCGCTAATAATGAACTTATGTTCTACCAGCTCAACGTTTTCAACAAAATATGTGTATTTAAATTGGTGTAATTAAATATATATAGAAATTGTACATACAATTTCGGGGAAATTGTACTATGCTTTTCTTTAAACGTAAAGTTTCTGGACACCTTTAAAATATATGCTATTAAATATTTTGTTATAAATAATGAAAATTCAAAGGGGTAAATGATATTTACATGTAACATTTAATAATTTTATTATTATAACCCCAATAATTAAGGCACTAAAATACTTAATATATCTATAAGTAAATTAGTTTTGGTGGACTTCGTAAAGGCACTAATATACTATATAAGTGGGTGGATCACCTAAGGAAAATTGATTAATGGCGATTCTTAGAAAGTAAAGCAAATGTCTACTTTTTTTTAATAATGTTTTAAAAAATTACACTTATCTCCATCTAGTTTTTAAAAAATCTTTAAAAAATCATACAATAACCTATTCTATAAACATTAACCTTAATCTCTAACACTAAACCCCAACCCTAACCATAACCCTTAACTTTAAATGCTAAGCATAATCCCTAATATTTAACCTTAAAACCTAACCATAATCCCTAACTTTAACTTTAACCTTAACCATAAACCAAATTCCTAACCCCAATCCATAGACCCTAGTCCTAATTCCTAATTCCTAATTCCTAACTCTAATTCCTAATCACTAACCATAAACCCTAAACCTTAATCCTAAACCCTAATACTTAACTCCATTCCCTAAACTTTAACCTAACCTTAATCCGTAATGCCTAACCCTAAACTCTAATCTCTAATCCTAAACCCTAACATTAAATCTCTAACCCTCAACATAATCTTAAATGTAACCCCAAACCTAAACCCTAACCATAATCCTAATATTAAATCTAATTCCTTAAATCTCATACCACTTAATTTAAATGACCTCCCATTTAACTTGAATATTATACTATTTAACCTGAATCTTATATCATTTCAAATCCGATTCTTTTTGTAAACCATATAACCAGTCTTTCCATCATGTAAGAAAAATTGATTGCTTGCAACTTCTAAAAAGTAAGGCAAAAGTCTAATCTTTTTAACAATTTTTTTAACAATTACACTTATCTCCCTCTACTTTTAAAAACAACTTTAAAAATCTTACAAGAACCCAAACCTTAACATTAACCCTAACCTTAACCCTAAACCCTTAACTTTAAACGCTAACCCTAATCCCTAGATTATTATTTAAGTCATGAATTGCATCAAATTTTATATTAGTTATCCAATTATTTAAGTTACTTAATCTTTTTAAGTACATTGTTATTGGTGAATTTAGCCAAGTCCCGAGATAGATTTATTTCATTCAAATCCGATTAGCCTTGTAAACCATATAATACATCTAATCAACTTAGGAAAATTGATTGGTTATAATTCTTCAAAACACATTTCACCAAAAAAAGCAAGTAAAGTTTACGTATACATCTTATTTCTACCTGGAACCGATTTCACTTGAAAGCTCATTGTATTTAGGTCAAATAATCCATTGATTGTAAAACTATCATCATAAAAATAATTTGTTAAGAAGTTGTCTTTGTTTACGCATTAAAAAAAATTATATTCATACAATTTAATAACAACATAAAAATTGTATTTTCAATTGACTATCACACCTACATAGTATTAGCTTAGTTGTGAAATTGGTTCTTCGTGAAAATGATATAAAAATCAAAATTTTTAATTTTAGATTAGGTTAACTTAAGTTAGAACGAATTGGCTTACTCATTGAGATTAAGTGAAAATGAATTGACTTAGTAAACTCATATGGTCATAACTTCATCACCCTTTTTTTAATGGGAAAAAGGAAAAATAATGATTATTTCTTTCAACATCTTTAATTATATATATAATGAGTACATTTAAAAAAGTTAATATCATTAAATATGATTCTAGTAATTAATTACACTATATATTGACTATATATTAATACTTATTATGATATTAGAATTATTATTATTATGATTATTGTAAAAAATAATAATAATAACAAATTGCCTAAACCACAAACCTTAATCCGTAACCCTAACCCTAAACCCTAAACTCTAATCCTAAATCCTAAGCAAAAACCCTATTTTTCCCTAAATCATAACTTGAATCTCATACCTGCATAACCTTAATCTCATATACTACACCAACCTAATTACCATACCGAACTATCCTGAATCTCATACCATATCAACCTAAATCTCATACCACATGAACCCGAATCTCATACCACTTAACCTTAACCTCATACCATTTAAACTTGAATCTCAAATCAGTAAACCTGAATATCGTACCATTTAACCTCAATTCTATACCATAACCACAAACTCATACATTTTGACCTGAATCTCATACCAGTTAACCCCAATTGCATACCACTTAACCTGATTCCTATACCGTAAAAACCTAATTATCATACCAGAATAACCTTAATCTCATTCCAGTTAATATGAATTTGATACCATTTAACCTGAATCGCATACTGATAAGCTTATATTTATTATATTTATTTCTCTCATATTTAGTATGTTTTAATATGTTTTAAACCTTAAATATATATTTTGAGTATGTTTTGTAGCTTAGAGCATATCTGGACTTAATTAATTGAAAGTGAATTTAATTTTCCATTTTACAAGTTTTAATTTGGTTGTGCTCTTTCAGGATGTTGACAGATTGGTGATGTCCCGGTAGAAAAACTATATCTTGAGCTACAGAGATTGGAATGAAGTGATTCTTAATTCATTGGAAAGCTAACATCTGGAGCTACAAATCACATTCAGACCATGAAACCCAGTTTGCACGCTAAGAGGGTCAAATTCAGCTTCAAAGTCACGATTTACGAGTCACCGCTGGTTCAGAAGCAGTTGCGGTATTTTAGGCATATCTTTGGCTGTAGATGTCCGTTTTATGCGATTCAGGTGTCGTTTCGAAGATAAGAAAGAGATCTACAACTTTTATGCTGAGTTTTGAGAAAAAATGGATGAATCAAGGTCGAATATCAGCTTGAAGTTGCTGTTGCTGTTCTGGAGTATTGCTTGGCTGATAACTTTGAAACCTTATAATTATTTTGAATTTTTTGATTTGTTTGGGGTACTTTTGTAACAATATAGAAAGTTTAGGGAGTTTTTATGAGTTTAGCCATAGGTTTTAGTTTTCTTTTGGTTTAAAAGCGCAGCCGCTGGACCCTGGGCGCTTCTTTGCTTTTTCGCTTTTTTAGTGTTTTTTTCAATACTTCTTTGTTTCTCTTCTGATCATGGCTGAGTAATTTTCTGGTTCAGTTCTAGGGATGATTTCCATCGCCAAC
This sequence comes from Aquilaria yunnanensis, assembly GCA_039654915.1. Lineage (NCBI taxonomy): Eukaryota > Viridiplantae > Streptophyta > Magnoliopsida > Malvales > Thymelaeaceae > Aquilaria > Aquilaria yunnanensis. The sequence goes on from CM077597.1 coordinate 97,032,493, forward strand.
ATCGGTTGTAAGGATTGATTTTTCTTGCTTAAACTTTCTTTAATTTCAAGTATTTACTTCTTTGTTGTTCAGATTTATTGCAATTAATTTTCCTGTTCTCGCTTGTTGAATTGGTTCTGCAATTGCAAATTTGCTTGATTTTCTTTCAACTGCTTAGGTGAAGAATTCAATTAGAAGCAAGCGAATTGATTATAGATTGCTTTTATTTCTGTTTAGTTCATACGAAGAAGTAAGACAGGTTAAATTCTTCAAGCTTTTGGATTGTTGCCTGGAATAAACTTTTTGGTTCATTGATCTTAATTCTGATTTTGAGATAATTAGAAATTGCTTTTCAATATCTGGTTAATCAAAATTAAGAAATTAATCTGAAGCTTTTTCTGGTTAATTTTACTGCTGAATTCTTAATGTTTTTTTTAGCTTTAAAGAGAGTCCTGTTTATTTGCTTGAATTGAAGAAATATTTTCTTTCGATGATCAACTGCGTGATTGGAATGGATAATCAACCCTGAACTGAGCGTTTTTAGTATTGGTTAATTTCGTTTTGATTCTACAGTTAATTTATTTCAGCTTTTAATTGAATAAACCCCCCAATCTTTTATTTCAGTTTTCTGACAGAAGCTTTCAGTAAAAAAATCTCCTTTGGGATTCGACCTGGTTTTCACTGCTAGACTATAAATTTATTTATTCTGAGTTGTTAGGGATACCAGAATTATTTTTGACGGTTTCGACGACCGACCAAAAATTTGGCGCCGTTGCCGGGGAGATTTTTTTTTCTGTTAAAGTTTCCTTTTTCATTTATTTTCTTTATTTTCTTTCTTTCTCAGTTAACTAACTTATCCCCAGATCTTCTCGTACAGGTGAATTAGTGTTTGATCCATAGATTGAGAAGACAGCAAAGGCAAACAGGAAAGCGAAAAGACAAGCAGTCAATTTTTCAGCTTCGACTTCTGCGAACAGCAACTCAGAAAGTGAAGAAGAACCAGTTGTTATTATAGAGATGGCAACCCAAAGAACACTAAGGGAGTTGACAACTCCTGATGTTGTCCAGCAACCCCTGTGCATCGATTTTCCTGATATTGAGGTTGCATTTAAATTAAAATCTGGATTAATTCACTTATTACCTACTTTTTGTGGTCTTGCAGGTGAGGACCCCCACAAACACTTGAAGGAATTTCATGTTGTCTGCTCAACCATGAAACCACAAGGGGTTACAGAAGAACAGATTAAGCTTAGAGCTTTTCCATTTTCATTGGCGGACAAGGCGAAGGATTGGCTGTACTACCTTCCTTCCGGTTCTATCAGAACTTGGAATGACCTGAAAAGAAAATTTCTGGAGAAGTTCTTTCCAGCATCAAGAGCCGGAACAATTCGAAAGGAAATCAGTGGGATTCGACAGTACAGCGGAGAAAGCCTATATGAGTACTGGGAGAGGTTCAACTAGCTATGTGCGAGCTGTCCACATCACCAGATTTCTGATCAACTGTTGCTCCAGTACTTCTATGAAGGGCTACTGTTCATGGATCGATGTATGTTAGACGCTGCAAGTGGAGGAGCACTTGTAGAAAAGACGCCCGAAGAAGCAAAAGACTTGATTTCTAAAATGGCAGCCAACTCGCAACAATTTGGGACACGGGTATACCATGTGCCGAAGAAGGTAAATGAGGTAGGAACTTCGAATATTGAAGCTCAACTTTCTGAACTAACCTCTCTTGTTAGACAAGTGGCTTTGGGACAGGTTCAAAATTCTAGATTTTGCGGCATTTGCTCTGTTCAAGGACACTTTACTGACTCGTGCCCACAATTGCAAGAGGATACAACACCTCAAGTGAATGCGGTAAGTGGGTTTGTTAACCAACCAAGAAGGTATGATCCCTATGCCAATTAATATGACCCTGGTTGGAGAGACCACCCGAATTTGAGATATGGGCAGCCAAGTAATCAACAGCAGTACCCATCTGCCAGTTACAACAAACCAGCACCTCCATCACAGAACCAAGCACCAAATTCAGGTATGGCTTTAGAAGATATTGTGAAAGCTTTAGCCACTAATACTCAAATGTTTCAGCAGGAAACAAGGGCTAGCATTAAAGACTTGGGGAACCAAATTTCACAACTGGCAGCCTCATTGAACAAAATTGAAGCTGAAAAAGGGAGGCTGCCATCTCAAGCTGAAATCAACCCAAGAGAGCATGTTAATGCCGTGACCTTTCAAAGTGGCAAAGAGGTGCAAACCACCACATAAAAAATGGCAGCACTTAAAAAGGAACAAGACAGCCTAAAACCATCAACTTCTGATGCACAAACTAAGGAGGTAAGCAACAAGCCAATTTTTCCAAAATCAAAAATTCTAATCCCACCTCCTTTTCCTGGTAGGTTGGCTAAATCAAAGAAAGAAGAGACCGAGCAGGAAATTCTTGAAACTCTTAGGAAGGTCGAAATCAACATACCCTTGCTGGATGCAATTAAGCAGGTGCCACGGGATGCCAAGTTTCTGAAGGAGTTGTGCACCAATAAAAAGAAGCTGAAAGTTGATGAGACAGTCAAAGTTGGGGAGAATGTGTCAGCAATAATCCAAAGAAAGTTGCCTGAGAAGTGTAAGGACCCTGGTATGTTTACTATACCATGTGTAATAGGCAATTTTAATGTGAAAAAAGCTATGTTAGATTTGGGAGCCTCAATGAATGTCATGCCATATTCAATATATGCTTATTTGAAACTTGGACCTTTGAATGAAACTAGTGTTGTGATGCAATTAGCTGATAAATCCAATGCATATCCTAGGGGCATGGTTGAGGATGTTCTTGTGCAAGTAAATGATTTAATTTTTCCTGCTGATTTTTATGTGCTTGATATGGAGAATGATGACCTAACTGCTCTTATTTTGTTAGGAAGACCATTTTTAAAGACATCCAAGGCCAAGATTGATGTGGATACTGGCACTCTCACAATGGAATTTGATGGAAAAATTGCACAGTTTAATATTTTTGACACATTAAAGGAAACTGACAAAAATAATTCTGTTTCTTTTGTTGGAAAAATTGATACTTTTGTGCAGAATGAATCAGGAACAAAGGTTCAAAACCAAGTAAGATTTGCACAAAAAGGTAAGAAAGACAATGTCAAGTTGCACCAAGAACATGAGATGTCATTTGTGGTTGGACAAAAGGTGTTTCGCAAACACAGAAAAAGATGGAAAGAGTTATCTGGTAAGTCTGAGCTGAATTGGATTGGACCATTCGTTATTACTGATATTTCTACTCATGGTGCAGTCAAGCTTAAAAGTTTGAAAACGGATAAAGTGTTCAACACTGAGATGCATAAGTTGAAGCCTTTTCATGAGGGATTCTCAAAGCACCCTGGTTGATGCAGGAAGAAACTGTCTAGCCAAAGACAATAAAGAAAAGGCGCTTTTGGGAGGCAACCCAATCTCATACCATATAAACCTGAATCTCATACCAGATGAACCTGAATCTCATACCACTTAACCAGAATCTCATACCACATAACCTCAATCACATACCATTAAACCTTAATATCATACTAGTTAACCTCAATCCTATACCAAAACCTAAATCCCATACCATTTAACCTCAATGTCATACCAGTTAACCTGAATCCCATACCACTTAACCTGAATCCGATACCACAATAACCTCATTATCATACCACAAGAACCTTAGTCTCATACCATATGAACCTAAATCCTATACCATAACCTGAATCTCATACCAGTTAACCTGAATCACATACCACTTAACCTTAATCCGATACCACAACAACCTTCTTATAATACCACAATGACCTTAATCTCATACCATATGAACCTCAATCTTGTACCATAACCTCAATCTCATACCAGTTAACCTAAATCGCATACCATTTAACCTGAATCCAATACCAAAACAACCTAATTATTATACAATAATAACCTTAATCTCATACCATATTAACCTGAATCTAATACCAGATGAACCAAAATCTCATACCACTTAACCAGAATCACATACCACATAACCTCAATCACATACCATTAAACCTTGATATCATACCATATGAACCTAAATCCTATACCATAACCTGAATCCCATACCATTTAACTTCAATGTCATACCAGTTAACCTGAATCGCATACCACTTAACCTGAATTCGATACCACAACAACCTTATTATCATACCACAATAACCTTTGTCTCATACCATATGAACCTTAATCTCATACCAGTTAACCTCAACCTCATACCAGTTAACCTGAATCGCATACCACTTAACCTGAATCTGATACCACAACAACCTCATTATCATACCACAATAACCTGAATCTCATACCATATGAACCTAGATATCATACCAGATGCACCTGAATCTCATACCACATAACCTGAATCACATACCATTAAACCTTAATATCAAACCAGATGCACCTCAATCTCATACCAGTTAACCTGAATCGCATACCACTTAACCTGAATTCAATACCATAACAACATCATTAACATACCACAATAACCTGAATCTCATACCATATGAACCTAGATATCATACCAGATGCACCTGAATCTCATACCACTTAACCAGAATCTCATACCACATAACCTGAATCACATACCATTAAACCTTAATATCAAACCATTTAACCTCATTCCTATACCATAACGTGAATCCCATACCATTTAACCTCAATCTCATACCAGTTAACCTGAATTGTATACTACTTACCCTGAATCCGATACCACAACAACCTTATTATCATACCACAATAACCTTAATCTAATACCATATGAACCTCAATCCGATACCATAACCTGAATCTCATACCATTTATCCTGAATCTCATACCATTAACCCTTAATATCATGCCATTTAACCTCAATCCTATACCATAACCTGAATCTCATACCATTTAACCTCAATCTCATACCAGTTAACTTGAACCGCATACCACTTAACCTGAATCCTATACCACAACAACCTCATTAACTTACCACAATAGCCTTAATCTCATGCCATATAAACCTCAATATCATACCGGATCAACCTGATCTCATACCATTTAACATGAATCTCATACCATTTAACCTGAATCTCATACCATTAAAGCTTAATATCATAACATTTAACCTCAATCCTATACCATAACCTGAATCTCATACCATTTAACCTCAATCTCATACCAGTTAACCTGAATCGCATACCACTTAGCCTGAATCCTATACCACAATAACCTTATTATCATACCACAATAACCTTAATATCATACCATATGAACCTAAATCTCATACCACTTAACCTTAATCTCATACCATTTAACCTGAATTTCATACCATTAAACCTTAATATCATACCATTTAACCTCAATCCTATACCATAACCTAAATTTCATACCATTTAACTTCAATCTCATACCATATTTACCTAATTCTTATACCATCTAAATTTTATATCACATGAACCTAACTCTAATACCATTTAACCTAAATCCATTACCACCTGACCTAATTATTATACCGTTTAGCCTTAATTACATACCGCATAACCTGTAACTTGTTGTTCAGGTTACACTATGATTTTCTTATTTTGTATACTATTGTAATATTTCTAAACTTGGGTCCTTGCCTAATCAGAGAACAAAACTTTGGGGATGAGCCATGAAAAGAGGGGTATTGGTACACCCCCCTCCCCCCCCCCGCCCCGTATTTTAGAACGACCCCCCAAAACCTCTATTATTTCCTTTGTCAGTCCTAAGTATCTCCCTTTTGGATCAACCATCCTCCCAATAATAATCCTGGAAATGACCCTATATGAATTGGAACCTATTACCTTCCTTAGGTTAACCACCTCTCTTGCGTGGGAAGAAACCTCTGCAATGAGCTTGGCCACCTCCTCTTCCCGGATGGGTCGGAAAGAGAGCACCCTCTTCGGGCTCAGCAGCTCCATCACGCAGATCTTACGAAGCTGGCGTGCGTAGTCTCCATATGGCACGAACACCATGTTAGTATAGTTGTAGAACATGATGTCTCCCCCAGCGGGTTGAGGCCTTGATGCGAAGTGCAGGTCATGGGTTTTCATGACCTCTCGAGCCATTTCTGGGGAGGACATGACAATGGCGCAGACTTGGCTGAGCTGGAGGTGCATGATGGGACCATATTTCTTGGCTAGCTTTGTGATGGTTTGGTGAGGCAGCAAAGGCCCAGCAAAGTTGTGAAGGTTGCCTATGATGGGTAGCTTCCTTGGTCCCGGAGGCAGCTTCTTGCTCCTGGATTTGGTGCATAGCACCAATAACACCAACAGAAATGAGAGGGAGGTGAACAAAATTGGGAGTGACTCCATATTAATTCAGAGGAATTAATATAGAGTGCTAGCTAGCTAGCAACTAAGTATGGTGATGAACTTAGTTTAGGAGAGATGGATAGAGAGAAGTGAACTAGATTGCTCCTTTTGAAATCATTCCACGTATTTATATCCGATTCTCAGGTGTGATTTTTCTAAGAATGACAACTTAGTTAAATTAAAGGAAGGTTCCTCATATTTTCTTGGGTAAAATCCAAATTTGGTCCCTTAACTATTCAGTTTATCCTAAACTGGTCTCTTAACTCTAAAAGTGCCTATTGAGGTCCCTTAACTCAAGTGGCGTGTCCAATTTGAGTCCTATCCTTCAATTGAGCCATTATTTTGGATGAAACTTGCCTATGTGGCACTCATAATGCCACGTGGCTTCCTCTTTAATTGAAATAGGTGATTATTTTGTATAGAAATGAAAAAATTAAACCTAAACTGACACAAACACAAAATCTTGGGGCTTAAAACATGGGTTAGCCCCAATTGTTAGATTAACTCGCTGTAGACGATGGTGTTGATTTGACAGCAGAGGAAGATGGACGGAAATGGTGAACGGAGACGAAGATGGACGGGACGGAGGCAAACCACTGGAGATGGTGAACGAAGAAGAAATCGGGACGGAAATGGTGACAGAGGAGGAAATCACGACGGAGATGGTAACGGAGGAGGACATCATGACGGAAGACGCATCGCGACAGAGGAGGAAATCACAAAGGAAGACGAATCGGGATGAAGATGGTGACGGAGGAGGAAATCACGACGGAAGTTACACCGCGATGAAGGAGGAAATCGCAAAGGAACACGAATCGCGACAGAAGAAGAAATCACTATGGAAGACGAATCACGACGGAGGATGAAATTGCAAAAGAAGATGAATCACGATGGAGGAGGAAATTGCGACAAAAGACGGAGACGATGAACTAAATTGTGATAGTGATGAAGATGGTGAACTAAATTACAACGGTGATAGAGACGGAATCAGCGATGGAAAGAACCACCGGTGAGAGAAAGAGAGGAGAGAAATCCACCGGCGAAAGTGTTGGGCTATTTACATTTGAAGTCCTATGGTTATTTATTTGTATCAATTTTAACTCGAATTTTTTCATTTCTATACAAAATAATCACCTATTTCAATTAAAGAAGAAGCCACGTGGCATTATGAGTGCCACATAGGCAAGTTTCATCCAAAATAACAGCTCAATTGACGGATGAGACTAAAATTGGACACGCCACTTGAGTTAAGGGACCTCAATAGGCACTTTTAGAGTTAAGGGATCAGTTTAGGACAAACTGAATAGTTAAGAGACCAAATTTGGATTTTACCCGATTTTCTTTGTTATTGTTATTATTTATTTGGAAGTCAAGATTGGTGCCGTTAATTTGTCTACTCATTGGAGACTCATTAATACTTATTTAGAAGTAAAAATTATATTCATGTCCTATACATATAAGTGACAGATAGTTTACAAAAGGCTGCAATGTCTAGTTAAATATACACTTCCCCTCACTACTTCTTGAAATAATTTTATCCCACAATATTGAAAAACTATTAACACCAATAAAGGAAAAAAAACAGGTTTTTACATTTTAGTTATCCACTATCTTTCAAAATAGAATTCCAAAAGTTGTTCCGTATGATATAGACAATGTAAAAACAAAAAAAAAAAAATTTCTCCTCCATCCCAAAAGTATTGAAATATATTCAATTTTTATAAATTTTTTAACATATAATTTACCTTATTATTACCCTTATTTAAAATCTCACTAGAATTTTTTATTTTTAATCCTCATTAAAACTCTCATTACACAAAATCCCAAAACAAATCTTTTTTTTTTCTTTCACTATCATTTAAACTCTAATTACTACCATAACTCAAGAAGGAATTTTTAAAAAAAAAATTAATTCAAGTGAGAAAAAAAAATATCACAAATTGTTTACTTTAATCTCTGTACCTAAAGATATACATCATCCTTTATAGGATGGAGAAAGTAATAATAATAATAAATAAATAAATACTTGAGGTAAAGTGCCTGTTTTACAAACTATAGGGGGCAAACTATATTTTTTAACAAACATTCGGAGCTTTTAGTACTTTAGTAAAGATTTAACGCATGGTTCTAGAGATACACTCGAGGTAGCAGACCGCCTGGAACAACCAAACAAAAATAAAAATGGACAGAGATATATCTCACAAAGAGAATGTTAAATATAAAAAGATAATAAAGGAGGATGAGGTCGAGAGCTGGCCAAACTACAGGTACAGGTGCTCATGCCAAATCCACCCAACACCAAAAGCATAAGATTAGAGTTTATATGGATTAAAAATAAAAATCGTATTTAAAATTTTATCATCTGAAATTTATAATGTTTTGCCTAAAATAAAACTTATTATAAACTAATTTTAGGAGCATTTTTTCCAATCACAATATTCACATGAAAACGGGGGGTATTTATGCTTTTCATATAATAAATTCTGCTTTTACATATTTCATTTGTCGTTGATTGTATGCTTCACTTGTGCACGTAAATTAAGAAAGAATAAGAAATTTCTTTATCTTTTCACTTTTATCCTTCAATTTTACATATAAATTAAGAAATATGAGAAAAAAATAAATTTTTAAATTATGATTTTAGAGATGATATAATTAATATACTAATATGAGAAAATTGTGTAAACTAAAAATTTGAAATGACACAAAATAATAAATGATGTGAGATAGGCTTGAAGTATAGAAGTTAAAAATAGGCTCGGGAGTATAGAAGTAAAAAATTCTTCAAAAACATCAAAAGCACATGTACAATAAATTCTATTATTATGTGGAAAATTGACCAGTATACTGTTTTCTATTTTTAGTAGGTCGAGGCGGTTCTCTTTTTAGTCAAGGAAAGTTGCGTTGACGCAGTACATTTGCGACACCGTAAACTACTTATATCCACTTTCGAGGCATTAATGAACAACAAATCAAAATAGGAAAGTAAACTAATTATATTCTTTCGCTGCCAAATAAGACTAAGATAGTTTTTTTTTTTTTTATCAGAATCAAATAAATGAATTAAATAGTAGGAAAAGAGAAGTAGTAACTTCATGAGTCAAAGAAATATGCTATCCAAGTACTACAATCACTTAGCAGTGATCCAATATCTCCATGTTAACTACAGTTTGATGGATCAAACTTATTAATTCCGTACAAATGCCTTGATCTTTGTAAAACAGCTAAAACCTGTGACCAATCAGTAGGAATAGTGACATCAGAAAAAGATAATTGAACAGTGGGCTATACTGCTTCAATAATCACAATAATTTCAACTTTCAAAGAAAAGAACATCGCTTCTAGATACATCCTTTTTAAACCTAAAGAGAGGCTTTGGATTTCATCCATTGGAAGCCCACGACATGAAGACCTACGGATCTTCACCGAAGTCTATCAACAATGAAGATTGTAGGATTAACAGAGAGAGAAAGAAACTTCCTAGTACCGCAAGAATGGCACAGGCGATGCAGGGGATTAGACATAAATCTACCATAATATCACAGATAATCTCTGGACACAGTAAAATGCACTGAAACAAAACATCCTTTCTGGCCGTAATTGATTGAGGAAGAAATTGACGTATTATAGAAAATACACTTGTTTCTTCCTAACCATAAGGTAGAAACTAGGAAAGAAAATCAGTCCTGCTTTCCTTTACTTTGAGATACTAATATAGAATATAATCACTCCTCCATGGAATTGAAAACTAAATATACTTAGATAGAATTGTAACTTTTTTAAATAGTACTTCTTCTGTCCCATTTAACTTAAAATGTAATTTTTTTTTATGTCCAAAAAATGTTGAAATATTTCTTCTATTTGAAAATTTTAAATAATCAATTTACCATTTTACCCACATTTAAACTCTCAATACACAAAATTCAATAAATTTTTTTTATTTATATATTAAAATATTAATCCAGGGGACTTAATATAGAGAGCTAGCTAGCTAGTAGCTAAGTATGGTGATGAACTTAGTTTAGGAGAGAAACGGACAGAGGAAAGTGATCTAGATTGCTCGAAATCATTCCACGTATTTATATCCGATTTTCAGGTTTGATTTGTCCAAGAACGACCACGATACAATTAAATTATAAGAAAATGCATTAGATTCTTTTTGTTATTGTTATTATTTATTTGGAAAGAAGTCATGATTGGCGTTTGTCTACTCATTGGAGATTTTTTAGTGAAAATTCTATTCGTGTCCTATCAGGTTGGCAATTTACAGAGGTTGCAATGTCTAGCTTCATATTATTATTGGTTAGAAAAAATTTTTAAAAATATATTTAAAAATTATAGACCTTGATTTATATATAAATTTTTTTATTTATATATTAAACTATTAAAAATAAAAAAATTATAAATTAATTATTAAAATATAAATAATGTAAAGAATTTAAGACATATGAGTATTATTTTATTTTGGTCCTGGAATTCCAATTTGTTTTTGAAATTACACAAGCCACGTGACGTGACTAATTGGCTTGGGAGAAGCCAAGGCAATTTCGGTCTTCTAAGTCCAACTATAAAAGCCGAGCGATTGGCTTTATTTTTTTAATTATTTTTTATACACAAAAGCATATAAAAGGTATAAGTATTAGAGAGTTACTAAGAGAAATATGAAAAAATCTGTTTGTTTCTTAAAACTTGAATAGTGTCAGGTTGTAATTTGGCAAGGGGATGGACAATGCGCTCAAGGAGAGTTGAACCTTAGTCTCAAACAGGGTTATCTGAACACGTAACTATTACGCTGTGGTATTGTAGATAGCAATTGCCTTTGTTTATACGTAAGTACGAGATAGAGAATGCACAGGAAAAAGAACAAGCCAAGGAAAAATTTAGGAATAGCATTTGGCTTCATTCAACTGGTTCAATTTCAACAGCAATTTTTGGTTTAGTGATCTGGAAATTTGGGAGACTCATTTGATTGAGTTTGTGGTCTATTGATCAAGGAATATTCACTACTTAAAAAATATAAAATTTACCAACGGTCAAATATATTGATAATTTACCAACAGTTCAATGCATTGGTAATTTACGTATTTTCAAACAGATAAATTATCAACTTGTTAAACCATTACTAAATTACCAACACATTTGACCGTTGGTAATTTACTAATTGTCTGCCCATTAATAATTTGCTTGTTGCAAAATACTATTATTAATATATTATTATTATTATTATTATTATTATTATTATTATTATATATCATATATTATAATGTTTCATAATATATCATATAGCATCTACTATATACAGACACATACACATGTGTGTGTGTGTGTGTGTGTGTGTGTGTATTATAAATATATTATCTAATATAATGTATTATTATTATTATTATTATTATTATTATTATTATTATTATTATTTAAGTCTGAATATGTCAAGCAATTCTCATTCCAAATTATTATTATTATTATTATTATTATTATTATTATTATTATATATAATGTATCATAATATGATATATCATACAGTATAATGTTTCATAATATATCATTTAATATCGTATATCATCTACCATCTAATAATAATAATCGCCCCTCATTTGCTTTAAGTAGCTGTCCCTCTCATAACCCATAACCTTCCTCTCTCTACGGCTTCTCATCATCCTCTCTCTCTCTCTCCCGTTCTCCTCCATCTGTTCTTGTCTCTCCTTCCTCTGTATTTCTCCTCCCTCTGCTCTCGTCTCTCTTCCCTCTGTCTATCCGTCCTCCGTTCGTCTTTCCCTAGTCGACATTTTCCATTCGTCCTTCCACAGCCTTCCGTCCTTCCTTGTGTCGCCGCCTCACCTTTAGTCAAATCGCCTCTTTCCTCCTCGCCTCGCCACCTTGCCGATAGCTCATCGCTTCACAATCGCGATGGGTCTCCTCGCCTCTTCACCTCGCAACTGCAATGAGTCTCCTCTGTTGAAGCAGGTGATCCAATGTGGCAAGAGAGCACTGATGTGGAAGTCAAAGAAGATGCAGCTGCTGAAGACTAGGAGGATTAGTTCAGGATAAGAATAAAGAACCGAATTTTTAGTTGATTAGCTTTCTTGCTTCCTAAGTTTCAGTAAGTTTGTTTTTAACGTTCCAAAGTGTACTACCTATAATAGGCGTGTTTCAATTCAATAAAACTGACAACAGTTTCCAGCATTTCTTTTCTTTCTTGTTCTGTCAAATTCTTTCATTGTGGTATCAGAGCCAGGTTGAAATCCTTGGTTAGTCTTTGTTCGTTCTTTTTAATCCTTACTTGATAGGAAGAACAATGGCAAATGGAACTGCTAGGAACAATTCAGTTAACATGCCACAGCCTCAAATTCCCTTATTTAAAGAAGACTCTTATGAGTATTGGAGCATAAAAATGAAAACCCTCTTTACATCTCAGGATCTATAGGATCTTGTCGAACAAGGTCTCGGTGCAGAAATCTCAAAAGAAGGAGCTTCCAAAGAGTTAATGAAAAAAGATGCAAAAGCTCTCTTTTTCATTCAACAAGCTGTGGATGAATCAATTTTCTCTCATATTGTTGGAGCAACTACAGCTAAACAAGCATGGAACACTCTTAAGACTAAGTACCAGGGATCAGCAAGAGTCATCACAGTCAAATTGCAGCTTTTGAGAAGAGACTTTGAAACTGCTCTCATGAAAAACGGGGAGTTTGTTCAAGACTTCTTGGGGAGGATTTCTTCCACAGTCAGTCAAATGAGAGCATATGGTGACAGCATCACAGATGAAACTGTAGTTGGAAAATCACTCAGAAGCCTGACCTCCAAGTTTGATCATGTAGTTGCTGCCATTAAGGAATCAAAAGATCTTGCCATACTTTCAATTGATGAGTTAATAGGATCCTTGCAGACTCATAAGGCCAGGATCAATAGAACAGCTGGAAGAGAGGAAGAGCAGGCTTTTGAGGTTTAATGGGAGAAGAGCAGATCCTTCCAATACAGAGGAAGATGAAGAACCTCCTTCAGAGGAAGGGGGAGAGGCAGATCGATCCAATGCACATATTGCAAAAAGTTTGGGCACAAAGAAGATGTCTACTGGAGCAAAGATGACCAGGCAAAATTCACACAAAAGGAAGAAGACAGGAAAGACTATCTGTTCATGGCCAGTGAGGAGACTTTTTTACCTGCAAAGAAATATGGTATTTGGACAGTGCATGTTCAAACCATTTAACTAGGGACAATACCAAGTTCAAAATGCTAGATGAAGCATACAAGGCTCAGGTCAGACTTAGAAATGACAAGCAAGTACAAATCCAAGGAAGAGGCAATGTGTCAGTATATGCAAATGGCAAAGAAAGAACAATTAGGGATGTTCACTATGCACCAGGTTTGGCACACAATCTTATTCGTATTGGACAGTGAGTAGAACATGGCTATACATGTTAGTGTTGTGCCCAAAAGCCAGTCATGAGATAATTGTATTTTTGCACATTGAGTCATGATATTTTATTAAGGCATTAATCCAGCAATTATGTTTGTTGTTTTGTTCCTGCGTAACTTAACAAACATAATTGTAACCCTAGAATAATGATATTCTTAAAAGTCCCTGGTTTAGTATTATTGTGGAGCGGGTTGCAATAATACATAACGACTAGCATATGTGGAGACTAATATGAGATATGTAGTCTACATATGGGTACAAGTTGAAGAACTTGTGTACTGGACCGACCCACCATGAGAACATTACATGGATCGTTATATGAGTGTCATAAGTGATTCCCATAGTGATCAGGGTATATGTAGTCCTTCGACCTAATATCATCAAGGTTCCCTACATGTGAGTCACATACTTTGATACTTTCTTTTGTTGCTCGTAACTGAGTGAACTTGAAGGAGGTCATTGGGTATGTCACATATCATGCGGAGGGATTTGTATGATCAAGATGGGATTTGTCCCTCCTATGTAACGGGAGCGATATCTTCGGGCCCCTTGATAGAGTGAGACTTAGAAAATGCATGGCCATGCTCGGATGAGTTGATATGCGATATCAATGTCATCAGTTTAAGTTAGTCTACTCGGTAATCAAGAAACCAAAGATTGGGCTATACGAGAGTGACACATTCCATGTCTCGTGCTTAGTCTTGATATCTTGGACAAAGGGACAATGGCATATATCGGTGATGATCATAAAGGTATAGTCGAATCATCGACAATCTTGTCACTTGGGTAGCAATGATGTGTTGCTAGACACCGCTCATTACTTATGATCATAAATGTGATTTATGATCATTGCCAACGTGATAAGAGCCTATTGGGTCGCACACATAGAGCAAATTGGAACATTAGAGTGCATGGGCTAATTATTTAGGTTATGGTTTAACTTTAATTTCGTATTAATAATGGGCCCAAAAGTTGAGCCATTATTAAGCCCGAAATTAAATCCTAATTGGATTAGGGCTTTGAAACCTATTAGGCCTGGAAGTTGAGTCTCACTATAAATACAACTTTTAAGTGAGAAATTCACAGGTCTCCTTGCCCTAGCCTCCAAAAAGGACAGCCGCACTCTTCTCTTGCAATTCCTTGGAGGACGCAAGCTAGCACTGCGAGCGCAAGAGAAACGCATCTACCGGGACGTGGTGGAAGCGTGGTGATCCCGAGAGGCTCGTGTGGATACCATAGAGAGCCTGAACATGTCAACTGTTCAGGTTTTGTGATTCGACTCTACAGTTGAGTGAGAGATCTCAATCGAAAATTAGGTATGAAAATTTTTGAACACCCGGTTTACCCCGTTTCACTTGGATCCTGGAGGGTTTCGGTTAAATTCCGCTGCGCTGTTTGGCTCCCGAAACCCAACAATACAATCATATTTGAAAATGGCATGTGTTGTGTCAAGACTAGTACAGGCAACAAGGTGCTGGAGTCCAATATAATTGACAACAAAATGTTCCCAGTCGAGTTTGAAGGCATAAGCAAGTGCTTGTTAACAAGCACTAAGAATGATGATTCAGAAAAATGGTATCAGAGATATGGACACCTCTACATTCAAGGTTTGAAACTCTTGGCCAGTAAACAAATGGTGACAGGACTACCAAATATTGGAAAACTAGAAAAGGTGTGTGAGGGATATGCTCTGGGGAAACAGACAAGGAAACCTTTTCCCAAAGGCAAAGCAAAAAGAGCAAGTTAGAAGCTGGAACTGATCCACACTGACATCTGTGGACCTATGAAAACAGAATCACATGCTGGAAGTAAGTACTTTCTGTTATTTATTGATGACTTCTTAAGAATGAATTGGGTGTATTTCCTTAGTCATAAATCTGAAGCTTTTGAGCACTTCAAAAAATTCAAAGTTTTGGTTGAAAAGCAATGCAATCAAACAATGAAAACTCTAAGGTCATACAGAGGAGGTGAGTTTTGCTCAAAAGAGTTCAACAACTACTGTGATGAGCATGCCATCAGAAGAGAATTGATAGCACCATGTACTTCAGAACAAAATGGTATTGCTGAAAGAAAGAACAGAACAATAGTGGAGATGGCCAGAGCTATGATGCAAACTAAAGGTCTCTCAAATGCTTTTTGGGTAGAAGCTATTGCTGTTGCTGTGTACCTACTCAACCTATCTCTAACAAAGGCAGTGTGGAACATGACACCTTATGAAGCCTGGTATGACTCAAAGCCATCTATAACTCATTTAAGAATTTTTGGATGCATGTGTTATGCCTTAATTCCTGTAGGCAGACATAAACTAGATCAAAAGTCTAAGAAATACATCTTTGTTGGGTATAGTTTAAACTCAAAAGCATACAGGTTATTTGATCCAGAAACAAAAAGCATTGTGATTAACGGAGATGTTAAGTTTGATGAGAACTTAAGCTGGAAGGAAGAAGAGAAAGTGAAAGGCATAAAGGTAGACATTGAGGAAGAAGCTACTTCAGCAAAGATAGAAGCTGCACCTAGTGGGGAAACTCCTATGAGGACACCACTAACAGATTATGAAAGATCATCATATTCACCAGACAGAGCTAAAACAAGATCCTTAATGGATATTAACTCCTCAACATATGTAATGTTTGCAGGAGTTCCAATTGATGTGCATCTAGCCATGGAGAATAAGATCTAAAAAGAAGCCATGACAACAGAAATTGAAGCTATCGAAAGGAATGACACTTAGGAGATCACTGACTTACCACTAGGAAAGAAGGTGGTGAGTTTAAAGTGGATTTTCAAAACTAAATATCAGTCTGATGGAACAATTCAAAAACACAAGGCAAGGTTAGTGGCATGTGGATACAAACAGGAGCAAAGAGTTGATTTTGAAGAAACATTCTCACTAATAGCTAGATTTGAAACAGTGAGACTGATTCTTGCAGTTGCAGCAAAGCATTAGTGGAAAATTCTTCAATTTGATGTGAAGTCAACCTTCCTTAATGGAGAATTGAAGGAAGAAGTTTATGTACAACAACCTCAAGGGTTTGTAAAACCAGGAGAAAAAAGGAAGGTCTACAGACTAAAAAAAGCTCTATATGGCCTGAAACAGGCACCTAGAGCATGGTATAGCAAAATAGATGAGTTCTTTCAGATTCATGGCTTTCATAGGAGCCCCAATGAGCCTACCTTATATCTAAAAAGGGCAGGACATCATCTCATCATGATAAGCCTGCATGTGGACGACATGATATACACAGGATCATCACCTCAGATCATCATAGAGTTCAGAAGATCAATGATGGAAGTATTCGAGATGACAGATATGGGAACTCTCAGCCATTTCCTTGGGTTAGAAGTTCAGCAGACGAAAGATGGTATCTTCATATCTTAGGAGAAATATGCTAATGATGTTTTGAAACAGTTTAACATGGACAGTTGTAAAGCTGTCACTACTCCGATGAATACAAATGAAAAGCTTAAAGCTCAAGATGGAACTGAATTGGCAAATTCAAGGAGGTTTAGGAGTCTGGTTGGGAAGTTGCTTTTTCTGTCTCATACTCGACCAGACATTATGTTTGCAATGAGTCTTGTTTCAAGGTTTATGCAAAATCTTGCAAGGTATCATTATGGCGTAACTACAAGGATACTCAGATATATTTCAGGAACAAGAGATTATGGAATTTGGTATTTGAAAGATGCATACATGATTTTATAAGGTTATACTGATAGTGATTGGGCTGGAAGTCAAGAAGATAGAAGAAGCACCAGTGGAAATTGCCTTAGCCTGGGATCTGGACCTATATCCTGGTTATCCAAGAAACAAAGCACAGTTGCTCTATCCTCAACAGAAGCAGAATATGTTGCAACCAATACTGTTGCATGCCAAATTGTTTGGCTCAGGAGACTGTTACATGATTTAGATCAACAACAACTGAGAGCAACTACTCTTTTTTGTGATAATGCTTCAGCACTGGCCATGACCAGAAATCCTATTTTACATGGGAGGACAAAGCATATTGAAATCAAGCACAACTACATAAGGGAGTTAGTCAACAAGGGAGAAGTAGATGTAAAGTTTTGCAGAACAGAAGATCAAATGGCTGACTTGTTTACAAAAGCATTGCCATTAGCAAAATTTGAAGATCTTCGAAACCGGCTGAACATTGGCTCAAGGGGGAGTATTGAAGCAAGTGATCCAATGTGGCAAGAGAGCATTGACGTAGAAGTCAAAGAAGATGCAGCTGCTAAAGACTAGGAGGATTAGTTCAGGATAAGAATAAAGAACCGAATTTTTAGTTAATTAGCTTTCTTGCTTCCTAAGTTTCAGTAAGTTTGTTTCTAACATTCCAAAGTGTACTGCCTATAATAGGTGTGTTTCAATTCAATAAAACTGACAGTAGTTTCCAACATTTCTTTTCCTTCTTCTTCTGTCAAATTCTTTCATCCTCTATACTGATTTCAGTTTCAATTTTGTGTTTAATTTGATGTTTGATTTTGTACATTTGGTTGTGCATTTTGTATATGAATCTGCAGGTCTAGTTGTATGGTTTTGATTTTAAAGATTTCGTTGTTTGATTGTAGAATAGGTTTTGATTGTTTAAATTTCTAGCTATTTTGTTGTGAATTTTTTTAATTTATTATGAGATTTTGAAATTTTTGTGAATTTTTAACTTTTTTTATTAATTTCAGTAATTTAATATGAAATTGGGTGAATTTTTTCAAATTTTGTGAATTTCTGGTTAATATTTGTGATATTTTTAATTTTGTGAATACTCAAATTTCTTCTGGATTTTTTCAAATTTTTAAATTTTTTATTAATTTCGCTATAATTTAATGAATTTAAGTAAGTTTTTTTTAAAAAAAATTGTGAATTTTTGAAATATTATTTTAATTTGTGTAATTTTTATTTTTGAATTTTTTATGAATTTTAGTGAATTTTTTGGTACTAATAAAATATTTGTTATATAATTTTACTAAGTAGTATAATTTTTAGTCAATATAACGCAAAATTTTAGTAAATATAACATATAATTTTACTAAATATAATTTTTTCAAAATTGTTAATATTAATTTCCCTTTTTTGTTAATACTAATTTTTAATTTTTCATGCACTAACTTAGTAAAATTTACTGGAAGTTTTAATTTAATTATTTTAGTTTCTTTTGCATATTTTTTTAAATTTTCAAGATATTTACAAATGGCCTTGCACGTTGGAAATTTTAATAACAGTCTAAAATGTTTGTATTTACCAATGGCCTAAACCGTTGGTAATTCACCGACAGACTACCAAGTTGGTAAATGTTAAACTATTGGTAAAAGACTTGTGAACTGATACTATTGGTAATTTCCAACGGCCATTTTACCAACGACTGACTATTAGAAATTACGAACGACTTAGTATTAAGCTGTTGGTAAAAAATTTACCAATGCATTTATTACCAATGGCAACACGTTGATAAATTTGAAATTACCAAGTGTGGATGTGGGCAACGGCCATTGGTAAATGCCTTTTTTTTAGTAATGATTGATGCTTTATATCTCCATTGTGTGAGATTTTTTTCAAGAATCATAGAATGTTGAATTTCAGGCTTTTTCTCAAATTACCACGATAGGGTTTAAGTTTGGGTAATAACTTAAATATTGGACGTTGTACTTTTTTTTCTGATAGTGAATTTTACTGCAAGCTTGCCCCATATTTTTTCCTCTACCAACGGCCTAAATCGTTGGTAACACACTAATGGCCTAGTAAGTTGGTAAACGTTAAACTGTTAGTAAAAGACATGTGAACTTATGCTGTTGGTAATTTCCAATGGCCATTTTACCACCGGCTGACCATTGGAAATTACCAATGGCTTAGTATTAAGCTGTTGATAGAAAATTTACCAATGCGTTTATTACCAATGGCCACATGTTGATAAATTTGAAATTACCAATGCGTAGATGTAGGTAACGGCCATTAGTAAATGTTTTTTGTTTTTAGTAATGATTGATGCTTTGTATCTCCATTGTGTGAGTTTTTTCAGGAACCATAGAATGTTGAATTTCAGCTTTTTTCTCAAATTACCATAATAGGATTCAAGTTTGGGTAATAACTTGAATATTCTTACCCAAGAGCTAGGAAACATTGGTGGTTACTATCAGTAATTCGAATTCGGATGACAAATTCACCTTGAGTTTAGTTAAGGACAACTTGTTCAATGAGGAAATAAAGAGGAAGGAGTCGGGGTTCTGAGTATGCACAAGCTTTTGTTACTAAGAACAGAGTTAGAAGTAAGAGTAAAAGACCTAAGGGTGATCGTGGTAAATCTGGTGATCATTCGAAGTCTAGAGATAACAAAGGTTGTCATTATTATAGGAAACTTGGTCATACAAAGAAGTATTGTTAGAAGAGAAAAAAGGATGGAAAAAAAAAAAGAAAAAGAAAGCTCATGAGGACAAAATTACAGCTGTAATTATTGAGTTTGATGATGATGATTTGGTTACACTAGTTTATGCGTAGAGGGACTATGATCATATTATACATCCGAATGTCCAATATATAGTCAATTTGGCTACATCCTATCACGTTTTCCCTAGGAAGAAATTGTTCACTACTTACAAAGAGGTTGATCTTAGGGTGTTAAAGATATGTAACACGACCCGGTCTAGGATCTTAAGGATTAGTGGTATTGTTGTGTAGATGAAAATATATTTTATATTTAGAAATTAATAGTAAATTTATAAATATATAAATTGTTCATGAATGAAAAAATTATTAGAAATATATCATACATTTAGGGAAAATGGATTGGAGGTGGCATAGGATGAATATTGTTATTGATTTGGCCCACTAACATATCAATTTGAGGGGGGAAACTATAGGTTTTCTAAAATATGAGTGGCAATTGTAGGTTAGGGAAAACGTCAGGCTGGTGTTTTGTCAATTTTCCAAAATAAACAAGGATCAGTCCTTTGTCAAACTTCTTCATGAGAAAGTGGTAATTTTGAATTATTGGTCCTAGTTTAATTTCTTGTGCAAATCTAACCCCTGGTCTTTATTTTTTTTCTCCCTTTCTGACTCTCTCTCTCTTTCTCCTGACCTTGGTCCCAATTTATTGTTATTTTTCAAATCCTCATCGTCTTCTCTCTCTCTCTCTCTCTCTCTCTCTCTCTCTCCCTCTCTCTCTCTCCTGATTTTCAATTGCTCATGGAAAATTCCCCAAAATCAACAACCCATAGGCCACATTCTCCCTTCTCGCACTATTTCCTACTAATTCTAAATGTAGTCCACATCTTCCACCATCCAAATGTCTATGGACCCTTACAACCAGATCAAGTCGCTTGATCTGAGATGAAAGGCTTCTTGAATGTTGAATCCTTTGCTCAACTGCCCTTCAGCTGCCCCATCCCCACGAAGGACAAGCCCCTCCGCCTCTTTAGCTTTGACTTCTTCCACGCTTCCTCCATTGCCATTGTTGCTGCAGAATATTCGTCTATGACCTTAGCCACCATCGTTGCCATCACATCCCCACCTAAATTCACCCTAAATCGTGTTCTTCATTGTCAAAAAAAATAATTTTGATTGTTCGCAAATATTCCCTTTGCCCCGAGTACCGTGGATTTGTTGTATGATAGGTTTTTCATTCTGACCTCAATTTCTAATATTAATGCTAAAGAGGATTATATGATTTTTGAACTTGTTAGGGTGATGAATTTGGCGATGGACTCCAGTAAAGAGAGAGAAAAAGAGAGAGAGAGAGAGAGAGAGAGAGAGAGAGAGAGAGAGAGAGAGAGAGAGAGCAAAGACGAGTAGAATCAGGATTTTAAAAAGTTAAAAAAAAATACTCATTTTTAGAGAAAAATAAAGATTAGGGGTCAGATTCACGCAAGAAAATAAATTGAGGACCATCAATTGAATTTACGTCTTAATAGGTAAAAACTTGACAAAGTGGGACAGCAGGAGTTGATATTTCAAAATTATTAGGACATGTGTTGTTGTGATAGGGAGAAGATGGAGGGGAAGGTAAACAGCGAAGGTTGCTAGCAGCCTTTATACATATAATTATGTAATAAAAATTGTATTTAATCCGTCCCAACATTTTTACTTTGTTTATTTTTGGAATATAATAAAAAGTTAAATCAATCAAAAATTTTGAGATAGAGAAAGTAGTATTACTAATATATATATATATATATATATATATATATATATATATATATATATATATATATATATATATATATATATATATATATATATATATATTCGAAGAATTATGATGGTTATATTATGTTTTTATATTAAACCCATAAACTGATGTTCCAAATTAAAGAAACATAAAAGTTGTAGGATTATTGATAAAATTTTTCTATATTCATTTGAATCACTTCACTTTCTAGACCGACTACTCTTAGGTAATTTTGTTTTCAATCTCTCAACTCCAGACTACTCTCTATGACACAATCCTTGTGTTTTCTCATTTATGAGTCATGTGAAACTAAAAATTCATAACATTAACATATTTCAGGTTTTGATACTGAAGAAGATTGTCATAAAGACTCAGCTTTCTATATTGAATATAGTGTCAATGTTGAAATTACTAGAATGATGTAAACTGATTGAGATGGACGATACTCCATACAAATAACTCTTTTGAATCATTCTTGTAGCATCATA
This sequence comes from Aquilaria yunnanensis, assembly GCA_039654915.1. NCBI lineage: Eukaryota > Viridiplantae > Streptophyta > Magnoliopsida > Malvales > Thymelaeaceae > Aquilaria > Aquilaria yunnanensis. The sequence goes on from CM077597.1 coordinate 97,054,877, forward strand.
TTAAACTCTTTTGAATGTGCTTAAGTACATGTATTTAAATGCTAATTTAATTATATATTATATTGAATATTTTATAAACTGGTGATGGATATAATTTTATTGAATTTTGGTGTTGTTATAGGTATATAGTATAAACTGAAAAACTCGAAAATCAGAACTAAAAAACTCAAAACCATGATTCTGATTCTATTCAATTCTCAGTTCTTGGGTTTAGTAGAAAAATTTTAGAACCGAATCAATTTCGAGTTGATTCAGTTTCATCATAAAGCCGAACCAATCCGAACCATACTCACCTCTAATGATGGCCGGATAAGAGCCTAATGTTAACTCTTTTCAGCAAAATGTTAGATTTTAGCTTTGGCTGTTAGTTGTTAACTATTAACATTATATAGTTTCAATGTTTGATAAATTAGTACAAGGAAAAAGCTGTAACTGTGTTTAATTACACATATATCCCTATATATTTAATACAAATATTTTTTCCATTATTACATTATTATAAAATTTTGTAAGACAAGTCTACTTCACTAAATAACCAATTAATGACTACCAAAGAATACAAATTCCCAAACGCTCTTACGAAAGAAAATTTTCTGCAGCTAGGCCACTAAAAATTTTAAAATCTTTAGCTCCTCCTTCCTTCATCTTTCCTTCTTCTGTCTCTTGTAATTCTTCTGTATCTTCGTCGATCTTCTTGTTTGCTCGTCCTAGAAAACAATCACTTACAAGGAACAAAGCTGGCAAATAATAGAGCCACAATATCAAAGGAAACAGAAAAATTTCCTTTGCGTGTATAAATGATATTTGAGTTGGTTAACACTGGGAGTTATCTTCTTCTATTTCCAAGATTTCACCAATAACACTCCCACGTCAGATTTGTCTGCAATTGCTCTTTTCTTTCTTTTCTTTCTTTCTTTTTTTTTTTTTTTTTTTTTGTGTCTTTGATCGGCAAATAAAAGAATTACGTACTATATTAAAGCAACTAAATGAGCGGTGTGATTTAAAAAAAAAAAAGATGAAGAAGAAAGAGAACTAGAGAAGTAAATAAGCGGTAAAGCTCTGAGATAAGGGTACCAATGACTCAATGGGAATGTATAAATACAGGACCGAAAAATTCCATTTGCTCTTTTCCTCACTTTCTTTACTAGCCTGAAACCTCAAAGAGTTTAGGGGCCGGAAGGTGTTTACGTCTCAGTATATTGTGATAAGTCTTCCCACTAATTATAATTTGGTTTTAGGTTACATTGAAAGAAAGCCTTTCTCCTAAAAAACGAAGGTGTTTGGGACAACTGTGATTCTTCCATTAAAGATTTCTTGATGGACAAGAAAAGTGAGAGAAAACTAACCCAGAAAAGAAAACAAAAAGGTGAGGGAAACAACTCGGGGCCTAGGTTAAAGAAATAACAAACACAGTTATGGTTTCCTTTATTTCATTTCATTTCATTTCTTGTAAGGTATATATACAAATTAAAGATAGGAATAACAGTACAAAGCGTTTTTACCGACTTAACGACCCAAATTATTCATACGCAGCAACCGGACAGCCGTGATGTGCCCACGCACAGCAGTCACGTACCATCTCGTAAGTGTGATTAACCTTAACTAATTAATTAAGGGGTGTAGGGGATGGGAATAGCTCGAAGCGGCTCCTTTCTTCCAACAGAAATCCCATGAGCTTCAGCCAAGCTCAAGTCTCCATTTCTCTGGCCATTCGGCAACACCCAGTCAAAGTTGAAGAGCAAGTTTGCAAGTGCCAGCTCCACATTGGCCAACCCCATTGAGACCCCCGGGCACATCCTCCTCCCGGCACCAAACGGTAAGTACTCGAATTTTGTTCCGTTATAATCAGCATGGTTTTCATTTTCGATGAATCTCTCCGGCCAGAAAGTCTCTGGATTTTTCCAGCACTTTGGATCCCTAACGATTGCCCACACATTCACAAACACCTTAGCCTTGGCCGGGATTTCGTACCCGTTGATCTCGATTTTTTCCTGGTTTTCTCTTGGGAGAAGTAATGGCGCTGAAGGGTGCAACCTTAGGGTTTCTTTTACCACCAACTTCAAGTATTCGATCTGTTGGAGACCAGCCTCAGTGACTTTCCCTTCCTTGCCAAACACATCTCTCACTTCTTTAGTTGCCTTGGCAAGCAAGGTAGGGTTTTTCAGCAATTCTGCCATCGCCCATTCTGTAGTTATGGCTGAAGTCTCGATGCCACCAAGTATCAAAACCTAATAATAAGCACATATCAAAACAATCAAATTGTTAGTCAATAATCAATATTAATTAGGTTTAAGATTCAATCTGTCCATGGGACGAGGATAGAACTAGTTTTTAGTGTAAAAACGGTAATAGCATGATGAAGAAAAGAAATTAATAACTTAAATGTTACTAACCTGCAGACATGCTTTGATGTGGTCTGTTGTTAAAGGAAATCGAAGCTGACCCTGCTCTTGAAGATTCAAGAGAAAATGCAAAATATCCCCCTCATGTCCTTCGGTATTAATTTTTCTGGCCGCCATATGGTCGCTGATGAGGTTGTTGAGAATGGCATCTACTTCTTTTCCGATTCGTTTGACTCTCGATCTCAATCCGGTGAGCACTTGAAGAAACTTTAGGGAAGGGAACACATCACTAAGAGTAAAACCACCCAAAACCTCCATTATTTCCTTTGTCAGTACTATGTATCTGCCTTCCGCGTCAACCATCTTCCCAATAATAATCCTAGAGATGACCCTATATGAACTGGAATATATTACCTTCCTTAGGTCAACCAACTCTCTTGCGTGGGAAGAAACCTCTGCAACAAGCTTGGCCACCTCCGCTTCCCGAATGGGTCTGAAGGAGAGCACCCTCTTCGGGCTCAGCAGCTCCATCACGCAGATCTTACGAAGCTGGCGTGCGTAGTCTCCATATGGCATGAAGACCATGTCTGTGAAATTGTAGAAGACGATGTCTCCGACAACGGGCTGAGGCCTGGACGCGAAGTGCAGGTCATGGGTTTTCATGACCTCTCGAGCCATCTCGGGTGAGGACATGACAATGGTGCAGACCTGGCCAAGCTGGAGGTGCATGATGGGACCATATTTCTTGGCCAGCTCTGCGATGGTTTGGTGAGGCAGCAAGGACCCGGCAAGGTTGTGAAGGTTGCCTATGATGGGTAGCTTCCTTGGTCCCGGAGGCAGCTTCTTGCTCCTGGGTTTGGTCCACAGTACCAACAACACCAAGAGAAAGGAGAGGGAAGTGAACAAAATTGGGAGTGGTGGCTCCATATTAATTCAGGGGACTTAATATAGAGAGCTAGCTAGCTAGTAGCTAAGTATGGTGATGAACTTAGTTTAGGTGAGAAACGGATAGAGGAAAGTGATCTAGATTGCTCGAAATCATTCCACGTATTTATATCCGATTTTCAGGTTTTATTTGTCCAAGAACGACCACGATACAATTAAATTATAAGAAAATGCATTAGATTCTTTTTGTTATTGTTATTATTTATTCGGAAAGAAGTCATGATTGGCGTTTGTCTACTCATTGGAGATTTTTTAGTGAAAATTCTATTCGTGTCCTATCAGGTTGACAATTTATAAGAGGTTGCAATGTCTAGCTCCATATTATTATTTGCTAGAAAAAATTTTAAAAAATATATTTAAAAATTATAAGTCTTGATTTATATATAATTTTTTTATTTATATATTAAACTATTAAAAATAAAAAAATTATAAATTAATTATTAAATATGAATGATGTAAAGAATTTAAGATATATGAGTATTATTTTATTTTGGTCCTGGAATTCCAATTTGTTTTTGAAATTATACAAGCCACGTGACGTGACTAATTGGCTTGTGAGAAGCCAAGGCAATTTCGGTCTTCTAAGTCCAGCTATTAAAGCCAAGCGATTGGCTTTATTTTTTTTTTATTTTTTATACACAAAAGCATAGACAAGGTATAAGTATTAGGGAGTTACTAAGAAAAATATGGGAAAATCTGTTTGCTTCTTAAAACTTAGATGGTGTCAAGTTGAAATTTGGTAGAGGGATGTACAATGCGCTTAACGAGAGTTGAACCCCAGTCTCAAACAGGGCTATCTGAACACGTAACTATTATGCTATAGTATTGTAGATAGCAATTGCCTTTGTTTATACGTGAGTACGAGACAGAGAACGCACAGGAAAAAGAACAAGCCAAGGAAAAATTTAGGAATAGCATTTGGCTTCATTCAACTGGTTCAATTTCAACAGCAATTTTTGGTTTAGTGATCTGGAAATTTGGGAGACTCATTTGATTGAGTTTGTGGTCCATTGATCAAGGAATATTCACTACTTAAAAAATATAAAATTTACCAACGGTCAAACATATTAGTAATTTACCAACGGTTCAATGCATTAGTAATTTACGTATTTTCCAACGAATAAATTACCAACTCCTTAGACCGTTACTAAATTACCAACACATTTGACCGTTGGTAATTTACTAATGGTCTGACCATTAATAATTTGCTTGTTGGAAAATACTATTATTAATATATTATTATTATTATTATATATCATATATTATAATGTTTCATAATATATCATATAGCATCTACTATATACAGACACATATGCATATGTGTGTGTGTGTGTATTATAAATATATTATCTAATATAATGCATTATTATTATTATTATTATTATTATTATTATTATTATTATTATTATTATTATTATTATTATTATTATTATATATAATGTATCATAATATATAATATATCATTTACCATATATATATATATATTAATGTGTCATAAATTAGTATCATATTGTACCATAACATGTATCATAATATATAATATATCATATGTATCATCTAATATATCCCCCTAATATATTACTATTATTTTTTAAGTCTGAATATGTCAAGCAATTCTCATTCCAAATTATTATTATTATTATTATAATATATAATGTATCATAATATGATATATCATATAGTATAATGTTTCATAATATATCATTTAATACAGTATTTCATCTACCATCTAATAATAATAATAAAAATAATAATAATCGCCCCTCATTTGCTTTAAGTAGCTGTCCCTCTCATAACCCATAACCTTCCTCTCTCTCTCTCCCGCTCTCCTCCATCTGTTCTCGTCTCTCCTTCCTCTGTCGTTCTCCTCGCTCTGCTCTCGTCTCTCTTCCCTCTGTCTATCCGTCCTCCGTGATGGAACAGTTTGCATGATAAGGAAGAAACAGAGAAGTATAAAGAGAGGATGGAATATGAATTGCATTGGCTGTTCATCTTTATTAATCAACAAGAGCACGTTTAAATAGACAGAGAGTTTAACAAACTAAGAAAACAAATTTACTTAAAACAAGGAAGTTCACTTCTATTAGAATCGAGCTACTTCAACAGAAAAACGTTTAGACTTGATGCACCAAATCTTCCTCTTCAACGGTCTGATTATCTTTCTTTTGAATCAGTCTTCCAACACTCCCCCTTGATTCAAAAGGGGTAATCCCAAGCTGATGTCGAAGAGTTTCGTGCCTTGCAGGAGTTAAAGCTTTAGTTAAGAGATCAGCTAGCTGGTCTTCAGATGAGCAAAACTTCACAGTGATTTCACCGTTTGAGACTAACTCTCGGATAAAATGAAATTTTATCTCCACATGCTTTGTTCTCCCATGCATTACTGGATTCTTGGTGATGGCTATGGTAGACTGATTATCGCAGAAAACTTCAGTAGCTTCTTCCTGATTCTGATCTAAGTCAGATAACAGTTTTCTCAACCACACGGCTTGACATGCTGCATTTGTAACTGATATGTATTCAGCTTCGGTGGATGACAAGGCAACTACAGGCTGCTTCTTCGAGCTCCACGAAACCAAGTTTGATCCAATAAGGAAGATATTGCCAGTGGTACTCTTTCGATCGTCAGTTGATCTTGCCCAGTCGCTGTCTGAGTACCCTTTGAGTTTGAATTCTGAGCTTCTGCTATACCACATTCCATGCCTTGTTGTTCCAGCCAAATAGCATAGGATTCTTAGTGCTGCTCCTAGATGATGCTTACTTGGCTTGTGCATGAACCTAGACACTAATCCAACCGAGAAACAAATATCTGGCCGAGTGTGAGTGAGATAAATCAGTCTTCCTACTAAGCTCCTGAACTTTCGTTGATCAGCTGGTTCTGTCCCATCTTCCAGTTGCAACTTGTCATTAGTGTTCATAGGAGAAGCTACCACTTTGCACTGATTCATTTTGAACTGTTTCAGTATGTCCTCAGTATACTTCTGCTGACATATGAATACTCCTGTATGTAACTGATGTATTTCCAGTCCAAGAAAGTAATGGAGTTCCCCAAGATCAGTCATATCAAATTGACTCATCATTGCCTCTTTAAAATCTGAAACTAATCTTATAGATGACCCAGTATACAACATATCATCAACATATAAGCTTACAATCATAAACGCTTCATTACCTTGCCTTTTAGTGTAGAGAGTAGGTTCATTTGGACTCCGCTGGAATCCCATTTGAAGGAAGAACGTGTCTATCTTGCTGTACCAGGCCCTTGGAACGTGTTTCAGTCCATATAACGCTTTCTTTAGCCTATAGACTTTGTTTGGCTTCCTTAGGTCGATGTAGCCTTCTGGTTTATCAACAAACACTTCTTCTTGAAGTTCTCCATTCAAGAATGCAGACTTGATGTCCAGTTGGAATACTTTCTAGCTGTGTTGTACAGCAACAACTAGAATGACTCTGATTGTCTCAAATCTGGCTACTGGTGCAAATACTTCATCGAAGTCCACTCCTTGTTGTTGAGCATATCCTTTTGCTACTAATCTTGCTTTGTGCTTTAGGATACTTCCATCAGTATGGTATTTGGTTTTGAAGATCCATTTAAGTCTAATGGACCTCTTTCCTTCCGGCAGTTCTACAAGTTCCCAAGTTTGATTCTGTCTAATGGCTTGAATCTCATCATTCATGGCCTCTTGCCATTCTTTCTTTACCATTGCTTCCTGTGTAGTGACTGGATCCTCCACAAGAAATGCATAAGAGGCAGCTGAGTAAATATCACTCAATGATTTTAGTCTCACGGGTGGTGATTCTGTCTCTTCAGATTGCTCACTATTTCGAGTTGGTGTTGGTGTTGGTGTTGACTGGTGTGAGCTTTCAGGACTCCTTACTTCTGCTTCAACATCTCTTTCTTGTTCAGTTGCAGCTGAGGAATTGCTTTTCGTCGATCTTCACTGTCTTCCCAATTCAGACTTTATTCAAAAATAACATTTCTACTGACAAAAACTCTATCTTTGATAGGATCAAATAAACGGTAAGCTTTAGTGTTGGAGCAATATCCAATAAATATGCATTTCTGTGATTTATTCTCCAGTTTATGTCGATCATTTGTCACTAAAGCATAACAGACACACCCAAATACCTTTAGGTGACTCACACTTGGTTTAATACCTGTCCAGGCCTCGAATGGTGTTTGATCCCATACTGCTTTTGTTGGAGACAGATTTGAAATATATGCAGCTATTGCAACTCCCTCAGCCCAGAATTTGTCTGCTAGCCCTTTTGCTTTCAACATGCAACGTGCCATTTCAACCAAGGTTCGGTTTTTGCGTTCAGCTACTCCATTTTGCTCTGGAGTATATGGAGCTGTGAGCTCGTGCTTAATTCCATGCTTTTCACAGTAGTTCTGGAAATCTGTTGACAAAAACTCTCCTCCTCTGCCTGTCCTCAGAATTTTGAGAGTCTGGTTTGATTGCTTTTCGGCCATGGCTTTGAATTTGACAAACTTCTCAAAAGCTTTTGATTTGAACTTCAAAAAGAACACCCAACACATTCATGAGTAATCATCTATCAACAGCATAAAATACTTACTTCCACATAGTGAATCAGCCTTCATTGGACCACATAAGTCTGCATGCACAAGCTCCAATTTGTCATTGGCACGCTGTGATTTCCCGACTGGAAATGATTTCTTGGCTTGTTTGCCAAGTGCACAGTCCTCACAGATGTATTCTAATGGTTTAATTGGCGGTAAGCCTATCACCATGCTTTTGTTGCTGAGTAGTTGAAGTCCTCTCATGTTCAAATGGCCATATCGGTGATGCCATGTCTCACTGTCATTCTCTTTCCCACTCATGAAGCACAATTGTTTAGTATCCAAGAAATCAACAGGAAACATGTGGTTTTAAGTCATAGATACTTGTAGTATGATATTATTTGAATCTTGTCTCCTAACCACACATGACTCTTTGTTAAACTCAACAGAATATCCATTTGCAACCAGTTGTCCTACACTTATCAGATTATGAGCCAAGGAAGGAACATAATGAACATCTTTCAGCAGTTTTTCTTTTCCATTTATGGTACTAATGATAACAGTACCTTGTCCTTCAACTTGTATTGGTTTATTATCTCCAAGTCTCACTTGCGTTTTCTGGCTTTCATCAAGATCTTTGAACTTGACTTTTCTTCCAGTCATGTGGTTCGAGCATGCACTGTCCAGGTACCAAACATCATTGCTAGTGTCTTGTATGTTCACATATGTCATAAATAAGAACTCATCTTCTTCATCACTTCGTTTTGCGAATTGTGCTTCAATGGGTTTGGACCAACAGTCGCGTTCAAGATGCCCATATTTCTTGCAGTAGTTGCATTGGATGTTACTCCATCTGCCACGACCTCTTCCTCGGAAATTGCTTCTTCCTCGTCCTCTGTAGGAGTAATTTCCTTGCTCCCCCTTCACCTGAAATGCTTTATCCTCTTCTTTCGCAAGATTTCTGTTAATTATATCCTTATGTGCTTGAAGGGAACCCATTAGCTCATCAATAGTCATTTTAGAGAGGTCTTTCGACTCCTCAATAGCAGCTACAACATGATCAAATTTGGTATGTAAACTGCGTAATACCTTTAGGATCACTGTTTCATCAGTGATTTGATCACCATAAGTTCTCATTTGACTTACATTGGATGATACCCTTGCAAGGTACTCCTGGACTGTTTCATTGGCCTTCATTTGCAAGTTCTCAAACTCACGTTTCAGAGATTGTAGCTTTACTACCATTACTCGGGATGAACCTTTGAATTCTTTCTGCAGAATCTCCCAGGCCTGCTTTGCTGTTACTGCTGCTGAAATTCTTGAGAACAGGCTTTCATGCACGGCCTGTTGTATAAAGAATAGAGCTTTTGCGTCCCTCTTCTGATTCTCCTTCAACATTCCTCCTTCACTGGTTTCTGCCGAATAACCAGTCTCCACAAGCTCCCAGAGATCTTGGGATTTGAATAAAGTTTTCATCTTTATGCTCCAATAGTCATAGTTTTCTCCTTGGAAGATCGGAATCTGTGGCTGGAGATGTTGAGCGCTACTGCATTGTTTGCTGTCATGGTGGATAATTGGATCTTCACACAGGTTTCAAAGAGAACCTTGCTCTGATACCAGAATAATGGAACAGTTTGCGTGATAAGGAAGAAACAGAGAAGTATAAAGAGAGGATGGAATATGAATTGCATTGGCTGTTCATCTTTATTAATCAACAAGAGCACGTTTAAATAGACAGAGAGTTTAACAAACTAAGAAAACAAATTTACTTAAAACAAGGAAGTTCACTTCTACTGGAATTAAGCTACTTCAACAGAAAAACGTTTAGACTTGATTCACCAAATCTTCCTCTTCAACGGTCTGATTATCTTTCTTTTGAATCAGTCTTCCAACACTCCGTTCTCCTTCCGTTCGTCTTTCCCTAGTCGACATTTTCCATTCATCCTTCCACAGCCTTCCGTTCTTCCTTGTGTCGCCGCTCACCTTTAGTCAAATCGCCTCTTTCCTCCTCGCCTCGCCACCTTGCCGATGGCTCATCGCTTCACAACCGCGATGGGTCTCCTCGCCTCCTCACCTCGCAACCGCAATAAGTCTCCTCTACACTGATTTCAGTTTCAATTTTGTGTTTAATTTGATGTTTGATTTTGTAGATTTGGTTGTGCATTTTGTATATGAATCTGTAGTTCCAGTTGTATGGTTTTGATTTTGAAGATTTCGTTGTTTGATTGTAGAATAGGTTTTGATTGTGTAAATTTCTAGTTATTTTGTTGTGAATTTTTTTAATTTATTCTGAGATTTTGAAATTTTTGTGAATTTTTAATTTTTTATTAATTTCAGTAATTTAATATGAATTTGGGTGAATTTTTCAAAATTTGTGAATTTCTGGTTAATATTTGTGAGATTTTTAATTTTGTAAATTCTCGAATTTCTTCTGGATTTTTTCAAATTTTTAAATTTTTTATTAATTTCGCTATAATTTAATTAATTTAAGTAAGTTTTTTTAAAAAAATTGTGAATTTTTGAAATATTATTGTAATTTGTGTAATTTTTAATTTTTTTTATGAATTTTAGTGAATTTTTTGGTACTAATAAAATATTTGTTATATAATTTTACTAAGTAGTATAATTTTTAGTCAATATAACGCAAAATTTTAGTAAATATAACATATAATTTTACTAAATATAATTTTTTCAAAGTTGTTAATATTAATTTCCCTTTTTTGTTAATACTAATTTTTAATTTTTCATGCACTAACTTAGTAAAATTTACTAGAATTTTTAATTTAATTATTTTAGTTTCTTTTGCATATTTTTTTAAAATTTCAAGATATTTACAAATGGCTTTGTGCGTTGGAAATTTTACTAACAGTCTGAAATGTTTGTATTTACTAACGGCCTAAATCGTTGGTAATTCACTGACAGACTAGCAAGTTGGTAAATGTTAAACTATTGGTAAAAGACTTGTGAACTTATGCTATTAGTAATTTCCAATGGCCACTTTATCAACGACTGACTATTAGAATTTACCAACGGCTTAGTATTAAACTGCTGGTAAAAAATTTACCAATGCATTTATTACCAATGGAAACACGTTGATAAATTTGAAATTACCAATGTGTGGATGTGGGTAACGGCCATTGGTAAATGCCTTTTCTTTTAGTAATAATTGATGCTTTGTATCTCCATTGTGTGAGATTTTTTTTAGGAACCATAGAATGTTGAATTTCAGGTTTTTTCTCAAATTACAATGATAGAGTTTAAGTTTGGGTAATAACTTAAATATTGGACATTGTACTTTTTTTTTTATAGTGAATTTTACTGCAAGCTTGCCCCATATTTTTTCCTCTACCAACGGCCTAAACCGTTGGTAATATACTAATGGCCTAGTAGGTTGGTAAATGTTAAATTGTTAGTAAAAGACATGTGAACTTATGCTGTTGGTAATTTCCATCGGCCATTTTACCAACGGCTGACCATTGGAAATTACCAACGGCTTAGTATTAAGCTGTTGGTAGAAAATTTACCAATGCGTTTATTACCAATGGCCACATGTTGATAAATTTGAAATTACCAATGCGTTGTTGTAGGTAACGGCCATTGGTAATTGTTTTTTGTTTTTAGTAATGATTGATGCTTTGTATCTCCATTGTGTGAGTTTTTTCAGGAACCATAGAATGTTGAATTTCAGGTTTTTTCTCAAATTACCATAATAGGGTTCAAGTTTGGGTAATAACTTGAATATTCTTACCCAAGAGCTAGGAAACATTGGTGATTACTATCAGTAATTCGACTTCGGATGACAAATTCACCTTGAGTTTAGTTAAGGACAATTTGTTCAATGAGGAAATAAAGAGGAAGGAGTTGGGTTTCTGAGTATGCACAAGCTTTTGTTACTAAGAACAGAGTTATAAGTAAGAGTAAGAGACCTAAGGGTGATCGTGGTAAATTTGGTGATCATTCGAAGTCTAGAGATAACAAAGGTTGTCATTATTATAGGAAACTTGGTCATACACAGAAGTATTGTTAGAAGAGAAAAAAGGATGGAAAAAAAAAAAGAAAAAGAAAGCTCATGAGGGCAAAATTACAGCTGCAATTATTGAGTTTGATGATGATGATCTGGTTACACTAGTTTAAGCGTAGAGGGACTATGATCATATTATAGATCCGAATGTCCAATATATAGTCAATTTGGCTACATCCTATCATGTTTTCCCTAGGAAGAAATTGTTCACTACTTACAAAGAGGTTGATCTCAGGGTGTTAAAGATATGTAACACGACCCGGTCTAGGATCTTAAGGATTAGTGATATTGTTGTGTAGACTAGTTTGGGTGTTACTTTGACATTAGGGGATGAATGTCACATTCTGGATATGCGGCATAGCCTAATTTTAGTAAATGTGCTTGACCGTGAAGGTTATTATCAGAGTTTCAAATAGTAGAAGATGATGCGTGGTTCTTTACTAGTGGCAAAAGGTGATCTTTGTTGCACTTTGTATAGAACAAATGTTTATGTTTATGGGAGCGGTTTGCTGAATGTGGTTGACAATGATGCTTCTATTAATTTATGGCATAAATGGCTTGCTTACATTAGTGAGAAAGCGTTGGAGACTTTGGCAAAGCAGTCTCTCATTTTTATTGTCAATAGTACGTCACTTAACCCTTGTGATTCCTATATGTTAGGAAAGCATTATAGAGTTTTTTTTTCATGTTCCCTCTAATCATAAAAGAAAACTAAACTTGAGCTAATACATTCGAATGTTTGTGGTCCCTTCGAGGTGGAGTCATTAAGTGGCAATAGGTGCTTTGAGACTTTTATCAATGATGCTTCACGAAAGGCTTACGTGTACTTGTTGCAGAATAAAAGTCAAGTGTTTAATTGCTTCAAAAATTTCCGTGCCATGATTAAAAAGAAGACTAATGTGCACTTGAAGTGTCTTTGTATATATAATGGTAGGAAGTATACCTCTAATGAGTTCGATAGATTGCAAAGGGCATGGTATTAATTATGAAAAGATGGAGCCCGGTGCACTGTAACATAATGGTGTAGTTGAGAGATTGAATCACAAAATTATTATGAAAGTCACATGCATGCTAAGGATGTCTAAGTTTCCAATTACATTATGGGGTAAAACTGTGAGTACTGTTATTTATTTAAGTAACTGAACTCTATCAGTTCTTTTGGATTTTTTGGTTTTGGAGAATATGTGGATAGATAAGAATGGTTCTTATTCACATTTGAAAGTGTTTGGTTACAAAGCATCCATACATGTGTCTAAGGAACAACGGCCAAAACTTGACAATACGACAAATCGTGCTTTTTTATTGGTTATGGTAGTGAAAACTATGTTTACCAGTTATGAGATCCAGAGAAAAAGAAGGTTGTTAGAAGCAGAGATGTTGTCTTTAGAGAGCATGAGAATATAGAAGATATTGAGCTGCAAGAGGAAGCTTCAAATTTGCTTATGGTGTTGACGCTCTGACACCTACACCCATGCTATTTGAGAATACCATAAATTGAGGAGCTACAGAACATGAGACAAAGCAACCAACCATTGTTGGTGAATAGGGTGATGGTGATATGGCTGAGCATGGTAATGATCTTGAGCAAGGTAAGCAACCTCCTCCATTGAAAGAGGTAGAATCTCAGCTGAGGAGATATACCAGAAAGCATTGTTCACCTACCAGGTATCCTAGTTCTAATTATGTCACACTTGTTAATATGGAAGAGCGTGGGAGTTTCTTAGATGTGCAGTCTTGTGCAGACAACGATTAATGGATCGGTGCTACGCAAGATGAGATGAATTCTTTTAAGAAGAACAATACATATGAGTTGGTAAATCTACCTAAAGGTAGAAGAACATTACAGAACAAGTGGGTGTTCAAGATGAAGAAAGACAATTATAAGCTAGTTAAGTATAAGACTCGTTGGGTGGTTAAGGGCTTCCATCAGAAGAAGGGAGTAGATTTTAATGAGATATTTTCCTCTATGGTAAGGATGTTCCATTTGGGTTGTTCATTTCTTTTTATGTACGTCATGGTTTGTATTTGGCTAGATATTGCTCATGCTGTTAAATTGGTTAGTTGGTTTCTATCTAATCAGAGTAAGTCTCACTAAGAAGCCGTGAAGTGGATTTTCAAATATTTGGGAGGTACTTCTGAATTATGTTTGAGTTTTGGTGGTGCTAAACCTATCTTGGCAGGCTTTACTAATGCAGAAGTGGGTAAAGAAATGTTTTGGGATAAAACGGCTCCTTCATGAGTTGGGTTTGAAACAAGATGAGCATTTAATACATTGTAATAATTAGATTGTTATTGATTTGAGCAAGAATTCAATGTATCATGTTCACTCTAAACATATTGAGGTGAGGTATCATTGGTTATGTTTGATAACTAAGAAAAAACTTTTGAAGCTTAAGAAAATTTATAAAGATTACAACGCAGCTGATATGTTGACAAAGCTGATTCTTAAGGAAAAGCTTAAAGCATGTGGCCTCACGGCTAACATGTGCTCTACATAGAGAGTGGTATTGGTATCTCCTCTTAATAGGATTAAAGGAGAAGATTGTTATGGTTCTAACCTCATAAAAGTTATATTATTTTGTTTACGCCCACTAAAGTCCAATTGGACTTGGAATTCCAATTTTTTTTTGGGATTATACATGCCACGTGATGTGGCTAATTGGCTTGTGAGAAGCCAGGGCAATTTCAGTTCTCTAAGTCTAATTTGGACTTATGTGCCGTGGCTATAAAAGCCAAACAATTAGCTTTGTTGTTACGTGAGCATGAAACAGAGAACGCACAGGTAAGAGAACGAGCCAAGCAAAGAAGTTACGAATAGCATTTGGTTTCGTTCAACTGGTTTGGTTTCAGCAGCAATTTTTGGTTCAGTGATCTTATAATTTGAGAGGGTCATTTTCTTGGGTTTGTAGTCCATTGATTGAGAAATATTGGTGCTTTATATTTTCATTGTGTGATATTTTTTTAAGGAATTTTAAAATATTAAATTTCATGTTTTTTTCTTAAATTATTGTGATAGAGTTAAAGTTTGGGCAATAACTTGAATTTTGGACGCTGTACTATTTTTTCTAAGAGTGAATTTTACTACTGGTTTACCTTGTGTTTTTTTATCTATACTAGAAGGTTTTCTACATATATTATATGTGTCAATTTATTTTTACTTGTTACTATTTTTCTAATTTTTTTTCCCTTAGTAGTGATTTATTGGTTTGAGTGTTTGTTAGTTTTACCTTATAAGTTTAACGGTAATTATTTCGGACCTATCCCAACACTATGAAAAGGGGGTCTAATCTCCACATGCATCAACCTCTGAATTGATCAGCCCCGACATTGTCTGGCGCAGCTGTGATTCTTCCATTATGATTCCTTGATGGAGAAGCAAGTGAGAGAAAACCCCAAAAAGAAAACAAAAAAGGTGAAGGAAACAACTCCGAGCCAAGGTTGGGGGAATAAAAAACACGGATATGGTTTCATTTATTTCATTTCATTTCTTGTCAGGTACACAAAACAGAGGAATAGTACAAATCCAATTTCCTTTATTACATTTCATTTCACAATTGATCAAACAAGTTAAGCAAAATACTTTCGAGAAACAAAAAGACATATCTTCTGAAAAAGCTCCTTAAACATATCTTCATAGTCCTGAAATCGTTGTCCACTGTCAAGTTTAATTATGATTATCAGTAAAGAGTAAAAAAAATAAAAGAAATGAAAGCATTCATCTGTAAGTATTTATTTTGATTTTCTCTATAAAAAAGTACTTATTTTGATGCCTTTTCGATATTTCATATTATGTACTCGCGTATATGTGCGCTTATTCAACGAGCCTGCGGAAAATAAATTGTAATTGGTGCAACAAAAAAAAAATACTAATAACCCAAAAGAGACTCTCTTTTAAATTTGTATTTCTACAATTGTGACGTCTCAACTCAATAGTCTAGCTCCATATTATTATTTGTTAGAAACAACTTTAAAAAATATATTTAGAAATTATAGGTTTTAATTTATCATTCATATATAAATTTTTTTTATTTATATATTAAAATACTAAAAATAAAAAAATTATAAATTAATTATTAAAAAGTAGATGATGTAAAGAATTTAGAGTGAGTATTATTTTGTTTGTGTCCAACTGGACTTGGAATTCCAATTTGTTTTTGGAATTATACAAGCCACGTGATGTGGCTAATTGGCTTGTGAGAAGCCAAGGCAATTTCGGTCTTCTAAGTCCAATTTGGACTTATGTGGACTTTATGTGATGCGGCTATAAAAGCCAAGTAACTGTTTTTTTTTTTTAATATACAGAAGCACATATAATGTATAGGTATTAAAGAGTAACTAAGAAAAGGTTATGAAAATTTGTTTACTTCTTGAAACCTGTAGGATGTCAAACCGCAATTTGTAGAGGAACACACAAACGTCGAGGGAGAGTTGAACCTCAGTCTCAAACGAGGCTATCCAAACACGTAACTATTATGCTGTGGCCTTGTAGACATCAATTGGCTTTGTTAATACATGAGCACAAGACGGAGGATGCACGGGTAAGAGAACAAGCCAAGGAAAAAGTTAGGAACAACGTTTAGCTTCATTTAACTGGTTCAATTTTAGCAGCAATTTTTGGTTTCATGATCTTAAAATTTGGGAGAGTCATTTTTTTGAGTTTGTGGTCCATTGATTGAGTAATATTCACTACTAAAAAAAAAAAATTTCCAACAGTCAAATTACTAATAGTTTAGTCATTGGTAAATTTCAAGGCATTAGATTGTTAGTAAAAAAGTTTAAAATTTACCAATGCTCCAATGCATTGGTAATTTACGTATTTTCTAACGGTCAAATTACCAATTGCCAAACTATTGGTAATTACCAACACATTTAACCGTTGGTAAATTTTAAATTTTTTTTACCAACGGCCTAACGCATTGGTAATTTACCAATGACCTGGTCGTTGGTGATTTGCCGGTTGAAAAATACTATTATTATTATTATTATTATTATTATTATTATTATTATTATTATTATTATTATTACTATTATTATATAATGTACCATAATATATAAAATATCATCCAATATAATACTCCCTCCGTTTCATATTAGTTGTCCATTTTACCTTTTTTGACTGAAGTTTGACTTGAATATATTTATATTAATATGAATTAAAAAAAATTCTAAAAAATGATATTTAGAAACTAGAATCCTTAAAGTTTCATTTTCATGTAAAAATTTCATATTTTTATAATAATTTTTAAAATAAATAAAATCATTGATTAATTTTGTGTACCTTTTATTTTTGAATTTTTTATGAATTTTAGTGAATTTTTGGGTACTAATAAATTATTCGCTATATATTTTTACCAAGTATAATTTTTTGTCAATATTACACACAATTTTAGTAAATATAACATATAATTTTACTAAATATAATTTTGCCAATGTTGTTAATATTAATTTCTCCTTTTTGTTAATATTATTTTTCAATTTTTCATACATTAGTTTAGTAAAAAGTAATGTACATTTTAATTTAATTACTTTAGTCTTTTTACATATTTTTTTTTAGAAAAATAAATAACAGTTTCCAATGACTCATTGGTTGAAACTATTTTAATTTTTTAAAATTTTTAAGATATTTACCAACAGTCTTGTGCATTGGAAATCTTACCAATGGCATGACACTTTGGTATTTGTCATGGTTTAAGTTGTTGACAATTTACCGACGGCCTAGTATGTTGGTGAATGTTAAACCATTGGTAAAAGACATGTGAAATTAGGCCATTGGTATTTTTCATCTGCCATTTTACCAACAGCTAATTATTGGAAATTACCAACAACTTAATATGTATCAAGCCATTGGTAAAAAAATTACCGATGCATTCATTACTAATGGCTCTTTACCGACGGTCACGAGTTAGTAATTTTGAAACTATCAACGCATGACCATTGGTAATGACCTGTGGTAAATGTTTTTTTTTCAGTAATGATTGATGCTTTGTATCTACATTATGTGAGATTTTTTTTAGGAATCATAAAATGTTGAAGTTTAAGTTTTTTCTCAAATTATCATGATAGGGTTCAAGTTTGAGTAATAACTTGAATATTAGATGTAGTTTTTTTTCTGATAGTGAATTTTACTGTCGGCTTGCCCATGTTTTTCGTTCTACACCAAAGAGTTTTTTATGTATATCATGTGTTTTGATTTATTTTTGCTTGATACTATTTTTCTGATTATTTTCACTTGGCTGTGATTTGTTAGCTTGAGCGTTTATCAATTTTATCTTGTGGGTTTGACTATAATTTTTTCAAGTCCATCCCAACAACTATTGTCAGTGCCTATGTCTAAAGAGGATATGGGTGGCAATGTAGGTTCAATCATCAAATTGAGTACATCGAATTATTAGATTTGGAAGCTAATGATGGGAGATTTACTTTAATTTCTTGATTTGTATGATCTGATTTTGGATGATTCAACTAAGCCAAAGGACAAGCCAAATAATGATTGGAAAAAGCTTAATTGCAAGATAGTTGACACCATTATAAGATGAATGGATATCAATGTGTTCCATCATGTTTTGACAAAGACAAATGCTTAGTTTCTATAAAAGAAATTATGGGGCTTAATTGAGAGGAAGACCATTCAGAATAAAGCTTTCATTGTACGAAAGCTTGTGACTTTAAACCTTAAGAAGGGATAGTCAGTTTCAGAGCACTTTGATGATTTTCAGAACTTGATTAATCAGTTAACTACTATGAAGTTGGAGCTTGATGATGAGTTGTAGACATTACTTCTTTTGAGTTCCTTACTCGAGAGCTGGGAAACATTGGTGATTACTATCAATAATTTGACCTCAGATGACATATTCACCTTAAGTTTGGTTAAGGACAACTTGTTCAACAAGGAGATAAAGAGAGAGGAGTCAGGTTTTGAGTATGCATAGGCTCTTATCACTAAGAAACGAGGTAAAAATAAGAGTAAGAGACCTGGGAATGATTATGGTAAATTTGGTGATCGTTCGAAGTCTAAAGATAACAAAAGTTGCCATTATTACACGAAACTTAGTCATATAAAAAAGTATTGCTAAAAGAGAAAAAAGAATGAAAAAAAAAAAAAAGAAAACTCATAAGGACAAAAATACAGCTACAATTGTTGAGTCTGATGATGATGATCTGGTTACACTAGGTTGTGTGCAGAGGGACTGTGATCATATTATAGATCTAAATGTCCAATGGATAGTCAATTTGGCTGCATTCTATCACATCTTTCCTAGGAAGAAATTGTTCAATACTTATAGGGAGGTTGGTCTCAGGGTGGTGAAGATATGTAACACGACCCAATCCAGGATTTTAAGGATCAATGATATTGTTGTGTAGACTAGTTTGGGTGTTATTTTGACGTTGAGGGATATGTGTCACATTCTGGATATGCGGCATAACCTAATTTCAGTGAATATGCTTGACCGTGAAGGTTATAATCAGAGTTTCAGATAAATGATGTGGAAGCTGAAGCGTGGTTCTTTACTAGTGCAAAAGGTGATCTTTGTTATATTGTGTATAGGACAAATGTTTGTATTTGTGGGAGCGGTTTGTTAAATGTGGTTGATGATGATGCTTCAATTAATTTATGGCATAAATGGTTGGCTTACATTAGCGAGAAAGGGTTGGAGACTTTGGCAAAATAGTCTTTCATTTTTGTTCTCAATGGTATGTCACTTAACCCTTGTGATTTCTGTATGTTAGGAAAGCATTATAGGGTTTTTTTTTCATGTTCCCTTTACACAAAAGAACCTAAACTTGAAGTAATACATTCTAATGTTTGTGGTCCCATTGAGATGGAGTCATTGGGTGGCAATAGGTGCTTTGAGATTTTTATTGATGATGCTTCACGGAAGACTTAGGTGTACTTGCTGAAGAATAAAAGTCAGGTGTTTAATTGCTTCAGAATTTTCTATGCCATGATTAAGAGGAAGACCGCTGTGCACTTGAAGTGTCTCTGTACAGATAATTCGAGGGAGTATACCTCTAATGAGTTCAAGAAGTATTGCAAAGGGCATAACATTAATCATGAGAAGATGGAGCTTCGTACATCACAACATAATGGTGTAGCTAAGAGATTGAATCACAAAATTATTGAGAAAGTCACATGCATGCTAAGGGTGTCTAAGTTGTCAAGGACATTCTGGGGTAAAACTGTAAGCACTGTTGTTTATTTAATTAACCGAACTCTATCAATTCTTTTGGATTTTTTGGTTCAAGAGAATATGTGGATAGATAAGAATACTTTTTATTCACATTTGAAGGAGTTTGGTTATGGAAGTGAGAAGTATGCCTACCAATCATGGGATTCAGAGAAAAAGAAGGCGGTTAGAAGCATAGGTGTTGTCTTTAAAGAGCATGAGAATATAGAATATATTGGGCTACAATAAGAGGCTTCGGATACTGCTTATGGTGTTGATACCGTGACACCTGCACTTATTCCATCTAAGAATGCCACAAATAGAGGAGTTACAGAACATGGAATAGAGCAACCAATCATTGTTCATGAATAGGTTAATGGTGATATAGCTGAGCATGGCAATAATCTTAAGCAGGGGGGGCAGCCTCCTCCATTAGAAGATGTAGAGTCTCCGCCAATGAGATAAACTAGAAAAAATTGTTCATCTACCAGGTATCTTGGTTCTAATTATGTCACGCTTGTTAATATATATGGAAGAGCCTGGAAGCTTATTAGATATGCAGTCTTGTGTAGATAAAGATTAGTGGATTGATGCAATGCAAGATGAGATGACTTCTATTAAAAAAAACAACATATATGAGTTGGTAAATCTACCTAAGGGTAGAAGAGCATTATAGAACAAGTGGGTGTTTGAGATGAAGAAAGACAGTGATAAGCTAATTAAGTATATGACTTGTTTAGTGGTTAGGGGCTTCCATCAGATGAAGGAAGTTGATTTTAATGAGATCTTTTCCTCTGTGGTAAAGATGTGTTCCATTTAGGTTGTTGATTTTTTTATGTACGCCATGGTTTTTATTTGGCTAGATATTGTTCATCCTGTTGGATTGGTTAGTCAGTTTCTATCTAATCCGAGTAAGTCTTACTAGGAAGTTGTGAAGTGGATTTTTAGATATTTAAGAGGTACTTCTAAATTATGTTTGAGTTTTGGCGGTGGTAAACCTATCTTGGAAGGCTTTACTAATGTAGAATTGGGTAAAGAGATGCTTTGGATGAAACAGTTCCTTCATAAGTTAGGTTTCAAACAAGAGAAATATATGATACATTATGATAGTCAAACTGCTATTGATTTAAGCAAGAATTCAATATATCATATTCACTCTAAACACATTGAGGTGGGGTATCATTGGTTATGTTTGGTGATTGAAAATAAGCTTTTGAAGCTTAAGAAAATTTATATAGATGACAATGCAGCTAATATGTTGACAAAGTTGATTTTTAAGGAGAAGCCTGAAGCTTGTGACCTTACGGCTAGTATGTACTATACATAGAGAGTGGTATTGGCATCTCCTCCTAATAGGATTAGAGGAGGAGATTGTTATGGTTCTAACGTCATAGAAGTTATATTACTCCCTCCGTCCCAGAAGTTTTGATATATTTGACTTTTTGTTGTATTTTGACTTAATTTTATTTATATTATTGTTCATTAAAAAAAATTAAAAAAATATATTTAAAAACTACATATCTTGAATTATCATTCATATACAAATATTTTTATTATATATTAAAATGTTAAAAATAAAAAATCTTAAATTAATTGTCAAAAATAAATAAAGCAAAACTTTTGAGACAGATGAAATATTTTGTTTCGGCCATTAAAGCCCAATTGGACTTGGAATTCCAATTTGTTTTAGGAATTATACATGCCACGTGATGTGGCTAATTGGCTTGTGAGAAGCCAAGGAAATTTTAGTTTTCTAAGTCCAATTATGTGATGTGGCTATAAAAGCCAAGCAATTGGCTTTGTTGGTACGTGAGTAAGAGACCAAGAACGCACAGTTAGTAGCGTTCGGCTTCGTTCAATTTGCTTAGTTTCAGTAGCAATTTTTTGTTTAGTGATTTTGTAATTTGATAGAGTCATTTTTTTGGGTTTATAGTGCATTGATCGAGAAATATTGGTGATTTATATCTCCATTGTGTGAGATTTTTTTAGAAATCTTAGAATATTAAATTTCAGGTTTTTTTTCTTAAATTACTGTGATAGAGTTAAAGTTTGGACAATAACTTAAATTTTAGATATTATATTATTTATTTTTATAATAAATTTTACTGTCAGTTTATCTGATATTTTTTTCATCTACATTGAAAAAAATTTCATATATATTACTCCCTCCGTCCCAAATTAATTGAAACATTTGACTAGGCACGGAGATTAAGGTGTATGTAATTTGTGTTAATTTTTTATGTAGTAAAAGTTTAAATAATGATTAAAAAAGAAAAGATTCTTTTTTGAGTTTTGTGCAGTGAGAGATTGAGTGGAGATTAAAAAAAAGAGTCTTTATTGGGTTTCGTGTAAAAGGATTATTTAATTGTTTGAACTTTCCAAAAGAGGAAACGTTTCAACCTTTTTAGGACTTCCCAAAAAAGTATACGTTTCAATTAAATTGGGACGGAGGGAATATATGTTTCGATTAATTTTTACTTGCTACTCTATCCGTCTCACATTTATTACATCATTTTGATTTGCACGTAGACCAAGGTGAGCCTACTATTTCTCTCTTCTTCCCAACATTGCCCCCCTTTCCCCTTGTCTCTTCGCACTATTGTCCTGCCTCCTCACCTCCTTGCCAGGACTCTGACTCCCCTCACTCCATCAACCCAGACCGCTATCCTTGCCCTAAATCAAAATCCTCTCCCTCCTCAGCCCGGCCCAAATCAATCTCTTCTGTTTGCTCGCCTCGACCTCATTGGACAAGAAGATCGGCCCATTCTCCTGACGAGTTCCAAATCAAGAACTCATACATGTCGAAGAGCGACAAAATCTTCTTCAGTGGAGATTTTTCCTTAATTTTCATGGCGACCTTTAGGAATCGTTATAGAATTGCCGCTCCGTCTCTGGAAATGTGAGAGAAGCCAGACTATCAGCGATCTCGTCGTCTCTGGAAGTCGCCGATCTCGTCATCTCTGCAGATCGTCGATCCCGTCATCCTGCGATTTCTTGTTGTTGTCAAATGATGAGGTGCTGGATCTGGTTGAGGCGTGTGAGGATCTAGTGAAGATGCATACAGAATCGGTTAACTCTGGTTTTTCGTGAAGTGAAAGTAGCAAACTCGTCATGGTAGGACTAAAGCAAGGGTGTAGAAAATCATAATCCAACCACTGGAAAGGCCTATATTTTCTTGCATTTGAAACAGGAATTTGAGGTTAAAAGCAAAGCCACAAGCAGCAGGGAGGTGATTGCTGCCTGCTTCCTTGCTCGAATGGATTCTGTATTTTCTGGAAGGAGAATATCTCAGTTGCTTTTTGGTTCCCTAACAAAGATTATTGCGGCCTGCTGTCTTGCTTGAATGGATTTTGTGTTGAATTGTTTCACTACCAATAACGTTAACTGCTCTGTTCGTTCAAAGACAAACTATGAAGAGGGCAAAATGGTCAATATATGTAATAAAACTTACTACAAAAAGAAATGTTGCAAAGAATTTGAAATAATTCAAAAATAAATATGGTACAAAGAATGTGAAATGGAGTATTATTTTTCTGATTGTTTTACTTTGGTTGTGATTTATTAATTTGAGCATTTGTCGATTTTATCTTGTAAGTTTAACGATGATTATTTCGGATTCATCCGAATACTATGAAAAGGGGGTGTGATCTCTACATGCATCAGCCTCTGAATTGATCAGCCCCAACATTGTCTGGCGCAGCTGTGATTCTTCCATTATGATTCCTTGATGGAGAAGAAAGTGAGGGAAAACCCCAAAAAGAAAACAAAAAAAGGTGAAGGAAACAACTCTGAGCCAAGGTTAGGGGAATAAAAAACACAGATATGGTTTCCTTTATTTCATTTCATTTCTTGTCAGGTACACGAAACAGAGGAATAGTACAAAGCCATTTCCTTTATTTCATTTCATTTCATTTAACAATTGATCGAGCAAGTTAAGCAAAATACTTTCGAGAAACAAAAAGACATATCTAGATCTGACAAAGCTCCTAAAACATATATTCATAATGCTGAAATCGTTGTCCACTTTCAAGTTTAATTATGATTACCAGTAAAGAGTAAAAAAAATAAAAGAAATGAAAGCATTCATGTTTAAGTATTTAGTTTGATTTTCTCTGTAAAAAAAAAGTACTTATTTTGATGCCTTTTCGATATTTCATATTATGTACTCGTGTATATGTGCGATTATTCAACGAGCCTGGGGAAAAGAAAGTATTAATTGGTGCAACCAAAAAAAAATCTAATAACCCAAAAGAGAATCTCTTTTAAATTTGTATTTCTACAATTATGACGTCTCAACCCAATCGTCACAGGGTACTGCTTACGTTCATAACTTTAACTTCAACCCAACTCACAAGAGCCCAACAAGCCAGCATATACTAAATTAGCCCAAGGCCCAAATAGTTTTCAAACATTCACTTTCGCCGCTCTTCATTTACATATCGGCGTTGCTACGGGATTCTAATGAATTTTGGTCAAACATATAATTTTGTCTCTATTTTTTAGAAAACCTACACTTACCTCCTGTAATATTAACACTGTCATTCACTGTCACCACAAAAAAGAAAAAATGCTTATTTTGCCTCTCTGACCTTCGTCCATAAAAACCTTAACCCCCAACTTCTAAATCTAAACAAAAATGAAACAGAAAAAAAGAACATGAGACCCTCTGAGACGCTCTGATCCGTCCTCCCTATCCCCCAAATTCTCCAGTGCTCCTCCTACCCGTCGCCCTCTCCCTCCTTGCCTCTGTTCTCCTCCCTCCTCACCTCTATTATTCTCTCTCCTCTCCTCTGTTCTCCTACAATATCCTCCTTCGTCCCGTCCATTCTCCTCCCTCCTCCTCCTTCCTCTAGTCCGTTTGGAGTTATGCCAAAAATCTCGCTCAATCCGATCGTTCAGCAAATGAAACAGAAGAGGTCAATCGTTCGCCTAATGAATCAACAGATCGAGTTCCGGAGCCTGATTTATCAACCAGTTCTGATTCGTCAGCTGCTCTGATTCTTCATTTTGTGGACCGATTGTTTGTTTTATGGGGTTTTGGTTCAATTCTCTGCTCTGATTCTTTGTTTTCTGCGCTGATTCATCAACTGCTCCGATTCTTTGTTTTCTGGGGTTATAGTTCAATTTTTGCAGGATGGGCAAGTCTCAGATTCATGACGTGGTTTCGATTCGTCAACTGCACCGATTGTTCATTTTTTAGTTTGGTTTGATTTTCTGCTCTAATTCTTTTGTTCTGATTCATCAACTGCTCTAATTCTTTGTTTTTTGGGGTTCTAATTCGACTTTCGTAGATGGAGAAGTCTCAAATTCACGACGTGGTTCTCATCTGCAGATCAACCATCTCCTATCATTTCCAGCAGTCAATCAGGGAAGGGCGGCATCGTCTGAATGGAAGCCAGAGTCTGCTGGAATCGGAGAAGGGCGGCATCGTGTGAATGGAAGGAGGGTACAGTTTCATTAAAAGGCAATTAAAATCATTAGAAACTGGGGCGCAAAGTTTCAAAGAAAGAATGCACCGAGGATAAACTCAAATATTTTTTCTTTTCTTTCATGACTGCCACTAAGTTAAATGTTGAAGGGGCAAGTATAGGTTTATAAAAAATGGGGGATAAAATTATAGGTTCAAGCATACCTCAAGAAATTTTTGGTAATTTCAGATAAAGTATAATATCAGATAAATCTCAGGGACAAATTAAACCAAGTAACATATGAGACTTTGAGGCAGGCTTCCAGTTTTATGAGCCTACAAAAACCTACAAAGAGAATGATAATAACATCAGAGAGTGCATTAATAAATTGGAAAGTCAACATGTACTCGCCCCGTGTATCTTCTCCTCTAACCTTTTGAGTGTCTTGGACACATAATCTTTTGTTGCCTGCCATAAGAAGGGAAAAAGAAACAACGAAAGAGCAATTAAAGCATTATGAGTCCAACAAATACTTGAGAGAGCCACAATAATCTAAATGAAATATACAATATAATAACCAACTTCAACCATTCAAAAAAAGTACTTGGATGATAAATTCTCCATCTTGCAGCTTTTGCACACCATATACCTCGATTAAACCTGATACATTATCCTATAACAGACAAGAAAGTATTGAACTTTATTAACTTCTACAAACCATCAAATGGGATAACTCTTCTGGACTCATTGGATGATGAACTTTCACCTTGAGCAGCCATGTATTGATCTCGAATCCAATCAACCACAAATAATCTGACAATTGCATTCAAGTCCCATCCGAGAGGAAAGTTACTTCTATCTGTGATCTGTAAGTAAAGCGAGATGCGTCATTATAATTTTTCTGTATTTATCCAACAAAATTACGTCAAGTATTTGTTGTCAATATTGACTTCTTATTGGATTTTTTGTATTCGTAAATATTGCAAACTGAAGAGCCAAACGCATCATTAACGCTACGAGCAAGCACTTAGTTGATTCGGTTTAAAACGATCCGAACATAATGATTCAATTGTTCAAATTATATGTAAGAACCAATTTGAACCGTCTGAATTATAATTCAGTTTATTCAGTTTTCTTTCTAAAACTTAGACACATAGTAAATGAAAAAAAAATACATATTAAAATTTTCACCTCTCGAACACAAAATTAAAAAAAATAAACAAATATATTGCCCAATATTAACAGGAAATAATTTTATATATGTAGGGTCAATATAAAGGTCAACATTAACAGGAAATAATTTTAGTAAGAAATAACTTTATATATGTAAAGTTATTATGGATAATTATAAAATATTTATTACTATTTGGTCTATTCGGTTTATTCGGTTTTAAGTGTATGATCCAATAACCAATTCAATAGCTGAATATAAAATTTATTTTTTATCTTAACTGACTGAATTAGAAAAGAAACCGAACTATTTTATTTGAATATAATCAATCTTTTCAGTTTTTTTTATTTTATCTAAATAATGCTTACTCTTGATTGAGACCAAATGCCCTATCTCTTGATTCAATTAATGCAAATTTACAATTCTCCTAACCAACATGCATAAAGTTTCACCAATTTCTCTTACACAGGCCCGGTTAGATCTATGGTTAGTGTTCAACCAAATTTCTCATTCCATTTGTTTTTAATTTAATTTCTTTCAGATTTTCTAATATTTGATAACTATATAAGACCGCAACTAATTTAGATCGAACTACATGAAACATTTTACTAAATGAGACAAAAATATTACCAAATCACATTCAAAGTTCACCAAAAACATAACACAGCCGACAGCTTTAACCCTGATTTTGATGTTTGTCAGTTTGTAAAGATTGTACACTTTTGCGTCACATGCTGAACAAATGGGCGACCTATTTCTTTATTATTCAATATCATGAGGGGCGGATAAGAGCTCTTTTTTTAAAAATGTTGGGTTTAGCTTTAGCTTTAGTTGTTGACTATTAACGTTGTATAGTTCCAATTTATTGCAAAGGGAAAGCTGTAATATTGTTCAATTACACATATATTTCTATATATATTTAATACAAATCTTTTTCCATTAACACATTATTATAAAATTTTATAAGGCAAGTTTACTTCACTAAATAACTAATTAATGACTGCCAAAGAATACAAATTCCCAGACACTCTTACATATACACACACATGACATCGATCGGTCACATGAGAAATATCTACCACCACTCCTATTTTTTTAAGAAAGAAAATTGTCTGCAACTAGGCCACTATAAATTTAAAATATTTGTCTCCTCCTTCCTTCATCTTTCCTTATTCTGTCTCTTGTAATTCTTCTCCATCTTCGTCGATCTCCGTCTTTGCTCGTCCTAGCAACCATGGTCAACCGAACAAGCCGTTAATTGGAAGGAAAAAAACAGAAAACAATCACTTACAAGGAACAAAGCTCAGCAAATAACAGAGCCACAATATCAAAGGAAACAGATAAAATTGCTTTGTGGGTATAAATGATATTTTAGTTGGTTAACACTGGGGGTCATCCTCTTCTATTTCCAAGATTTCACCAATAACACTCCCAGGTCAGATTTCTCTGCAATTGTTCTTTTTTTTTTTTTTTTTTGTCTTTAATCGGAAAATAAAAGAATTACGTACTATATTAAAGTAACTAAATGAGCGGTATGATTTAAAAAACAAAAACAAAAACAAAAAGATGAAGAAGAAAGAGAAGTAAATAAGCGGTAAAGCTAGCTCTGAGATAAGGTACCAATGATTCAATAGGACCAATGATCCAATAGGAATATATAAATACAGGACCCAAAAATTCCATTTGCTCTTTTCCTCACTTTCTTCGCTAGCCCTTAATCTCATAATTGTCCCTTTCCCTCTCTTTTATGATGTTTTACACTACTAGAAAAAATCTCAAAGAGTTTATAGGGGAAGGTGTTTTATGTCTCATTATATTGTGATAAGTCTTCCCACTAATTACAATTTGGTTTTAGGTTACATTGAAAGAAAGCCTTTTCCCTTAATTAGAATGAAAAATCTTGTGTCCAAAAAAGAAAAATAAAGGTGTTTGGGACAACGTCTGTGATTCTTCCATTAAAGATTCTTTGATGGAGTAGAAAAGTGAGGGAAAATTAACCCCGAAAAGAAAACAAAAAGGTGAGGGAAACAACTCCGAGCCTAGCTAGGTTAAAGGAATAACAAACACAGATATGATTTCCTTTATTTCATTTCATTTCATTTCTTGTAAGGTACATATACAAATTAAAGAAAGGAACATGCAATACAAAGCCTTTTTACCTACTTGACGACTTCAGTAACGACAAGCCAAATTATTCATGCGCAGCAACCTACAGCCGTGATGTGCCCACGCACAACAGTCACGTACCATCTCGTGAGTGTGATTAACCTTAACAAATTAATTAAGGGTTGTAGGGAATGGGAATAGCTTGAAGCGGCTCCTTTCTTCCAACAGCAATCCCATGAGCTTCAGCCAAACTCAAGTCTTCATTCTTCTGCCCATTCGGCAACACCCAGTCAAAGTTGAAGAGCAAGTTTGCAAGTGCCAGCTCCACATTGACCAACCCCATTGAGATCCCCGGGCACATCCTCCTTCCGGCACCGAACGGGACGTACTCGAATTGTGTCCCATTGTAATCAGCGTTATTTTCATTGTCGATGAATCTCTCCGGCCAGAAAGTCTCTGCTTTTTTCCAGTACTTTGGGTCCCTAACGATTCCCCACGCATTAACAAACACCTTAGCCTTGGCCGGGATTTCGTACCCGTTGATCTCGATTTTCTCCTGGTTTTCTCTTGGGAGAAGTAATGGCGATGAAGGGTGTAGCCTTAGGGTTTCTTTTACCACCAGCTTCAAGTATTCAATTTGTTGGAGACCAGCCTCAGTGACTTTCCCTTCCTTGCCGAACACACCTCTCACTTCTTTCGTTGCCTTGGCAAGCACGGTAGGGTTTTTCAGCAATTCTGCCATCCCCCATTCTGTAATTGTTGCTGAAGTCTCGATCCCACCAATTATCAAATCCTAATTATAAGCACATATGACATATCAAAACAATCAAATTGTTACTGATCAAAGAAGGGAAAAAGGAAGAGGGAGGGCTTGAACCCAGAACTAGCGAGTGGGGAGCTCTATGTCCCTTTTGGCAGTGCGGGGAATAAACTAATAAGTTAAATGTTACTAACCTGCATAAACGCTTTGATGTTGTCTGTTGTTAAGGGAAATCCAAGTTGATCCCGCTCTTGAAGATCCAAGAGAACATGCAAAATATCCTCTTCATATTTGGTATTACTTTTCCTTGCCGCCACATGCTCGCTGATGAGGTTGTTGAGAATGGCGTCTGCCTCTTGTCGGATTCGTTTGAATTTCGATCTCACTCCGGTGAGCACTTGAAGAAATTTTAGGGAAGGGAAGACATCACTAAGAGTAAAACCTCCCAAAACCTCTATTATTTCCTTTGTCAGTCCTAAGTATCTCCCTTTTGGATCAACCATCCTCCCAATAATAATCCTGGAAATGACCCTATATGAATTGGAACCTATTACCTTCCTTAGGTTAACCACCTCTCTTGCGTGGGAAGAAACCTCTGCAACGAGCTTGGCCACCTCCTCTTCCCGAATGGGTCGGAAAGAGAGCACCCTCTTCGGGCTCAGCAGCTCCATCACGCAGATCTTACGAAGCTGGCGTGCGTAGTCTCCATATGGCACGAACACCATGTTAGTATAGTTGTAGAAGAGGATGTCTCCCCCAACGGGTTGAGGCCTCGATGCGAAGTGCAGGTCATGGGTTTTCATGACCTCTCGAGCCATTTCTGGGGAGGACATGACAATGGCGCAGACTTGGCCGAGCTGGAGGTGCATGATGGGACCATATTTCTTGGCCAGCTCTGTGATGGTTTGGTGAGGCAGCAAAGGCCCAGCAAAGTTGTGAAGGTTGCCTATGATGGGTAGCTTCCTTGGTCCCGGAGGCAGCTTCTTGCTCCTGGATTTGGTCCATAGCACCAATAACACCAACAGAAAGGAGAGGGAGGTGAACAAAATTGGGAGTGACTCCATATTAATTCAGAGGAATTAATATAGAGCGCTAGCTAGCTAGCAACTAAGTATGGTGATGAGCTTAGTTTAGGAGAAACGGATAGAGAGAAGTGAAGATTGCTCCTTTTGAAATCATTCCACGTATTTATATCCGATTCTCAGGCGTGATTTTTCTAAGAACGACAACTTAGTTAAATTAAAGGAAGGTTCCTCAGATTTTCTTGGGTAAAATTTATATTTGGTCCCTTAACTATTCAGTTTGTCCTAAACTGATCCCCTAACTCTAAAAGTGTCTATTGAGGTCCCTTAACTCAAGTGGTGTGTCTAATTTGAGTCCCATCCGTCAATTGAGCCGTTATTTTAGATGAAACTTGCCCATGTGGCACCTATAATGCCATGTGGCACTCATAATGCCACGTGGCTTCCTCTTTAATTGAAATAGGTAATTATTTTGTATAGAAATAAAAAAATTAAACCTAAATTGACACAAACACAAAATCTTGTGGCTTAAAACATGGATTAGCCTCAATTGTTAGATTAACTCGTTGTAGACGATGGTCTTAGATTCGACGGCAGGGGAAGATGGACGGAGATGGTGAACGGAGACGAAGATGGACGGGACGGAGGCGGACCACTGGAGATGGTGAACGGAGACAAAATCGGGACGGAGATGGTGATAGAGGAGAAAATCGTGACGGAAGACGAATCGCGACGGAGGAGGAAATCGCAAAGGAAGACGAATCGCGACGGAGGAGGAAATCGTAAAAGAAGACGAATCGCGACGGAGATGGTAACGGAGGAGGAAATCATGATGGAAGACGCATCGCAACAGAGGAGGAAATCGCAAAGGAAGACGAATCGCGACGGAGAAGGAAATCACAACGGAAGTCGCATCGCGACGGAGGAGGAAATCGCAAAGGAAGACGAATCGCGACGGAGATGGTGACGGAAGAGGAAATCGCAACGGAAGACGAATCGCGATCAAGGATGAAATCACAAAGGAAGACGAATCATGACGGAGGAGGAAATCGTGACGGAAGAAAGAGACGATGAACTAAATCGCGACAGTGATGAAGATGGTGAACTAAATTACAATGGTAACGGAGACGGAATCGGTGATGGAAAGAACCACCGGTGAGAAAAAGAGAGGAGAGAGATCCACCGGTGAGAAAAAGAGAGGAGAGAGATCCACCGGCGAAAGTGTTGGGCTATTTACATTTGAAGTCCTATGGTTATTTATTTGTGTCAATTTTAACTCGAATTTTTTCATTTCTATACAAAATAATCACCTATTTCAATTAAAGAGGAAGCCACGTGGCATTATGGGTGCCACACAGCCAAGTTCATCCAAAATAACGGCTCAATTGACGGATGGGACTCAAATTGGACACGCCACTTGAGTTAAGGGGCCTTAATAGGCACTTTTAGAGTTAAAAGACCAGTTTAGGACAAACTGAATAGTTAAGGGACCAAATTTGGATTTTATGCGATTTTCTTTGTTATTGTTATTATTTATTTGGAAGTCAAGATTGGTGCCGTTAATTTGTCTACTCATTGGAGACTCATTAATACTTATTTAGAAGTAAAAATTATATTCATGTCCTATATATATAATTGACATATAGTTTACAAAAGGCTGCAATGTCTAGTTAAATATACACTTCCCCCCCACTACTTCTTGAAATAATTTTATCCCACAATATTGAAAAACTATTAACACAAATAAAGGAAAAAAACTGGTTTTTACATTTTAGTTATCCACTATCTTTCAAAATAGAATTCCAAAAGTTGTTCCGTATGATATAGACAATGTAAAAACAAAAAAAAATGTCTCCTCCATCCCAAAAGTATTGAAATATATTCAATTTTTATAAAGTTTTTAACATATAATTTACCTTATTATTACCTTTATTTAAAATCTCACTAGAATCTTTTATTTTTAATCCTCTTTAAAACTCTCATTACACAAAATCCCAAAAGAAAATTTTTTTTCTTTAATTATCATTTAAACTCTAATTACTACCATAACTCAAGAAGGAATTTTTAAAAAAATTTTAATTCAAGTGAGAAAAAAAATCATAAATTATACATTTTAATCTCTGTACCTAAAGATATACATCATCCTTTATAGGATGGAGAAAGTAATAATAATAATAAATAAATAAATACTTGAGGTAAAGTGCCTGTTTTAGAAACTATAGGGGGCAAACTATATTTTTTAACAAACATTCGGAGCTTTTAGTACTTTAGTAGTGATTTAACGCATGGTTCTTGAGATACACTCGAGGTAGCAGATAGACCGCCTGGAACTATCAGACAAAAATAAAAATGGACAGAGATATATCTCACAAAGAGAATGTTAAATATAAAAAGATAATAAAGGAGGATGAGGTCGAGAGCTGGCCAAACTACAGGTACAGTTGCTCATGCCAAATCCACCCAACACCAAAAGCATAAGATTAGAGTTTATATGGATTAAAAGTATAAATTGTATTTAAAATTTTATCATCTGAAATTTATAATGTTTTGCCTAAAATAAAACTTATTATAAACTAATTTTAGGAGCATTTTTTCCGATCACAATATTCACATGAAAACGGGGGGTATCTGTGCTTTTCATATAATAAATTCTGCTTTTACATAGTTCATTTGTCGTTGATTGTATGCTTCACTTGTGCACGTAAATTAAGAAAGAATAAGAAATTTTTTTATCTTTTCACTTTTATCCTTCAATTTTACATATAAATTAAGAAATATGAGAAAAAATAAATTTTTAAATTATGATTTTAGAGATGATATAATTAATATACTAATATTAGAAAATTTAGTAAACTAAAAATTTGAAATGACAAAATAATAAATGATGTGAGATAGGCCTGAAGTATAGCAGTTAAAAATAGGCTTGGGAGTATAGAAGTAAAAAATTCTTCAAAAACATCAAAAGCACATGTACAATAAATAAATTATTTTATTATGTGGAAAATTGACCAGTATACTGTTTTCTATTTTTAATAGGTCGAGGCGGTTCTCTTTTTAGTCAAGGAAAGTTGCGTTGACGCAGTACACTTGCGACACCGTAACGACTTATATCCACTTTCGAGGCATGAATGAACAACAAATCAAAATAGAAAAGTAAACTAATTATATTCTTTCGCTGCCAAATAAGACTAAGATAGTTTTTTTTTTTTTTTGTATCAGAATCAAATAAATGAATTAAATAGTAGAAAAAGAGAAGCAATAACTTCATGAGCCAGAGAAATATGCTATCGAAGTACAACAATCACCTAGCAGTGATCCAACATCTCCATATTAACTACAATTTGATGGATCAAACTTACCAAATACGTGCAAATGTTTTGATCCTTGTAAAACAGCTAAAACCTTTGACCAATCAGTAGGAATAGTGATATCAGAAAAAGATAATTGAGCAGCGGGCTGTACTGCTCCAACAATCACAATAATTTTAGCTTCTAAAGAAAAGAACATCGCTCCTAGATACATCCTTCTTAAACCTGAAGAGAGGCATTGGATTCCATCCATTGGAAGGCCACAACATGAAGACTTAAGGATCTTCACCGAAGTCTATCAACAATGAAGATTGTAGGATTAACATAAGGGGAAAGAAGCCTCCTAGTACCCCAAGAATGGCACAGGAGATGCAGGGGATTAGACATAAATCTACCATAGTATGACAGATAATCTCTAGACATAGTAAGATGCACTGAAACAAAACATCCTTTCTGGCTGTAATTGATTGAGGAAGAAATGACGTATTATAGAAAATACACCTATTTCTTCCTAACCATAAGGTAGAAACTAGGAAAGAAAACCAGTCCTGCTTTCCGTTGCTTTGAGATACTAATATAAAATATAATCACTCCTCCATGGAATTGAAAACTAAATATACTTAGATAGAATTGTAACTTTTTTAAATAGTACTTCCTCTGTCCCATTTTACTTAAAACAAATTTTTTTATGTCCAAAAAATGTTGAAACATTTCTTCTGTTGGAAAATTTTAAATAATCAATTTACCATTTTGCCCACATTTAAACTCTCAATACACAAAACCCAATAATTTTTTTTTAATCTCCACTCAATCTCTCATTGCACAAAACCCCAAAAAGAATATTTTTTTTAATCATTATTTAAACTCTCACTACAAAAAAAAAACATAAATTACATATACCTTAATCTCCGTATCCATATTTTCTTACTTTGCATATGTGATAGAATCTGATTCACTCAACTGAAACTTAATTAAATATAATATTCAATACACTTCAATATAGCAGGAATTTTTTGCTAACCGGTTCACAGGAACATAACTTCCATGAACTAAACTATGATTTCAGTAGTATAACTCTTTGAAATTAAAGCCAGTGGTGGATTTAGAATATTTTTAAAGTGAAGTTTATATATAAGCCTAAGTTACAATTCGTTCTAAAATTTGAATTGATCAAAAGCTAAATTTTAAATTATAAAACAACTATTTAAAGAGAATATATCTCCTATAACCATACTCTTATAAATTTTTTAGCATTAAAAAAACATATGACCAACGAAAATTTATTTGAATTAATTTCTAATTGTATACATAGAAATAAATATTATTTTAAGCAACCTTTAGTTTTCATTTGAAGTAAGTTATTAAATTTTATTTATTTTCAAAATAAAGTACTTCTATAGTCACTAAATATTTATGCTTTACATTTAAATTTAAGTTGAATAAGTTTTAAAATTATTTAGAAACTTTAAAAATGAATTTCAAAGAGAAATAGTATTCTTGCTTTCATGAGTAAAACATTAGATATTTAGTTAATTTTTTGAACAAATCAAACAAATCAAAGGGTGGCATCCGACTTTTCAATGTGGATTGCTTATAATACTGGTCGGTCGTCGAAACCGCAAAAAATAATTTTGGTATCCCTAACAACTCAGAATAAATAAATTTGTAGTTTAGCAGTAAAAACCATGTCGAATCCCAAAGGAAATTTTTTTACTGAAAGCTTGCTGTCAGAAAACTGAAATAAAATGTTGAGGGATTTTCTTGAATTAAAAGTTGAAATAAATTAACTGTAGAATCAAATCGAAATTAACCAATACTAAAAACGCTCAATTCAGGGTTGATTATCCATTCCAATCACGCAGTCGATCATCGAAAGAAAATATTTCTTCAATTCAAGTAAATAAACAGGACTCTCTTTAAAGCTAAAAAAAACCCTAAGAATTCAGCAGTAAAATTAACCAGAAAAAGTTTCAGATTAATTTCTTAATTTTGAGTAACAAGATATTGAAAAGCAATTACTAATAAACCCAAAATTAGCATTAAGAACAATGAACAAAAGTTTATTCCAGGCAATAATCCAAAAGCTTGAAAAATTTAACCTGTCTTACTTCTCCGTATAAACTAACCAGAAATAAAAGTAATCTCCAATCCATTCATTTGCTTCTAATTGAATTCTTCACCTAAACGGTTGAAAGAAAATCAAGCAAATTTACAATCACATAACCAATCCAACAAGCGAGAACATGAAAATTAATTGCAATAAATCTGAACAACAAAAAAGTAAATACTTGAATTTAAAGAGCATTTAAGCAAGTAAAATTGATCATCATAATCAGTATTGGTGATGAAAATCGTCCCTAAAACTGAACCAGAAAATTACTCAGATATGATTGAAAGAAAAAAAAACAACGAACAGTAATAATGAACAAAAAGAACTAAAAAGCGAAAAGGAGAGATGGATCTTAGAGCCTCCGGCGGGCGCGAGCTTTTAAACGAAAAGATCAAAAACCTATGGCTAAACTCAGAAAAACTCCCTAAACTTTCTACATTGTTACAAAAGTACCCTAAACAAATAAAAAGATTCAAAATAATTATAAGGTTTCAAAGTTGTCAGCCAAACAATGCTCCAGAATAGCAACAGCAACTTCAAGCTGATATTCAACCTTGATGCAGCCATTATTTCTCAAAAATCAAAGCATAAAAGTTGCAAATCTATTTTTTAACTTCGAAACGACACCTGAATCACATAAAATGGACATTTACAACCAAAGATATGCCCAAAATACCGCAATTGCTTCTGAAACGGCGGTGACTCGCAAATCGTGACTTTGAAGCTGAATTTGACCCTTTTAACGTACAAACTGGGTTTCATAGTTTGCATATGAATTGTAGCTCCAGATGTTAGCTTTCCAATAAATCAAAAATTACTCTATTCGGATCTCTGTAGCTCAAGAAATGAGTTTTCTACCAGAATATCGCCAATCTGTTAGAATCCTGAAAGAACACAAGTAAATTAAAACTTGTAAAATGGCAAATCAAATCCACTTTCAATCAATTGAGTCCAGATATGTTATATGCTACAAAACATACTCAAAATATATCTTTAAGGTTCAAAACATATTAAAATATACTAAATATGAGAGAAATAATAATAATAAATATAAACTTATCAAATACTTTTTCTATTTTTTAAGAATAAAATAATTCAAACATAGAAGGTTTATAATCTAAAAAAAGAATAAATAAAAAATGACTTATTTATTTAATAACACTTACACTTCTATTAGGGATTGACATGGTTTTATTTGAAACTTTGAACTTATCTTGATTTATGAAGTTTAATAATTATAGGATGACTCGTAATTTGGGGGATAATTAGATCAATTAAGTAAAATACATGAGCTAATGTTGCATGTAAGCCATAATTTTAAGATAAGAGAAAATAATGACAAAAAAAAAGTTTTTAATGAGTGACTTAAATTTTTATTTCACCAATTTTCTGTAAAAATATTAATATATTTATTTTTTTTCTTTCTAAATTTTTATTTAAAATAATGAGGTCCAATAGAAAATTAAAAATAAGTCCATACATAATTTTATACACTTTTTACCTGCGTTTTTCCAAATAAAAGTGGATGGATACCACTTTGTTAAATATAAATCCGCCCCTGAATAAAGTACTGTCCAATCGGGCGGCGCCGCTTGCTCTCCGTCTAATCTCTTTTGTCAAGCTTCATTTTATTTTAAAATACGTACACCAACTTCCGACTTTGTTAATTGTTGAAATATTTTTTTATGATTCTTTTTTTCGCTATTCTTGGGCGCATAATTCTAAATGTCATACTTCATTCCGCCGTATGATTAAATTGCTGAATGCCACCTTCAGGTTCAAATTAATACTACCTCGTCTTGCAAAACTTTTCTCTTTATTATTTACAGTAATTAATTTATAATTTTTTAATAAATTTTTTATATAAATATAAATATTTTATATAAAAATAGTACTATAAGGACTCTATTTTATAAATAAATTTTTTTTAAATTTTTTATAATACAAATTAATATAAATATATTTAAGTTAAGCTTTAGTAAAAAAAAAAAAAAAGTAAAAGGAACAACCTTTATAAAATGGATGAAGTATTAATTTGTGAAAATTTTTTATGTCTTGCTAGAGTATTTAGAAAGTTTGCCCTTAATTAGTTACATTATTGTAGGCATGTTTCTTTCAAATATACCATAAAAAAGTAAACTATAAAAACCCGTGGATTAGATGAAATTACAGATTTTACCGGGTGAAGTAATTAGAGCAATAAGTTTGTCATTTGTACTAGATTGTTTTAATACCCCAAAATTAAAGCAAATCATTCTTTTTGGATTATGACTCTCTTTGTTAGTTAAGTGGCTGCTTATGCGATGTCAATCAATTTTGGTCTTAAAGAGAAGGCTTACAAATGGCCCTGAACTTGTCTAACTCAAGCGAGTTAGTCCAAAACTCAATACTTAGTTAAAATTAGTCCTCAACTTTGCAAAACTTGGTGGGTTAGTCCATTGTATACTATTGTTGTATGACGTGGCTATGTGCTGTTAGTGTGGCGTTGACAAATGACCCCTAAACATGATGCAGCAGTGGCTATGGGTATATAGTGAGGTGGCTGTTGGTGCTTGTGTGGAATTTAATTTAGGAAGGAAGGTAATATTGGTCAATGTGAGACTTTAAATTGTGAAAATTATATATTAAAATTACATAATATTTTACATATTAAAGTATTTACCTATATACATATGATTTCAAATTTTCATTATTTTTGAGAAAATAACTACTTCAGATACCAAAGTAATTTACTACAATAAGTATACAGGTAAATTTTATGGAGTCACTATCGTTTAATCTATAAGGATAGCTAATCTATTTAAGATGAAATAAAAAAATAAAATTAGATATATGGTGCCCCATGAAAATTATCCTTAATGTAATCTTCAATTTATCTGCTTTTTAACTTTGGTAAAATATACTATTAGAATATACAACTAACACTGAAAAAATTAATCTCTTTCAATATCCATAAATTATGTGAGTTAAATTTCACCCCAAATTTTTGATTATTCTCTCATTCTAAGCTAATTGAAAACATTTTAATCTGCTCCCCACTAGGTGCAATTCATTAACACAACCAAAAGTTGTTACACAATAAGTGCAAATATTATGCATAACGACTATTTTATATATAGGAAAAATTGATCATGCAAAATTTTTTTAATTGTAAAACATTCATTTCCCGCTTCAAATTTCTTTAAGGAAAATTACTAGACATTTTAAAATAATTTCAAAAAACTGATTTTATATATGAACAATTAGTCTACGTTAATAAATTTCATCCAATAAGAGATTAACATGAAATATTTTTAACTTGCATAAAATATAGTACCCTTTCTTTTTTCCTTCATCGTCACCTAAGCAAATAATAGCCACCTCATTCACGGTCCACAGCCACATCAACTAACAACAATATGAAATGGACTAACTCGCTAGTAATAGTTTGAATATCAATTATAACTTTAACTGAGTACTGAGTTACAGACTAACTCATTCAAGTTAGTCAAGTTTAGGAGCCATTTGTATAGTTAGGTCTAAAAAGAAGCTTATTTACCAGAAGAAAAACAATGTTGTAGCAACTTGCACCCACCTATTTAGGGACTAGCAGCTAGCGGCAACTGCTTTAACATCTCTTTTATCAGTTGCTTTATATTCTTCTGAGACATGTCATTGTCACTTTTTTCAAAAAATAAAAATGAGATAGAGGTAGTATTATTTTTGTAAATCCAAATGAAACCTAGTTTGTTAGCGTCGAACAAGTCAAAACATGTGTAATAACATAAGAGCATGAAGGGACTGAAGTAGGCGAAGCAATTGTTAAAGTAGCTGCCACTAGCACTCACCTTTAAAATTTTATATTTTGTGCCATATGATAAGTGGAAAAGGACATATTACCTAAATGTGATTAAAGTTATTATTGATATTCAAACTATTATTAGGCAATTTAAATTTAGTGAGTGAGATACATAGTACACAATTTAAATTAAAATTTGAAGAATAAAGACGAATTTATTTTAACTTAAGTCAACTAATTTATTTTTATTTTTATATATTTTTTACCTAAAATCAATTTCATTTGAAATTTAATATTATGTAGTTGTAAGAATCCATTTTAAAGTAAACTATCATAATGTTGTTAAATTTTTATGAATTTTTTTTAACATCTTAAACTAAAAATAAAAAAAAAAAGTTAATAAGATTACAAAAATTATATTTTTAATGGATTATTGCAACTACATAATATTAAATTCGAATTAAAATTAATTCTGAATAAAAAATATATAAAAATAAAAATAAATTATTTTAAAATTAATTGACTTAAACTAAAAAATGAACGGGGTGTAAGATTCACGAGAAATTGATAAGAAAGGTCTGAGTTCAACATCACATGGATCAGGCTGTGCTAGATCCCAAAGTGTATCCATGTCTGATGGGCTTGAATGGGGCCACTACAAAGGACAAGCACAATTACATCTTACTTAAGCCTAATCTCTCGCAAGCCCAGTATAGAGTTCTAAGCCGAATCGATATATCCATGCACCGGGGAGGCTTCTCACCTATATTTTCATGCGACTAATTCTATATGTACTTCTATTGCCAATGTCAGAGTTGGAACCATTTGCTTCTCAGAGATGGTAAAACAATCTCAATTTCGTACACACTTCTATTGCTATGTCAAAATTGGAACCATCTCTTTCTCAAAGATGGTACAACAATCCCAAGTGAATGAACATGGCTCCGGTAGCTCCTGCTGCCTTGTTCGGGTCATTTTGAGCCAGTTGCTCGACTCTGATAAAACTTGTCGAAGAAACAGACCCTCATCTTATCCTCTGAAACATCGATTTCCTCGACTGGCCGAAAACGAACAACCAGTAGCAGACATGCATTTCAACTCGGAAAGATAACAGCATTTGGTAAGGGTTAGAAACAGTATATCCATCACACGGGATCCACTTATCTTAAAGGACAAGGATAGTAGCAGCATAGCACTAAATTTATCTCCTGAAGCTCAGTGTCTTCTCAGAAAAGT
Organism: Aquilaria yunnanensis; assembly: GCA_039654915.1. Classification (NCBI taxonomy): domain Eukaryota; kingdom Viridiplantae; phylum Streptophyta; class Magnoliopsida; order Malvales; family Thymelaeaceae; genus Aquilaria; species Aquilaria yunnanensis. Next base: position 97,095,768 of record CM077597.1, read on the forward strand.
TAAAACCAAAACTAGTCATTCAAATTAAGCCAAAAATCAATATACTATGGCAAAACAAAGTCATAATGAAACTAGTAAAACTACAAATGACATAGCCAGACCACTCAGTTATATGGGAAGTACGATCTAACAGCAAGCCTAGAAATCTATCAAGCATAATGGGATTCTCCTTTCCTCAAAAAAACCTAGCGGATTTCCAAATGCAACATTCCTTGACTACTTGATCAAGAGAGTGGAGCCCTACAAATTGTGATCCTTCTTTTCATTTTCTGGACCCTCTTAGCTGAGGTTTGTCCCTTCCGAAACTACTCTCAACTCCTCCAAAACTAACAGAGTCATGAACTATAAGCTAACATAAAAAGGAGGAGCAGGAGGGGGAAAGAGAAACGAAGAAATCATAGAAGAGAGAGAAGAGGCTTACTGCTGAGAATAAGAACGAACAAAATGCAAAAGGGCAGCCATAGATAGGAGCAGAGAGAGAGAGACGTGTAAGAGGAATGTTATTATGCAGACCATTCTAGAAACAGAGTATTTTGAATCTGGAATTGCAGCTTTAAGCTGTCAAAGATCATCATGCAAGCAGCTAAGGAAAGATGCACCTTGCAGAACAGATGGACACTCCTAAAGGCATATGGATTAAAAATAGTCTCCTGCAAGAAAATGATCAACCAAAACACAAAAATTGATGCCATGAGCAAGTCATAACCTAACACAGCATCTAGCCTAGTACTGAAATACTAGAATAGAAGAGTGTGAAGTTTTGGATTAGAAGCTTCATTGTTATGGCATAGCTAGAGATGTTTTGACACCATTTCTTGGGGCTCATAAATCTCCATGCAGCTACAGCTCTTAAATAATATGAGCATTCCCACATTCCCATCTAAGGGCCAATTTGTTTTAACTTAAGCCAACTTAATTCAAAACAATTTATTTTTATGTTTACATCTTTTTTGCTTGAAACCAATTTTATCTGAAAGTCAATATTATTTAGGTGAAATAATCCATTGATTGTAAAATTTTTATAATACTATTAATTTTTTATGAATTTTTCTTTTTTAAATATTAAAAAAGAAAATTTCATAGAAATTTAATAATATGATAAAAATTTTGTTTTAAATGGATTATTACACCTATATAAATATTGGCTTTCAAATGAAATTGGTTCTAGGTGAAAAAGATTTAAAACCATTTTAGATTAAGTTGACTTAAGTTAAAACGAATTGGGTGTAAAAGTGGTCTACAGAACATTAAAAAACAGATTTTCTAACAGTAGATCCTCAAGACTAAATTCTCAACCCAAATGACAAAAAATTGAAGTGAAATTCAAAATAAAAATAAAAACGAGTCAGTAACATAGAAGCCAGTAATTGCATACAATTTTAGCAGCAAGAAAATTGTAGCAACAAGTGATCAGTGAAAAATAAAAAAGAAAAAGAGGACAAGCAAACAAACAATCGACAAAAGCATTTTGCCTAAAAAACAAAACGAATCAATGAAAACTAGACAAATACAAAGTCAAGCATGGGGATCAATCAAGATGCTAGGCAGCTCCTCCCCAGAAGGGGACCGGGGAGCAGTGGCAATGAACCAGCCAATTTTAACACCAAAGGAATACAAATTTACTAGCTACCGTCAGTGTTCTTTACAAGCATGGAACAATAAGAGGAGGGGGATGAACAAGGGACAAGAACAGAGATGACCAGGTGCTCCAAATAGCTTGCCAAGGGAAAGTAAAATAGTAGGTAGATTAAAAACAGACCTTCATCTTATACAAAATGATTCTGCCTATCGTCCAAGAAATTGATTCGTTTACACACTTTCATATCAATATATACATTTTGGGACAGAAACGGTACTGTTAAAATGCAAGGACAATAGCAGTACAGCGCCAAACTTCTCCTGAAGCTATCCTCTGCTAAGAAAACACTGCTTATATTTCAAAAGAAAGTTCCTCAGCTGCAAAATACAGCAGCCCATATCGATTATAACTTGTAACAGAACAGTATAACCAAGTCCTGCTTGGTGTGTGGCAAAGTGTTTCTATCATCTATTAGCTACAAACTCGACCAGGAGAACTTCGATTCTCACCCACGACAAAAACATAAAAGCCCGTTGTTGATACAGTCAACTCAACCCAACTCGGGAAAACCAAGCTAGTTGGTTGGGGAACTAAACGTACAACCATAATCCGTCAAAAACATACGGGAAACAAGATAAGTTGTACCTCTAAATGACATAATCAGACCACTCAGTTATATGTGAAGTATGATCCATAGTAAGACTTGGAATCTTATCAAGCATAATAGGATTTTCCTTTCCTCCAACCAGCCTAGCTGGATTCCCAACTGCAGTAGTCCGCGGAGGCACTTCCTTCAACACCACGGAACCAGCACCGATCTTTGCCCCTTCACCAATTCTTATATTCCCCAAGATACAAGTCCCAGCACCAATCAAAACGCCATCACCAATCTTCGGATGCCTGTCTCCAGATGCCTTGCCAGTACCCCCTAAAGTCACACTGTGCAAGATTGACACATTGTTCCCAATCACAGCAGTCTCTCCAACAACCAGACCGGTAGCATGATCGAGCAATATGCCCCGTCCAATCTTTGCCCCGGGATGGATATCCACAGCAAAAGCCTCAGAAATCCTATTTTGAATCACAAAGGCCATAGCTTCCCTCCCTTGTGACCAGAGCTTGTGAGCTATCCTATGAGCTTGGATTGCTAGAAAGCCTTTGAAGTTCAGAAAGCAACGAACATAGCTTGTGCAAGCCGCATCCCTCTCTTTGACCGCCCTTAAATCTTCCTCCACAGCGCTGATTATATCTCCGTCGTTTTCGAGGACCCTCATAAAAATCTCGAAAAGGGTTCCGCTGGGGAGGCTGGGATTGCTCAGCTTGATCGATAGATGATTCGCCAGAGCAGCTCCTAGAGATCGTTGAGACAGGACCGAGTTATGATAATAATTGGACAAGACGGGCTCTTTCTCTACATCCGATTGGGCTTCATCCACCATTTTCAGCCACAAATCCCTCGTTTCTTCTTCCTTGCCGAGAAGATCATCACCGATCGAACCTGAGTGCGTCGTCTCGCTACGATTCCTGCAGATGGGTCGGAACAATTTCGCACAATTGTAGGCGCGGTCGTCGATTTGAGGCCTGTATGGTTTTTGGGAAAGATGGGAGGTGTCTGTTCTAGAAGCATCGACGCAAGTAGCCATGGATTTGGAGAGATTGAATGTCGAGAAAATGGGAGGGAATTCTGTGGGGGAGAGAGGAGCTCGTGGAGAGAAATGGAGCAGAGTCGTCTTATATAGGGACCGTCGAACGGAGAGACAACACAAACGAGTGCCAGAAGAATCACGCAAAGTAGGACGTTTTCGCCCTTTATTGTTTTTCTCTTGATTTCTTTCTTGGCCAAGGATAGCGACTCTTTACACTAGTATTTCTTTTTTTATGTTTTTCGGTTTTTATGTCGGCAGATTATTTTCCTTTCTTTACAGTTAAGATACCCTCATGTTAAAATATTTAGGTTTGATGTGAGAATTAAGAAAGATAAAAAAGAATTTATGCTTCTTTCCACTTTTACCTTTACAAAATTAATTTTAAAAAAAAAAGAGAAAAAAGTGAATATTGAATTATAATTTTAAGATAATATGGTAAAGTAGTTTATTAACTATGAAAATGTAAAAAGATTTTGGACAACTAAAAAATAATAAATGATATAAAGAATATAAGACAGAAAAAGTATAGTACCAATATTAAAATCTATGTAGAAACTTATATTGAATTATAATTTTATTATTTTAGAAATCTCTCTTGATGTTTATAAGATTTCTTTCTAGAAACCATAAGAAAATTAAATTTTCAATTTTTACATTTTCCATAAAACTGTAATTATTATGGTCAAGTCTATGGAAACTGTGAAATTGCAAGGTTTGAACTCCTATTGACAGCACTTTTTATTTATATATCTAAACTTTTACATGCAAAAACAAAAATATTTTGTAATTCAAATATTTATGCCTATAGATCTCGAGAGATAAACCGAAAGAATAAAAAAAACAAACAAATTAGCAAGCTAATTGGATACACCAACACATTAACAAGAATCGACATACGGTTGAACTAATATACCACGATTTAAGAATAACACTTGCATGAATACTAAAAAAAATAAAAATACAGAAATAAAATAAAAAATGAAATACAAAACCCTCAATCCATTACTCAAATATTGCTTGTCATCTTTACAAATTTCATGTTCTCTTCTTTAGATTTAGCTAAATCACAATCTACTACTAAGTTAGTCAATATAATTGACGTGTACTAACAAGCTCGTCTTTCAGAATGAAATGAATCATCATAAGAAGAAGCAAATATAAAGAAAAAAAAATCAGCAATAAGAGTAATCAAGTGTTATAAAATAATATATGGACTGACTAGACTTAAACTGTGAGTTAAACTCAACTACATATACATAGTAGATTGATGAATAATGTTTAAACAGGAGGCAAAGCCGCTACAGTTACTTACTTTTTAAGTGATTAATGTTAAATATAAGAATTAATTTAAATCATTCCATACTTTTGCAAGTCATTCTTTTAGATGGAAATTTTTTTTAAATGAATCAAAATTATTTTTAAACTAATAAAGTAATTCGTTGTTTGTGATATTAAACTGAATGTCACCATAAAGTGGCAGTGAAAAACAATTTGTTGTGAATGAGCTGATTGAGAAAAAAAATGATAGTGCTTACATCTTTTATTTTATTTTATTTTTTTTCTGATGGCCATAGATTTTCGCTCTCTTTTTTATGGACATGCCGTCACCGTGACTTGCGCTCTCTTTTTTATGGACATGCCGTCACCGTGACTTGCACGCTTGTTTCAGCCTTTAGGCTCGGTCGATTTTCTTACGTGATCCATTACGTCTCATTTTGAATTGAAAGCTATTCCTAGTCCAATAAACAAATTATTTTCAACCGAAAAAGAAAAGATTTATTGCAAAATAATAAATACTACTACAAAAATTATTACTCCCTCCGTCGTGTATTGTTTGTGCAATTTATGTATGGCATGAAAATTAAAAAAATAATAAAATGATATATACTTTTTCATTTTTACCCCGAATTTACCCTTTCTCCCTCCCCACCTGCCACACCACGAAACCTTTGGGAGCCGCCTCTACCTCTCACTTGAAAACAGAAAACAGAGATCACACATTCCCCAGAATCAAACAAACAAAAGAGAAAGCAATTGGACCAAGCCTTCGAGCACGCTCCGCCTCTCCGACCTCGAGGACGAATCCAGACTAGTCTCAGCCTTCGTTTCCCTCTTTGTGTCAGAATTCAATTCCATCTTCGATCCCGACACCTCCGATTCCATCTCAGCCTTCGATTTCCTCTGTCTCGGCCTTTAATTACATCTTCAGCCTCAGTCAATGCCTTCGATCCCGCCTTGGACCTTCATGTGAAGGAAGCCGCAGCGTTGGATCTGGTGGCACCGATGGCAGCGGAGATGAATTTTGTTTCCATTGTTCAATTTCTTTCAATTTTGTTTGATTTCACAATTATTGCGTTCTTCAGCGGAGATCGAATTGGAGTTTCTGGGGTGATTATTGTGCACAAGGTTCTGATCTGCTCTCTTGGAAATCTAATTGGAAGCTGTTTGTTTAGTTTTTTGGGCTCTTGTGTTGATCTTTATGAATTCGTGCAGGGAGGGGAGTGAAAGTAAAAGAAAATAATAATATTAATAAAGAAGAGACAAACAAATAAGGATATAATTGTCACTTTACTTATTAAAAGTTGCCATAAAAAAAAATAGTGTAAAGAATTTATGACAACGAAAAAAGAAGTAGTGCAGAAAATATGAAATAGACGGAATATAACATATTTAGTTTTGATAGTTTTAAATTTTCTCAACATTTTCATATTTAACAAATTATTTTATCATGATACTCTTCAAATCATTATTTCACTTTTTTCAACTATCTTAAGTTTTTGTATAAAAATTATATCTAGTGTAACTCATTATTCCCTCGGTTTCATCTTATTTATGAAAATATCACTATGTCTTAACTAGCATTAATTATTGTCTTAACCAGCATTAATTATAGGATTATTACCACAACTTGAATAATACAACTTACGAAATGAGTATCATATTTTATGAAATGAACATTAGTTTTTATAAACTACTATAATGTCTGAATAACATTTTTGATGAAATAACATTTACAGAATAATGCATTTGTATAAATAAAGCAATACTTTATACTGAAAGGAGCAAGATTATTTATAAAACATTATTTTTTATAAAGTTAATAACATATTATAAAATACTACATTTGTATGAATAAATCAGAACAACATGTTAGCAAACCGTTTTGGCTTAACCTCAATGAACTTGTCCTTTGAGCTTAAGAAATTTGTTTCAATTTGCAGAGATTGGCTCTTTCAGAACCAAAGAAGAAAAGGAGTAATAAGTGGGAGATTTTGGGTTTTAGCCAATCTTTCCGTCTATAACGTGTGGGATTATTGTGACATCTTTGTGCCCAGCCCCACACAAGGCTGTCCTCCAACTCCAGGATCTTGCATATTCACCACAAGCCGCACAATGTGGAAAGAAATCAAGAACTACATCCAGCTAATTAATTTCAATCCCAAATTCGGTCTTGTCAATTTCAATGGAAATTCCATGACAGAGTCAAGAAGAAAAACTTAAAAAAAAAAAAGCGTGAGAATTAATGAAACAATTCTACGATGGAGCTCTTAGCTAGCTCAATAACAACAACTTTTATATCGTCAGACCCAACCAAAGGGTTGGTCTAATGAATCTAACATTTCTCGTTTTTTACCCAAAAATTTATGCTTTTTCAAATCTTATAAACTTGAAGACCATTCAAACCTAAACCATTATATTATTCTAAATGTAATTTACAAACTTGTACATAAGATTTCTAGTGGTAGAAGAATGAATTTTCATTAAATTAAAGTGATTGATGAACGATGATAGGTTAATTAATCAAGCCGCTGATGGACTCGAGGCAAGGAACATTCTTTTCGATTGCCTGAATATTCTTCCTAGACTCATCGTGAACAACGTAAACTGCCCTTCTCTATCTATCTCTTACGAGGTACGACAATAGAAAACGAAGAAAGTAATTTCATTCTAAAAAGAAAATGATCTAATACAAGTTCTTTTTTTCCCTTCTTAGACTCCACCCAATTGACTTTGAATAGTGCAAGAAATCTTAATCAAAGCAGAAGCTAACTGCTCCGTTGAGGCGTTCTTTACACTTGATCCGTTCTTATTTGGTGATTAATTAAAATCAGATAATTGACGATTAGAACCGGCATCGTATCGAATTCTGGATATGGTGGCTGCCGTGTAAGCAGACAAATAAATAAATTCCTTCCGTTCCTTCCATTTTATACAGGAATTGTTTTCTTGTATCTTACGGTATTTGCTATGCCTATGTGCATACAACCCTTCTAACTTTGAGTAATTTTTCCATAGACCAGGCTTATATCGTGCGCTATCTTTAAAAAATATAATAATTATTATTTTGATCCCGTTTCTCAGAAAAAGAAGCAATCATACCCTCATGAAATATAATAGATTTTCCTTTTTCTGCAATTTCAGGCAAACTATTTAGTTGAGTAGCATGGCTGATATTTTAATTTTGGGGGAAGCTAGGCAATGGATCAAATGCTAGCGATCCCCCTTTTCATTTTTTTTTTAAATTTTATTTTCTTGTTATTCTCTTATTCTTCTATTTCTCTCTTTATTTATTTTCATTTTTTTTCTTTGTTTAGTTTTGTTGTATATTTACCTTTTGCATTTTTATTTTCTTTATTTTTATGTTCTCATCTTTTTTCAATTTCCCCTTTTTATTTTTCTTATTTTAGTATTATTTCAAGTTTTGTCTATTGTTTTATTTCATGTTTTACTCCTTATTTTCTTAAAATATTTTTTTTCACATTTTTTTAATTAGATTTATGATATTATTCTTATTTCTTCTTGTTCTTTTATGTCATATGTCTACCTTTTTCTATTTTTTTATTCTCTACCATTTATTCTTTTGTTTTTTCGTGCTTATTTTTTCAGAATGGCATATTTGTTCTTTTAAAAGGTATTGCTTATTCTTTGAGAAGACATTGATTGTTCTTTTTTGTCTTTGTGTTTGTTCTTTTAGAAGACATTGTTTGTTTTTTATTACTTAAATATTTGTTCTTTTGATGAGGTACTGTTTGCCTTCTTTTATGATGTGTTTGTTTTCTGTTCTTTTAAAATCTTTGTTTGCTCTTCTAGAAGGGCATGCTTGTTCTTTTACATTTTCAGGCATTGCATAAATTACTTGTTCTTTTGTGTTTTGGTATTTATACTTACGGGCCTGTTTGTTCTTTTAGAAGGTAATGTTTGTTTTTTCTTGTCTACATATTTGTTCTTTTAGAATGCATTGTTTGTTCTTATACATGACCCTGTTTTTGTAAACTTCTTATTCTTTTTGTTTTCTTATGTTTGTTCGTTCAGAAGGGTATGTTTGTTCTTTTAAAATGACATGTTTGTTCTTTTAGAATGCATTGTTTGTTTTTTCTTTTACATTTTTATTTTTTGTTACTTAAGTGTTTGTTCTTATAGAAGATACTGTTTGTTCTTATACATGATTTTGTTTCTATAAAATTCTTGTTCTTTTTTCTTCTAGTGTTTGTACTTTCATAAGGGCATGTTTGTTCTTTTAGAAGACATTGTTTGTTCTTTCTTTTACATGTTTATTTTTTGTTACTTAAGTGTTTGTTCTTATAGAAGGCACTATTTGTTCTTATACATAACCTTGTTTCTATAAACGTCTTATTCTTTTGTTTTCTGGTGTTTGTTCTTTCAGAATGGTATGTTTGTTCTTTTAGAATGACATGTTTGTTCTTGTAGAATGCATTATTTGTTCTTTTTTTTACATGTTTATTTTTTGTTACTTAAATGTTTATTCTCATAGAAGGCACTATTTATTCTTACACATGACCATGTTTCTGTAAACTTCTTATTCTTTTATTTTTTGGTATTTATTCTTTTAGAAGGGTATGTTTGTTTTTTTATAAGGGCATGTTTATTCTTTTAGAAGATATTGTTTGTTCTTTCTTTTACATGTTTGTTCTTATACATGACCTTGTTTCTGTAAACTTCTTATTTTTTTTGTCTTCTGGTGTTTGTTCTTTCAGAAAAGTATGTTTGTTCTTTTAAAAGGATATATTTGTTCTTTTAAAAGACGCTGTTTGTTCTTTCTTTTACATGTTTATTTTTTGTTACTTAAGTGTTTGTTCTTATAGAAGATACTGTTTGTTCTTACACATAACCTTGTTTCTGTAAATTTCTTATTCTTTTATTTTCTGGTGTTTATTCTTTTAGAAGGTGTGTTTGTTCTTTTAGAAGGGCATATTTGTTCTTTTAGAAAATATTGTTTATTTTATTTCCTTCATGTTTGTCATTCTGAAATCAAAAGTCCATTTTTAATAAACCATCCCATTTATCCATTTTAGCAATATTCTAATTTCTTAATTTCTTTTCAACATATTTGATTAATATAGTTTGTGAGTTCTTCATTATTCTATTCCCCATAATTTTTTCCTTCTCTTATCTCTTTGAAGCAAACTTAGTGAAATTTCTAAAAATTTTATCCATTAGTAATTATCAATTAGTATTAATATTTTTATTAGCTTATCTGTCAACGTTTTACACAATTTTACTGTCATTTCACATCAACTACGGGTCTTATAATTGCTACGCAACTTGGGTGATATTCTGAAAATTTTCTAACAATAATATTCAATTACTAGTAGGAGAAAAGTTTTGGAAATTTGACCATTCCTTAAATCAAAGAAATGAGACACAAATTAAATTTTAGGGACTAAGCTGTACATAAGAAATAACTTTGGGGAGGTGGCTTACGCATGCGCTGGGCGCATAGAAGAATCAGCCTCTCACTTTTACATCCTTACCTGGCGTCGTAAAAAAATTGGATAAATAAACTAGAAAATAGATATGACGAGAAAAGGACCACAAGAAAATTAGTAAATTAAGGGTAAATGACACTAAATGTCCTTAAACTATGACCCATATTACTTATTCACCCTAAAACTATAAATTATTGCTCAATCATCTTCAAACTATCATTAATGATGCACCACTTGTCCTCCATAAGTCTTGCTATTAAAATGGGCCAAAGTTTAGCAAATGAACTAAATTTGAGTCTAAAATAAGAATTTTTAACCATGAACATGAAAACTATTGAGTTTTAAAGTTTCTGTGAGATTTGGAGGTAATAAGCTAAAATTTCAGATTTGGTGCTTTAGTAAAAGTTGTACATGAGAAGAACAGGAGTGAATCCTAGAAACACTTTAAAAATATGGAAAAATTTTACAGCCAATTTTCAAATACAATTGTCGGGAGTGGTGGTTTACAGTGGTCGATGACCGAATATCCAGATTTTCAAATTTTTTTATATGGTTGGACTCCTCTGGCTCTCTTCTATAATGTTTATTAAAGAACCAAATTTAAAACCTTAGCCTATCTTCTTCAAATCCTCATTAGAACTTTGAAACTCAAAATCTTTATTTTTTTTCCAATTTGTAGCGGATATCTAAGATTTTGGATTTAGTACTTTGCTGAATGTTGTAAATAAGAAAAAGAATAACCAAACCATATACAATATTTTTAAAATATGGAACCTGAAAATGAGAGAGATAGAGATGGTAGTCAAATTGACAAATGAGAAAAGTTTAGCATTTCTGAGGAGGGATCAAGTTTTAGAGGTTAAAATTGATATTTTTTTCTACAATTTTGAGCTGATATGACCTTTTTCTGGCTACCATAATGATTTCCATCTAAAAGGGGAAAAAATGAAATGTTTTAATTATGTCAGGAATGAAAGTGTAACAAAATGAAAGTTGGATATGAAATTCGAACAAGAATTAAAGGTTGAGGATTAGGATGCATTTAACCTGACAAGAAGAAACATAACGAAGGGACCCACAAATGGTAAAGGTAAAGTGAAGTTTGTGGAGAGAATCATCATATTTATATGAAAACTAGCTTTAATACCCGGCGTTGCCTTGAGAGTAAAAGTACAAACCAATACACTTATAATTAAAAAATAAAATGTTAAAAAAAGAAGACGAAGTAGAGCAATATACAGTTTAACAAAAAATGTTATTATTGTATGACATATTTGAGGGGGCAAACATCTATCAACAATAAAATTTAACGATAAATTTATTGAAAAAAGTACCTGCTATAATGTGTAGGTCAAACATAACTTCCTTACTACTATATTACAATTGGGCGTGGAATCTATTTGAATCACTATTCATCAACAGTATTTAGGATTCTTTTTTTTTTTTTTTCCTTCATGGGACGTGATGGTTTTGTTTTAAACAACATAACCCTTTTCATTTGGTTGTTGAGTCTTCAGCTTGTTTTACTTTTGGTGTTGGCTAAATCGCATTTTTGTCCCTAAGTTTATAATCTTCCCTGTTTTAGTACCTAAATTTCATCCATTTTATGTTTTGGTCCCTATACTTAATAACTCATGAGCTAGGTTTTTTCTAATTGCTATCTTGGTCCCCAAAATCTTTTTTTTTTCCTTTTTATATACTATCTTCAAAAGCCAGACACTGGGCACCATGATATGTTTAATTTTTTGCTAAACCATTTTTTTTACCCTGATTAGTTCAATTGTTAAACCCTTAATGCGTAAGGTTTTTCATTTCCTCTCTTGCTATCAAACTATTATGGTTATTGATGATTTATTCAAATTTCTAACATTACTTTTTTACACTATTCCTTAGTGGGTGATTATTAGGATATTCTCAAGCCTAGCAACTTGTTCAAATTTTGAAAAACAAAAACCAAAAGAAAAGTAGCTATCATTCTTTCTCTGCAAATTCCATGATTGGCTTTTGAATTATAATCAAGGACGGAGATAAAGAGAAATGGAGAAAAGCTAAATGCTTATATCATGAAGTAGCTATTATGGAATATTGACCTTGAAAAATGTTCCTCTTGTTTCATTTTCTACTCCATATAGAATAAATTTTAAAATAAGGCTATGCTGATAAAAAAAATTATAAATATCAATTTTATAAATTTATACATAAAAAATTATTAACCAGATTTTGCTCAAAATGAACTAAAAGTATCCCATACCATCAAGAAACGGCAAGGGTCAAAACGGTAGTATATAGTGAAGGCATTAGCGAGTCAATGACCACACGGATCTCTATAACTAAGATCTCTTCTTCTCTTCCATTCACGCCAGATGCTTCATTCAAACCAATGTTTAATCATTTGTTTCTTCTCTAACTGAGATCTCTTCTACTCTTCCATTCGAACTAATGTTTAATCATCTGTTTTTCCTTCTTCCATTTATTTTGATTTGTCGATGCTTATCCCAAAAAGGTGAGCTTTGAAGATCCTTCCCCTTTTGAATTATCTGTTTTTGGTTTTTTAGATTTGGGTTTTTCTTTTTGTTGTTTTAGTAGTTCTGGGTTTAGCGATTTTTTTTCTCTAACTAAGATCTCTTCTTTTCTTCCATTCAAACCAATGTTTAATCATTTGTTTCTCCTTCTTCCATGCTTCTCCTTTGACGATAACAGATAAGAAACCAAGACTTCACTAGCTTTTTTTTTTTAAGGAAAAAACCGATATTTACTAAGAGGAAAAGAGAGGAAAAATGGTGGAGTTCTTTATGTTTGGAGGCTATCAAAGCATCATTGTCGCTCATGGAAGCCGTTCATTTCGATTCCTCTATACTTAACCCAAAAGGTGAGTTTTGAAGATCCTCCCCCTATTGAATTATCCATTTTTTTTTTAAAGATTTGGGTTTTTTCCTTTTTACAGGTTTAATAGTTTTGGGTTTAGCCATTTTTTTTTGTTTTCCTTTTTCCATTTTTATATTTTGGTTTTTTTTTCGGTTAAACTTGTCCAGTGACCATAAGATCAAACTGGATCTGCAGCGATCAAGTAAAAAATGAACTTAAAAATAGAAGAATTATAATCGTGTGCCTGTGTTTTGCCCTAACCTTTCTCTATCCCAATTATTGCAGTTATCTGATTCTTTTCCTCAACAATTTGGTGGATAGCAAAGCTCTAATCTAAGAAAATTTTAGTTAACCATTTTGATTTGAACTCTTCTCTTACTCTGCAGATGATGATTCATTTGAATTATTTAAGGTGTGGCTACATGTAGGAGATGCGAAGGATGGGTATGATAAGATCGAAACGTCCAACTTCTCTTACTCTTTCGTGCTTGATTCATTGGTTGTAGCCTTTGATTCACACTTTATTTGATTTGATCACTATATAACCAGATTTTTCCTAATATTATGAGCATTATTTTTATTATTCTTTATTTCCTAATATTATGAGCATTATTATTATCATTCTTTATTTTCATCACTATAAATGCATTTTAGTTTGATCTGATCACTACAGAACTAGAATTTTTTGTTTTCAGTGACAATTGCAAAACCCTTTTTTCTTCTACGCTAGTGATACTAACTTGAAAGTAAAATTGACAGCTGTGTAACACATTTAACTTAAATTTCTATATAAAAGTGCTGGTTGAAAAAAAAACTTTCACCATTGGTGGATAGAATAGATACACTTTGAGAATTCAGCTTCAATCTTTCCCACCTATGTTTGGAGTCTTTGGGGATCTTCTTGGGATGGGTGTGGATATAGTATTTCTATAGCAGTTCTTTTACTATTAGTGATCTAGATATCTTAGTTGAAAAGATTATCCCTTTTCCCTTTTTGTTTTTGTCCAGTAAGGGTTATTGAATGCTATTATTTGGTAAGTTTCTCTGTGGTTTTTGTGTTGCTAAACTACATAAGTTATACTAATTTAAAATATCATAATGCAAAAAATAATAAGCTGTAAACTTTAGTCCATACTTATCCTTCATTGTTGTATAACACAACTATAATACTAAAAGTATGAGAAAGACTAATGTTTTATTGCACTAACAGCATATATACGATACTGAAATGTAAGACCTAAGGTAAATATATGTTTTAATCAATAACTATCATATTAGTTCCTCCTCCATGAGCCACATCTGAGATTGGTTTCTGTAGGTTCCTCTTCTGCTTCTTTAATTTTGCATTCTCTTTCTCCAGTTTTCTTTTCTCCCATAATAACCTCATGTTCTGGTTGTTAGATGAATTTAAATTAACCACCAACCTTTCAAGGTCTTCATAGTTTGCATCGATTATATCTATCTCATAAATAGACATGATTTCTCTAACTGTAACCAGACCAGCACTTTCATTTGCCTCTTTTATTGTTGTCTTTGATTTAGTGCTCCTAAATTGTTGAATTTTTTTTCCCCACCAACCTTGCATTCTACTTCAACACAGCCATTGTACAGGCCATCCAATGTGTGTTTAAAATGATATATAGGATTAGGCATATTCTATTGTTTAATGATTGAGTGAAGTAGTTAGACAAATGATATGCTTATGTCATCCATATTATGCAATAATGAATGATTAGAATTAAAATACTATTTCAGATTTATATGGGATTTTAATGTTGATTGCAGGAGGTTGCTTATTAGGAAACTCTTCATTAAGTTGTATATATCATGAAGGAGGGTGGTACGCATACCTAAACCCCACTTTGTATGTTTCAATATTATTGAGTAAGATTTAAACTACTTCATTAAAACACTAAAAAAAGCTATATTTCAAATTTATATGGGATTTTAATGTTGATTGTAGGAGGTTGCTTATTGGGAAATTGTTCATTAAGTTGTATATTTCATGAAGGAGGGTGGTACGAATACCTAAATCCCATTCTATATGTTTCAATATTTATTGAGTAAGATTTAAACGTCTGTTAAATTTTATATAAACTAGATACTATTGTAATATTACATATGTTAGAACTTATATTGGCTGTAGTTTCAGATTTAATTATTGACAACAATATTGGGTAAATTAAATTCATTTGTTTATTGTGTGCTTGTTTTATAATCATATTGTGATAGGCAAAAAAGACATATAACCAACATGGATCTAGTAGATCAAACAACAAACTTTATGTACATGATGAGCAGAACATAGTCGATTGGTATAATAAATATGGTACCTTAGAACTGGGTTGGTTAGATCTGGTCCCGTTAATGCTAGAAATAAGTTATGTAAAAATGATGTAGTATTAGCTGGGAACAAAAGTAAACCGGATCAATATTGCATAACATGACAAAAATTTCAATAAAATAAAAGGAAGAAGGCTTGCCTAGTAATGGAGAATTATGTTCCAAATGATGACACAATGTAGTTAGTGTACATATAATAGATTGATAGAAATAGTATAAGATGGCATAGTAAAATCTTAGTTAGAATTTCGGTCGATTGAAAGCATCAGTATTTGTGAATATATATTAATGGAATATGATCACTAAATTGCTTACCTCACTTTAATTTTTGGCTTTTGCGTCAAGTTTTAGCAGTCTCACCTTGAGATTTTCGTTAAGAACATCAGTTGTAAAGGCTCTTCTACTATTTCCTCTACATTTAATGTTAAGGTAAGTAAATCCCAAGTTATTTATTCAAATAAGTTTTTTTAAGCAAGCAAAAGTAAGCCAAGTAAGGTTAAATTGAGTTCCAAAGAGTAATTGGCACATAAGGGGTAAAAAGGGTAAAATGGTAATTTTAGCCCAAGCCAATGGCATGACCGTAATTTTGGTAAAATTAGGTTCATGCAAGTATTTTGAGCTAGTTGATTTAAGACCATAAATGTTTATAGCCATTTGAACCAAAAGCAAAAGTTAAGGGTGAAAAATGCTCTAAGTGAGAAATTGAGCTATTATGTTTTATAATGGCTTAAGCGGCTTAAAGGCAAAGTGTTTGGGTAAGAAAAAACTTTCTTTGGGACCAAGCAGTGATGGAGTAGGGAGTGTTTAAGTGGCCTAAGTGATTCAAAGTTAAGTTTTGGGGCCAAGGTGACAAGTGGAAGAAAGTTGGGCTAAGTTGGTTATAAATGGAGGAGATAGAACTATTCATCATCTCCCCCATCCACCATTTTCATAATTCTCCTTCCTCCACTTCTCTCTACCTCTAAACCTCCCAAATCACTCAAGTTTCCATGGAAATCAAAGATCTCAAAGCCATCCCAACAAGCCTGTAACTCATTTTTGGTGGAATTGGTGCATTTGGAGTTGTTCTTGCAAGTTTTTTGTTCAAACCCAAAGGTAAACGTCATTGATTCTTATGGGTTAGTTCTAAACTTGTTAAATGGTTAGAAATGGCGTTAAATTTGTGCTATTGGTGTCCAATTTGGTTGATTTTGAGCTTGGAACTCAAAGGAACTCGTTGGAGCTCGAATGTACTCATTGTTTGTTTCTTGCTTTCAAGATGATTTGAGGTAAGGGATTTAAGTTAATTCAACTCAAATAATGCATAGACACATAGTATTATGAGTGGAAATGAAGTAGAAACAAGACCCATGTGAATTGGACTTGGGATGGAAAAGTTTGAGCAAGTTTCATGCAAGTTCGCACACTATTGCGAAATGTTATAATGCATTGGCGATGCCATTTGGCGATGCGTTGCCGTTGGATGTCAGGATTCCAGAACGTTGATGCCTTTGGCAACGCGTCGCCGACGGCGTTGCCAAGGCATTAGTCCCTTAAACTCGAGGCATTATAAGAATGTCTCAAACTCTCGGTTATCATCCCTAAGCTAATTTAAGATATTTTGTAGCCTCGGTTGGGTCTAGAACTCATTCCTAAGTTGGGAAATTATGCATTATTTAGGTGGTAGCTAAGTAGTGTGGTTAAATAAGGGTAAGAAATGGTGGTTAAGGAATTTAAAAGTGCTTAAGTTGCTAAGGTAGCACTAAGGGGCTTAAGGCAGATTTCATATTCTTTGTTGGCCGAGTAGAAGGTCATAGACCTTTGGGCAATAAAAAGGAAATCTAATAGGATCCCAACCAAACTTTATGGTTTGGTAAGTAAGCCACTAAGGAACCTTGAGCTAAGCTCGAAGAGCTTGGTAAGTTGAACCACATAAGGCAACTACCCTACATAATAAGTTAAGGGAAGAGACGGGTAAAGAGGGAGTAAGTGGTGACTTACTCTAAGTAGCCCATCAAGGCGGGCAAGGTTTGAGTAAGTGTTGACTTACTTTAAGGTACTCGCAAGGGGACTTCATGGGGTTAGTTAAGTGCTAGCATAAGATATGAGGGCCAGTATCCAAGTACCCCAGCCGTAAGAGCTCACGGCAAGTCTAACACCTACAGGTGTAAGGAAGTCCAAGGTGCATATGCATGCTTATATTTCATCCATCAATCCATCCATCCGTCTATCCATCATTTACATTATTTGTTGTTCTTTTCTTGTTTTCTGATTACGCTGGTTGCTTGCTTGTTTTGTTTGAATTATATATATATGCATATATTTGTATGCTTGCATTGTTTTTCCCTACAGGTACTAAATCCCTTATTGAGTACTTTAGAATACTCACCCCTTAAATGTTGTGCAGGTATTAAGTGGACTAGTCGGGCTTAACAGTTGGTAAGAGACAACTGTTAAAGTTTAGTTTTATTGGTTTAAAGCTATTCTCTAAGTAGGAAACTCCAAGTTTCTAAGTTACTTATGGCATAAGCTAGTACTGACTAAAGTGTTTGCCTTACAATTTGAGGCTAAGTGAGTATAAGGAAAGTTTAGCTCATCACTTGAAGCTAGCTTGCTGGGGTGAAGAGCTAAGGATGGATCTTAGTATATATGAGCTGCTTCTTTTATATGTATGGTAATTTCATACATAGATCGCCTCTACTAGTGTCAATTGGTGTGTATAACACTAGGGTTACATTTGGGTGCATATGAGTTTGAGATGTATGCACATAGTTGTTACTTGAAGTTAAAACAACTAAAGTTTTATGTCTTTGTTTGTTTTGAATTATGTTTTCGTTAATTGCCGTGGCATTATTTTTAATGATATTTTAATTTAATTGTTATTGCATAGCCAGGACAATGCAAGCATATTTCCTATGCAGGGTAGGCTAAGTAACTAATTACATGTAAAGATTTAAGATACTTCACGAGTAATAACTAGCCAACTGTAACCTAAATGGGATCATAGTTTCCAAAAAGCCTACCAGTGTTAGCAATTTAGGGCACTGGGGCCCTGTTCCACTACATCAGTTCCTGCCTTACACAAGAATGCCTATGATGGACAAACATATGACTGCTCTTGTTAGATATTTACACTGACTCCAATTGCCAAAAACCCTAGCTTGAATCAATTGTCAATCTTTTTTCATAGTGATAGGATGAATCCGTGAGTGAATATTATGTAGTTCTCAGTTTGGTTAATGAAAAGGAACAGGGCACAAAGATTGCACAATTACCCCAATCAATGGTGTTTTTTACCATACAATCATTCCTTGTTTAATCCAATTTTGATTGAAAATTAATTCAATATAACAGATTGCGTGTTTTCCTTGGAAAATGATACTCAATATCAATTTATTAATTATCTATTTACATTTTCCATTTGTATAGTATATTGCCAGAACCCACAAGTTAAATATTAGAACATTAAAGGATTGAATTATTTAATACCAATCGACTATAGTTACTAACAAAATTAATAGATCATTGTACATAATAAGAAAATGTTATAAATAAAAATATTGTTAAATAATTATTAAAATAATCAATACTTTAGCCTTACAATAGTAGTGATAATAATTAAAAACTAAAATAATTATTAATAAATAACAATATTGCAAAATAATTATTAAAATTAGTATAAATTACAAAATAGCAAAATGTTGTGAAACAATTAACAAAATAATAAAAAATTAAAATAATTATTAATAAAAATTATTAATAAATAAAAATATTAGGAAATAATTATTAAAATTAGCATAACTTACAAAATAGTAAATACTGTGAAATAAAAATTAAAATAATTAATCGTTTAGAATTATAATAGTAGTAATAATAATTAAAAATAACAATTGATGTTTTATTTAAAATAATATTTTTAATTAAAATAATTTGATTCAAAATAATTTGTAAATAGTTTTTATACAAAAAAAGAAATACTTTTCAAAAAATTTGAACACGCTAATTATTTGTGCCTTCATGCTTGATTTGACCATCATTACCAACACTAGGAGGAAAGATTCTAACATCATGAATAGCCCTTCTCTTTATTCCTTTAGAGCCATTGCTATCACTTTCGGTTGAATAATCATCACCATATTATATGTCATCCATCTTCTCCCTACTTGAGTTATTCTGACCAATCTGCAAAATAAGGCAGATAGTAAGATGTCATTAGCAACAAATGCATACACATAACATCAGATTCTAAATTACATATCAAATTGCATCTAAGGGCATCTACCATCAAATTAAATTGTTTCTAACCATTTTCTGCAGCAAAGCAATGTTCTCAATGAACATATCCTTCTCGCGCTCCAAACCTTCAACACACTTCTTAAGGATCTCGTACTCTCGGATCACAATTTCACATACATCCTTGGCATATTCAATTGCACTCTGGATAGCATCACAGGCTTTCATGGCGACCAATGCAAGAAGTGATGACCAATAATTAGGGTTTGGGCTGGAGCTTATGTGCCTCAACTAGGAACAATGAAAGGGTTAGGTGATTTATTTATATTAACAGTTGGGTTAACGTATTTATGTAATAGAGATTGCGATTGAATACTCCTTTCCATAAACAAAATGAACCGGAAGTGGGAATTGATTTATTTCCAATTGATTGATTGATTAATTGTTTAAATTTAAATCTTTTGAGACGTTTATTACCGGTTAAAATCCAGGGCAGAGATAATATAGGAAGTGAGAATGTTTTTCCGAAAAAAAAAAGAAAAGAGAAGTGCCATGTGGCATTGCTTGGTCAATTGCACAAAAGTAGGATTAAGGAAAAGACTTATCTATCCATGGATATGATCTTACTTTATATATTAATAGTAGATTTATGTTGTAAAATAAAGAACAAATTTAAAAGTTAATTTCTACACATCTAAATCATCCAAGTGAGTTGGGGTGGAAGTGGTCCGGGCATCTTACTCATAAAACTCTGGTGAACACGAAAAATTACTCTCATCCCAATTCAAGACACTAGAGAACGAGTCAAGCACATAGTTTTGCCCCGGGGGCACACTAGAGGACGAGTCAAGCCTATCGTTTTGTTTTGACTTTTGAACCGTTCCTTTCTATCGATGGCGACAATACATGATCGAGTCCACGATTGTTGAAAATATCTTATTTTTAACTTGACCAATGAGAAGAAGATGGGTCCGGCTTCGCAAGAAAACTGGGCAAGTAAATTAAAACTTCGTTTTCGCCTGCAAACCCAAGTGGCCAACTTGAACGAGTAAAAGACCACAAGAAAATTGATAAATCAAGGTGGTCTGATTTGGTCATCCGCCGTTGGCATTGCTTAACGTTTTCCTCAAGTACATTAATTAAGAAGGAACGCGGCAGAAATGAAAGAAAGGATTGGTATATTGCTCAACACTACTCAATATCAAGCATCTATTTCCGATCATGTCTCAAAAGGCATCACATCAGAATAGTATATGATATGAAGCACCGTCTTCCCATTGTCAAGCATCGATGTCCAATCATGTCTCAAAATGCCCAATTCAAAATCACAATGTATTTCTTGTATAGCCACTGCAATTTGTCTCAAGAGAGTCAGATCTATATGAACAAGAAAGCGGTGTGTGTCATGAACCATTACTAAGCTTCTATATGAACAAGCTCCAACCGAGAGCAACCCGCCTCATTTGCTAATAAGTATCACCATAAATTCGAATCAATCTTCGTTTTTGGGATATAGAGTAGTTCAAAGTAGTGTACTTACGGATGAAGTGCTTGGTCCCTCAGAATCTACAACCTGAACCATCCAAAAGCACAAAACTTTTAACCCAGACATGGAATTAAAACATAAAATTGAACTCAGAAGAACCAAAGAAGCGAAATTCCTAAGAGCCCAGACCCACATCTGCAGATTCAGCTCCATTAATGGTTTCCGGGGACGCCACAGCCACAGCCTTCAGGGGCAGAAAGCCCCTTATTTGGGAAATGTGATTGTTTAAGGGTACAGTTGAACTTCAAAGCAAAGTAGGAGGAGACGGCAGATGGAGATAAAAAAGAGAACTTGGGTTTGGAAGATGAAGGTGCTAAGGGCCGAGAGGGAAGGTATTATTGCTGAAGAAATTTAAGAGTTCGCCATTGAAGCAAGCAATTGCGAGATATAACTGAATTCTCCAACACTCTAAATTTCAGTAACTTTTTTACACAAGTTGGGCCTACTGAAGCCCAAACTCTTTTTTTCTTAGAGAATAAAGAAAAGTTTTTTTGAAAACGGAAAAGCTTTGGAGTAACAAAAATATTACTAATTCATTCAAGTTATAATTATTAGGTTACCAAATCTTTTACGAACCAAAAGATAATAATCAATTATTTGAATCAAGTTCTATCAATGAAATTCATGCTTTATTTGTCTCTTTAAAGTTTAGCACTTTTTTTATGTATTCACATAGACGTCATACTTTCATATAATGCCTAGATAGAAGAAAGAACTCTGAGAAGTTAAGAACCAAATAGAACAATAAAAATAACATTAATAATAATCGCAACAATTCTTCACGATATATATTTTTTTATTTTGTACAAGCCTTTGAGGCTCTTGACAACGAAAATCTACCCAACACTCTGTACTTCACTACTACAATATACCAATCACGTTTAAGAAAGCTTCATTCCGTCTCTAAGCTCATTGAAGCAAAAGGCAAAACTGCTCTCTACTTTAACTCGACTAGTTTCTCTAATTTAACTACCCATCATCAACTGACCACCTTCTCCATGTTCATAAATTTAAACCATCTTTTAACTTCCTACTCGAAACCAAACTCACATGAGCCTCCCATTTCTTCAAAGCCTCATTACTTCCTCTCTTGTTTATTGCTTCCGAAATCACACTAAATCTTTCGACTTGTTGCACCTCTCAATAACACTTGTGTTTGTAGAAAGAATTTCTAAGAAGTTGTTCTTGACGCTCCTATTTTTATTACACTCACCTCTTTCACACCCTTTGCTTGGCCTCATTAGCTTAATAAAAGTAATGAGTTGAAAATTTGTGCAAGTTGGTAGCTTTCAGAGCATAGTTTGGTGATTTGTGGGGCTCTTGGGTGCTTTAGGTCATGGGTTCCTGTGTTTTTGGTGCCTTTTTTACTGCTTCTTTAGCATTTCTATGTGGAGTTGAGGTGGGCCTTTCTCAAGATGGTGGCTTTCTGATCAATGTTATCAGTTGGGATGATATGAAGGTCGATGAACATGGGACCGGTTTGAGTTCTAGAGACGATCAGAATCAGAGCAGGGTTTTGGTTGTGGACAAGAATGGTTTGGGTGATTCTGTTACAGTTCAAGGAGCAATAGATATGGTTCCAGATAACAATACAGTGAGAATCAAAATCTACATTCATCCTGGAATATACAGGTATTGTTTCTTAAAAACTATATTTATCAGAAAATAGCTTCTTCTTCTTCCCTTATTTTTTTCCCCCTTTTCCTGCTACAATATATTATTTTAGTTTTTATTTTTGCTGTTTCACTTTTCCTACTGATAAGGAAATGTGAGAAAAAATTTGCAGTGAGAAGGTGGTTGTCCCAAGTTCCAAGCCATACGTCTCATTCATTGGCAATGAAAGTCTGATGTCAGACACAGTAATCACTTGGAACAACAAAGCTTCTGATAAAGACATCAATGGCTTTCCACTAGGGACCTACAGATCAGCTTCTGTCACCATAGAATCAGATTACTTTTGTGCAACTGCAATCACATTCCAGGTTGTACTCAACATTTGCAGATATTCCAAATATTCTATTTTGCATGCTTAGAAACAAATGTCTGCATTTCATTTGACTAGCTGGTAGCTAATGTGTAGATTCATGGGGTCATGGCAGAACACAGTGGTTGCAGAGCCAAGGGGGTATGGAATGCAAGCCGTAGCATTAAGAATTAAAGGCGACAAAGCCATGTTTTATAGAGTCAAGGTATTGGGCACACAGGACACTCTATTGGCAGAGACCGGATCACATTATTTCTATCAATGTCACATTCAAGGAAGTGTCGACTTTATATTTGGCAGATCAAGAGCACTCTTTGAGGTTAATACTTGTTAGTATTTTAATTTTTAGGTTCTTTTGCCTTTATTTTTCTTTGATGAATGTGATGGTTGAAGTTGGTGGTGTCCCGTAGCAGGGATGTGTTATTGAATCAACAGCAGCAAGATATGGAGCAATTGCTGCTCATCACAGGGATTCTCCTTTGGAAGATACGGGATTTTCATTTCTGAACTGCTCGATCACAGGTACTGGTAAGGTTTACTTGGGAAGAGCTTGGGGAAACTATTCAAGAGTGATCTACTCCTACTGTGAAATTGATGATGTCATAATTCCTACTGGATGGAGTGACTGGAGCCAACCTTTCAGGCAAAAGTATGACTTTCTTTTTTTGGCATGGACCTTTATCTTCATGTTCTTTCTTGGTATTGTTTCAACTTTTGAGCCATGAAAGCTTGAGAAAATCGTGCAGGACTGTGACATTTGGGGAATACCAGTGCCAAGGGATAGGTGCAAACACAACGTACAGGGTGCCTTGGCTGAAACCAATTTGCTATGAAGAAGTCAGACCATTTCTGGATAAGAAATTTATAGGCGGAGAGCAGTGGCTGAGATTGTAGTCCCACCTGATGTGATATAAACCTATCAAAGTGTTATTTTTAGTTAGGTACTGCGGAATGTACAGAAACAAGCAGAAAAAAGAGGCACTTTTGAGCTAAAGCTGCACTTGGATTTCTAGAGAAGATCATAACCGAGAAAGGACTTTCAATTCCAACTATCTACAATATATTGACAACAAAATCGGCAAGATCTTTCTCTGTTTCAAATGAACACCCAAACAAAAGAAGTTTCATAAACAATCAATTACAGCCTCTCTCCAATGTCTCCATATCCATCCCATCCTCCCACAGATAATCATATTGAACTGTTTATCTGTTCTCTGAATCTTGCAACAGAGTTGATTGAGCTCAACATTTTTCCTCTCTGGTGAGAGCAAGTCCAAAAATTGATAGGCAATACCACACTTCTTATGTGCCAAGATTGGGTGCTGGGGTTGAGACTGGAGGCCCTTGTGAATATCTCCACTGATCACATGCTGCACATTTATCCAACTTCACACTGTTCTCCAAGGTACAAAACTTACAGAACCATAATTTAAGCTTGGTACTCGTATCCCTAGGCTTCTCGGCACCACACAGCTCACATATTGGGGCTAAAGACTGCATCCATCCAAAACACAAACAACATTAAAGTTCCTGAGGACAAACAGAAGAAAGGCTCATGCTACATAACATAACATGCTCAATTTCCTGCCACAAGTGCCAATAGGATCAACAAATTGACAATCTAAACAGGTAACACTTAAGGAACAGAGAAAACCAAGATGTTGCACTTGAAGCGAGTCTTCGTATGCAATACTCACAGGATTCAATAGAGTGCATGTTGCACACTCCCACCTAACAGAAGCTGCAGCACAACTTGGTGAAACATGATTTAGCATGGGTCCTGCAGAAGATGCACTTGAAGCAGATCCGGATACAATGTCATGAGAATTACGACTTTGTTTATGAGGTCTACTGCCACAATCATACACAGTTCCAGAACTTGAAATATCTGTACTCAAATCAACAAGATTAGATGCTAGACAATCAATAGATGATGAAATCACTGATCTTTTATTTTGTCCACGATTTCTTTTCTGGAAGTTTTGACCCAAGGTACGCAAACTAGAACCGTGATTGGTCTTCGACCTCCCTACAGAGCTTTTATGTCTCATGTTTGAATCATCAGGTGATGTATCACTACAACACTCATCATCTTGGGCAGCCTCAATAGCTTGAGAACCACACCAGATTTCATCTTGCAATCTTCTCTCTGCAGCCATTGCAGCTGCTTGTACAGGAGTAAGAGCAACCATAATGGTACTATCACCACCAAGACGTTTAGGCCCAGGTGGGAGCAGAGATGCCAAGCGTGCTCGGTTCTCTGCTGCAGCCAACGCAGTTTCTCGTAGAGATGAAAGAGGATGTTGTCGAGGAACACCACCCAAACGCCTACCAGGAAGATCAAAACCCTGCCCCATGCCAGTTATTCCAGTAGCCATGAGCTCTTCACATTCCTATACAAGAAAAACATAAAAGAATAATAAGCGGGCATGTTTCATGTCCTAAAGCATATAATAGGCAATCTTTATATACAAAAATGCCCAGAATGCAACCATAATAATGATATGTACTGTCAACAGCCTTCATATGCACAGAGTTACCAATAAAAAGAGTCTCCTAAACACTAATTAAAACCTGATTGGAATCCCCAAAATACAGCCGTTTGAAAAGAATTAAAAAAAGCCTTTGCAAGCTCATACACACAAATCACACAGAGGTCCAAGGAGGAGTGAAAAAGGAGTCTTCCAGACTGAGGCAACTCCACCCAGCAGAAGAAATTTTTTTTTTTATCCTGAGACAAGATTGAGCTCACTTCTGATCTAATTCTAACAAAACACCCATTATGATCATTGAGTTCGACCTACCCTCTATTACCTGGCCACTCCCTTCTCTAGCATCAGTACTCTCCATATAATATCCTCATTAAATTCTTAAAAATGAAAAGCACCATTATGTAATCTTATACCAGAGGATATTTCAAGAGAAAATAAAGCCACACAATAGATTGGATTTCATATGTTCTCGTAACTGCACTTAATAACTATAAATGTTTTATTCAAAGATATGAAATCACTTTGGCTTCTATATGTTCATAAAAGGCTATATATATACCCTTTAATCTAATTTTTCCGGTTTCCAGTTCAAATTTCTTACCAATCCTCACCTTATGACTTAAACCCTTATCGTGATACAATGCAAAGCAGCTACTAGAACCAAGGGAATGAGAATCGATAAGCAAACATCAAAATCACAGTCAACCTGGTAAAATCAGCCATATATTAGCTGATTTACACCTCACCGTCCAGTAAATAAACAAAGAAATGAAGACAAAATACAGGTAATGACAGACCTTCCTCAGTTCATCCCAGAGACTGTAGAAACTTGCATTATGAGGACCATGGACATTGTGACAAAGCTCATGAAGCATTGTATCAAGAATTTGATCAAATGGGAGAAATTCAGACTCCCTATTGGGTTTCCTCAGTCTTAGCTTCACGTGCACCCCTCGGCCTACGTTCAACCCTAGCAGACACCGATTGTTTGGGCTGAGAAGTATCAAATCAAACACCCCAAACAAAAAAGAAAAAAAGAAAAAGATGAAATTAAAGAAGTAAAAAACACCCTGATCCATAAAAGTGGTAGAAGAACCAAATCAATACAAAATGCCAATACTTGAGATGCTTACAAGAATTCGGAGAGAACTTTGACTCTCCATTTGCGTTTACGCATGATGGGTTGAACCTGGCTGGCGATTTTTTCCAGGATGGCCTTCGCTCCTTCCGTCTCCGGTTTCCTCTTCAAGGCTTTTATTTCCCACACCTTGTGCAAATCCCCCAAATTCATTTCCCTCTTGCAGAGCGAAATCGAAGCCCTAACTGCTCGCAAAAGCCTAGCTTTGTTGAGAAAGACTGAAGTTTGAAGGTCTTTCCTTATATTTTAGAGTTCAATACCCTTTGGGATTAAGAATTCGATGCCCCTGAAAAGGATTGCTCAGGAATTCGAAGCTCCTGGTCTTGTTTCATCCGAGGTTGGCGGGGATTTGAATTTATTAAATTCGTTTTTTTCCGAATTCAGAAGATCTGGGTATAGACAAGAAAATGAAATTGCCAATTGAATCAAAACCGATGAACCTTGAACGTCTTGATATGTTCCAATTGAATCACCTCTTCCCAGTTGATTTGTTCCAACTTCCAAGGAATTCTAATTTTGATGATAACAAATAAAGGCCCAAGTGTGTTTAATCTTTTATTGAAATTTTACGTGGAGCTTTCAAGTTTTGCCAAACAAATTTGTCTAGTTTAAAGCTTTTTCAAGTGCATTTTCAGAAGAAAGTGTTAAAACGTGTTGAAAAACCTTGATTTTGGAAGAGGTTAATTTGAGTAATTACATGGGTTTATATATTTGAATTAAGTTTGGTTTCTAATTAAATAACAAAGTCTTTCGCGGAAACTCAAACTTAGTATATCAAAACGATGTTTTAATAATCCGTTAATCCATGACATATTCGTCTCCAGCTCCTATTCTTATGTTTTAATCAAATTAAAGTCTTTTAAGCAGGAAGAGTGGAATTTTAGCCAATTTTTTGAGATATCTGTTAACAAGTTAAAATGGACTCCAACTTGTTAACCGAAGCTTTTGATTATTGCACTCTTCTTCCCGATTGGCGAGATGTGGCTTCAAATTGTAAAATTTCCTTGGACCAATCCGAGGGCATATTATAATTTTATTGAAGGACAAATTGAAAACTTAATCGATTAAACTCGAGTTTAACCAAGTCAACTTCAAGAATCTTAACGGCTTGCATATTTCGCGGCAATTCTTTTTGGGCACTCCATCAAATTTACAACGGCTCCTTGGCTCCTAAAAGGCTATAAATTTATCATGAAAGTTGTTGAGGCTCTTGAGTATAAGAAGTAAGGATTCATCATCAAAGTGTGATCAAACTTGACATTTTGCTAAGATATTTGTGCTTATACTTATCCATCATTCTTTTAGTACTTCAATTGTTCTCATATCCTTGTAAACAATAATTTGTTGAGTTCACCTTGTGGGATTGAGTTATTTTCTTGTAAGAGCAAGAAGTGGCTGTGAGGTTTCTAGGAATACTAATGACAGTTTTTGACAGAGATAACTACTGAAGTGTGTAATTAAGACCTTGTACTCTTGTTTTTTGCTAGTACAAAAAGAACTCTTAAGTGATAAATTTGAGAAGAGAAAAAAAAATTGTGTGTCCAACCTTTATAAATAAAATCAATCACCATTATTCTCATTATTCATTCTGTACTACGTTCATCCATATACTATGGGGAAGGGAAAGTCTCGGATGAGCAAGCTGGTGCCCAGGAAGAAGCTGGTGACGGCCTTCACCTGCCCCTTCTGCGACCATCCATGGATCGTCGAGTGCGTGATGGCGAGGCAGGTGGAAGGGAAGGAGGTCTGGATCGGCACCGCCCAATGCTACGGCTGCGGAGCCAGTTACAGCACCAAAATCCATTCCTTGTCCGAGCCCATCGACATCTATACCGAATGGATCGACGAATACGAGAGTGCCAACTCTACCACTTGATTATTTTAATCATCTGATTTGGCCTTTTAATTTGTTCCTTCTTCATCACCTCTAGGGAGGCGCCCATGTCGAAGATAGACTCTTTTGTTCCTTTTTGTAGTCAACATTCTATATATACACCTGATACATCGTAAAAATTTGTACAAAGTTACTTGCTATATATATCAATAGAAAAAAAATATCGATCTTTTTAGTAGTAATTGATTATGGATTTTCTAGGCTTGGCATTAATTGAAGAAAGCAAGCATGAAAATTTCACGTCTGGAAAGATTACCAGAGAAATAATGAAGACAAAAACCCAGAAACACAACCAAAGTACAGAAAGCTATCAAAACATCCAGCAGCAACAAGAACGAAAAGAAGCTAGACAAAATAAGAATAACAAACTCTTGCCCTTAAAATATAGGGCATTTTATGGTAGCCCCCTCACAACAGGTTGATATTACATTTATAATACTTGGCTTGGGATATTTGTGTTGTGCAATTAGGGGATGAAGCCGGGTCTGGTGCTCCACCAGCCTTAATCGAATGTGCCACCACCAAAAAACACAAAGAAAATAGAGGGTGACTCAATGCTAATGGCAATTAGCAAGTCGTATAAACTTTTATCTACTTTTATATGGAGATGAGCTTGAGACGAGCGGGTGATTAAAGTAATAGAATATTCTATTAAACAACAAGCACTTGGTGTCAAAAATTTCACATATTCAACTCATTTAACAAACACTGATGGTCTAGTTTGGTTTATTTGGCCGGGGATTAAAAAACATAAGAACCCCGTTTAAATTTATAAGTGGGTTGTTTGAGATTTTTACTTTTCATTATCTATCATGCCCAAAAAAACTGCTTTGAAAGTGTGAACAACTCCAATATGAAAGCAATTTATGAAATGTGAAAAAAAAATATGAATGCAATTAGTTTTATACTATAAGCCCAATTTATAAATTTTATTAAATTTATAATTCCATTTCATAAAAAAGTGTAGATGCTAATATGAATTTTACAAATTAAGCCTAACGTTTCTATCACAGGAAAGAAAAAAAACGACATTATGGATTGTTCATTACTAGTTGCTTGGGAAAAAAAACATTCCTCAATCACTCATTATACGTAGCGGAATAACAAACACGAATTTAACATGGTTTGACTCTTAATTAACCTATATTCATGGATGAGAGAAATTCACTCGAACAAAATATAGAGATTACAGTTGAAGTATGTCTTTAGTACTTACGCTGGCCTATGAATTCTTAACATACTACTGATAACCTCAATATTTTGTCCTCACACAATTATAAGATATAAAAATTACAAAAGGCTTTCTCTCATCCCTCCTGAAACTCTCACACCTTCTCTTTTATCACATTGGTTTTCTCTAATACTTAAAACCTTATAACAACAAACTTTTTTATAAGCCACACACAAACCTAAACCACATTAAAGTAAAAAAATTAAATCTCAAATAAATAGAAAAATTAAAACTAAATCCAAAACAAAAATAGAAACTCAATCCTAAACAAACTAAAGTTTTTAAATTTTCTGGATTTGAGCCAATAAACCCAACACAAGTAACTATAGCAGTTATCATAATATGTGATGAGTGTTCTATATGAGAGGAAAATAATTTACAATATTTTCCATGGTAAAAGAAAAAGAAAGGAAAGAACAAAAAATAGTAATTGGGCGAATTAATTACAGCGACAATAAACCTTTTCATTGTCTTTTTTCCCAGACGACCGTGTCTCAATTACCAAAATAAAAAATAAAAAATAGTGTCTCAATAACAAACCCCTTTGGCTACTTCACCCTCGCAGAGAAGACGAGAGCAAGCGTCTGTGGATTCTGTGAAAAAGGATTTATAGTTATATCTCCTCTTTCTCATAAGATTGTATTATTGTTTAGCTGAGATAGTGGTTTCATATTCATAATACAGCCGAAAGCGGGCGTCTTGATTCTAGCCGGGAGTGTGAACAGTTTCAATGGCGGGAATAACTCTTCTACTAGATCTATGTCGGAAAAATCCTAGCTTTTCCTCTTCAAACGGCCTCCACTCTGCTGGGTTCTTCTCAGCCTCCGCCGCCGCAGCCTCAGCCGCAGCTTCTCTCGCCGCAAGCTCCCCTTTTGCTGCGAGGTTCTTATTCAGGCACGTGTTCACGCACAAATCAGTATTTGTTTACTACTTGGTGTTGCTTATTGATTCGTGGATTTAACTGATCTTGCCTGGATTCGTGATTGTTTTTTTTGGTATTAAGAGTCGATTTTTGTGATTTTTATTTTTCTTGGGTGTTGAATCCTGAGTGATTTGTGTATGTTGAATGGGCCACGCTTGACTTAGTTTATTTGTTCATTCCAGTTCTGTATTTCTTTTCTTATATGTAATTGGGTCCAAGTTTCTGCAATTTTCAGCTGGATTTGGTTCTAAGCTTAGAGTATGGGTGATTGGAAGGGGTAGATTGGCTCTCTGTTAATTTGGGTTGTCATCCACATTAGTTATTCGGTTATGAAATTCAATATTGGTATTGCACAATTGCTTCTTTCTAAAGTTTAGGAAATTTCCAATGTATAGGACAAAGAAACAGATCCCTTTTGTATTGCCTGAAAACAAAAAAAAAAATGGTCATATGACTCAGCAATGTGGTTGGCGAACGTTTTCCTTCATATCTGCTGGGATTTTTTAATTAAGCGTTTCCACTTTCAATTACTGTGACCTTTGGAACACAGTTAGCTTCCTGATGGAGTATCCTGCTAGTACCCCTGGCAAATAAGGATGAAGCAAATACTTCTGCCAGCACTGGCAATAGAATCCTGTTAACAATAACATACTGGATTTGCATCAGTCAAGCATCTTCTGATCTGATTTCTGACAGTTTGGAATATGAATGGTTCTTTATACTCCCTCCATTCCCAAAAGGATGATACTTGTCTTATTTTTACAAAATTTAAGGATGTTAGACTTGCTTATTGTTTTTATGTAAGGATTTTCATTGCTCTCCCTTGTGTGTACACATATCTCCTTTATAACTGTATGTTAGCTGTCATTTATTTTGCGCCACAAAATTCTGAAAAGTACCAATTTTTTGGAGGGAGGAAATAGTTCTTATATTTCAACATTATAATTATCTTTTCTAAAGAGATGAAGAAACCTCTGGCTCAATGTTTACCGTGCTTTTGAACAGTGATGTCGGACGGGGTTCCCTTAATCTGTTTCACTAAAAGCTTGTGCTTCCCATCTACTTCTGTACAGGTCTAACTTCACCAAGTAGCTAATATATTTTTTTCCCAAGCTGTTATTTTTGTGTGTGTTTATTATATTGTAGATCTCATTGATTTCCATGGTTATTCAACAGTTCGCCCAAGATTGCTTACTGTGATGTGGGTGCAGAACTACCAGAAAATTATATTTCAAATATATGGAAAGTATCTGAAAATATCTTTGGCCATGATGCTTTTAAATATTCTACAACAAAAGAGTACAACCTAGAGTTGAAACCTCTCTATTCAGCGTTTGAGGTGAGGAACCTGGCTATGACATCCTTGAGGTCATTTCTACTGTTCTATCTACCCCTTCTGGAGCCTGCTACAAATACAGCAGATGATGGTGATGAGGACTTCCTGGAGGAGACTCAAGAAGAGCGGAATTTAGATTTGGTTGTTCCGTTTAAAAAGTCAGTTAAGCAAATAGTTCGTGAGGTAAGCTTGTTCAGGGAGCCTAGAGTTGTTTTACATATATGCACTGCACAGTTCAGTATTTGGTAATTATTTTTAAATTTTTTTGTCATCTATCTGTTGAACAATTTGGGTTAACCCTTCTCATCCTGCATTTGATTTCTTTATCTACTGATGCTTCTGTCAATAATACTGTTCAATATCTTGAAAGCACTTTCTTTTTTCGCACCAATATTTCTTCATCTACTGATTTTTCTGTCAATGCTGTTCAATGACTTGAAAGCAATTTGTTTCCCACCAATGGTAGTATTTATCTAAACTTTTTCCTTTTCCTCACACTCACTGAAATTGTATTGTGTCCTAGTTGCAATTCATTGAGTTTGGGAAGGAAAAAAATTTCATGTATTGCCAAGTGAGTGCATGTAATTTGTTAAAGCATGTAAGTTCATATAACCTGAATTCTTACTTTTTATGGCTCAGACTACTGTTGTAACTACCCGACGGATTCTTGAAAGACTTGCTGTCTGCCATGTTTCCCAGCGTATGGCATGGAAGCTTCTCAAGGGTAGGCCATCATACATGTACCTTGTTGTAAAGACAGTTCTTTCTTATGTGCGCTTTGAAATAAAGCAATTACAAATGATGTGAAGTGCATTGCTGTTGAGCCTTTAAAAATCTCATTTCTTAAAAATTGCAAGCATCTGATGTGTATGATGGCTGAGTGCAGATGTTCCAAGATCAGCTGTAAGGAAGGCTCAAAGAGGAATGCCTTTCACATTGTATATCTTCAGAGTTAGCAGAACAACTCTGAGAGGTATGCATATGTATTTATTATTTTGTCCTCTTTAAGACTTGCGATTAGCTGCTTGAAGCCTTTCCTCTTACCATTTTCCTTCCATTCCTTTTTGTTTAAGCAGGCCACTTTCTTGGTGTGACAGCAGCATGGCTTGTACAGTGTGGTATTGAATTATATCGGTACTTTTCTCGCATTGCTAATTCCGAAGAAAATATTGATACAGTAGACAAGCTAGAAGAAACCAAACTTCTTGGAAAGAAGGTTTCAGGAGTCACCATCAGATGTGGAGCTTCACTAATTTTTGCTTCCATTGGAGCAGGGATTGGTGCTGCTCTCATCCGTCCTTCATTTGGTCAGTGGATTGGTAAGTTAATCCTCATCACATGTTGTTTGCATTTTTTAAAAGAGAAGAAAATGCCTTGGATTCTCATACACTTGGTTCAAATATGCAGGCTGCGCTGTTGGGGACCTAGCAGGGCCAATCATTGTCTCTGTTTGCTTAGAGAAAGCTCTACATGTGGACCTCTAGATCATTTGATGAAAGCTTGCTGGACTTGTTTGCTGTCCTAGTTCAAGTTTTGCAACTTCTTTGAGCAATTTTTTAGGGCATCTCATAATTTGACTCGCTAATTGAATAATTTTTAAGCAGAAAGCTGCTTCATCTCTCATAAAAAGTTCTACTGTTGGAAAGCATATCATTTTTCTGTTACTAGTGAACTTTTCCAACAATACAGAATGCAAAAGGTTCTAACTTTCTATAGATTACAAGTGATGCCCAGTGAAGTGCTGCTATGAAGTGTAAGCTCAGATAAGTTCGGAGGAGGTTAATGAGCTCTGCTCAGGTGTCCCAGATCAGCACAACAGAAATTGTTCCAACGCCCAACAGAACAGCAAGGAGCTTGTGATGAGCTGTGTCAACTGAAACTTGCTTACTTGGCACATAACCTTTAGATATGAGATGATTTATTGATATGAAGATGAATATTCCACAAGTTAATCCCATAGATATGGCAAAGATCCAATCTGCAACAGCACCCTGTGCCGTGGCATCAATTGTGATCCCAACAGCTACTCCAACTGGGCTTGAGATGGCAAATGCGAAACCATAGGCCACGCATGAGAAGAGGGGGCGATTTGGGGTCATCCGCAGCAGAGCTATCCCCATTGCAACTGCTGCGAATATCTTGTGCAAGCAGATCGTCCATAACGTCTTCCAAGCATTGGATTTTGTCTCTGCAACTCCAATCGCCATTCCCTCAAAGAATGAATGGAAACACAGGGCGGAGATCAACAAGATGGTGTCACCAAAAGATCTGACCGTCGCATTTGTTGGTTGCACCTGCAAATGGGCGGGCCTGAAGTGTCAAGCAATGGAATGGTAGCTTCCAAGACCAAGAAAATGAAATGAACGTGTTGACACAACAACTTGAGTTTAAATCTTTTACTTGGGAACTTGAGTGCAAGGTGTTGTTATGGCTGTTGTTCTTATGCTGCCCATCCCCTGTAATGGAAGCTCAAAAAGAAAAAAAAATGGCATGATTTCTGCAATTATATTAAGCAAGTCATGACTTTGCTTAGTTAGAATCAGCAGAAAGACACTGTTCAGGAAACAGAATCTTTGAAATTCATATTAACAAGTAGTCATGGTATGGTTATTACCCTGAAGTTCCAAGTCCCCAGCTGGAGGACTCTGCTTGGCATACACATAAGAAATGACGCAATCGGCGAGCATGGTGAGCAAATAGCCAGCACTGGCAAGCATAAATGCAAAGGGGTAGTGGGCACTCGTGATACCCTCAAAAGTGTGGTTGGCGTCCCTCAAGAAGTGCATCAAAGCGGCCCCCAGAAAAACCCCGCCGGCGAACTGGGTCCCCAGCAGCAGAAAGGCTTCGTTCCACTTGAGGAAGTAGGGCGAGACGGCGGCCGCGAAGGTCCCGACGAACAGCAGAATGAGGCAGCCTATCTTGACGAGGATGAGTGATTTGGAGCGGAGGTCAGTGTCGGCGGTAGAAGAGGAGGAAGCAACGAGAGCGGTGGTGGAGAGGGAGAGGGCAATGAGGAAGAAGTAGCGGGGAATAGCCATGGGGAAGAGTAAGAGTAAGAGTAAGAGTAAGGGAGGAGGAGTCATGAACAAGAAATGGCTGCAGCAACATGTTATAGATGTAAGGAGAGTTGGTTGTCCAGTAAGACTGTAATAAGAGAGAAAGTACCTACTGTATTTCAAAAAAAAAAAGAAAAGAAAAGAAAATGGTACAAAAACAAAAGGCAAACATTTCATTTTTTGTGCAGTAAAAAAATGAATCACCAAGCAACAGCGAATTTATTTATGTGATGGTATATAATACAATTACCTTCCTTCAGTTCAGGTTATATTATGTGAATGTGATGGCATTTACTTGGAAAGGAACAGCATACCAACTACGCCACCCATCAATCAGCCATCAAGTTAAGGACCATGAGTACTGTTAAACGTGTTTTATCACATGGTCATTATCCTAGTTATCTTCTAGTAGTATTTTAGATACAATTATAAGTAGAGTTTAGATACATACGAATGAAACATCAGTACAACTTAATCAATTTTGTTGTTTCTGTGTATATTTATAGTAGCCAAAAAGCTAATGAAATCAATTTCGTTGGCACGAAAATCTCTGTTTAAAAGTACCTAACTAGGAGATAGAGATCGACTCCGGCCGGCAATGGAATTGAATTGAAGTAGGAAGTAGGAAGTAGGAAGTAGGAACCCCCTTTGCTGTACGTAAAAGCCCAACCCAACCCAACCCAACAAAACAATCCCACCAAGACAATACAGCCATCTTCAGATACATTGTTCCTTGTCCATCGGAGCTTCCATTCAACCAACAAATTATATATAGACATTTTCCCCCATCCAGTCAAACTAGCAGGAGCAGCAGATCAAGTGGATCTGATTCTGTTCTAGCTACTTTTATTACCATTTTAAAGCAGTAATTCTAATTCTATCCAACCTCAAGTTTTAATTAATATATTACAACAGTACTGTCCCTAAACTTGCCCAAATTTAAAATTTGTTTTACCTAGATCTTCAAAAGTTAGTTTTTAGTATGAAACACAAATTGTAGGATCGAATTGTCAATTAAGTGGCTAAGTTTTAGAATATGAAATTTTAGTCACTGGGATTAAACTTTTAGACAAAATTTGTGGCAAAGCAGCTAGCAAGTCGATCGCTTATACTCCTATATGTTATGCATTGATATCTACAATTGGAGTGGAGCTAGTCACGGATCACAATTATTTGTACGTTCCTTAATTAGGTGGATCAAGTGAACCATGGAATAAGCAAAATTTGTGAAGGGTCACACTAATTACCTTGTACAAGCCCAACACACTGTGAAGAAAATTTAAAAAAAAAAAATTAAGGTCCGGGACTGATGAACAGACTCAAGCTCGACGGTCATGAGAATTAAAGGTTCGTGGCTATTCCGGTACTAGCTGTTTCCCTCACACGCATCGATCTTGAGATGGGTCACTTCTTGTACGATCTCCGTCGACTGCTCGGCAGCAATCTCGTTGTTGGTGGCCATAGTGCAGTCTCGTGTTCCAATGCAGAAGAAGGCATCTCCGATCGAGGTGGATGGCACAGCTTCCACCAGAGTCAGATGATGAACATAATATATAGGAGCAAAGAGTGCGAGGACTCGATCGTCCACTGTTATATGAGATCCGACAACTGACCAAATGGCAAAAGTCACTACACTCTCTCTAATCCCTAACCAAATGACAAATGGTGATAATGGTTAAGTGAAGAAATGGAGTGGACTGAGCTAGCGAGCCCCTATTTATAGAGGAGTGCGTCTGGCAAGATGGTGTCACGTGTACGGACCATGACCGTCCTATGTGCAAGTGCAAACACCCCACTTGGCAAGTGGCCCAGTAATGGCAATGAATATTGAACCATTGTAATGGGCCTTAGTAGCCAACGTATGTTCACACATGTAGGATCTCCATCTCCAACATTCGGAAACCACTCATTTATGGCGTGCATGAGTGGATTTCATGGGAGCAAATAATTAATGATGGGACTACGTGGCTAAAGCCTCCTCATGTTTGTGTCGACCCACCTTTGTACGAGCCTCGCAAAGGTTTGGGGCGAATAAGCCAGGGATTCCACGAGTGGCGTCCTCCCCGGCCCGGCCCCTAATATGAGCCAGGGGCGGACCTATTAAGGGGCAGGGGGTGCCGCTTCCCCCCGAAAATTTTGAGACAATTTAAATATAGGTACTTAATTGATTAATTTAAAAGAAATTAGGGACTTGAAATGCATTTTTGACCCCCCCAGAAATAATGGAAGAATATGAAGATGGGGGGCAGGGAGGTAGGCACTAAAGAAAACAGTGACCAAATGAGTAATTATTCCCTCTAGCTTTAAACAGATATTCTACATGGCCTAAATGCACTATTAGTCCTCCAAAATTTTCACCTTGTCGAGTTGCATCCTAATATTTTAATTAATACGAATTAGTCCCAATCTCCAGCTTTGCCCCGCCTCGATGCCGTCCCTCTCCTCCTTGTTTGATCGACTCTCCTTCGGGCTCGGCCCCCCAAACCAAAAATTCTGGTTCCACCACTGATATGAGCTAGGGCTTATTGCAGCTTAAAGCCTATAAATATGCCCACCCCTCACTATTAAGGACCACTTCCCACATTTGTTACTCTATATCGTCAATTCTTTCTTACACCATATTATCCCAACATACAATAGGATTCAACACCCAGTTCTCCGCTATGCTGACTCTCGTGAACTTGGATTCAAAGAGTATGTTTCCCTTTTTCATTTAGCCCTCAAAATCATGGGATATGAATTTTTTTTTTACTCTGCACCAGATCAATGGTAAGATTTTTTTTTGGTGCAGAGACGAGCAAGGAAAAACGAAAACAAAAGAAAGAGAAGAAAGCTAGTGGCGCAAAGGGCCGAGGCCACCCCCAAAGCACCAACCGCCAAGTGCTTCCCTAATCTCAGAGACAAGTCTTGTAAGGCTTTGACTCCAGTTTTCATCGCAAACGCGAACCCCAAAGCTACTAGATTTTAAGATGACGTTACCATTCATATTATATGACAAAACCTGTTGGGAAAATCAAGAGGGAAACTATGCAAATTTGCCACTATTATTTGCTCAAAAGGGCAATTTTGCTACCCTTAGTTTTTCGTCACAAATTCTATCACTGATGATATCGTGTAAAAGTAAATATATCACTAAAATCATAAATGAAAGCAGAACAACCACTGGGTATTTAATGGTAGGAGTATTACATCTAAAAGGAGGATACTTCATGCCATGTCAGCAAGAATCAAGTTATCAAAAAAATTAAATCTATTCATTGAAAATTTTCCTTTTGCTCCAAGCTATCATAAGTTTATAAATCTACTATTTGGACCCTTTTTTTACCGAGCCCCATTGAGCCCCATCCGCTGCAATTTCAATGAGCAGTGGGCTAAACATTCTTTAATGGTGAGCAATAACCTTTAAGGTTCCAGGTATAACGACATTTAATCATTAAAATGGTGGAATTGTTGACAATCTACTAGCTGTGACATCCGGTGGGGATCAAATTTGACAAAAATATCAAATTTACTACTAATGTTTAGCGTTGGGAGCAGATATGTTACTGTAGTTTTTTTTTTACCCAATCTACTACTAATATTTAAAAATGGGCTGAATATATCACTGAAGTTTAAATCAAGCCACTGGCTATTAAATATTTAACAAAAACATTAAAAAGCTAACAAAAAATGTTAAAAATAACAATTTTTGAAAATTTATGATGATAATGTAAATTTTAAATAAATTTTAAAGATTTTTTATAATTAGACTCTTTTTCTCTCTCAGATTCCAGTGAAGAGATTAGATAGCAGAGACAAAGGGATGACTGTGATGAGGCTGGGATGCTAGTGATGGAGATAGTGACAGAGCTAAAACGCTGCAGAGATCAAACCTCTTTTTTCGTAAAAATCTCAAAGGTCCTAATATGTTTTTAAATATGCATAATAATCCCAAGATTTCAAAACCTGCCCTTTTTTACATTTTTCGTTATTTTCTAACCGACAGTAGCATATTCAAACAATTTTCAAATAATGGTAGGAGATTGGGTTCGAAAAAATATATAGTAACATATTCGCTCCCTATCTAAAACATTAGTGGTAAATTTGATATTTTCGCCGATCAAATTTCATATAAACAGAGTGATTTATATAAATTTAGGGACTAAGGGTGCATTTCACCGTTAGTATGTAATTTAGGTCTGCTCTTAGAACGCCTCATGCCTCTCATTTCTCTACCTCCACTAACCGCCATAGCCATCAGTTGCCGTCCCGGTGTTACCTTCTCTTACGCCGCTGCCGCTGTGTCCCAGCCCGAGTCCACGTTCTCCAACCATTTCTATCGGCATCGGCAGGCGCCGATACCACATGGATTTGGGTGACCTAGACGAGCTTGCCGGATCAATCCGGCCAGGCAAACGGACCACCAAATTCGCACCGAGATCCTCAAAATTGGCGCCCAAACCCAGAGCAACTCCCAAGCCGAAACCAGACCCGTCTGCCAATCCGGAGCCCCAAGCCAATCAGTTCGATGCGTCAGCTCTTCAGAAGAAAGAAGAAGAAAACGTTGAAAAACTACAGGTTATCGTCGAACATAAATCGGAGAACGGGAACGTGAAAATGGAGACTGATGTGAAACTTGGGAACGAAACAGGGGAAGAGGGGGGACGAGGATTAGAAACAGAAGACGAAGAAGATACGGTTGTGGCTGAAATCGACGTGTTCTTCAAGCCCTCGGTGGATCCAAACACCAAAATCTATGTGTTGCAATATCCATTACGGCCCAGTTGGCGTCCGTACAAGATGGACGATCGATGTGAAGAGGTAAGGTTGAAGCCTGCTACTTCCCAGATGGAATTGGATTTGCTAATTGACAAGGATTCGAAAAATTTTGATACTGGACGTGCCAAGGATCTGAAAATGGAGAAGGCGGAGAAGCAGACCTTGCATACGAAATGGCAGACAGAACAAGGAACTGGGTACACGGTTGGTATTTTGAGGGGTAATAAGTTGCACCTTAACCCTGTTCACGCTGTTGTTCAGCTCCGACCGTCCTTTGGTCATGCTGTGTCTGGTTCTGGTGCTGACTTGGGTGGGTCAAAAAGAAAGAGCTTAGCTAAACCTGATGGAGAAGTCGCTGTGAAAGCGGAAGAATCAGGTAAGCAGAGCAAGGTAAAGGTATCTCCAAATGAGCAAGAAGGTGAAGGTGAAGAGAGATGGGTGCCACTTAAGTACCAGGGTACTAGGAGTGATGCTTCTGCAGAATACTTGAAGACAATGGTTGGAACAAACAGTTCTCCCCTACAATTTACAATGAATCCCAATGATTACGTCGACTCTTTATGTCCTTTATCAGCAACCAAACCCAAAGACAAAGGCCTGTCAAGGAGGTTGCTGTTGGATATGCCACTAGGTGAACGGATCAAGAAATTGCTATGCGAGGGACCGCCTCTGCAACGTTTTAGTGTTCTCAAGCACTTCGCTCCTGATACATCAGATGAAGATCTTTTGGAAGTGGCTCAGGCACATGCTGGATTAGTGCAAGGACTGTGGGTTCCAAAAAGCTCATTGCTGATGCCGGGAGATCCCAAAGCTCTTGGAAGGGACTATGTGCTTGTTATGTTCAGCAAGAGCCCACTCATCAGCTTACAACAGGTGAATGCTGCTGGGCGCCATAAAGAAGCAGTGAAAGGGTGTCTGAAGGTTCTTGCAGTAGAAAGATCGACGTTCAGAGATTGGAAGTTGAAGGAGGACCCTGATACAAGTTTTATGAAGAGCTATCCTGATGTTGTTCATAAGCAGCAACAGCTCTGGCAGGAGAGAGAGGAGTTGATTCTGAAAATGGTTCGTCCGGCTGCAAAAGTTTTGTCTCGTGCAGGGAATCAGAAATCATGAGGCCTTTTGTTGGTGCAGATGTTTGTCTCGTGGATAGGGGTTTTGTTTAATCAGTGAATTTTCGTGGTGTGGGGAATTTCTGTAACATTGCTCGGCAGGTTCACAGAGGATATGAATTTTATGCTCTACTACCTTTCTATTCGACCCGAATATATATTTACGTTCTTTGAGGTCTCATCCGTTCACCGGGGATATTAAGTACATATTTGCTTGCGCTTACGTTTGGGTTCACCTCAATATCATGAAAAGTCATAATGCAAAATCGAATGTCACTGCTTGTAGTTGTAGGAGGCAGAAAGTAACCATGCAAGATCAAATGCCACTGCAAAGAGGGAAGAAGATTCATCATGGAAAGATTCAAAAAACATATCAGCGGATCTTTGTCCCATCCATTTGACACTTGATATCTTCGGTCGCCCAACCCGCAGATGAAAAACTAAATGTAGAGCTCAGCTCGACACGGAATAACAAAGGAGAGAACGAAAAACACAAGAAAGAACAAGACAAGGTCTGCAAACAAACTGAATGAACATAAACAGTGAATTTTCATGTGCCATGCTCACAATGAGGCAGAGCATTTCCTACTACAGTATGCATAGCACAAACTTCCCGTTTGCTCATGAGGAAAGCCCTCTTTTCCTCATCAGAATCAAGAATATCAGAGATGGCAAGTTAGCAATGCCAGCCTGACTATTTAAAAACTTCTTCAGTTAGACTGCAATGGCGCAGTTAAAAATTGTATTTCATCTGTTTATGATCATCAGAATGGCCTTCTACAGTTTCCGGAAAAATCAAAAGCTTCAAAACTTCTACAATCTCTGCGTATCCATCTGTTTACTCTGGCAGAACAAAATTCCACAACTATACACGAAAAACTCCTTATCGTCTCCACAAACGACCCTGTTGCCTCTGCCCTTGCATCCTCCTGCATCATTGTTTTCAACACCTTAGAATGTGAACATGAAATACAAGTTCATTCCTAATGCAGTTTAAAATTTACTACAGCATCACCAAGCACAATGTTTGCCTACACATAAGTTACACAGGATATAAGGTAGAATTTCACCTTTGATACTCTTTAGAACGTTCAAGGAACTCTTTTGCAACATCTTTTCTTTCATATGAAGCTAATACTGCTCTGATGTCAGCTGGACTATTACGGGCAACATCTGCGCACAAAGCAGGTAAGAACAAATATGATTCAACAATCTTCTAGAAGAAATCAACAAATGCACAACATTAACAAGCTAAGCAACTGGTAGTGTTTTAGGTCTAATGTTCTCTATTCTTCATAATGTAAGATCCCTACATGCAGGAAAACCCTGACAGTTGTTTTTTCCCATCTTCCCTAAATCCGTTGAGAAAACAAATATGCTAACATCAATCTCAGTTTCTGAAGCCACCATCAACTCCGACTGCATTCAGCGAACAGACAAACAAGTTCTTTAGCCTTATATTCTTTGGTGAAAACTCAATCAGAAATATGTGAAACAAGAAAAGGGCACCTACATTCAAGAAATGGGATAAGATCCAGAAGTGCTGTGTCATCTGCCTCAAGCTTATATGGTTTAATTGGAACACAGTTTTCCGGCTGAAGGGTAGTTTCAAATGCATGCCCACT
The DNA here is from genome assembly GCA_039654915.1 of Aquilaria yunnanensis. NCBI lineage: Eukaryota > Viridiplantae > Streptophyta > Magnoliopsida > Malvales > Thymelaeaceae > Aquilaria > Aquilaria yunnanensis. The sequence goes on from CM077597.1 coordinate 97,138,232, forward strand.
CACATAAAGAATTTTTGCAGGATTCCTGTTGAGCTTTGATAAATCCTGCGAACAAGTATCACTTAGTAACAAAAGCAAACCACCTAGAAGGATTAAAATAAATAAATAAGAGAGAGAGAGAGAGAGAATTTTTAAAGATACCATATTTCATCATTTACAACACATTCAATTACACTGATAAACCGGTAAGGATAAGGTTAGACAAGCTAGAACTCCAGCTTGCCCTAAACAAAGATATTCATGCACAACATACCCTGTAATGCTTGCCATCCTGGTACTTGGTAGCACCTCTTGATAGCCTGTATCGTATGTAATGGTTTGGATCCAACCGATCACACACAGGATCAACATACTGACAAAGGGGGAAAAAAGAAACAAGAAAATGTTAACCCAATTAACTCTCCATGATCAACCACAACCATTGAATGGAGAAGACAACTTTACCATATTCATCTGATCAGAGTACACAACAATTTCATAGAACTTCCCAAGGTGCTCCAAAAATGAATCAACCCCTGGCCTTTTAAAAGTGCGCCAACCTCTCTCACGCTTTCCAAAATGATCAATAAGAGAGACTTCAGTCAGACAAACATTAATTCAGATTTGGAAAATAGAAAAATGAAGAAGGAAACCACACAGAATAATAATTACACTCTATTTTAACAAAATGAAATGGCATTACAAGGTTATCTAGCTTGGTTCTCTTAAATCCCTAACAAGTACAACCTTGGTTGGAATAGTTCTTAAGCCAAAAGAGACATCCCAAATAAGTGCCCCTCCACATGCCAGTGAACCGAAAAAGAGTAGTTACAAGAAAGAAGACTCATAACTTAAGATATTGATGCAAAACTAAGCTCTCTAATCCTGTTGTTATTTGATTAACAATCTGTCCACAAAATGCTTACCTTCCAGTCCGTATACAACAATGTCTCATTCAGATCCAAGACAAGCGTGAAAACATGCTGCTCAGCAGGGTGCAAATCAGGGAGAAGTTTATCTGAAGTTGGATCAGCAAAACCCTAAGAAAGGCAAGCAGGAATTAGATTCGAATTGAAACTTTGATATCAGCGGCAATACAATAATAAAGCACTCACCTTAACTTGTTCTTCAATTGCCCTCCTTAAATCCAAATATGACTCGATTGCTTTAGCAGGGACTGAAACACATGGGATGTACACATGTTAACAGTAAATGCAAACAGAAGATTCAAAAAATTCCACAGAAGTCTCATAGTTTCACCAATGTAGGTTTGACCAACAAGAAGTGTTTGTGAATTATCCACAATTTATTTTTCCTATGTTACAGGTACCTGTTGATGTTCATAGCTAACTCTTTGTTAGAATAAGGAAAAACCAAACATTTTTCACATGCTAAACTATTCCCTTCAATAGAGCAGACAAATGTGGTCTCCAAGGAGAAATAGAGAACAATTCATATCGCCGAAAATCTAACATCGGAGTAGAGGAGATTGGAGCGTGAGAACCTCACCTGTCATAACAGCAGAATACACTAAACCTTGATATTTCTGGTTAAAAAAATGAATTAAGGGAGAATGTCAGTGACTACATAGCTTATTCCTCAAACACACTAAAAGATAGCTACATTGCATGACTGACTTCGTGATGAAGCAATTACAACCAATGAACTAGCGAAAAGGAAACACAATCATAAGACTATTTCAAGTCATAGTATAACAATTAGGTCGATACTGGGGGTCTCCGCTCACATGAGGAAGCATGATAACAAGAAAAAGTTATATACTAGAAGACTGAAAGAACTAGTTTGATACTCTTGTTTTAGAGAAATCGCAATTTGAACAAGCGCAAAAACAAATTAAACTAATTGATTTATGCCTCATGGTATTGACAACCCAATGACGACCAGAGCAACCATCAATAGCAACCCGCCAATATTTTTCATCTTGATGATCCTCAAAACAGTAAGTAAGCTAGCAACGATCAGAAGCAGAACGAAAGTAAGTAAACTTAGGAATCTTATTTCCTTCCCCCAAAGCTTACCTCGACTGGAGATGCATCTTCACCGACAGTGTGAGTAACTGATTCACGAAATGCCTTCGTCTTCTCATCTATCTCATCAGCTGTGTATGCTGAAAAAACACAAAACAAAAAGTCATGCACACCATAGAATAGCATCATTTTATCTCAACAAATACAATGTCGACATTCTGATCCCAAGGACAGAGAAACCATCTAAACCAAGTCGCGATTTCACAGTTAGAACCAGCCACTTGTCATTCGTTTGTTCTCACATCGATCTTAAGAGCAATAGCAAATTGGTAATGCTATAGAGAAGAGAAACTAACCGTAAGTAGCGTAGCCGGCATAGCCAGTAACTCCAGTAAGAGCTGCAATGAGCCCGTACTTGAGAAAAGCCCTCGATTTCCTCGGCGGAACATGAGGTGCGGCTTCCGGCTGCGGCGGCGGGGGCGGAGGTGTATCGGCGAGAATCGACTCTTTGCTGGAATCGGAAGAAACGGCGTTGGAGCTCGAGGACCTTCGATCAAAATGACGAGCTCTGATCGTGATTCTTGGCAAGCCTGAGGCGATGCGAGATCGAAGAATTCCCGAAGACATCTTCCCTGATTTCTCACTTGAGTTTTTTTTTTTTTTTAAATGAAAAGGTGATTCTTCGAAGGGTTCATCGATGTATAGGGTTTTAGAGGGGGTGAAGGAAGGCCTGCAGCTTGCATTTGCGAGGAAAGGCCTTTGCCTGATTCTGCGACCGTGTCGGAGGTGTTTGGAAGTCGGTGTTAGTGCGTTGTGGTTTGGGGCTTGGATTGATCAGACTGTTTTGCTGGGTTGGATAATGTTTGGAGGGCCTTCGGCCCAAATCAAAGTGCTAAAAATTTTAGAGGTTCAAGAACTGGTTAAAATCCTTTTCTTTCGATTTTTAGTTCTTCAAGTTTATTAATTTAACGAGGCAATTGAGTTATGGAGGAAGGGCTCATTGAGCGCATTTGTGAAAATTGAAAGACCAGTTTGATATAGGGGCTTAAAAATAAAAAAAAAATAAAAAAACCTCATAAGTTAGGTAAAAAAAGATTTACTAACCATTATTCTCTCTGTACAAAAAAAATAAGAATAAAATCACATTCATTTTTTTTTTTACCGTTTTAAAATAAATGAAGTGTTTCCTTTTTTAAGAAAGTTTTTAATATCCAATTGACTCTACTAACCAATTTAAACTATTACTGCACAAAACTCAACAATATATAATTTTTTTCTCTCTTTATATCAAACCGTAATATTTCAATTAATTTGTTACAGATGAGTATATAATATTTGTGTTCTAAGCAAATAACAATTAACAACAATGCTATTACTTTTATTCTGTTGTTCCTTAACGTCAATCCAAAGTTCAAGTTCAATGTAACAATGATTATTTTAGTTAGAGAAACCAATAGTAACTAATTAATTTCATCATGATGGAGCTCAAATTGTATTCTTCGACAATTATCTTAATTTCTCGCTCGATCTCATCTTCTCGTCAGGCATTCTTTCAATCAAACACGCACACCATGTTGAATAAGTTATATTTTTTTTAATAAATATTTCTCTTAGAAAAAGGATGAAATGAAATATGAATCTGAAAAGCTTAACGCTTCAATATTATTAGTACGCGCGCAATATTTACTTGAATTTTTTTAGGAAAAAAATACATTCATCGATCATTGTCCAAAATAGTTTTTGTGATTAAAATTAAAATTTTAAATAATTTCTTAACTATATAGATAAAACTGCTGAAACTAAGAGTAAAAAATTACCACTAAATAGAGCTCTTTTAAAACTCCAACAGTAATATAAAAGTAAAGTATGCTTAACGGTATTATTTTGTTTGTTTGAAGATAACAAAAGAAATTGTAAAAACATTATTATCTAAAATCAACAAATGACCATTAAACTTGTAGGCATATGCTTATCCTCTCATCAAACTTTCAAATTAATTGTGGTCATTATGTCGTTATATGGGAAAATGGGAAAGGTTGAGGTCCGAATCCCTGACCTCCATTTTATCCTTCTTGCTCCTTGACCACTAGACCTAAGGGCTAGGATCCCTTTGTGAACTTTAACTGTAATTCTTCGATCTTTCCATTTTATAGTAAAAAAATATTCTAATTTTGCAAAAAAAAAAAAAAAGAAGTCATGCAAAAACATCCCAAAAGTAGAAGCTGGCAAAAGCAATCACTTTCCCCTGAAAAAAAAAAATACAGTGTTGGCACTTTGGGAAAAGATGGAAACAAAGAGAATATTTCTTTTTCATGTTGGATAAAATGCTTGATTTAAAGGCAATGGACTAGTAAGTTTAATTAGATTTCAGGTTCTTACGATGATTCATATTGAAACCCTAAACTATATATAGAAAGTAATACTAATGGAAAATTAAACTTCACATAATGAAAAAGTTAAATTGAATGACGTGTAAAGTTGATTATTTATTCTGAGGTGAGCATCGTATGAAGTTAAATAGTTACAGTTATAACTTATAACTCAAGTTAGGCTAGATAAATTAAGCACAATTTCAATAAGTTCCAAATCGAGTTTAAACTATTCGTGAAAAAAAATTGGGAGGCCAACTTTTCAAATAATTAGATATACCTCATATTCTTAATTTTTTTCACTTGTTAAAGTAAATGCACAAAAGTTTCAAACTTAGGTTTTGAAACTATTATAAATAAATTCAAGGCATGTCATCCAAAATTTTGAAGCTACAATAAAACAATTATTTGGATGTTTTTGGTAAAGCAATATGCAAGTACCGCTAGTGCAAATTTTATTTGGGTTTTATGTCCATGGAGCATACCTTGACGTTGGAATGATAGAGAATATGTTTTTCTTAAAAAAAAAAAACGTTACTAATTGACGAACCAACAAGGAAAATTAAGGTAAAAATTGTAAGATGAACCAAACATTAAATTAACTAGAAAAATTTAATTATCTTCTAAACTACTGATCTGTGATTGACTAGTACAATTGATACAGCCTATTTGCTTACAACTATTACTTCCACATACGTATATGAAAACCATAAGCTTTGAACCAAAAAATGTCCTCAACAAATATAAACTCCCCCCATTTCATAAGAATTCTTGTTTTTATTTTTTTCTTTCTCTTGGAATCAAAAGAAGTTTTTTATATTTGGTCCCAATTCATAAGAGAATGCCACCTCTCAAGTCTCAACCACAAAGTAATTAAATAAAAGAGTCAAATAGGTGAACAAGAAGATAAGGCCGACCGTCTAATATACGAAGTCTAGAAACTTAAAAACCATAGAGTACATATACATAATTGGTAAATATTGATGAATTGGATGGCCTTGGCCGCCGAAATTTAATTCATTTATATTTATTTGTTAGTTGAGATGAAACTTTCACTTAAGCCCAGGGGCCCCAACCTTTTTCTGCTCCTTAATTTCATGCATATCATTTCTGCCTCTATAACGCTTGGACATGTTTAATGCACGTAACCACCAATTTCATCCCTCGCATCACCTCGCCTCTACTACATTATTAGCTTTTATATATATATAGCTAGGCTCGCTTTTATTTTTATTTTTAAATTCCATTTTTTGTTTTTTGTTTTTTTTTTGGAAGAAGCCACATAAAAATCAATTTCTTATGAATAGGTTACTTAGTGCTGTTCTTCTTACATATTATTGAAATATATTTCTCGATCTGCGTATGCTACCCTTGCTCAATGATCATACTAATTGTTTATATATCGTTACAATGTTAACACTGATCAATTCATTTTAATTTAAGTTAATTTAATTTAAAATGATTAATTTTTATTTTTATATATTTTTTAGCCAATTTTATTTAAAAACTAATATCATGTAGATATATTAATCCATTTGAAATCAAATTTTCATGAAGTTATTAAATTTTAATGAATTTACTATTTTTAAGCATTAAAAAAAGAAAAATTTCTTAAAATTTAGTAATATTATAAAAATTATATTTTCAATAGGTTATTAGACTTACATAATATTGAATTTTAAATGAAATTGGTTCGAGATAAAAAAATATATAAAAATAAAAATAAATTATTTTATATTAAATTAAATCGAATTGACTCTCAAATTTTTGTGTAGTATGCACACACACCAAGAGATGCTTGTTATAATACTTACAATTTTTTCCTATGGACTGTGCATTAGGCACACCTAATAATTGTTCCAAATATTTTATAAATAATAAGAATATCCAAGGGCAGATTCAAGTTTTTTATAAAGGATTGGTCAAAACAAATATTTTCATAAATTATATATAGTTCTTGCAATGAAATTTAACAAATTTTAAGAAGAGGCTAGAATATATATTTTTTTCAAATTATAAAAAAAAGTATAAATATTTTACAATTTTAAGAGGACTTGGGCCTCTACTAGCCTCTTTTTGCTCCGCCTTTGAGAATATCATTCCATTTAGGACAAAGAACTTTAAAAGGTACTATCATTTTTTTATTTTATTTTTTCTTCTTTTTGACAATTTATTTTATTTTTTCTTTTTAAGATGGGTATTGGGATTTAAGACTAATTATGATAGGTGGCGTGGCCCTTCTTTTTATATGATTACCGCTTATCATGAGCTCTCCAAAGTCGGAAGAAAACCTACTTTGGAACTCTTAACACGTGTACAATAATACAGTACTTCTTCTCAGATCAAACCCCTATATAAAGAGGATCCTCTCTTCTCTGCAAGGACACCCCAAACTCATTCCTTCCCAAACGTTGCCATCAACCGAACACAGACCACACTAGTTTCTTTATTCTCCCCAAAAGTGTCGAACCAAATTGTGAGAAGATGGATGAAAATCATCAGTCCCCAAAACTCAGAAACTTGAAACAATTCATAAGATCCCATCAGTTCCTCAAGAAGACCACCAAGTTTCTGCTCTCAGTTTCTGTTTTCTCCCTGTTCGTTTCTCATTCAACTTTTCATTTGAACTTCCCTGCTCTACCTCTGAAGTTGTTCACCCACACCATAGACAAGAACTTTATGTTCCTTTTTTGCAATGGGCTCCTTGTTTTGGTAGCAAAGTACTCTCGGCTAAGAAACCCCCCACCAGTACATAACCTCAGCAATGATTACTTGAAGAGTTACGAAGATAACCCCCAAATGCAGTCAGAAATGCCATTGCTGGATGAAAGAATTGTGGAAGAAACTGGTGATCAGACAGTGGAAGAGAGAGGAGGTGAGCTTTTGGTTGAAGAAGTGAAGAGAGAAAAGCAAAGGATCAAAGTAGAAGAAGAAGAAGCAGCAGCAGCAGCAGCAGTAAATAACTACGAGACTTTGACAGTGGAAGAAGAAGAAAAGGACGTCGAAGACGAAGATGTAGAAGAAGTTGAAGAAAACGATGTTCTTGATGAAGAAGGGGAAGAAGAAGAAGAAGAAGAAGAGGAATTTGGGGAAGGGGGCGTTGCCTTGTTGAGTACGGAAGAGCTAAACAAGAAATTTGATGAATTCATCAGGAAGATGAAGGAAGATCTTAGGATCGAAGCTCGTCAGCAACTGATCATGGTTTAAGCGAGAGAGCTAGCTAGCTTCATGAAATTGTTCCTTCAATTCTAAGAGAAGAAATGGCCAGCCACACCTCCTTTGGCCGAAGAAGCAGAACGCAAATTTTTATTTTTTTATTTTTTTTGTTTCTTCATGTTTTTTTGGTACCTAGTGTATATTATTTACAAGAATTAGAAAACTTTTCTTATATGGTAAACCTAAGTAGTTCTTTTTTCAAGAAACGATTTTATTATTTATTTTCTGTTTCTTTTTATCCCTTGGGCAATCTCCATTAATTTGGTCACTTGGAACTTGTTCATAGAAATCTCTGTTGCCAGCTATAATTACTTAAAATAGATTAAAACACAACAAACTAATTAATATAAATACAACATTACACAAATTGAAATAAATAGAAAATAACCACACACCTATCGATATATAAAACTATATATAATAAATTCATACCTAATAGTAACAACTCAACCCAGTAATAGCGTATTATTAAAGCAGAAAAAAAATTATATATCAATTCTCAATTTGTGAACATTGAGGAAGAAGATACATTTATGCATACACTGATACACATATTCTTAAACGATTTTCTTCTTAAACAGAGCGTTCAAGACCCAGCTTTAGATGGTGTATTTTGTACCTGATATTAAGTTGTACCTTCTTTCTTTTTTAATGTTTTTTTTTCCTTGTAATAAGTTACTAACTTAGAGTGCAAGTACGAAGGAACTCACCAATATATGATTATGACTTAGAAAAACTTAATTATACTATATGGGTATACGTTTCAGAATCTAAGTGAGTAAAAACTGACCAATAAAAGGAAGCCTACTCATATACATGTGGAAGCTAGGAAAGGGAATGAGAAGGAAATTGTTGGAGCCCATATACATATCATGTCTTCTCAATAATTGATTGAATAATTATTTCTAATGATATGTATTTTGGCGGCTAGCTTGGTGTGTAATTAGAATATTAGTTCAGGGTTGCTATTGAGTTGGGCAGGGACTAGCCAAGTGAAAGCGAGTTAAGCACACATGATTAGTAGTGCTAAACAAGACCGCTATCATCAAATTACAAGCCAAGGGGACAAAATCTTAGTTGATTAGCCTGTGTTAAATCCCATCATAAAGATAGGATTGCTTAAGATGTTAGCACTTGGAGACTAATAAAACCGGAGTTAGGTGAAAGGAAAATGACTTGTTAAGGTTTCATCAACACATAAATAATATACTGAGACATATCAATCGAGTGAATTGGTGGCTAACCCTTTCCTGGATCTCTCTAAATTTATTTTTGGTGGTGTTTGTTTCTCCTTTATGTAATGCATGGTGGCTTAAGTTTGTGGCAAAGAATTCATTTGCACCTGCTCTCCTTTAAGTTGTTTGATACTTGAAGAGAGAGATATATATATATAACTTCAAAATAATACTAGCTAGAAGGTTTGGTCTAACAGTCATTTCAAAACATATATACAGTTGCCCCTAATTTGAGGGTCAAGGTTCAATTTATTCGGAGGCAAAAACTAAACATTTATTAAATTATACTATCTCATTTCCCTTCTCAAAACCTTATATTAATAAGTATTATATTCCGAGTAAAAAAAAACTTCAAAATGCATACTATACTGTATCCATGCATAATATATTTTTTTACTATAAAGAATTATGAATGTTGTATTACGTACATAAATATATTGTGTATGTTTCTCCTAAATTATTTTTTTATTTAATAGTATAATTATTATTTGCATACCTCACAAAATGAGAGTAGTACATTTGAAATCAATGTATAAATATTAAAATGTGGGACAAAAAGATGAAAAATGACATGTGCTTGTGAGATAGAGGAAGACCATTTTTTGATCTGAAAAATATACATATCCAATGCTCAAAGTCTCTCTCTCTCTCCCTCCCTCCTTCAGTTGCCAGGCAAAACAAAAGAAAAGAAAGAAAATTTTATTATTCTTGCCACGCACGTTCTTTTTGCACGTATTGTTGGCTGCCCTGTTCCTTATACACGAAGATATAGATAGTAGTAGAGGGAAGATATTCCGTGGGGGACAAAATAAAGAAGATGCGATGCCAAATAGTTTCATGGTCTCTCACGACATGATTCACTTCCCCAGCCAGAGCATAAACCTCAACTCCCCCAACATCTAATAAAAATACGAAAGCTGTTTATTATTCCACTCTACAACCATAAACATGATTCTATAAGCAATCCTTTCGATTAAAAATATTAGGCTAATTGTTTGTTTTCTGGAAAATGAACATGTAATAAAACTGCCATTTTATGTCACTAAACCCTGCATGTCTTGACCTGCGACACATAATCACAGTTTGTCACCGTACACAAATCCTTTATTTTCAAAGTAAACCCTATACCGAAGAAATTGATGATTTTTTTTTTTTTTTATGAAATGCCTCTCATTAACAATAAAAAATCACCAGAAAAATCCTGGCAACAGTAGAAACAAGCTGGGATGGAAAATCACTTTTGTTTTCACTTCCTAATTTTAATTATTCCAAGTTTTTTCTAGTGAGGCTGGCTCCTTACTTCATATATGTGCAAAAGCATTTCAAAAAGTGGAAGTTACTATTACGCAATTATTCAGCAACGTTAATCACTACAATTGCCAAGTGGCAGTTGCTATCTATTTCTCCTCTAAAAAGAAGAATTCTGTTATATATATTTACAAAGAAGAGATCCACAAAATTATTGTGTTCTCAGTCATTATCCGCACAATAGTTTGTCACATTATTTTGTAAAGACCCTCCCTTGGTTTGGAGCTACCTTAAAAACACAAGTGCCCAGAACTTTCCTAAAATTTAAAATGCTATTCAAGATTTTCAATAAATTACCCATATGAGATCCTAGAGATCATTGTTAATCTGGCAGGGGAAAATCTGGAGGAAGAATGGCGGATAAACAGTAACATTAGTCTTAAATCTTTAATTTCAATTATGTAAATTGGTTCTTTATCTCAATTTTCTTGTAAAAACTGGTCATGAATTTTTATAGTTCAGTGCATATTAATTCATATCCCTATATAAGATTGAGATTGTACAAAAACCCAATTTACAAAAACAAAAAACTAGCATTTTTAAATGATCTATTAAGTGTCAAAAAATTATGATACAAATTAAATTTATAGATAGAAATTTACTGAATAATTAACTTAGAATTTGAAAAATTGATCTTTGAATATTATCTTAGAGATAATAAATTCAAACAATTCGGTAATTATCTTTAAAAAAATTTAAACAATTTATTGATAGTTAAAGAATCATTTAGCCCATCAATTTTTTGTTTTTGTAAATCAGATTTCTGTATCAACTCAACTCAATATTATCTAGAGCTAGGACCAATATGCAATAAATTGTGAAGGTAAAAAACCTGTTTCCTATGAAATGAAGGTTTGCAAATGGTTTGGGATTAATTTAATGACGCTTTTTACCCATAGACTGGATCTAATGAACGTTACGAGCAAAGAAAAGTGGTTCAACAAAAAGACATGAAATTTTGTTTCTTTTTCCCCAAAGCCTGAAAGCGACTCAACAGTTCTTTACTTACATGGTTCAATCAATTGAAGTACCCTACGAATCTATATATAGACCCTTTACACGTATGTGGTTACAAACTTACGAGACCTCACTTCCATATTCCTCTGAGAAATGGGCCCTTCTCTTTCAAGTGAGATCAATCACAGAATCGAAATGAAAACATCAAGTGAAGGTGAAAGATCAAGAGGAGACTGATCAATTAGGGAGAGTGTATTTCCTGGTAACCATTAGCTTACACCTATCTTCAAGAATAGGGAGAAAAGATTATGGCCTAACAACCCTTGCTTAAAAGGGCATGGTACAATTTTGAAGCAAATTTTTTATCAGATGGAAAACAATTAAGGTGGAAAAAATATGAAGGTCTAAAAGCCTAAAAGCAGCAGGTAGGATGTTAAAATTCTGTGCGTCCGAGTCAAATGCCGGTGGAACACATGAGGTATTATTTTTGGAAAAAAAAACGCCCAATGCCTAACACGGACAATGGTGTATGATTGTTCAAATAATTTTAGCATATAATGCAATTCATGGGGTCTTACGAGAGAGGAGGATGGGGCCATGAAATTATAAGCTACTCCAGATGGGAACAAATGGAGAAGGAAGAAGACAAGTAAGAGGTGAGAAATACTGCTCACCCATAAATCAGGGACAACTGGGGTGAAAGCAAGAGTTCACCTTGATATCAAGCAAGAAGATGTCAATTTTCTTCGTCTGGACCAACCAATCTAGCTAGGCCACACTCCTAACATCAGCCCTCCAGAGAAAATGCTACCAACAGGCCTCCGGTGGCTAGCTACAGTGCCGGCATCACTCTCTTCATTAATTCTTCAATCATTGAGACGATTTGCGTCTCTCTTCCACGCCTAAAATTAACAAATATCATATCAAGTCAGTACGGCTGCACAAGTGCAAACTCCATGTAGAAACTCACTGTTGCATCATCATCTGATATGGACTGCAGAAACTCAATTATGAGGGTGATTGAGAGCATGAGTGCAATGTTTCTTCCATTCTGCTGACATGCATTACAAGCAAGTAGAATTAGAACTCCAAGTTAGTGCACATTCAGCAGTAACATGACCCTCTGGTTTATGTGAAGTACCCAATTGATTTAGAAACTCGCTGTTATATCCTCATACCAGCGTCAAAGTGATATAGACTGAAACTCAATTATGAAGATATTGACAGAGGACATGAATTCATTTTTATGTGATGTTTCCACCATTATATGGATTCACCCTACAAGCTAGTAGAAAGTGGACTGCCTTAGGAGTTGAATTTAAAATTCCAACACCATGAGGCTCATCAGGCATTTGCTTGGTTGAATTTGCATTCCATTGTGTTCTATCGGAGGTGAACCAGAACGGCTTCCAATTTAATGTATAATCAGCAAATTAAAAAACAAGCCCTTTGGCTATATATATATATATATAAGTGAAGGAACTTACAGGGATAGCAAACAAGGGTAATAGATGATTCTTTCTTTAACATCACCGAAGGCGAAGGAAACATATGTATAGTGTTCTTCAGTTTCTTCCAAGGATAAATGTGATAGACAATAGCCTAGATATTCTGTTGAACCAAAAAATGTTTTGTGCGCATAAACTCAGTAAAATTTGGTCGACCCTCTGAAAGAAGAGAGAAAGAGAACTTAAGGGGATGACTAGGTTATCTAAGTGGAACATGCCTTCAGATAACAACAAATTAAGGGCTTGTGGATTTTTCCAAAGTGCAAGAGGCAACAATAATTTTCAAATCAGGTAATCAATCTATTGTTTCACATCATACCATCTTTCCGACAAGCAATTGAAACTTGGACTCAATCTTGTATAGACTCACCAATTTCCCCAACCTTTCATCCATAGCTATATAAATGATCTCCTACCAACAGAAAAGCAAAAGACCAGTTGAATTAATGCATCTCAAGAGAACAAAGTGGAAGTCTTTCAAGCATGAGATTTCTAACGTTAATGGAAAAATATCTCTGCAATCTGGTATTCAGTTGGTTGGAAAAATATATACGCAGATAGCAAAAAGGACATGAAAATGGGAGACTGCTCATGTGCATGCACTTGTTACGATCATAAGATTCCATCATGCAAGACTACCATGCAGTTTCTATGACAGATCCATACCTTCTTCTTGCATGCATCACAACATTTGTTCACTATCCAGACCATTTTTCCTAATTATCTATTAGAATGAATAAGTACAATATAAAGATGAATAGTCAAGTTATACTGTGTCATTTGGAAAACTTCAACAGTATTTGTTCAAAAATTTGTATGTTTCATGTCCAATTTTTCATTAACTCTGAAGTAGCCTGCTTAGTCAAATCAGCTAACTCAAGCATTTGTTTAGTTGTCAAGGCTTCCAACATGTTACCTGAGGTCCAAATTTCAACACCTCACTCCCCAGTTGGCCTCTCATTTGTACCAAATTTAAAAAAAAGTGTGCTACTGGTTGTCATAAATTATTTCACCTATCCCTAAAATCTTTGCTCTCCATTTCTTATCTCAAGTAAATAAGTGTACATTCCATGATAACATGCACCCTAGTTTTACTAGATGGCATCAAAATGAAAAGGAGCTAAATACTCAATGATTGATGCAAAACAGATTGATCGGTGTCACTGGTCAGATTCCATTCTTTTGCTTACATTTAGGATATACATGTGATTCAGAAACTTTCAGATGCTTCTAGGAATCAATTCCACCTTGAATCTTTGATGGAATATAAACCTCTGACAAGAATGAAAGTGAGTGAACACATAAAGCTTCTATCTCGAATTTTACTCCTCTTTGTAGCATCAATTCCAGTTCAAACCTGTAAAATGAAAACAGGTAAAAAAATGCAGTTACTTCACCACAAGTTTAGAGCAGTAGTTCAACATCTTGAACCAAACAAAATAGGAATGGAAGCCATTCCCTCTCATCTACAAAGTGACACAACATATTCCAAGTATTTAACTGGAGGAAAGGTCATGCTTAAACATTTGATACATGGACTTAGGTACAAGTGTCAAAAGATTCAGTACAAACAAGGCTCCCCTTCAGTAAGCTTGCCTCATGAAAGAACCATTTATAGAACCAAATGATATTCCCCTGGCAGAAAGCAGTATCTTTCAGTAAAAATTGAGTAGTACAGACTTGGAACTGTTTATAAACTCATACCTCCAGTGTGGAACTTCTCGTTGCAAATAGCACCTGGTTAACATAGCCTCTGCTCTTCTTTTATCTGAAACTAGAACAGGGATTCACATAAATTAGTTTAGGCAAAAAACGAAACGAGAGGAGAAAATATCAACAATGGGAATGGGGCAAGGAAAGAGAACATGATAACCAGAAATAACAACTTTCAAGTCTTTACTGCCAGTATCACCTTCTTCTGTCAAGGTTAAGAGGCATTGCCGAGGAATACTGTATTTCTCTGAGTCAGAAGGAAAAGCTCCAAGCCAGCAAATCTCTGGGACTCGTAAAAACTTTGCATCATAGGCCATTTGCTACAAGAGTGCCATGTGGAAGAGAAGAAAGAGAGGAGGGTGTCATAGAGGAAGTTATAGATCCATGTCAACTGTGAAAGATCAAATGTTCATAGCACAACAATTTGAAGTTCTGAAAATGTAAGAAGTGATAAACCAGACAGTCTGACCATGGAACCAAAACGGTATGTGCTGAGGATGTCAAATCCATAAGGATCACAATCCACAAGGCAATACACAGGCAGATGTAACTTCTCCACTAAAAGGCGCAAGAACCTGAAACAGCAAGACAGGAATCCATATTAGATAAAGTCTGGACGGGTTGACTCACTTAGGCCAAGGGATGTATAAGATAGTTTTAGTGTAAACAGGTATTTAATCATATTTTACTTTGGCATGTGGGAAAATTATCACGTATCAGACCTTCTTGTTGAAACATCTGGATATCCTCTTCCCTGGAGATGTAGATGACATAGAATGAATAATGAGGTGACAAACAAAATGATATAAGATGAATACGAAAATGAAGAAACCAACAGAAGTTTAACATAGTTACATCTTACTGTTATGACAATGCAGCGATTTCTCCTACAGAACTGATCATTTGCCAAACGTTGGAACACTACACTCCATGGGAAAAGTATTTAGTTAGTATCATTTGTTTGTTTTTCCTGCTAAACTATGTATATCTCAAAGTATTACCAGATTCTTTTTCGACAACCAATATGTAGTTGGCAATGGTGACAATGTCTGCACAGAAGAATTCAGGGGAAGCTTTTCTGAACTGTGTTTATAGTCAAGATAAAAGTAGCTGTCTTCAGGGTTAATGAATTCTTATTGTCAACATAGTCTTGGATACCTTGAACATCTTCAACAAGCACCGGAATAGGGTAGGCCTGAAAGCATATCAGTTTTGGAGTGATTAAAGATGCTTCACTGAGTAAGATATTGCATAACTAACTAGGAAACGTAGTCTTCCATTATTCTTACAGTATTGGCATTATTTATGCAATCGAACTTCTTTCCTGACTCTAGAAATCTTAACCAACCCATCACCAGCCTATAACAGTTGAACAGATGAAGACATATTAGGACGAAAATCTATGAGCATGTATAATTAGTAATTAAGTTCTAGGTGTTGCAAAGATTAGTCAATCAATGACATGAGGTATTTTTGTCATGGTCCCAAAATATTAGTAGATAAGTTATGGTCCCAAAATATTAGTAGATAAGCTGATTAAAACTGCATGTAGGATGTTTATCATATGGAAGGAAATTGTTTACTCAGGTTTCTGATTTTTATTCAAGAAAGCACATTAACTAGCATATGACTAACAAAGATAGTCATTTGTGCTTGAAGGAGAGGACAAATTAAAAGAGATGCTCTAACAAGGAATGAAAATATACCATATGCCAGTGCAAACAAAAGTGAACAGTTTTAAAGACAAATTCCTAGTGGTATGTTCAGCCATGTCTAACTCCAACAAAACAAACAAACAAACAATAAATAAATAAATGTTCCCAGAAACACTTACCCCTTCCCAACAGAAACCTGCCAGAACATAACATGATTCAAAGGTAAGCATGAAGTTGTATTTGAAATCCACAAAGAATTGATGAACTGATAACAGGAATGAAGGCACTAACCACATTAAGATTGTGACGACTGCATCTTAGAAGAATGCATATCTCATTAATGGCTCTGTCTACAACAGATTGTTCTGCATTGTAGAATGAAACCCTTTGTCATGCAAATTATTGGAACGCAACTATCACACACTATTAGGTGCAAAGCTATAGAAAGCATAGCCAAGGTTCACCTAGAAAAACAGAAGGCTGCATGTAGTATATATCTCTCTTTGACCCATGTTTGTTCTCCTGTAACAGTTGCTGGATGATCAACAGGACTCTCAATAGCACATCTGGTGTGAAGAAAGAAAAGAATAAACAAATAACAAGAAATTTCTGGAAGTGACAAGTTGAGCAGGAATACTTCACTTCAAATGCTCTAAAACTGAAATTTAAGGGACACTTGGCTCACCAATCCTTCGCAAATGGCACCTCTTATTAAACGAGAGAATTTCCTGTCCCTTGGGCTCATCGTAGCTGCAAGTACTGCATTGAATATAACGAAGTTTTAGAAATGAAAACATGAAAGGCATATATAACCCTAACAGTCACAATTTCTAGCACAATCGACTTATTCGATTTCCAAATCAAGCCATTAACTTCCAAGATAATAAACCAAAAAATGGGAAAAATATTCCAAACCATATGGAATTTGAATTTGAACTTGAACAGTAGTTTCTGAAGCGGTCGATCCGAATCAACGGCGATCTTCCTTGGCTCAAAGTGCCCACTATCAATCGGGTGAAATCTGCAATCCGAAACCAGAAAATCTGTTCTGAGAGAAGGAGAGAGCAATCGAATTTCGAATTATCTTCTCTTCAGGGAGATTCGATTTCCTTCGAATTCGAACCTTTGATTTTCTTTAGCAAATCGACTGCCTCCTGCGAGTTCGAACGATTTCCCTCCATGCTTTGAATTTTATTTTCCTCGTCGCGCTCTAGGCTATATATGCGAGGTTCATATCGGGCCTTTTGTTTCATTAATGGGTTTGAAATGGGCCTAGCACAAGCCCATATGGCTCCACCATCCACTTCAAGAAGATGAAAATTTTTATATGATTGTAATGGGAAATCATTGATTATGGCTCCACTTGAACTTGATCACAACCATCTTTTGTAACTTAGTGGTGTTAAATTAGAATCTTTACGCTTACAAGAACTAAAATCAGTTTTCAACTCCCCAATTACTAGCCGTGAACAAAGGGGGTGTTGACCTGACCCAACCCTGAATTGGCTCATCTTAAACCTGACTCAAGCACGGCACGATACGGATCGAATCAGGCTCAAAGTAAAGAGGTCTGAATATGGGCTTGGGAAGGAGAAAACAAAGCCTAGCCCAAGACCGCGCCCAGCTTGGCTCGCCCCAAGCATAGATAGTCCATGTTGGTCCGGTCCGGGCCTGTCGTTTCAAAAAACCTACAACAGTCACTTGTTTAAAAAAAAAATGGTAAAATTACACTAGAAGGACCTCCAGCTGTTGGCTACCGGTTATTTAAGTCTAAAACCTTTTTTACCCTCACTTAACATTAAAAAACGGCTAGTTTCTAAGGATATTTTCTTCCAACCAAATTTTTGTCATTCCTATAAATACCCACACTCATTCCCTTACTTTCTCACACAACTTCTTACACTCACTTCTCTACATTTACTAGTTTCTGTACATTTCTACTCAAGTCTTATATTCTTCCAACAATTTTCTTAATCTCCTACTAATTTCATCTTAATCTCTCCTTAATCCATCATTAATCTTCCATTAATTTTCGTCACCTCAATGGCTTCAAGGGAAAGAACTAGGTCGGCCCCCGCTAAGAGCTCCTTCTCCCACACCAGCTTGGGGGTCATTCTTCAGTCGCAAGACTTCTGTGCAAAAAGGAATTCACATTCAAAATGAGCCTCAGTCTGGCAACATTGATATGACGAATATCGATTTGCAATTTGATGAGCAAACATCCGACAACGATGTTGAAATCCGAGAGACCTCCGCTCAAAACATTGATATGCAATGAGGGGATGGTGAACAACTAACACCTCAAAGTCAAGCTTCTGAAGGAGGTGAAGGAAAATCTTATCTCAAATCCTTCGTGTGGTGAACAATTGGTTCGCCAAGTGCAAGCATTGCAAGAAGAAGTCGGCACATAAGGTGAATTTTGAGGCCGAGATGCTTTAACGACATATAAGAAGCGAGCATCCGATGCACTATCTGAAAGCTGAAAAGAGTTCCGATAGACAGATACAACTCGGATCAACTAGTGGCTCAGGTATCTTTAAATTTAATCAGCAAGAATGTACAGAATGCATGGTTAATTAGATGATGCTCATAGAAAAACTTTTTATGCAAGCTAAAAACATGCATTTAGAAAATTGAATTAGGTATAATTTAAACCCTGCCTTTAAAAAAATATCTAGGACAACTACAAGAAGAGAAGAATTTAAAATATATGAATTAGGTAAATCTAATCTGCAGTGCATTTTTCTACAATTGATCATTACATTGCTCTTATTAGTGACATGTGAACATCTCCTATAGGACAAGATTATTTTTGTGTTTTGATGATGATTGGGTCATTCAAAAAAAATTATTGCTTTCAAATTTATAGAATCTGATCACACTAGATATAATATCTATCAATACATCTTAGATGTACTTCATGAATTTTTTTGTGCCGACAAAGTTTTCTACATCAGTTTTGATAATGTCTCTAATAACAATTTCACCACCTGAGAACTCTGTATTGCATTGAAACCCCCTCGGAATAATGTTGTTTTCCATATTAAATGCATGTATCATATTTTGAACTTGTGTGTGCAAAAAGGGCTTGAAGTTTTACAAATGGAAATCCATTCAATCCGTGATGTATTACTATATTTAAAGACATGACCCAAAATAACTCAGGAATTCAAAAACTACTACATTCAAAACAACCGACCATTTTCATGGAAACGTTTTAAACTTGATTGTCTCACTCGTTGGAACTCTACATATGAGATGTTGATGGATGTATATCCGTATGCAACCTTGTTGACTGCCTTCCCAAACTTGAAATCAAACTCTGAACTTCTAATAGCTGAAATGTGGGATAAGTGTTTCAAACTTTATTAATTATTACAGTATTTTTATGAAACAACTGTTTTTTTCTTCGGTATTTATTATCCCACTGCTCACAAATTTTGATGGATTTGGTAAACATTATTTATGTTTTGAATCAATACAAGACAAATCTATTTCTAAAGGACACCGTCAAAGCAATAAAAGAGAAATGGGTTTCTCCCCCCATCTTTTTACTTGCATCTTCATTTGGCCCGACTGTGAAAATTACAGGGAAATTGTCTTTGCTTGAGGGATACTATAGTTTTTTGCATATGAATCATATTAATTGTTTAGCTATAATAGCTAAAATAGATGAGCACATGCGAGAGCTATGCAAAAAATATTCATCCCACCACAAATACAAAATAAGACCACAATCTTCCTCCACCGCACACGCCTCATCCTCTTCCTCCTCATTAGCATCATTCAACCCTATGGAACAGCTATTTGGGCGTCCTTGACCCACATCATTTGCCATAATGGAAGTAGATGATTACCTCACACACATCATTTAAAATGAGTGAGGATGACATTTTGAAGTGGTGGAAAGCAAAAAGTGGCAGATTTTTTATTTTGTCTATCCTCACGAAGGAAGTTCTCGCAGTTCCGGTTTCAATTGTTACATCGAAATCTGCTTTTAGTGCTGACAAACCAGTCATTTCAAAGAAACGGGCCAAGTTGACACCTAAAGCAGTAGACGTCTGCATGTGCAACCGTGACTAAAGCCTTGTTGCCTTAATAAAAGAAGACAAAAAAAGTTTAGAAGATGACATACAAGATGATGATGGCACTTCCACATCCTAGGTTTTTCTTTTCTGTTCTTAGAATATATTTGATCTAATTATATTGTGTAGTACAAATCACAAGTTTTCATTTCATTTTGATTTTTGTGGAACGTTCTGTCATATCAAATATAAGGCTCATTTCAACTTGTTTGTAAATGCTATCTAGCTTTGTTATAAATAAAATCTGCACCAGTGGTGTGTTTTTTTTTTCTTTTCATAAAATTATAAAAGTTTAAACAAAAATAATTAATCGTGTAAAAATAATTAAAATTTTATAAAGTTTTTAAAAAGTTTTAAATACTTTTTTTTTTAAGTCCAGCCCAGGCTTAAAACATATAGACCCCACTCACACGTAACATAGCTTGTGCGTGCTGTACTCGGGCCTGACTAGACCTGCCCGGTCTGGGGTTGATCAGGCCCACCGTCCACCTCCTTGCCAACGTTAGTATTTTTTTAATTTGTTTTATTTCATTCTCTCTCAATTCAAACATGCAGAATTTACTGCCTAAACTCAATCACTAAAATACAAACAAGAAGACAAAAGAGCAAATTAAGACCGTTGCCATAGAAAAGATTGGCTGGTTTGTTGGCAATGGCAGCTTCTCGGATATTCTCTCAGCTTCTGCACTTTTCATCCATTTCCGTATCAGAATTCTTCCGGCCAAACGCCTTGTCGGAAAACCCTGGTTCCTCTGGCAGGTCCCCCACTCTATCTCTCTTTCTCGTGTCACTAATCTAAATGTTTGATCTTTGAGAAGTTGTTTACTTAAAGTTCCGAGCTTTTAACTCTTTCATTTATGTAGACCAAATTGGGATTTGCTTCTATTTTGAGCTTAATCTCGTACTGAAGCTCTCCGGAATTGCAAATCATTTAGCTTGCTAATTATGATATGCCAGATGGTTTGTTCTCTATGGTGTCACTAAACGGTTTAATTTAGTTCAGATTCTGGTTATGACTGGTTTTAATCGTGATTTCCTTTTTAAAGGCACCCGGGTTGTTTCACAATTCACTTTGCTTTTGGTGAATAATTCTATTTAAAAAAAAAAAAAGAAAAGAAAAGAAAAGTTAAGCCCTTTGTCTTCTTGGCTGAATCTTTTCCTGTTAGTTGCTCGCCAAGCTCGATTGATGGGGTGGAAAATAGAACGAGGAACTGTTTTTTAGTGTTAAAAGTGATAGTTTTCTGGCGTAAGAGTTCAAACAACAATCTATCCTCTTGAACCTCCAATGTTAACAACATTTACAAGCTGCTGAGCCACAAATGCTAGCAACCCAAGTAGAGTTACTTAGCACAATGCTTGCCATTAAGCTGAAACTTGTTGATGATGTTTTCCTCTGGATGCTGTAATCACTAGCTTCTATATGCTCTAGTAAATAACTTGTTCGCATGAGTTAGCCAACACCCAATAGCATCATTTTCAGTGAAAATTTCTTCAAATAACATCTTTTAATTTTTCTAGATTGCAGCTTTTCCAGTGTTTTTTGATGCTCACTTAGACATCCTAATGTCTAGCAATGGTATGAATGAGCCTTTGATGTCAGACTTAGTTGATGATACATGTCAGAAAGATAGTAGATGTGCTGTTGGTAGAAGAAGATTTCGTCGCATTAGAAGTGCTCCACTAGCAGAGCATGTCCCTGCAGATGTTCATGTTGACCGGAAGGGTGATGCTGCAGTTCCACTTTCTGAATTCATTTTACGTGGACTTCACCCAAGTTTCAGAAATGTCGCCATATTCTTGGCTGCCTATTTAGGCCTTGGAACAGTATGCTTCTACCTTGTCAGGAACCAAATCTCTGGGACAAAGACAAATGCAGTCCTTGATGCCGCATATTTCTGTATTGTGACAATGACATCGGTCGGATATGGAGACCTTGTGCCTAACAGTACCCTCACAAAATTATTTGCATGTGTGTTTGTATTTACTGGGATGGCTCTTGTTGGACTCGTTCTGAGTAAAGCAGCAGATTACTTGGTGGAGAAACAAGAATTATTGTTGGTTAAGGGTTTTCATTTGCGTCAAAAAGTAGGGACATCTGAAATAATCAAGGAGCTGGAAAATTACAAAGCGAGGTACAAGTTCATTTTAACCTCAATCAGCCTATTGGTACTCATGCTAGCGGGGACTATCTTCCTAGCTAAAGTCGAGAAATTAGATCTAGTTGATGCATTTTATTGTGTTTGTGCTACAATCACATCCCTTGGTTATGGCGATCAAAGCTTCAAAAGTGAAGGAGGCCGTGTTTTTGCTGTTTTCTGGATACTGGCTGGTACTATTTGTGTAGCCCAGTTCTTCTTATACCTTGCAGAGCTAAATGCAGAGAACAGGCAAAGAGAACTAGCTAAATGGGTTCTGACTAGGAAAATGACGATTTCAGATCTTGAGGCTGCTGACATTGATGCCGATGGAGTTGTTCGGTAGGTTAAAAATTTGCAAACTTTTGAGCTTAGTTATGAGGTCTCTTCCTACCTTAGTACAAATGATCTGTGTACTGTCTGAGTATTTGTTTTTCATTGACCATTTTCCATAGGGCTGCGGATTTCGTGTTATATAAGCTCAAAGAGATGGGGAAGATCAGCCAAGAAGATATTTCACTTGTAATGGAGGAGTTTGAGGAACTAGATGTCGATCATTCTGGAACCTTGTCAATATCTGATATAGTTCTTGCTCAGTCCTCCGAGGACAAGAGGTGACACATGCATGGTCACAACTCAGCAATAATGTAATCTTGAGCTTTCCCGTTATGGCAAAACAGCTTGTACATGATCCTCCCGAACGTCCAGTGCATGGTTCGATCCCCAGTCAGCACGAGTCCTTCCCCACCCCCATCCTTTGCAGCCAAAGAGAACAGCTGAGAGACAAAGAACTTCTGCTAATTGGAGACGTGGTTGTTCATATGAATGTCTGTATGTCTATGAAATTTGTACTTGGGCAGGTGTCCTTTTTTCTTTTTTTGTTTTTAGTTCATTCATGTTTCAATTTTCTGGATCTTAGCCTATACTGGTGACTAAAATACTGTATACCCAGCGTAAATGTATCGCCCAATTAAAATACGAACAAGCATTGAAAGGTTAAGAGCTTATTATGACCTTTGTAATGAAAAGGATTGGCTGCTTAGTTGGCCATGTCGGTTCCGACAGTCATGGTTGTCCTACTTTATTCAAACAATCTCTTTCCTTTTTCCCACTAAACTCGATCTAGCTCAGGCTTCGGGCTCGGGTAAGGGCAGCCAACAGTTCCGCCATCGACAGCTCCTCCGATCTTCTCCCAACTTCTGCAATTTTCATTCGATTTGCAGTCAAAGACTCCAAATTTATTCGGGCAATTCCCCCGTCAGAAAGACCCTGGTTCCTCTGGTAGGTCTCGTGTCAATAGTCTCAATGTTTGATCACTGACAAGTTGTTTACTTTAAGTTCTAAACTTCAACTCTTGCATCTATGGAGATCCACTGGATTTTACGCTTAATCCACTACTGCAACTGAAGGCTCTCTGGAATTGAAAATACTTAGTTTGCTTATCATGGTGTCCGTCCTCGTTTGTTCTCTATGATGTTTGAATTAAAAGGGTGTCATTTAGTTCAGATTTTGATTTAATCTATCTTCCCTCTTCGAAGGCGCAGAAGTTGTCTCGTAAATCATTTTGCTTTCGGTGAATTCTTCAAATAAGTTAGAGCCCTCTCTTTCTGCCTGATGGTGGGGTGGATAAATATATAAGAATCAACTTTTTTATTTTTTGTGCAGAAGTGGTAGTTTTTTTCAGTTTTCTTGCATAATAGCTGAAACGACGAATAGCACCTTCATACATCCATGTGAAAATGAATGCCTGTACCTTGTAAAGCTACTTCACACAATGCCTGCTATGGAAAACTGAAACTTGTTGATGCTTCTGATGTTTTCACCTCTGTAAAACATGCTTGATTGTGGTAGGTCACTAACTTCTAGACTCTCTAGTGAATAACTTTGTAGCATTAATTGGCCAACACTCCATAGCATCATTTAACGGTGAAATTTCCCTTTCTAATGACAACTTTTGGTTTTCTTCCTTGCGAAATTTCAGATTTTGTAGAACTCTTTGATGCCGACCGACGCATTCTGATGGCTGGCAATGATATAAATAAGCCTTTGCTGTCCGACTTAGTTGAGAACACATGTCAGAAATATAACAGACACGTTGTCAGTAGAAGAAGACTTCGTCGCATTAAGAGTGCTCCACAGGCAGAGCATGTCTGGGCAGATGTTCATGGTGATAGGAAGGGTCATGCTCCAGTTCCCCTTCCTGAATCCATTTTCCCTGGACTTCACCCAAGTCTTACAAAGGTTGCCATATTCTTGGTGGCCCATGTAGGTGTTGGTATGGTATGCTTCTACCTTTTTCGGAACCAAATCTATGGGAAGAAAACAAATGCAGTCATTGATGCTGTGTATTTTTGTATTGTAACAATGACATCGGTTGGCTATGGAGACCTTGTGCCTGACAGTGTCCTCACGAAATTACTTGCTTGTGCTTTTGTATTTACTGGGATGGCTCTGGTTGGACTCATTCTGAGCAAAGCTGCAGATTACTTGGTGGAGAAACAAGAACAATTGCTGGTTCAGGCTTTTTATATGCCTCAAAGTGTTGGGCAATCTGAAATAACCTGGGAGCTGGAGAACTACAAAGTGAGGTACAAGTTCATTTTGACCTCAAGCATCCTGTTTGTACTCATTCTAGCAGGGACTATCTTCCTAGCTGAAGTTGAGAAATTAGATCCAGTTGATGCATTCTATTGTGTTTGTTCTACAATCACAACCCTTGGCTATGGCGATGAAAGCTTCAAAAGTGAAGGCGGCCGCGTTTTTGCTGTTTTCTGGATACTGGCTAGTACTATTTGCGTAGCCCAGTTCTTCTTGTACCTTGCAGAGCTAAATACAGAGAACAGGCAAAGAGAGCTAGCTAAATGGGTTCTGACTAGGAAAATGACAAATTCAGATCTCGAGGCTGCTGACATTGATGCTGATGGAGACGTTGGGTAGGTTAAATTTGCAAACTGTGAGCTTGAGTTCAATTTCTCTTCATACCTTAATGCAAATGATGTGAACTATCTGATCTTTTTGTCCTAATTTCCATAGGGCTGCAGAGTTTGTTTTGTATAAGCTCAAAGAGATGGGTAAAGTCAGCCAAGAAGATATTTCAATTGTAATGGAGGAGTTTGAGAAACAAGATGTTGATCAGTCCGGAACCTTGTCAATGTCTGATATAGTTCTTGCTCAGTCATCTGAAGACAAAAGGTGACACGATTATGGTCACAACTCACAATAACACGAAGTAGAGCTTTTTGGTAATGGCAAAGCAATTTGTTCATGCTCCTCCTGAACTTCTAGTGCAGCGCTCGAGCCCCTTCTTTGTAGAGGGCTCCATTCCAAGCCTCATCCTCAGGAAACAGATGAAAGAAAAACCTTTTGCTAATTGGCTATATGGCTGTTGATATATGTATATGTGGCGATGTAGTGAGGGGAATGCCTTTTATGTTTGCATTCATCGAAGTTTTGCTGGTAGAATTGCTTTGTTCAGTTCAGCCACCTGAGAAATTGATCTGGAGCTTCTCTTGTCTCGTTGTGAAGTGGTAAGATGATCCGGTATCAAAAGTGAACCTGGAGGAGAAGATGATGGCTTCTGTTCTGTTCTTTTAACTGCTCGATCGTTTGGAAGATGTAATGTACTTACCCTTTTCTGATGCATATTACGATTTACAACTTTTGTTATATCGATATGCTATGCTTTCTCAACCCTCGTGTAAAAAACATAAAATCATCCCAAGTGCTTATAAGAACCAACAACCAATAATCATATTCCCATCATTTTGTTTTGTATCATACGATTACATGTTTAGGTTTCATCCTCAATTCTATATCTAGACTAGCAATCAACACCCTATTCGGATTGTTTCAAGCTAACTTAAACCAACTTCTTTTTCCTGTTTAGACCAGTCAGACTTACCTCCTCAACCAACCTTACTTTGTTTCAATATTTATGGTCTTTGCCACAGGCTACTGACCCATTACTCCTAAACTGAAACCAGCTACTACGTTCCCTCAAAACTGAATTAATTCAGTTTTTCAATTTGACTTATTCAATTTTTTGGTTTGGTTTTAATTAAAATTGGATTTTTAAAAGTAAATTGCAATTCGATTTAAGTTAGAGCAGAAAGTTAATTCAGTTTCCGAACCAAATTAACTTTTTTTTTTTTTTTTTTACGTTTTTGGGCTCCTGCTGACATGTTGGTGCTACCCCCTAGCGCACCAGCACTTATCGTTTAGGCCCAAATAATCCACTCAACCCTCACTGCTCCAGTTCTCACCAGTCGGTCCTCTGGCTCTGCCGCTCTACGGACTCGAGCGCAAAACCTAACACACACATAAGAGTCACTCCCTCAAGCCAACCCGAACACAGCGCCCCCTCGTGACCTCGTCTCTTGCCGCCGTACACCCGCTAGCCCCTTCCACGATCTGGTCAACAGCGCTGAGTTAGTGAACGGTTGAGCACAAATTCTGATTTGAATTTGGTATGTGTTTTGTTTTTGTTCCTTTTTGGCTTTTTGTTATGTGTCAATGTTGATTTCATGTGACTATTGTTATTCTGTACTGGCTTTCGCATGATAAAGGCATGCGGCTGATATTTTAAGTGGACATGCCAGTTCTTAAGTGGTAGGCGTCGTCTGGTATCCCCTTGCCTTGAAAATGCTTCCTTTATACCTTGGGTATTATCCATAGCACATGACAGTTGTTGTTAAGAGTTTGTGCGAGTTAACAAAAGTGAGAATTTAGCAAATAGAACCTGGTTATGGAGCGAGTGATTGTGTTTAACAGGAGATATGTGAAAACGTACAACCGAACCAATCCAACACGCGTATTACTGTTTGTAGAATTGGCATTTGTTTTTTCTGCATTCTTACTAAACTAGGAAGCTATTGGGCATGTGTTTCTTGTACCGTAGCCATCCATGTTAAACTAGGAAGCTCACAATACAAAAAAATATAATAGTAATAAATAAATTGATTACTTACAAAACATAAGAGAACATAAACCATGAAGAACAAACACTTATGTTCATAGTTTATGTTCTCTTATGTTCTTTTAAGTAATCAATTTATTATTATTAGTTTTTTTGTACTGTGGGCTAACTAGTTTAACATGAATGGCTACGGTAGAAGAAACACATGGCTTCCTAGTTTATTAAGGATGGTTGATGCAGAAAACACATGCCAATTCTTTGGGAGATAAAAGACATTATGGTATGGATAAAGTAAATTAAAACAAATTCCTCTTGGTTGGGGAGAGGTTATCATATAGTATAACGGTCACATTCTAACAGCTGCTCACATTCTCTTTTTTAAGCCTAATATTAGAGACTTAAAAAAGAGAATGTGAGCCGCTGTTAGAATGTGACCCTTATGCTATATGATAACTACTCCCCAACTAGGGGGAATTTTTGTTTTAGTTTACTTTATCAAGACTATGGTGTATTTTATCACCCAAAGAATTGACATGTGTTTTTTCTGCATCAGTCATCCCTACTAAACTAAGAAGTCATCCCAAAGAATTAGACTAATTCTAAGAAAGAGATACGTGATTTGCAAGTGCGATTATACAACTGCAGATCATTAAGTGTCAAAATTGATTAACAAGTCTAAAGATTTGACACTGCCTCAAATTAGGTATATTGATAGAAACTTTAAATTGCAACTGGCTAAGATATATATAAGCAGCAATTGAAGCCAAATACAACATAGGGTTCCCTTAATTGGACATCCAAGAATATGCGATCTAATTATAACTATGTTAGTTATATATCTTTCCAAAGAGAGGTATAAGTAGTTTATGGAGAAATGGTTTTCCACCAATGTTGATTAGAGAAATCAGTGTTCTAAAATCATTTATTTTGTTCTAAGCAAAAAATATCTATGGGAATGGTAGAGTTGGACGAACAATAGCACAATTGTTGAAATCTGTAAGTGATGTCTTGGAGGTATATAATTTTTCATCGTTAGACGAGAATGATATCATCCACATCTATGAAATCTAAAAATTTGTTCGAAAATACTTAAAATTACGAATAAGGGAAACCTCTGGGAGCAGTATGAAGAAATGTTGAATCACATGAGTTCTAATTTGATTATGTTATACTATTTATTTTAGATTTGTTTCAATACTATTTCTGGCAAACTATTTGGACTTTTTATTTGTTTCTAAAGAAAGATTGACCTAGATTTCTTGTATGTGGTTAATATATGTTGTCGGCCTAATTAAATGTTAGCTATCTTTATTATGTGTCTACATAACACCAACACTTCGGCTGCCATATTTTACTAGTATTTTGTAGACATGCAGTAAAGATAACTGAACACTTAACTAAGCCCACAACATATATTAACCACATTACAAAAAATCTAGGGCAAATATTTTTTAAAATACAAATAATGAGTCTAAATTATCTATTAGAACTAATACCCAAACATAGCTAAAAGAAATAGTGCAACATAATCAAACTAGAACTTAAGTTGTTCGAGGTTTCTTGATGTCCCATTTAGAGGTTTCTACTCGTTCATAATTTAAGTATTTTCTCACAAAATTTTGAATTTCATAGATGTGGATGATACAATCCTCGTTCAATAGTGAAAAGTTATATATCTTCGTGACATCACCCACAGAATTCAATAGTGGTGCTCTTGTTCCATAAACTCTACCATTTTCATTAACATTTGTTGCCTATAACAAAATCAATAAATTTAGATCACTGATTTCTTTAGTCAATGCTGGTGGAAAATCACTTCTCTACAAGCTGACTATATCCCTCTTCGGACAAGATACTTACCCAACATAGTTATACCAATGAAGCGAAGCTCCATAGTCACTGCTGATATCTTAGTTTGCTGCAATTTTAAGTTTCTAGCAATTTGTCCAGTTTGAAGTAATGTCAAATTCTTTGACTTGTCAATAACAAGAATTTTAACACTTAATGATTTGTCATTATATAATTGTGGCTGCAAATCACGTGTTTTTTTTCTTAGAATCAAACCTAAAGAGAATGTAGGCAGCTATTAGGACTTAAAATGTTACCCTTATATAATATGATGACTCCTCCACCAAAGGTAGTTTTTGCGTTTCTTCTATCCAAACTATGGTGACTTTTAGTCTCTCGAAGAATTGGGCATGTGTTTCTTTTGCAGCAGTCGTCGCCATCAAACTCTTCAATTTCAAGAATGACCGAGGGAACAAAGCAGAGCAAGAAATGAACTTAAGGGTGTGTGGTTGCTAAAGACTCTGAAATGGCCATTGGCACTGTAAACTCGTAAGCAAGCACATGAAGGAATGTGGGTATGCAATATAGTTAATTTGGATGTGTTTTCAATATTTCATGATGATTATATATCTCTTCGTGGCTGGTATAGTATTTCATGATGAACTAATATTGCTTCCCCAGAAGTTCTTCCACCTGCATAAGAAATCCTTCCATTGATTTTTTAGATTCGCTTATAGATTTTAAGTTTTTCAGAAACAAAGAATGTGGTCATTTGCCCCCTAAAGTAACAACCAACTACTTAGCTAAACTTTACCCCTTTTTTATATAGATTTGCATGTAGTTAGTATATTTTTTATACTTTCTGGACTACTATCTCAACTCATTTGAATTTTAATGATGTTATCTGTAAACAGCATGGTTCATTGGGGAGACAATCTTGCAAGTAACCTTGTTACTTGTTTCCCATGATGATTCTTTTTCTAGTGATAATGAACTTTTTGAAGGCGGGGTCTTCAATGAAATTTTCTATAACCCGAGATGCTTCTCTGAAGCAATTAAAGCTGTTTATTGTGAGAAAATTCAATCTAAATCATCTAGATTGGCTGCTTTGAAACAATGAAATGCTAATTTCACGAGACGGTGAGTTAAAATAGATTAACAAATTCACTTATGATTCGGTAGATTCACTTAAAAAAGATGCTCTTGAATCAAAAGACCTTTATATTCTAATCCTGAATAGTAATTGTGATAGTTACTAATGCACTAACTTTCTCTTAAACGCACTATGTCTAATCAAATAAATACCTTCTGGGAAGCTAGTGTGGACCATAGTTGGTTATTTGGTTTTTACCATTGATTTGCTTGTCTTTGTCCTGAAGACTTACACTCATTTCATTTTAATTTAAGTCAACTTGCTCCAAAATAACTTATTTTTATTTTTACATTTTTTTTAGAATTCATTTTATTTAAAAGCCAACATTATGTAGGTGTAATAATGCATTAAAAGTAAAACTTTTATAATATTTTTAAATTTTTAATTCAAAATAACTTATTTTTATTTTTATTTTTACATATAGACAAGTTGTTGATTGAATTGAGGTCATGTTTACTTGACTAGATTGCATTTCAGTTCATTGAATTATAGTCCTTTTCTAGTCAATTTTTGGGGAGGTTAATGCTGGAATAAGGGTACTAATTATCTTCAATTTTTGTTTACTGGTCACTACTCTTTGCCTATTTAACTGTTCCTTTTTCTCAACTTGCATATGACGGCCACCATCAGAGATCGGGTTTTGTGCACATAGGATAGAAGTGGGCATGACTCAAGCTTGGTGCAGTAGTAGTTTAGTCAGTTGTGTAACATTGCTTCTCCATTGCCAGTATTTCGGTTTTGCGCCATGAACAATGCAATGGGCATCTTGTCCTGGTGGAGTCGTTGTTGGCACATGTTGACACAAAAGCCTTAAGATATTGGAAGAGGTTTATTTTTGCTTTTTTGGTGATTATATCTTTAGTTAGCTGTTATTGGATTTACCTTAGGAGAAACTCTTGACAATCCTTTCATCTTAGTGTTTTTAGGTTTTCTAGGACAATTTCACACATTTTGATTCTGGAATTCTTAAGAAATTGGATTGTGCTGCCAAAAGAACTTCCCTCGAAGCTACTCTTGCTTCCTCATTCATTTGCCCCATCTCTTGTCTCTATAATGCTTCTATTGTTCCTTGCAACTAGAATCTAAATGGAATATCTTGTTAAACAACCAAGCCTTAAGGTACAAAGTTGGCTACCTGTGGAAGGTTGGTTGCATCTTGTTCTATCTATTCTAGTGGTTTGCTCTTATTTTTGTTGTATTCCTTTAGATAATGGTTGTTTTATCACTTTGAACTCTGTTTCTTATTCAGGTAACTGGGAGCTATTTTCTGCTCTGGGACCATCATAGATTGTAAAGAGACTCATCAAATAAAGAAGTGAAGTATCTTTACACAAATACTTGAGTTTAATCACTCTCTAAGTATACTTCACAATTACTATCAGAGCTACCTCAAGGCAGCTTATTCATAAGTTCCGGAGGAAAGAAACTGTAGCTTTCTTTCACAGACAGAGATGGGAGATAGCAATGGCTTCGTACAACTTGCCATTCCCAAGTTTGATGGCCATTATGACCATTAGAAGAATGCTGATGGAAAATTTCCTATACTCCAAGCAGTATTGGGATCTTGTTAACAATGGAATCTTGGAGCTCGAAGAAGGTAGCATGCTAACAGAAGCACAAAGTAAGTTGATTGAGGAGCAGAAGCTGAAAGATTTGAAGGTCAAAAACTATCTCTTTCGAAGGATTGACCGCAATATCATAGAGACCATTCTAAACCGAAACACCTCGAAGGCTATTTGGTATTCCATGAAGCTCAAATATCAGGGATCCACCAAAGTGTGATGTGCACAGCTACAAGCTCTGCGAAGGGATTTTAAAACCCTTCGAATGAAAGAATGAGAATTAATAGATGATAGATTGCTTGAACTCTCACTATAGCTAACAAAATGAAGACTCATGGTGAGAAAATAGGTGAGAAAGTAGTCAATGAGAAAATTTTGAGATCCATAACATCAAAATTTGATTATGTAGTCTATTCTATTGAAGAATCCAACGATTTGGATACACTGACTATTGGTGAACTGAAAAGTAGTTTACTTGTTCATGAATAGAGAATGAATGGCCGTCAATGAGAAGAGCAAGCCCTAAAGGTTACTCACGACGAAGGATCAGGTAGAGGAAGGGGACGAGGAATGCCTAGAGGAAGAGGATGAGGTCATGGCAGACAGTCATTCAACAAGGCTTCAATCGAATGTTATAAGTGTCGCAAACTAGGGCAGTTCAATACGAATGCCCCAACTAGGAGAAAGAAGCCCATTACGTTGAAGACAAATAAGAGCTGCTGTTAATGTCATCTGTGGACCTTAAACCATAGAAAAGAAAAAAAATGTGGTTCATCGATAGTGGATGTAGCAACCATATGAGTGGAAAGAAAGAATGGTTTTCTGGTTTGGATAAAACATTCAAACAATCAGTCAAGTTGGGCAACAATGCAAGAATGGCTGTTGAGGGAAAAAGAAATGTTAGGATGAAAATTAATGACATCATCCAAGTAATTTCTGACGTTTACTACATTCCTGAGCTAAAGAATAATCTGCTAAGGGTAGAGTAGCTACAAAAAAAGGGTTGGCCATTTCATTTCAACATGGAAGGTGCGAGATTGTTCATCCCTCAAAAGGATTGATCATGCAATCTGAAATGGGTACAAACAGAATGTTTGTGCTCTAGGTAGACATGATGCCAATAATCACCACATGCTTTCAAGCAGTCACAGAAAACTCAACCCATCTATGGCATTGTAGACTCAGGCATCTAAATTTCAAAGGGTTGCAAACTATTCAGCATAAGAACATGGTGGGTGGCTTACCTCCTCTCAAAGCACCTACAAAATTATGCTCCACATGCCTGATTGGGAGCAGCACAGAGAACTTTTCCTTAAAGAAAGTTCGTGGAGAGCTAAACAAAAGCTAGAACTAATGCATGTCGATATCTGTGGTCCTATAAAACCAATATTGAATAGCAATAAAAGGTATTTTTTTAGTTTAATTGATGATTATAGTCGCAAAACATGGATCTATTTTTTACATGAGAAATATGAGGCTTTAGCCACATTCAAGAACTACAAAGCTGATGTCGAAAAAGAACCTTGTACCTCTGTTAAATGTCTCAGCATTAACAGAGGTGGGAAGTTCACTTCAAAAGAGTTTGAGGAATTTTGTAAGGCAAACAGGATATTGAGGCAGCTGACTGCAACTTACTCCCCCCAGCAGAATAAGGTTGCTAAGAGAAAGAATAAAACTATAATGAATCTCGTACAATGCATGCTTACCCAGAAACAAGTTCCAAAGATCTATTGGCTTGAAGCTGTGAGGTGGAGCATACGTGTTTTTAATAGATGCCCTACCCTAGCTGTGCAAAACAAAACACCTAAAAAGGCGTGGAGCGGCTCAAAACCTACAGTGGCACATTTTAGAGTGTTCGAAAGTTTGGCTCATGCACACATCCTAGACCAGAAGAGAAGCAAACTTGATGATAAAAGCATTTGATGCATTGTGTTGGGAGTAAGTGATGAATCCAAAGCATACAGACTACTTGATCCAATTTCTAACAAAATTATTATTAGCAGAGATGTGGTGTTCAAAGAAGATAAAGGATGGAAGTAGGGCACATGTAAAGAAGAAGTCACTCAAAATGTGTTAGAATGGAGTGACAATGAGAATAAAGATAATGAAAACAAAGACAAAGATCATGAAGTGAATACTGATGCTAAAGGAGGAAGCATCAGCTCGTCTTTCAGTGAATCAGGTAATGGAGAATCATCAGGTATAGCTCAATGGAGGGAAAGACGACCCCTATTCTGGATGAAGGATTACAAGACTGGCAAAGGGCTGTTTAATAAAAAAAACCTGATTGTTATGATGATTCACACAGAAGCTGATCCCATCACTTTCGAAGAAGCTGTAAAATTCAAGAAATGGAGATACGCCATAGATGCTGAGATCGAAGCCATTAAGTGAAACAAAACATAGCAGCTCATTAGCATACCAAAAAGAGTAAAGGCTGTTGGAGTCAAGTAGATTTTCAAGACTAAATTCGACGAACATGGTGAAGTGGACAAGTGCAAAGCAAGACTTGCGGTGAAGGGATACTCACAACGATATGGAGTATATTACACTAAAGTTTTCACGCCAACCGCAAGACTTAACACCATACGTCTAGTAATAGCCCTAGCAGCTTGAGAAGGGTGGAATATCTTTCATCTTCATGTAAAAAGTGCGTTTCTACATGGTGAACTTGCCGATGAGGTATTTGTGCAACAACCCCAGGGATACAAACAGAAAAGAGAAGAACACAAGGTGTATAAACTAAACACGGCCTTATATAGTCTTAAACAGGCACCACGTACTTGGTATAACAAGATTGATGCCTACTTTACCAAAGAGCGGTTCGAAAGATGTCATTATGAGCATACGTTGTTCACAAAATTAAAAGCAGAAGGTAAGATATTAATTGTCAGTCTTTACGTTGCTGATCTGATTTTTACTGGGAATGACAGTGATTTATACAAGGAATTCAAGGAATCAATGATGACAGAGTTTAATATGTCTAATCTTGGGAAAATGAAGTATTTCCTTGGGATGGAGGTGCTGCAAAATTCAAAAGGAACTTATGTCTGCCAAAGGAAGTATGCTCAGGAGGTTTTGCAAAAAGTCGAGATGGATAAATGCAACTCAGTAAAAAATCCCATTGTGCCAGGTTGTAAACTAATAAAGGAAGAGAAGGGCACTGTAGTTAAAGAAAGCATGTTCAAACAAGTGGTGGCAAGTCTTATGTATTTAACAGCCACCAGACCTGATCTAATGTATTGTGTGTATCTTATAAGCAGGTTCATGTTAAGCCCAACTGAACAACACTGGTTGGTAGTTAAAAGATTACTTCGATACTTGAAGGGAATAGTTGATATGGGAATTCTTTATAAGAAATAAGGGAGCAAGCATCTTGTAGCTTACTCGGACAGTGACTATGCTGGTGACATCAATGATCGCAAGAGTACTTCAGGCTATGTTTTCAAGCTTGGTTCTGGGGCAGTGTCTTGGTCATCCAAGAAACAGCCAGTAGTTAGTCTGTCCACTACTGAAGTTGAATACATTACAGTTGCTTCTTGCTTATGTCAAAGCATCTGCTTAAGAATGGTGTTAGACAAGCTTGGTTGTACTAAGGAGAAAAGCACTACAATCTTATGTGATAACAACTCAACCATAAAACTTTCAAACAATCCTATTTTCCATGGACACAAGAAGCATATTGATGTCAGATTCCATTTTCTTCATAACCTAGTAAGGAAGGTGTGGTTGATTAATCTATTATAATACACAAGATCAAATAACAGATATTATGACCAAGCCACTTAAACTGGAAGACTTCAAGAAGCTTTGGAGCATGCTTAGAATGTGTGAAGTACCCAAGTAAACTGAACACATACTGCATACAGTTTAAGGGAGGGAATGTTAAGAGTTAGTGTTGCGTGTTGGTCAAGTTAAGTATCGTTTGTTAGGATTTTATGGGATTGCCTTCTTAGTCTATTGCTAAGTTTTAAGAAGAAGTCTGTTTCTAGTTGTTACTAGCTCTTTTCTTTAAGCTTATCTTTTGTAATCGGCTATGAAAGCCATAAGACTCATCAAATAAAGAAGTGAAGTATCTTTACACAACTACTTGAGTGTAATCACTCTCTAAGTATACTTCACAAAATCTATGTTTTCCCTGCCTTCCTAGCTCGAGCGATCGAGGGATTAAGGGTGGGGAGAGGTTAGAAATTTGATTCCCGGCTTCCTTACTTACCCATAAAATATTACTCCATCCGTTTCATATTAGTTGCCCCTTTTACCTTTTTTGACTAAAGTTTGACTTAAATATATTTATATTAATATGAATTGAAAAAAATTCTAAAAAATGATATATTTAGAAACTAGAATCTTTAAAGTTTTATTTTCATGTAAAAAGTTCATATTTTTACAATAAATTTTAAGAGAAATAAAATTATAGATTAATTGCTGTGAATAGTAAAGAGGATAACTTTTGTAAAATAGAGGGAGTATTAAATACTGATTCAGATGCTTTCTAGGATAAAAAAAAAAGGCACAAATTTCTACTTCCCTATACCACACGTATCTACCCCTATATATACTCATAAAGATGTTTCTATGTTAAAAAAAAATAAATCCATGTTGGACAATCTTTGTAGGACATGATGAAAATTGAAAACAATTGACTTGGTGAAAAAAGGTCGGGAAAAAAAAGAGAGACTTGGCCCAAATTAACTACTACTCAATTTGGTGAAAAACAATACTCATTTAAATGCTTAAAAGGCCAAATAATTTATAACGACATTCCGCTTCGCCCTGAAGAGGTGAAGCGCTACAGGTTTAAATGGTTTAACCAACAGAGAACTTCCTTTGTATTTGGAGCTAAGCAGAAGTCAGCAATTTCTTGTTGGAGAAACAACTGTTGCTGGTTAAGGCCTTTCATGCATATATACACAAATTGGAAACTTTGAAAACTTTGGACGAATTTAGGCTACCCAAGTTTAGATTTTTGCTGTGTATTAACTAAGCACGAATTGGAGGCCAAAAAAGGGGAGTGTGACCCAATGAGAAAGTAAATGAAAAGAAGAAGGAACAAAAAGAAAATAAATCCAAGCAAAAAGAGTATATCAGAGAAAATAAGACGTCTTGAAAAGAAAATGGAACAAAGAGAAGAACAAGATTTGATTTTGTCCGCTTTATTTTAATCCCTAAAACATTTGTTCAGCCAAATTTCAATAACTATACATGTTCTAAGTTTCTATATGTTCTTGGGAGTAAAATGTGAATTACGCATAAAATGAATCAATCAAATTCTGCTGTTTTCATTTTGTAATGGGGAAAACAAGGAGTCCGTTTATCTGTCGATGTACTCATGGAAGACTGGTCCTGGCCACCGGCAGTATCCAACTAGAAAACACAATACGCAACAAAAAAGGGAGATTTGGTTTTCCTTTCCAATTACGGCCTCTGGCTCTGACGCGTTGAGCTGGAGCAAAGCGCCGCCGCCATGGTTCTCGCGCGAACCACAGGAGCTCTTGCTGCTGTCATCTCTATCTCCATGGCGGCGCTCGCCTTCTACTTTATCCGCTCCAGGAAGACCCAGTTTCTCCAATCTAACGATCGGAAGAAGAATCATAAGAAGCAGAAGTCAAGACTTGGGCTTGTCGACGCCATTGGCAACACCCCCTTGATTCGTATTAACAGCCTCTCTGATGCTACTGGCTGCGAGGTCGATATTATTCATCCCTCATTCTCTTCGAAGTTTCTAGTTTTTTAACCGTATTATTTTGTTATGTAGTTCCTTTCCCTTTTTGAGAGCATCTTAAATGTTGGAGCTTTGCTTGGTTGGTTTTCTTATCTGGGTGCGCCTGACCTTCTGCTTGTTCCTTTCCTGATTTTCTGTTTCTTTTCCTAGGATTTTGGCGGTCTTTGGCGTAGAACTGAACATGATGATAATCGAATGTCAAATGTTGTAGAGGTGTTGCTTTGGACAGAAATGTTATGTGAGGTTTATAGAATTCTTTTCTTTTGCTCTTTCAGATTCTTGGCAAGTGCGAGTTTCTTAACCCAGGAGGTAGTGTGAAAGACAGGGTAGCTGTTAAGATCATAGAGGAGGTAACCTAATACTGTATTCTATATAATCTGGTTAATTTTTAACACTGTTCTTTTAGTAGTATTTCTATGTAATATTCTCCATTTCATTCTCCCATCTGTATTACCCTCTAGGCTCTGGAGTCTGGTGAGCTCAGTCATGGTGGAGTAATTACGGAGGGCAGTGCTGGAAGTACTGCTATTAGCCTTGCCACTGTTGCTCCTGCTTATGGCTGCAAATGTTATGTAGTCATTCCAGATGATGTTGCCCTTGAAAAGGTGTGTGAATAAGATATGATGCAGATGTGCCCACCCTAAGGATAATTGCTGTTTCATCTGATGCAACAGTTAGGCTTTTCTATTTTAAGTGTTTGATTGTGTGATTACTTTGAAAATGCACGTCTGTTGGTGCACATTGCAATCTCTTCCTTCCTTACTAAGTAGTAGAGCATCTTTTTTTTTTTACTAGCATTCTTTTGCTAATCATATAAAATTTTCATTGCAAGAGATGCTTGAGAAAGTTAATTTTCTGTCAACCATGGTTCACTTCTATATTGGTTGTCAATGCTAAGGGCTTATTTTCTGTTACAAATTGGTTGTCAATGCTAAGGGTTTGGTACCCCTAGTTTATGTCAGGTCACACAAGAGCTTGAGTTAGCACACTAAACCAATGTAACTAATGGTAGGAGCTGAATGTCAGCCCCCTTCTCATACCACATCTCTAGTTGAAAGACTTGACCAATATTAGATTAAAAAGTGTTTTTTCCATAGGAAGCTGAGCTTTGACTTGACTATCATACTGTTTCTCTATGTTTCTTTTGTTGACTCATAATATGTCTCACCATAACTCAAACACGACCAGTCATCTCCATTCTATCTTGACTACAACATGGCGTCCATTGATTGAAGATCAAAATTTTATACTTACTCTGATTTGGAAGTCTTTAGGTCAGCTTCATCTGTAATATAATGTCATTGCAGGTGACCCGTGCATTCTCTTTTGACCTTAAACTTTTCGCTTGGTAGTCTCCCTCTTTATTACTCCAACTTTTTTCATGCTTGTATAATCACACTGTACATGTTCAATGAGTTCAAGGGTATGATCCTCAAAAACAAAACTAAAATGTCTGTAGATCTGAATGTGCACTTGGACTCCTACTTCCATCAGACACAAGAACTTTAGTTTGATTCACATGGTCATCGCCCCCCTTTCTGTAGGTATTCTTTTTTACTAGCTTATCTCCAGTTGAATTCAGTTAATGCCACAGGGTAATCTTTTTGTGCATATAAAGTGGGTGTATGCTTTTGAGGGATTAACCACAGTGGCACGTATCATGTGTTGCATAATTGTAGACAATGTTAAGTTTGTAGTCCTCACTTCACTTTTTTCCTCCGCAGCTTTTTGTTTGGAATAGAACATGATATAACTCCTCTTTTTTGTTTTTTGGGTAAATTTGTTCAGTCACAAATACTTGAAGCCCTTGGAGCTACTGTTGAAAGGGTAAGGCCTGTATCAATCACCCACAAAGACCACTATGTCAATGTTGCTCGAAGACGGGCACAAGAAGCAAATGAACTAGCAGGAGATCATAAGAAGTACGACCCAGTGAACGGCAAAAACCTGGAGCTGGTGAATGGTTGCAAGCTTGATTCACAGAAGCAAAATCCTGGTTTCTTGCATGGTTGTAGGGGCGGTTTCTTTGCTGATCAATTTGAAAATTTGGCAAATTTCGGGGCCCACTATGAGGGCACTGGGCCTGAGATTTGGGAACAGACTGAAGGTGACCTGGATGCATTTGTAGCAGCTGCTGGCACAGGTGGCACCGTAGCTGGTGTTTCCAGGTTTCTCCAGGTTAAAAACCATCCTTAAAAGGAAGATCTTTAATCATGCTACATGATCATTTTTGGATTTACTTAATTGTGTAAGCCTATTACTGCATGTTATACAGGAGAAGAATCCAAACATCAAGTGCTTCTTGATTGATCCTCCTGGTTCTGGTTTGTTCAACAAGGTAATGAGGGGGGTGATGTACACTACGGAGGAAGCGGAGGGGAAGAGGCTGAAAAATCCATTTGACACTGTAACAGAAGGAATAGGAATCAATAGATTAACCAAGAACTTTTTGAGGGCAAAGCTTGATGGGGCTGTCCGAGGCTCTGATAAAGAGGCTGTTGAAATGTCAAGGTCGGTACATTAGCGGCCTGTTTGAGATGAGTTTCTATTATTAGCTTTAGAGTTTTGGATTATTTATCAATGATAGAGATCAAATTGTTAAAGCTGAAAGTTAAAAGTTACCCTTAGATAGTTTCTTTGTTCCAAAATTCTAATGATAATTGGTGATGTTAATGCCAAACAGGGCCAGCATCATTTTGTTTGGTTGAGATCATTGCATTGCCCTCCCCAAGTCCCTTGATAAGTGGATAGGGATAGGCATAACAACAATTCTTCCTTTGCTGATTTTTGTTGTGTTTTTACTGATTCAATGTATTGATAGCAAACCACTTTCACAGAAAGAAGTCACAATTGTATCTCAATTCTTCTTGCAAGCATACTGCTGCAATCTTACGTATTGTCATCGTTGCAGGTTTCTTATGAAGAATGACGGTCTGTTTCTTGGCAGTTCATCAGCCATGAACTGTGTTGGAGCTGTTAGAGTCGCTCAATCTATTGGCCCGGGGCACACAATTGTAACTGTTCTATGTGATAGTGGGATGAGACATCTGAGCAAGTTCTATGATGTCCAGTATCTAGCTCAGCATGGGTTGACACCTAGTGCGACCGGATTGGAATTCTTGGGCATCACATGATTTGTGCCAAGCTATTGATAGGCTACATTATTATCCAGATGCAGAAGTATTTTCTGACTCTTGGAAACAATGGAACTGCGATGATGTTTGGGTAGGAGGATCAACCACTATCTTAAATTACTGAGCATTCCCATGTATGATAATAGAGTTCACCAATTCTTGCAACAGTTTGGTTCGATCCATTTAAACGCCTGGTCAAAATTTTGGAATACAAACAACACTGAATCAGATCTCTCAAACTCATCACAGTGGCTGGAGAGAAGGGTCTCGGATTCATTATGTAATTGATGGAAATGAATTTTATTTTCTCAAATTCAAATAAGCCGCAACTAAATGTGATTTTTGAGTTCGATGCAAAGATTCTGCCAACTTTGTTAACTAACATGTTCTTCTTGCTTTCTTTTGCGAACATAAAGTTTCGGCCTGATATTCCTACAAACCTCGTGCAAAAGAGAATTTATCTCCGAAGTTCATTTACTTTGTATGCTTTGTGCAAGCAAAATCCGGTATTAGTTTCTGGTTGAAGGCAGAACACAAAACATGTCCTCAATCATGCCTGTTCCATTAGTTTTCATGCTAAAGGGTCTGTCCAAGTCTTATTGTTCCAAACACAAAACTCAATTACTGGTGGATGGCTTCTCAAACTCAGACTCATGGCAATGTGGGTCTAGCCAATCCCTGGGAGAACCTTTGCCCATGTTGCTGGATAGTTTCCTGCCACCAACTAGTTCTTGCAAACTTTCCACCTTATTTTCACGCCCTGTCCCTGTTGCTTTACGATCAGCCTCCTTTAATTTAAGCTTAAACCGTTGCTTACGATTCGAAGAACTCAATTCCTGCTGCCTTGACAGTGATGGACGTGCTCCATGTGGCCCTAAGTAGATGTTTTCTTCCGTTTTACTCTGCATGACCATAGCAGGAAGGATCTCATTCAGAAATTGCTGCTGTAAACATAGGGCATATAGAACT
The DNA here is from genome assembly GCA_039654915.1 of Aquilaria yunnanensis. Lineage (NCBI taxonomy): Eukaryota > Viridiplantae > Streptophyta > Magnoliopsida > Malvales > Thymelaeaceae > Aquilaria > Aquilaria yunnanensis. The sequence goes on from CM077597.1 coordinate 97,179,626, forward strand.
TAAAACAGCGAGGCCTTATCTTTCACAAGCACAGAAATTTTCCTCTACCTGCTGATTAAGCTCTGAATTTTCTATCTCTGAAATAGCAGGTTCTTTTTTGTTTGAATGCTCTATCCCCAAACTTGGAATCACAAACCCTTCAGTGTCTGGTAAGAAAAATCAAATGGCAGCAATTGATGTCAGACAACGAAGGAAACATCAAAGAACTGCAGGAAAGCATACTCCAAAGTCCTAACCGCCAACATAACAGTTCGAAAGATGTTTTCACAAATAGTCATGCACAGAATATTTAACCCTTGGCAACCTATATACCTCTCAATAAACAAAGAGAAGTTAGACAATATACATAGGTGATACACTATTGCATCAACAGATCATTTCATTAGCAAAACTGTTGGTACATCAATAACCAGGCATTTCCAGACAGTCCAAAAACATGACAACATATTTATCAACAAAGAAGCAAGGATGGCAGAGGGAGGAAGCCATTTTTATTTTTGACACATCAGTCCACAAGAATAACAATATCCTATTATTGATCCTTTCTGTTGGAACGTTCTCCTGTTCCTCTCCTTCCAGATCTGATATAGTTGCATTAGCATGACTAGTTCTATTAACTTTCTCTGAATACATTTTAACTTCATCAACAGAATATCTTCACAGTTCAAACCCACGAGTTCAAAAATATTCACAAATAGAAGGAAAGCACCGTCAGAAACAAGGTAAAACGAAGAAATGAAGTGCAATTCTGAAGAAAGCATGACTTAGTTCATGTTAATTGCATTGCAAAGCAATTAAATGAATTGCTCCTTGCTAGTTCATCCTGGATCCAGAAATTGCCTAGAAAAGAATCACAATTCAATGAATCACAATGCAATCCAATCAAGTAAACATGGCCTTAGTTCAATGCAGAACTTATCCGCAGAATGATAAAAAGCACAGACGGTGAAATTACAAAGAAATCAAAAGTTCGTTCCTTCAAGGCAGACTCCTATCCCCAACTTTGAGATTGATCATATCCAATAAAAGTTAACCATCGATGTCTCTCCCAGAAGTACCAAAGAAACTATCTGCAACTCTTTACACCCATTGAGATAAATCCTAACGAGCAATATCCACCACAACCAAGGGCAAGTATACAAGCACATCGTCACCAAGAGATGACCACAAACGTAATGATGATTAAAATCCACAGGAGAACTTTCATCCCACTACAGGCACAAATTGAAAGGGTAAGAATTAAGAAACATACCCCACCCATCTTCTTCTGGGACAGCAAAATTAGTCAGCAAAGAAGAGGGCTCCATGAGGCGCCGACGATCATGGATTTCAACGGCCGAAGGGCAACCAAGCCCAGAGCGCTAGAGAGGACGGAAAGTTGGCGACGCAAAGACCAGACAACTAGTAAGTACAGAACTTTTTACTACTGTATGTAAAAAGGCTAAAGGCTTTTCGGCTTTGCTAAAAGCCAGCTCTAGCCCCGTACGAGTCCTTTAGTTAATAGCCGTGTGTAATGGGTCGGGCCGAGCTTAAGGCAATTAGTCTCAATTATTACCTGAACTTGAATTTGAATTGCTTAAATTTAATTTTTGTTACTCAAACTCAATTTAAGGAGGGCTCTAACTTAATTAAAAAATCTGTCAAGCTCAGATGAGTGTTTTTTACAAATTTATTACTCCCTCCGTTTCACAATAGTTGGCCTCTATTTTTTTTTTTTGGCAGTTTTAAAATAGTTGTCTCATTTCTATCTTTCCAAATAAGGTAACTTTTTTATTATTTTATATATATATCATTTATTGAAAGGAGAGAAAGTTGACAAAGTTAAAGAGTGAAAGTACGTAGGGCCCATTAAAAAGTAGATAAGTATATGTACTTTATATAAAAATAAATAAACTAATAGTTTTATATTAAAAGAAAGAAGTAAAAAGTAGAGAAGTTTTAATTTGCGTGCATTATCAAAGAGGACAGATTTTATGAGATGGAGGGAGTATATTAATTTTGGAGATTTAAATCAATAACTTTTTTATTTAAAGTATGATATATGTTATTATTGAATACCTCTTAAACTCTTTAACCAAAGGGGATGGATATTTACAAGCTTAAATTCTACTTTTTAAGGTATCAGATTCATTTTCGGTTTTGAACTCAATAAGACTCGACTTGATGAACCTCAAATCAAGCTCGTATTACCCAATAAATGTGCTACCTATTCCATCCCTAGTTAGTACACATGCTAAGTAGAGTCGCCCAATTAGGAATGAAGGATTGTTATCACCTGGTTGCATACCACTTTTATACATTGGCCGTAGCTGAATTTGACAACATTGTAAAAATCATTCAAAGGTAACAATTAATTTTAGCAATTTAATCTTAAGTATTAATAACTTGTCCAAAATTCTGTTGCTGATCCTTAAAAACTCTTTTTCAAATGGGGACTTTGTATGCATGATAAACGATTTATTTATTTTTCAGTAGCTCTCCGACTCATGTAGCTTGCACCAATTTGTCTATAATACAGTATTCAATAAATATAAGTCTCTAACATTACAAAATTCTAAGAGTTCATTCATGGATGATGGAAAACACTTGACCGCATTGGTCATTGCTAAGATTGGTAGTATATATTGTCAGAAATCTAGGAAAAAAATATGAAAAAAAAATTGATAGTCAAAGTGGGATCATCCGAGCCAGATGGCTTGACTTAAAAACTTCAAAGATGGTTTAATAGAGGTCCTACAACCAAAGACAACGTCAAAGTCTTTGGATATTTTCTCTGTGAAAACCCTCCGACAATTAAATTAATTAGTTTATAGTGAAATATGAGGATAGTAAAATGTAAAATGGGTTTATCATGCCTGGGGATTGGTGAGGGGAGTCCTTTTATATAACTGAGGAAAAATTGAGAGAATTATTCTCAAATTGGGAATTATTCTGTGATTAGGGAATTTTGCTTCCATCTATATCAAATTCTTTCTGCAACATGTCTTAGATTATGCCTCTTGTGTCTCTAATTATGGGCCTTTTCATTATAGGATGTATATGAGCCTATATGGTATCAATAACTTTCCCTTTGAAAAATGTGGGTTTGGCCCTACATTTTTAAGAAGGGGTGTGAAGTCACGTCTTTATGGGATGCTCTTCTCTTTAGATGCGCTGCCATTTCGGGATGAGGTACAATTCTCATCTTCGTTGTCTTATAATTTTTCTCATACATCACCATATTGGATGAGGTACGATGCCCTTCTACAATATCCTTGGGTTTCCTGTAAGTGATTGTGTTTGCAGATATGTTCTAGCGCACGTCTTTCTGTGCGTCATTAAATTGATTTAAGTTGTTAATAGTTGTTCATTTCGGCTACACATGTTAAATCCAACATTTATGATAGGAGTTAAAACGATAGCTATTAAATGCTTCTTTAGGAAAGTGACCAATCATGACTCTTCTGGCTTCTGGGCATTGCCATATGTATCTTCTCATAATTGTGGCAGATTTCAAAAAGATTACCTGAGGATTGCAAATTCTCATAATTATGGCATTTTTCAAAAAGATTACCTGAGGATTACAAATTTTCCTTATAAATAGGGTAGGATTTTTACCCTATTCTTTTTAGCGTTTCACTATTATTATCAGTCTGTTGTTTTCTTCTACTTCTGGTCGAAGTTCTTTCTTCAGCATTGCTCAAATTCTTCCTTCTAGATTTCTGTCTCGTTTTAGTACAAGTAACTTTAACCAAGTAATGAGTTCAGTGCTTCTCATCCTTTGTTTTTTTTAGTAGCTTAGTTTCTTTTTCCTTATGTTCTCAATACCATTTGGATTTTTGGTTTCTAGAATGGATTTCTTTCTCTTACGTGTTCTTCTTTTGTGGTAGTCCTTACCTGCTATCCTCTGATTTTCCAAATGGCATCTTCTAGATCATCCTCAGAAGGGCTGCCACCAGCCAAGCATCTCGTCTAGCCATGACGTGATGGCTCCCCAAAACCTAAACCAAGATTACTAAGGTAAGCATGAAGATTTTATGCTTAGAAACTCCATTTTCACACTAAGTGAAGGATTTAGTAAGTCAATGTAGCAAAGAGTAACTAATGTGATCATTTCAGAAAATTTTAGCCAAAAAAGGCAGGCAGTAATTTTACCAAAAAAATTCAAATTTTTATGTCATAAGTATGATTGAATTATGGAAATAAATATTTTGAAGTGTTTTAATAATTCCTAGTTCCATTACATTTGTGGAGTGAAGAAATAAAACAATTGTGAGGCTTATGGACCAAAGGGAGCCCAAGTTAGAAGTTGAAGGACCAAGGGGTGAAAATGGGATAAGATAAGAAGAAGAGTTGGTCTTCTCCTTCCCCAAACCCCAGCCATGCCACTTTTTTGGAGCCAAGGAGCTCTTAGTCTCATCCTACCCAAATTCTTGAGAAATTGAAGCAACCAAAGCAAGTTCCTAAGTGTTTATGGCTAGTTTGAGCTTGAATCATGTTTCTTCTCTTAGGGGAGCTTCAATTTTGGTTTTCGGATAAGGTAAGTGTTGTGTTTAAGTTGATTGAGGCATGGGTAAGTTAGATAATTGATACCTATGCTCAAATCTTACTTATGAAGGTTGAATTTCAAGCTACAAAAGTTAATGTGCAAGATGCTCTAAGAAAGTGGAGTTTGTGTCTCACAAAGGGGGTAAGGGCATGGTAACTTGTTTAAGGTTCGTTTTGCTCAGATTATGGTCACATTAAATGTTCTTGATGCTTTGGAAATTGGTTTGCTAGGCTAGAACAAGTGCTACATTGGTTTGTAAGTGATTGGTATTGATGTTGCTTGTGTGTGCAGGGAGAATTCCAAGCTTGTGATCTTGTATTTGGTAAGAGATTTTTATACTTTCAAGTGTTTACATGATGTATTTACATGCTTCTATTATGTATAAAAGTTGGGAGTTGGTTGCTAATGGATTGTTTCAGTTTTGAGGGCTTGAAATAGGTTAATGTGCAACAGAACACAAAACAAGGGAACTACAGGCTGAAGGTTGGTGATGCAGCACCAAGTTTTCATCCGAGAGTCAACATGTGGTGGTTGTCAGTGACGCGGCACCAACATTCCTTCCTCCCTAAGTTAAGGAAACGTTAACGGAACCCCAACACATCGATTTTAATGCCCAGACTAATCTAAGATGTTTTAAAACTTCGGTGGGTTTTATACTACTCCTAAGTTTGTATAAATACATCTATAAGAGAGTTGAATGGTGAACAAGAAAAAGCTTAAGGTTCAAGTAAGCTTGAGGGGATCTTAAGCAAGTACATCAGTACTATAAGTGCAAAAAAGAGGTCTTGGACCTCAAGGATACCCTATCCAAGCAACCAAACTTCACAAGAGGAGCCACCAAGTTTAAGAGCAACTCTTGTACAATGTGAAAAGGGTAAGAAAAGTGGTAAGCCACCATGCTTACTAAGCCAAGAACTAAGTTCTTGTGAAGTAGGACTAGGATGAGGAAAGGTTTCCACCATAAAAACCAATTAGTGGCTATTAGCTAAGACCTCAGGGCATAATATTTTTATGAGCTTATGCCAAGATTACATATATATTCAATACATATATTGTTATATCCTAAAGATTTTCCTTGTAGGTTTATAAATCCCTTACTGAGAATTATTAAATTCTCGCTCCTTTAAGTTCATATTGTGCATATATAGATTATTGGGCCTAACACTAAGTGTGGGTGTTATGCTAAGATTTTTTATGCAAGTATAAATGTTATATGTGGAATCTTAATTGATTCAAAGTTAGTAATTTGTCCTTACATTGAACTAACTATATTGTCTTCATGGCATTGATGTTAGGCTAAGTCAAGTGTGCACAAGGAAGTTATAAGGTCTTCTGCTTCAGAAGCAAGTAAGCTTAAGTTAGAGCTTATTCACGATCTTAAATAGCTTAGTCAGTTGGGTACTTAATAGTATTATGTTAAAGCTCTAGTAATGATAAGTGTAATAGACTTTAAGATGTATCTTGCATACATTGGTCATTTTTTGATTTACATTAAGAGCTAGAGATGTACATTCAGTCAATACTTGAAGACACTTATACTTGTTTAGGGGTGGAGCTAGGATTTTAAGTTAAAGGGGGGCCAAACTTCATTTGAAAAATATTAGAGAACCAAGAAGTAGAAGTATTTCAATAAGGCGAAAAGAAATTAACAAAAATAACTTAAAATCTATTAAAATGTTATGTTTATAGGTTATACACTTCCAAAATAGTAAGTAAAACTTACTAAATCTCAGTTTTCATCCATATAATGAATCGATGATCATAAGCTTCAAATCTATATCAAATCTCCAGCTTCCCAATCAATGGAAAATTAGTTATATTACTATACATATACACATGTTCGATTAATATCATAGCAAATAAAAAGATATATAATACCTTATTCATTTTAATGTGAGCATGCCTTTTTTTTCAATGTATAAGAATCATTTAATATCTTGTCTATTAAAAAGGTCTCAACAATCTCTCTTTCAATATAAATAATCAAGTGATTCTTGAGAAAATCATCACCTATACTACTACCAAGTCTTGTTTTCACAATTTTCATTGCTGAAAATGCTCGTTTTGTTGTTGCAGTCAAACAATAAGAGTCAATATAAGACTAAACAATCTGTTCACTAAGAGATAAATTTTTTACTTTCATGTTTTCTTTAGTCCTCTACACAATTCAAATATTGTAGATGCATTTTTCAACTGTGGATAGCGGGACACATTATGTTCATAATACTGTAGCCGATACTTCAAATAAATCTTTTATTGTTCAGTGAAATCTGAAGGATAAAAACTTGGCAGCTAATCTACATATGTTCTCAATATTAAAAAACTTATAGAAATCTTTGGAATCTAAAGCAACACTAAGAAGAAAAAACTCCGCCATCTGTTTACTAACTAACTTCCTCTATTTCTCATGAGACACACCTTTGTTAATGCAAAATTTTGCAAAAGAAGTGGACAGGTTGTAGTTTTACATTTCTAACTTTTTAAAATATAATTAATTAATTTTTAGTAAGAGAGTAAAATTAATTGTTTGATGTTGAACTTTTCTTACATTTCTCACACAAATCAACCACATGAATTCATGTATAATTTTAGTGAGATGGAGAAAATTATTACCATTTTACATATATACTTCTTAAAATTATTATTATGTTTTATAATTAAAAAAATGAGAGGGGCTATAACAGATATAATGTAATTTTTTTATCTTTAGTTTTACATATACATATATATAATACATATAATTTACAAAAAAGTTGGGGAAGGGGGTCGGGCACCCCCCAGCCCCCTATTGCCTCTGCCACTGTACTTGTTTGTTTTGCTTCGAGTACGGTTTACGTAAGCGTTTTCCATTAAATGCCGGCAAGATCTTAAAAATTTAATTTTTGTTTTCTTACGTAACACCGAAGCTACTCATGCATGTATTCATGATCTAGGTTAATATACTAGTTGCATGAAAGTTTTAAAGAATTACCAAGTATTAATTAGCCAATTGTGACTAAGTGTGGGACCACCACATCCCATTTATAAGATATCCTGGGTATGAGCCCTTACAATTGAAGTGGCTGGCACAAAAGCAGGCTCGTCCAGAGAGCATTATGTTTCCAACATATGATGATGAGGGGTCGAGGACCTCCATAACGGCCGACACCCTAGCTTCCTATTTAAAGTGCTTATTCTGGCATAATGAAGTGGTAACTACTTTAGGAAGGGCCTAGGTGCTAAAGGATGAGGTTGTTCTGGGGGTGATACGAGGGCAAATATCCTCACGGTCTTTGTGGGACAATTGTAAGTAGTGTTAATGTTGTGCTCAAAAGCCAATTATGAGTTGATTGTATTTAAAAATGGCAAAATTTGACCTGACCCACCCGAACCCAAGCCCAACCTAACCCAATTTGACCAGAAAAGTCAACGACCTGAACCCGATAGCACTTAATCTGACTTGAACCTGAACCCGATTGAAGTGAAACCTAAGATAACCTGAGCCTGAACCCGACCTAACTCAAACCTGAAATGACCCAATGAATAAACCCAACAAGACCCAATTTTAACTTAAATCAACATAAAATATATGGTTGGCAAAAATTTTAGAAAATTTATGATTTAATAAATATGAATGAGTTTATTCTATTCTGTTGATATGTTTGTGTTGTAGAGCGAATGAGTGAGAGTTATAATAAACGATTAGTGATACAGTGATAGAAAAATAAGAATAGTTGGATTTTAGAAATTATAGTACTCCATTCGTCCCATATTCTTTGAAATATTTGACTTTTTTGAATAGTTTAAATTAAATTTATTCATATTACTCCATCTGTCTCAAATTCATTGCACTATTCATATTTTAACAATTAATCTATATTTTTTTATTTTTAATATTTTAATATATAAATAAAAATATTTTATACATGAATGATAAATCAAGACTTATAGTTTTTAAATATATATTTTTTAATTTTTAATAAACAATAATATAAATAAATTCAACTTAAATTAGTTAGAAAAGTTAAATTAAGCAAAGAAAATGGGATGGAGGGAGATTATTTGTTATAAAAAAAATTAAGAAAGTATATATTTAGAAACTATAGGTCTTTATTTATTATTTAATATAATAATTTTTTATTTATATACTAAAATGTTAAAAATAAAAAATCATAGATTAATTGTTAAATAGTGATTTTTATAAAAAACTTGACATAGGAAGAATATTTTATTTAAAAAATTATATATTAATATATTTTCATAAATTTTATATTATTTTTTATCTAGTTAAATTAAATTTTAATCAAAATTAAGTAAAAAAATTGAATCGATTCAACCATTTCGGCTTATGTATCAGTGAACCAAGTAAACTCGACAATCAAGTTGAATATAGTCTAAGACCCGATAACCCGACCTGATTGGATCCGAACTCAAATAAACCTGACCTAACCAAACCCAAACCTGAAATCTATTCAACCCGAAATCAACCTAAACCCAAATAACCCAGCCTGAACCTGACCCAGACTCGAATGTATGCTAACTCGATTAAACCTGAACCTGAATGACATGACCCAAACCTGACCCGACCCACCCAATTGCTATCCCTAATTGTATTTTGCACATTGAGTCATGATATTTTATTGCGACATTATTTCAATATTTGTGTTTGTTATTTGTTTTTACATAACATAATCAAACATAATTATAACCTTAGAATGATAGTATTTGTAAACATTCATGGTCTTTTATTTTTGTGGAATAAGTTGCAATAATACATACAAACTAGTATATGTGGAGACTAATATGAGATATGTAGTCAATATATAGGTACAAGTTAGAAAACTAGTGTACTAAACTGACTTGTCAAGAGAATGCTATATGGATCATTATATAAGTGTCATAAGTGGCTCTTATAGTGATTATGGTATATGTAATCTTTTGACCTAAGATCATTAAAGTTCACTACAACTAAGTCACAAACTTTGATACTATTACTTGTTGCTCATAATTGAGTGAACATAAAGGTGGTTATTGGGTAATTCACATATCATGCGGAAGGATTTGTATAATCAAGATGGGATTTGTCCCTCATATATAACGGGAGTGATATCTTTGGACTCCTTGATTGAGTAAGACTAACATGCTTAGATGAGTTGATATGAAATATCAATGTTATCGGTTTTAGTCAGTCTACTAAAAAATCAAGAAACAAACAATTAGGCTCACTAAAATTATATATTTCATTTCTCGTGCTCAGTTTTGATATCTAAGACAAATGGACGATGACTTGTGCCAATAATGAAAATAGAGGTCTAGTAGAATTATCAATTATCGTGTCACCTAGATAGTAATGATGTGTTAGTAGATACCGCTTATTATTTATTATCATAAATATGATTTATGATTATTGTCAATGTGATAAGAGCCTATAGGATCATACATTTAGAGTTAATTGGATTATTTGAGTGCATGGGCCAAATTTTTTTGTTTTGATTTCATGATAATTTCGGATTAATTATTGACCCAATAGTTGAGTCATTGTTAAGCTTAAAATTTGCCTAATCAAATTAGGATTATGAAACCTACTTAGCTTAGAAGTTATACTTCGCTACAAGTATGTGCACACACACACACATAGAGTGTTATTTTCATGTGTACCTTTATAAGGACAAAATCAGAAGGGTTCTAAAAAACTATTGCCGCACTCTCCTATTATCTTTTCTTAGAGAATGTAAGTTAGTACTATGAGTACAAGAAGAATGCTTCTACTGGGAACGTGGTGTTGTGATCCGAAAGGTTCAAGTGGATACTGTGGAGAGCTTGAATACATCAACTGTTTAAGTTTGTGATTTGGATCAACAGTTAGGTGAAAGATCTCGATCTATCTGGTATGAAAATTTGAACACCCGATTTATCCTGTTTTACTTGGATCCTTCGAGGATTTCGGTTAATTCGATTACATTGTTTGGCTCCCAAAACCTTACATGTAGGACTATGGTTCCCCCTCCACCCCTTCATAAAACAGTTTTATGAACATTAGCAGGTGCTGCCTTCATAGTTAACTCCCAATTCTTTCACTCACATTAATGCCTTTACCATCTACTATAAGATGGCAACGGTGGATCCTCTACTGGAGGTTTTTCTACAATTTTACATGGTAGATCCTTACATTTATTACTTTAGCTTCTAGTTAAAATTCTTTTTACTATATCTAATGTCTTCTTTTAATATTTTTCATTAATTTATATTTACCTTTATTTTCCTTCACTGTTTTCATTTCTTCCAACTATCTGCTTAGAACGATCATGATCCATACAATGTCCTCAACATCCATTGCTCCTAAATTTAAATCTTTGCTGGAGCAAGGAAAAGTGTATATTATCTCAAACTTTAGCTTTCTTAAGGCTAATAAATGGTATAGGCCAATGACAAATATGTTATCCATTTCAATGTGTGGACCAATCTCGCATCAATCTTTGTATATGTACCAAACATCAACAGGTACAAGTTCGAGTTCGTTCCTTTTAATTAGATTCAGCTATGCCACCTTGAAAATGTCTAGTTGTGTGCTACGATTTTATACACTTGCCATATTACAATCACAAGATTTTCAATAATTTCAAAACATATTCGACTCTTTATATGGTAACAGATGTGGTTGAGAAAGCTCATTGAAATTGGTGCTACTACTAATAACATCCAATCAATAAATGGAACACTGACAAAGATGCGTATTATTAAGGGACTAAGTGCACAAGCAGTTCTCCAACTTCACTAACTTACACGAGTTAGTCCTTCAACTCAAACTCGGTGTATTTAGGTCCTCAAACTTTGAAAAACAAAATGAGTCGGTCCAAGCCAACTCATGATGATATGGAAAAGAAATTCAAAAATGATCCTTAATTTATCTTTCGTTCATCTTTAGGTATGTTTAGTTCTTTTTAGATAACCTAGTCTATGGATAGGCAAAAATTAATTAAGTACATATTATTTATATTATTATTAAATAATATTTCTATAAAAAATTGATTAAAAGTAGCTTATGATATACTTGGTAGAGATTTTTAAGATATAATTAAATTTTTTTTTTACTTATATTAAAATCAAAACCTGATAAATCAAGAACCTTAAAAAGCACTTTTAGAATATTTTTTACTAGTTACTTTGCCTTTCATAGTTTTATTATATTTTACTTTGGGAAAGAAAAAAATGAAAAATAAAAAATATTAGAAATTCAATTTAATAATTTTTTTACATGAAACTTATAAGTTTTTTGGGATTTTGGTAATGTTGAGCTCCAATTTGGGCAAAATTTCAATGATGCATATGTATTCATGTGTTTGTTTGCAAGTATGTGTACGTATGTTGTGCTACCAAAAGTAATTTTTATCTATTTTTAATAGTTTTTATAAATGTACAAATTACTCATATCAATTTTCTATATTACCAATGAGGTATTCTAATATAATGGGCCAAATTATCTTGACTTTACATTTTATTATCATGCAATTCATATAAAAAGAATCTCCAGTTTGTTTTCTCTTGTAATGAAAAGAATTTTTTTGTCTATCTATGAAAATGGCTTATCTATTAATACTTATGCCTCTTAAACTAAGTGATTATCTTGGGAAATGATTTTCTTTTTTTTTTCTCCATTTATAATAATTTATTTTAAAATTTATAACTCTTTCAGTCTATAATAAGTCTTCAAAATCTTGTAAAAATATTATCAAAAATATGATAATTATTCAAACAACAAATTTTAAATAATATTTATTATGATAACAACATGAAATAAACAAACTGATTAGCTAATTATGTTTGAAAATTAGTCAATTTACTATTTTAATTGACTAATTAATGATAACAATTGTTCTTAATTTAGAACTCTAGTTGTGATAAATCTTAAGTGTTTCTATAAAATATTATCAATTATACAATATTACCTATGTTTAGACCTACACATATGAAACTAAATAAATTTGACTTACACATGACCTAAAAAAATAAAATATGAACTGCAGTTACCTTTGTTTAGACAAAAAGAGAAAAAAAAAAAAGATTAGGGATCATGTCTAAATTTTTTTCACAACACCATGAGGCATGAGGTGGTCTGGACTAACTTATACCATTTCTCAAAGTTTGAGAACTTAAATATACTGAGTTAGAGTTTAGGGATTAGAGTTAACCAGGTTGCAGGGCTGTTGCTGCACTTTGGCCAATAGTAAGCTCCAAAATCTAAGGTATTCCTATTTGCTCATATTGCATTACTAATATTTCCATTATTTCTCCATGAAACTATAATGCATGGAGCCACAAATGTGAAAATATGATTTAGTGGCTCTACCATGAGTATTTCTTTTTGGCAATTGAACAAAATTGCTTGGTTACAACAATTTGAAAGACTCAACCTTAGCTAACATCTTGGTTGTTACTTCATCATGTATCAGGTTATGTTAGGATATGTACTTGACCATGTTATATTTCCTTTCTAAGTTTCATTCCTTTAATATTATGTCATATTATTTCATCATGAATGTTATTTCAAAATTGCTTGATTACAACTATGACGGCTCTCCTAGTTAATGATGGGTCTTAACCAAGTAAGTATTTATTTTTAGTTTATTTAAGTGTTTTTATTAAATTAAGTACCTCAAGTTAGTACCTTGTTAAGCAAGAAAGACAAGCTTAACTAAGTAAGTGAGTTCCTAAGTGTGGTTTGGCACCTTAAAGTCAAAAAGGGGTAAAATGGTAATTTTGACCCAAGTTAGAAGCATGACTATAATTTTGATGAAAATTAGGGTCATGTAAGAAATTTGGCTTAGTTAAGTCAAGACCATTAGTCATCCTAGCTATTAGAACCGTCTTTGAAGGATTTGGGTAAAATGTTGCACTAAGTGTTTATTTGAGCTATTTAGGTTTTAAGTGGCCAAAGTGTCCAAGAGGCCAAGTGTAAGAGGCTTTTGGGCATCCTTTAGAACAAAGGAAAGATGGTTTTGGGTTGAGAGTTTGGTGACCAAATTAAAACAAATGAGAATTTATGGGTCAAGGAGCAAGAGTGGAAGAAGTGTGCCTTAGTGGGGGGAGTTAGTATATTTTTGGGTAAGTTGACTTCCCTTGCCATTTGTTTCCTTCCCAAAATTTCGTAGCTTCCTCTCCCCACCAGAATTTATGCCCCAAAGCTTCCCATTTCTGCAATTTTCCATCAAATTTGAAGGCCCCAAGGTGTTTACAAGAAGCCTCAAGCTTCATTTTGGTGTTCTTGCTTCAACTAGCTCTTTAATGCTTGTTTGGACTTGAAACCTTAGGTAAGCTTCTTGGGTTTTCATGGGCTGGTTCTAAGTTGTTTCCATAGCTAGAAATGGTCTTGGTCTGAAGTTATTGGTGCCATATCACGTTGGTTTTAGGTTTGTAACTCATGAGAGCTTGGTTGAGCTAAGGAGGGCTTGTGCTTTGATTCTTGCTTTGTGGCTGAGTTTGAGGTAAGGGTTCAAGTTAATTAAGCTCAAATAATGCATAGAAATGTAGTGTTTTGTGTGGGAATGAAGTAGAAACAAGACCCATATGATTTGAGCTTGGGATGAGAAAGTTTGAGCAGATTTCGTACAAGATCACATGCTGTCGCGCAATGCTAGAAAGGCATTGGCGACGCGTAGCCGAGAAATGCCAAAATTGTCCGAGCGTCAATGTCTTTGGTGACGCATTGCCAACGGCGCCGTCAAGGCATTTCCCCCCAAGCTCCAGGCATCCTAAGAGTGTCTCAAACTCTCGGTTTTCATCCCTATGCTAACTTAAGATGTTCCGTAGCCTCGGTTGGGTCTAGAAACCATTCCTAAGTTGGGAATTATGCATTATTTAGGTGGTAGCTAAATGGTGTGGTTAAGGAAGAGTAAGTAATGGTGGCTAAGGAAGTTAAAGTGCTTAAGTTCATAAGTGAGCACTAAGGGGATTAAGTCGGTTTTCAGACTCTTTGTTGGCCGAGTGGAATGTCATAGACCTTTGCTCAATAAAAAGGAAACCTAAGTAGATCCCAACTGAACCATTTGGTTTGGTAAGTGAGCCACTACGGAGCTCTAGGCTAAACCCTAAGGGTTTGGCTAGTTAAACCACATTGGATGGCTACCCTGTACAATAAATTAAGGGTAAAGGCGGGTAAGTTTGAGAGGAGGTGACGACCTACTCTAGAACCCGTAGGTGGGACTTATGGGAGGTAAAGTACCCAGGATACGAAGGCCAGTGTCTCAAGTACCTCCGCCGTTTGAGCTCATGGCAGGCTTATGGCACCTAGTGTGCAGGAAGTCCCAAGTGTTATGTGATTTTCATATCATACATTCATGCATTGCATATTTTACATGTTGTTTTGCTTGAGTTTGTTTGTTGGTTGACCACTTGTTTGTTTGCTTGTTTGTCATGGTTGCATGTTAGCTTGCTGCTATCTTCTTGCAGGTACCCCAAGGGACCCTTGCTGAGTACATTCATGTACTCACTCCCTTAAGTTTATTGTGCAGGTTCTAACCCCGGGCCTAATAACTAGAAGATAGTTGTGGCCTAAGCTTTCTCTTTTGCAGGTATTCTTCCTTGAGAATCCTTGTGATTCTAAGTTTACTTGTGGACTAAGCTATGTACTAACTAAGTTTTATGCCTTTACAGTGTAGAGGCTAAAGGGTGCACAAGGACTAAGGAAGGGCTTGCACTTGGAGCTTTGATAGCTCAAAGGTAGGGCTCAAGTAAATGATCTTAGTTAGGTTTTTGTCTCATGTATATAGTACCTTGTGTACTAAGGAGTTGCCTCTATTAGGATACATTGTAATGTAAAACCATTTAGTTACTTTTGGGTGAATGCTAGTGGTGTTAAGTATGCACAGACTATTACCTGAAGTCGAAGTAATTAGCATTTCACTGTCTTGGCACGTTTTGACTATGTTTTAATTGAAATGCTCGAGCAATATTTTTAACAAATAGTTTACTTATTCGTTTGCATTGCTAGGACAAAAGCATGCATATCTTTTACTGGGTAAGCTAAGAAACTAGTTGCATATAAATTGTTTTAATTTATATTGACGAGTAATAGTTAGCCAATAGTAACTAAGTGGGATTCATAGTCCCTAAGGGCCTACAAGCTGAGATAATGGGGCATTGGGGCCCCGTTCCGCGACAACAACGCTTTAAAGGACTCAACCTCATCTCTAGTGGGGTCTCCAAAAATTATATCATGTGGGGGCAAGTTTTGTACTTCATTTATTTAATTTTTTTTTATATTTTTAGCACAATTGGTTTTGAAGTTTTTTTATTTTTTACTTTAATTCATATCTAAATGATATATAAACATGCTAATTTTATGCATAAATACAAGCTATATATTTTTCCTTTTGAGAGATAGATATTTCTTTTTACGTGAAAATATATTTAGTCATAAACAACAAGTCCATTTGTTCTTTTTGAGTTTTTTTTTTTTCAATAACGTTGGAATTGTTCCTTTAGCATTTGATATGTATTCTAAAATATTGTATTTTAAATGATATCCATCTATTGTTTACATATTGCAATATTTGATAAAAGCAATTAGTTGACATTCTTTTAATTTTTTAAAAAGTAAAAGAAATAGAGAATTGTATATTTATAAACAAAAAAAAAGTAATTACATGACTTGTGATTTGATAATTATGAGAGCGATATATAATATTTTAGTAGTTGGAGTTCTACAAGAGAAATATGTCTTCTTTTAAATAATAATTATAAAATTAATAAAAAAAGAGCAAATATATTAAGTGAAAGAGAATTCTCTCTATGCAGTTAAAAGGGTTAGTTTAGGTATGATGAAGTGGGATATAATGTAGACTTACAATATGATTTTTTTTGTAATGATATCTTATAATACAATTTTGAGTTAAGAAAACATATGAATGAATCGATGAAGTAACATTTAAAATATTCATTATCAGAAAAAAATTAAATAAAAATAAAATTATAGCATATAAAAATATATAATAAATAATACAACTAATCTCTAAAAAAAACTAAAGAACTATTATAAGGATAAGCGAGGTGAGAAAACATAAAGCAATGAATTTATGAAAAGCAAAGAATTTTTTGGGTAGTAATGTAATATTTATAGTTGAATTATAAGTGATGTCCACAATTTGCTATATACTAGTGAATTATAAAAAGACTAAATGATATATTAAGGACCCAAATTCGGTGTATGTTTGTGTGAGCATCATAAGGTTCCAAGAAGTCCAAAAAAAATTGAGGGGGTAAATCATAGCTAAAGGTTTATATTAACCGATTTTGAACATATATATAACCTAAGGTTTTCAAGAGTTCAATGGGGGCAATTGCCCCCATTGCCACCATTATGGAGTCGCCCATGTTCATCTCTCATCTCGGTAATGCTTTTGATTTTTTATTGGTACCTATAATCTAAATAGAGTTTTATCCTCTTTTGTGTACTGAAGTTACCTGTTTTTATTTTCATTGTATTTATGTCAGATAATGACCTTTTTATTACTCCTCCCATGCACTTCCGGAAAAATGCTTTCTGCACTCTAGCAGTTATAATCCAAGTGTAGATTGTCGCAAGTAATAAAATCTTAGGAGTCTGAGTGTTGAATCACAGGGAAGTGAATTAAGAAATACAAATTACAGATTTTTAATAAAGAGAGTTTTCGTGAAAGTTGTGAACAGGTGTTGATTAAAAATTTAAATTTAAATAAAATAGCTAAGGTTAGAAGATCCACTTTTAGTATATCGGTTATGATTAATTTTAGCTTATCTTACCACTCAATTAGGAGTCACACATAAAGGAGGTCCCAATTGGTGAATTTAGTTAGTATTAACTTTCATTGATCTTAAAACGCTAACGCTTGCTAATGGGTTCAAGTATCCATCATGCCAACCTTTGTCCTCAATAACTCAAGATTCCATTATAGCCGGTAGAGCCATGTTCTACAGAGGGAATAAAGTAGCTTTTGTGCCAATGATTGACTATGATGAATCAAGACTCCCACTTAACAAGGAGGGAAGTTAAATAGATTAAAGAAGAAAATACCGTTAACGTTGTGATCCATTTAAATCAATCATAACCTTTATACCAAAAGCTTCACCCATTCACCTTAGCAAAAGAAAGATTAGTTAGCCATGATAAAAATAAACAACATATAGAAAGATGAAATGAACATGGATTGAAAGATCAAAAAAAGAACAAGAAGAAAAACAAGAAAACACTTTGATAGAGCTTCAGTATTGAAAATAAGAACAAGAACAAATGAGAAAAACTAACTTTGACAAAAAAACATAAATGAGGCCTAAGAAAATGGTATCCTATTCACCCCCCCCCCAAGATGCCTACTTATAAAGTTTTGGGGGTGGGTGAAATGGTAAAATGGAATGGTGAAATATAGGTAAATACAAATCAACAATGACGGGCTACAACTTCTTTTAATTCTTCGACCACTTTACACATTGAATTAGCTCTTCCTCAAAGCACAAGATTTGTAGATCTCTTTTTTAGCTTCGAATCGATAGCTTGCTCATTCAAATCGGACATCTGTAGCTCAAGTTATGATTTTCTACCGAAACTGCTCTTCAGCACATGAAAGAATGAATTGTCTCATCTATAATTAGATTTTGGCAATGAAAATGATCAAACTAGCTCACAGAATAAAGCAAAGTTGAAGATCTATGTGTTGGACTTCATATAAATTTGCAATCACTCAATTCCGACATCTACAGCTTCATATATGATTTTTCTCGTGAAGGGTCGCCAAGTGATAATTTTACCTACGTAAAAAATAACTATTTAATATTCATAAATAGTGAAAACGCGCATATGAATAGAAAAAATGTGTATGAACAGTAAAATTGTGTGAATAGTGACTGGTGAATAGTAAAAACACATGAATAGTAAAAATGCTCAGAATATAGAAATTAATCATACTCAAAGTGTATAATAATGATTTAAACCCTTAAGAGTAATACACTTATGAGTATTTATCAATACTCTGTCCCAAACTCTTCCATAGTTATTCAATTTTTTATTTTTATTAATGAACTAATTCATATACTCATTTGGACTGAATTTTTTTTGTAATTGTGATATTTAACTATAGCACAATTATGATAAAACATAGATACTATCTTTGTAAAAGACAATTATCCTTAATATTTACAAAAATGTAAATGCGTCAACCAACTTGGGACAGAGTTTGTATGTTTTATTTGATGTATTGCATATGCTTTGGACTCTGTTATCTATTCAAGTGATGAAAAGTTATTTTTATGTTCTGGACCATAATAGATTATAAGGAGAATAGAGGAGATTTTTCTACAATTCTTTTAACTTCTGCCACTCTGATTAGATCTATGTCTTATGTAGCTAATATCAAGGTTTGTACCATTTGTTGAGAAATTGGTTTATTCCATTTCTTATAATGCTTTGCTTGTTACCATTGTTATTTACTTTGGACTTTCTTTGTCCTGTCCTTTATCTAACACAATTTTTTTTTATTTCATACTAAAATCCAAACTTGATCACATGTGCAGATTGATGTTTACCTACTGGGATGTTTGCTAGCAAAAAGTCAAATGCAGTATTTTTGTTTTCACTTCAATATTGTTATTATTGATATCAATTCAAATGTTGAGCTTCCTGTAGCCAAAATCAGATGTGTAAATAATTCTAGAATATTTGCTCCAACTAAAACAACAACAAATTCTATAAGTTTTGAGCTCCGTTATCATGAAAACTATTTTATAATTTCAACTCCATTAAGCATTTATCCTAGAGTTTCTTTAATTGCCCTTATCAGTTATTATTAGGAGTCCTACAATATTATGGTTGCATCTGGTTTATTCAAGTGTCTGTCACATTTTTTTTTCAAGTCACTTTTTTATTAGTGTTTTTTAATTCATGATTATCGATTTAAGACAACTATTATGTTAAATCATGCTACAACTTTTATATTTGAAGAAAAAATATTATACATACATACTTCTGCCTAGTATTTGTCAACTTTACTAGCAATACTATTTATATATTCCTTCATTTTTTTTTGCAATGATGGTTAGTGCATTTTCTACTGCAAAAAGCTCTATAGAATTACTTACATGATCACAAAAGTAAGTCAACCAAAATTTTTATATTTTGTTAATGTAATGAATTTATTGTCTTTTAGTCCCCTAATAATGGCTATTTCAAAACGGTATAGGGGCCCTTTTATCAATCAATATGGAGAAGACATTGAGATCAATTTTTTTGACATCTTTTATATTCCTTTCTTACCATCAAATATAGTTCTCAAATATTTGAGGAACTTGACGAACAATGGGTAATGCTGCATGTTTCTTTTGTCCAATAATTTCTGTTGAAATTGTTGTTATTATTATTACCATCATTCCGATTAGTATTTGATTTGGCTAGTATTGGATGAACTAAAAATAAAAATTAGTGAATATTCATTCTTTTCCTGTAGTTAATATACATTTTATCCAAGACTAGCCAAATCAAATACTAATTGAGATGATAGTAATGATAATAACAACAATCTACAAAAGAGATTATTGGAGAAAAAAAACATGCAACATTACCCATTGTTCTTTAAGGTCCCCAAACATTTGAAAACTATATTTGATGGTAGGAAAAGAGTATAAAATGTGTCAAAGAAATTGATACCAATGACTTCTCTGTATTAATTAATGAGTAGCCCCTATACTGTTCTGAAATATCCATTCTTAGGGGGCTAAAAGACAATAAATTTATTGCATTAACAAAATTTAAGAATTTTGGTTGACTCACTTTTTGTGATCATGCAAGTAATTCAGTAGAGCACTTTAAAGTAAACAATGCATCAACCATCACTACCAACAAAAAAATGAAGGAATATGTAAGTAATATTGCTAGTAGATATGACAAATACCAGGCTGAAGTATGTATGCATAACGTTTTTTCTTCAAATATAAAAGTTGTAGCATGATTCAACACAATAGTTGTCTTAAATCAATAATTTTATTCATGAACTAATTCATATACTAATTTGGAAAGACATTTTTTTTTTGTAATTGTGATATTTAATTATAAAACAATTATCATAAAACATAGATACTATTTTTGCAAGAAAAAATTATCCTTAATTTTTACAAAAATATAAATGCGCCAACCAACTTGTGACAGAGTTAGTACATTTTATTTGATGCATTACATATGCTTTGGACTCTTTTACCTATTCAGGTGATGAGAAGCTATTTTCATGCTCTAAGACCATCATAGATTGTAACGAGAATGAATAAGGTTTTTTTACAACTATCTTAACTTCCACAACCCTAGTTTAATCTACATCTTATATAGTTAATATCAAGGTTTGTACCATATGTTGAGAAATTGGTTTATTGTATTTCTTATAATGCTTTGTTTGTTACCATTTTTATTTACTTTGGTCTTTCTTTGCCCTATCTCTTGTGCAACATATTTTTTTTTAATTTCATACTAAAATCTAAACTTAATCATATGTGCAGAGTAACATTTATCTACCAGGAGGTTTACTAGCAAAAGATCAAATGCAGTATTTTGATTTTCACTTCAATATTACTATTATTGACATCAATTTAGATGTTGAGCTTCCTGTAGCCAGAATCATATGTGTAGATAATTTTACGATATTTGCTCAAATTAAGATAACAACAAATTCTACAAGTTTTGAGCTCCGCCATCATGAAGACTATTTTATATTTTCAACCCCATTTAGCCTTTATCCCGGAGTTCTTTTAATTGCCCTTAGCAGTTATTATGAGGAGTCCTACAATATTGTGGCTGCACTTGATTTATTCAGGTACTTGTCACATTTCTTTTTCCAAGTCATTTTTTATTAGTATTTTTTAGTTTATTATTATCAATTTAAGACAACTATTATCTTAAATCACACTACAAGTTTATATTTCAAGAATAAAGGTTATGCATACATGTTTCTGCCTGCTACTTGTTATCTTTACTAACAATACTACTTACATTTTTCTTCATTTCTTTGTTCGCAGTAATTATTCGTGCATTTTTTACTGCAAAAAGCTCTACAAAACTACTTGCATGATCACAAAAGTAAGTAGACCAAAATTATTAAGTTTTGTTAATACAATGAATTTGTTGTCTTTTAGTCCCCTAATAATGGCTATTTCAGAATGGTATAAGGGGCCTCTTATTAATCAATACGGAGAAGTCATTGGGATCAATTTCTTTAACAATTTTTATACTCTTTTCCTACCATTAAACATAGTTCTTGAATGTTTAAGGACCTTAAAGAACAATAGGTAATATTACATGCTTATTTTCTCCAATAATTTCTTTTGTAGATTGTTATTATTATTATTACCATCATTCCAATTAGTATTTGACTTAGCTAGTCCTGGATAAAATGTATATTAAGTTCAGGAAAATAATAAATTTTTAGCAATTTTTATTTTTATTTTTTTTATTTTTAGTTTATCCAAGACTAGCCAAATCAAATACTAATCAGAATGATAGTAATAATAATAACAATAATCTACAAAAGAGATTATTGGAGAAAAAAAACATGCAACATTTCCTATTGTTATTCGAGGTTCTCAAACATTTGACAATTATATTTGATGGTAGGAAAGGAGTATAAAAGGTGTTAAATAAATTTGTACCAATGACTTGTCCATATTAATTGATAAGTGGCCCCCTATATCGTTCTGAAATAACCATGATTAGGGGGACTAAAAGACAACGAATTCATTGCATTAACAAAATTTAAGAATTTTGGTTGACTTACTTTTTGTGATCATACAAGTAGTTCTATAGAACTTTTTACAGTAAAAAATGCATCAATCATCACTGCCAACCAAAAAATAAAGGGATATATAAGTAATATTGCTAGTACATATGACAAGTACCATGCTAAAGTATGTATACATAACATTTTTTCTTCAAATATAAAAGTTGTAACATGATTCAACATAATAGTTGTCTTAAATCAATAATTTTATTTATGAACTAATTCATACACTAATTTGGAATGACATTTTTTTTTGTAATTGTGATATTTAATTATAGCACAATTATCATAAAACATAGATACTATTTTTGTAAGAGACAATTATCCTTAATTTTTACAAAAATATAAATGCGCCAACCAACTTGTGATAGAGTTAGTACGTTTTATTTGATGCAATGCATATGGTTTGGACTATTCTACCTATTCAGGTGCTAAAAAGCTATTTTTATGCTTTAAGACCATCATAGATTGTAAGGAGGATGAAAGAAGTTTTTCTGTAACTATCTAAACTTCTGCAACTCTGGTATGAACTATGTCTTATTTAGCTAATATCAAGGCTTATACCATATGTTGAGAAATTGGTTTATTGCATTTTTTATAATGCTTTATTTGTTACCATTTTTATATACTTAGGACTTTATTTGTCCTATCTTTTTTGCAACATTTTTTTTTATAACTAAAATCTAAATTTGATCATGCGTGCAAATTAATGTTTACCGACAAGAAGGTTTACTAGCAAAAAGTCAAATGCAGTATTTTGATTTTCACTTCAATATTACTGTTTTGACATTGATTCAGATGTTGAGCTTCTTGTAGCTAGAATCAAATGTGTAGATAATTCTAGGATATTTGCTCCAACTAAGACAATAAGAAATTCTACAAGTTTTGAGCTCTGTCATCATGAAGACCATTTTATAGTTTAAACTCCATTCAGCCTTTATCCTTGAGTTCCTTTAATTGTCTTTAGTAGTTATTATGACGAGTCTTACAATATTATGATTGCACTTGATTTATTCAGGTGTTTGTCACATTTCTTTTTTCAAATCACTTTTTCATTAGTGTTTTTTAGTTTATTATTATCAATTTAAGACAACTATTATCTTAAATCATACTACAATTTTTATATTTGAATAAAAAAGGTTATGCATATATAATTCTACCTAGTACTTGTTATCTTTACTAACAATACTACTTACATATTCCTTTTTTTTTTTGTTGGCAGTGATGGTTTGTGTATTTTTTACTGCAAATAGTTTTATAGAACTACTTGCATGATCACAAAAATAAACTGACCAAAATTCTTAAGTTTTGTTAATGCAATAAATTTGTTGTTTTTTAGTGCTCTAATAATGGCTATTTCAGAATGGTATAGGGGGCCTCTTATCAATCAATATAGAGAAGTCATTAGAATTAATTTCTTTGACACTTTTTATACTCCTTTTCTACCATCAAACATAATTCTTAAATATTTGAGGACTTTAAAAAACAATCGGTAATGTTGCATGCTTCTTTCCTCTAATAATTTCCTTTGTAGATTATTGTTATTATTGTTATTACCATCATTCTAATTAGTATTTGACTTAGGTAGTTCAGGATAAAATGTATATTAAGTTCAAGAAAATAATAAATTTTTAGCATTTTTTATTTATTTTTTATTTTTAGTTTGTCCAAGACTAACAAAATCAAATGCTAATAAGAATGATGGTAATAATAATAACAACAATCTACAAAAGAAATTATTGGAGGAAAGAAGCTTACAGCATTACCCATTATTCTTCAAGGTCCTCAAACATTTGAAAACTATGTTTGATGGTAGAAAATGAGTATAAAAGGTGTCAAAGAAATTGATCTCAATGACTTCTCCATATTTATTGATAAGAAGACCCCCTATCGTTCTGAAATAGCCATTATTAGGGAACTAAAAGACAATAAATTCATTGCATTAACAAAATATAAGAATTTTGGTCGACTTACTTTTGTAATCATGCAAGTAGTCCTGTAGAGTTCTTTTGCAATAAAAAATGCACCAACAATCACTGTCAACAAAAAAATAATGAAATATGTAAGTAGTAATACTAGGAGAGATTAAAAGTACCAGGCAGAATTATGTTTGCATAACACTTTTTCTTTAAATATAAAACTTGTAGCATGATTCAACATAATAGTTATCTTAAATCAATAATTTTATTCATGAGCTAATTCATATATTCATTTGGAATGACTCTTTTTTGTAATTGTGATATTTAATTATAGCACATTTATGGTAAAACATAGATACTATCTTTGTAAGAGACAATTATCTTTAATATTTACAAAAAAGTAAATGCACCTACCAACTTGTGACAGAGTTAGTGCATTTTATTTGATGCATTGCATATGCTTTGGACTCTACTACCTGTTCAAGTGATAATAAGTTATTTTTATACTCTACGACTATTATAGATTATAAGAAGCATAGAGGAGGTTTTTCTGCAACTGTCTTAACTTAAGCAACTCTGGTTAGATCTACGTCTTATGTAGCTAATATCAAAGTTTGTACCATATGTTGAGAAATTGGTTTATTGCATTCTTATAATACTTTGGCTGTTACCATTTTTATTTACTTTAGATTTTCTTTGCCCTATCTCCTGTGCAACACATCTTTTTTCTTTTATTTCATACTAAAATCCAAACTTGATCATACGTGCATATTGACGTTTACCAACCGGGAGGTTTACTAGCAAAAGGTCAAATGCAATATTTTGATTTTCACTTCAATATTGCTATTATTGACATCGATCTAGATGTTGACCTTCCTGTAGCTAGAATCAAATATGTAGATCATTCTAAGATATTTGTTCTAACTAAGACAACAACAAATTTTACAAGTTTTAAGCTCTGTCATCATGATGATTATTTTATAATTTCAACTCCATTCAGCTTTTATCCTAGAGTTTTTTTAATTGCCCTTAGCAGTTATTATGAGGAGCCCTATAATATTATTGCTACATCTGGTTTATTCAGTTGCCTATCAAAATTCTTTTTTCAAATCACTTTTTATTAGTATTTTTTAATTTATTATTATTGATTTAAAACAACTATTATGTTGAATCATGCTACAACTTTTATATTTAAAGAAATATGCTTATGCATACATACATCTGCCTGATACTTGTCATATTTACTAAGAGTACTACTTACATATTTCTTCATTTTTTTATTAGCAGTGATGGTTCATGTTTTTTTTACTGCAAAGAGTTCTACAAAACTACTTGTATAATCACAAAAATAAGTTGACCAAAATTTTTAAATTTTCTTAATGCAATAAATTTGTTATCTTTTAGTCCCATAACAATGGCTATTTCAGAACTGTATAGAGGGGGCATTTTATCAATTAATACGAAGAAGCTATTGGGATCAATTTCTTTGACACCTTTTATACTCCTTTCCTACCATCAAACATAGTTCTCAAATGTTTGAGGACCTTGAAAAATAATGGATAATGCTACAAGCTTCTTTCCTCCAACAATTTATTTTATAGATTGTTATTATTATTATTATTACCATCATTTCAACTAGTATTTGATTTGGCTAGTCTTAGACAAAATAAAAATATAAAAAAATTAAAAATTAAAAATATTGAAAATTTATTCTTTTCCTAAACTTAATATAACTAAAAATAAAAAAAAATAAAAAATAGGAATTGATGAATATTTATTCTTTTCCTGAACTTAATATACGTTTTATCTATGACAAGCCAAATCAAATATTAATTGAAATGATGGTAATAATAATAACAACAATCTATAAAAGAAATTATTGGTGGAAAAACTAAAAATAGAAAAAAATTAAAAATAAAAATTGTTGAAAATTCATTATTTTCCTGAACATAATGTAACTAAAAATAGAAAAAAATAAAAAATAAAAAATGATGAATATTTATTCTTTTCTTGAACTTAATATACGTTTTATCCATGACAAGCCAAATCAAATACTAGGTGAAATGATGGTAATAATAATAACAACAACCTATAAAATAAATTGTTGGAGGAAAAAAACATGCAGCATTACCCACTGTTCTTCAAGGTCCTCAAACATTTTAGAACTATGTTTGATGGTAAGAATGGAGTATAAAAGGTGTCAAATAAATTGATCCCAATGAATTCTCCGTAATAATTGATAAGAGGCCCCCTCTATACAGTTCTGAAATAGCCATTGTTAGGGGACTAAAAGAAGCGGGAAAAAAAATTGCAATGCAATTGAAAAAAGTTGAAGTGGGGAAACTAATAAGAAGGAATAGAAGAATGCAAGCGCTTTTGCCAGTTTTCCGGGTATTGTTCATCTGGTTCCTGTACTTGTAGATGGGTGTGAGATAGGTAGGCATTGATGTGGGGAGGGTGGGGTGTTATTGTAGTTGTTGGGTGTGATGTATGGCTAATATGTGGGGAGGGTTGGGGTAGTAACAGTTGTTGTGGGTGTGTGATGTTTATATTTGATGAGGGGTGGATATGGAATGGCTTTAGGGTGGGGTAGAGGTAGAATCACCTTAATTGTGTATTTACTCATTGAATGAAAAATTTTTTGTGCTTTCTGGAACTAACTATAGTTTGACAAATGCAACTTCTATTGTCAAAACACACCATAATCTTTATTAATTTTGCAACTCCAAGCAAGTTGTTCAATTCATTACAAGTCAAAAGTGTCATCGATTTTCTACATGCATGGTCTATTAAGAGTATTATAAACATCCACAAAAAACAGCTTCTAACAACCAACATCCAACATCCAATTACAAAAAATTGCACAAAAACATCAAGTTTGGCTTTCATTGTTGCCTTTTGGCTACATCAAACTTGTGTGCATCCCTCCTCTTGAAAATGAATGCCTTCTGTCTTTTGCACAACTCCTTTCCACTCTTCCACCACTACCTTGTGATTCACCATACTCTGAATTCATAGATCTCTAAGATTATCTTGCAATAAAAGCAGAACCGTACTATGAAATTGATGTCTATTGAGATGTAGGAACCTGTCCATGTTGGCCAACAATTAGTGTAAATATCTGATTGTAGCATAATGTACACTAATCGCATTAATACTTGCATTTTGCTTCATTTGTGGGGGCTACTGCCTCTATGATGGCTATCTTCTTGACTTTTTTTTAAGTTGCACTTCCACCTGAATTTGGCCTTGATTTGTAAGTGTTTTTATTGTGCCCATTTCCTTGCACATTGAACAATGAATGATCACCCTAGTTTTCCTCATTTTTGAAACGCTTTTAGGCTCACCAGGTTCACTTATTCTCTTCTTCTTACTCCATTCTCTCTTAACCAATTCATTGTTTGGAGGTTTAATAGGATTATACTTCATGTCCTCCCATTGCTCTACACTCCTAATCGGGTTTATTACATTGTCATACATTTCCTTGTATGTTTCAATCCAACAACATTGGTCAACATCGTCCTCAATGTTCCTGTGGTTCAGGCAAAGGCAGAACATGCATGGTTGCATAGGATTCCAGTAAGCTACCACATCCTACAACTGCATGTCCTCTGCTCTATGTCAAGTACATGTTGTGATGTAAGAGTTTCAACTTCGAACCTTATCCCTTTGACTCCATTGGCCAATAGTTGCTAGAGTTATCTATGTTCTTGTTCAGTTTCTTTATAATCTTGGGGCATAATTTACTAATCCACTTTGCTTGAGCACCTCTTTTCCTAGCTATTCTAACCATAATCTTACATCTAATTACTTCTAACATAGTCAAAATAGGTTTATCCCTAGCTTCAAGGATGAATCTATTCAAGCATTCACACATATTATTCAAGAGGATATCTCTAGTTTAATATTAACGACCTAACTATAGAAATAACCCCTAAATTTTACCAACTCAAATAAATTGATCCAAAACCCACTACTCATTAAAATGTGAACTCTGAACACAGAAGAACTATGCAAGTTAGGCCAATTTGTACCGTAGACAAATAGACAACGTTGATACTAGTGCGGAGGTGGCTATAGATGGTTGATGAGGATGTGGTAGGTATGCTTTTAGTGGAGGTGGTTGGTCAAAGCCCGAAGCAATCAAGAACCGGCAAAGGCCAGTGTTCGTACGAGCCCGATGAGTTCTTGGACTTGGAATAGGACTGAGATCGGGGCTGGGACAGAGAAAGAAAGGTGCGAATCGAAAACAGGCGACGGCAAAACAACTCACAAATTGGAAACAACGTGATGGCTATGGCGAATCGGAGATGGCTACGACATTCTCACTGTTATCAGTAACAATTGAAACAAAATTGGTGAAATAGCAGCAGAAGCTTGTCATTTTTGGGGACGACGACCTCGACGATCAGTAGCCGAAAACGTTCTGCAAATATGTGCAGGGTCAGGTCTACTGGTGGTAGACCTCAAATGGTCGCCCCTCAAACATGTCCTGTGCTGATCTCATCGGAAAATGTACCGATAATGAATGGGTAGGAGAGTTTTTTACAGGAATTCCAAATATCAAGTATGAGTGTCCTACCAACGAGAGCATCTTTGCCTTAATCCATTCTAACCTGCTAAAACCTTTCTATCTACTAAATCCATTTTATCTGCTAAAATAAGCAAAGCTTCCTTGAAGGTACAACAGCATACACGAGATTGGATTTAATGATAATCTTGTATCATATTTGAGCAATATATATGATAATATCCTCGTTTGTGGGGCAAAAAAAAATTTGGCAAACTTTTGAAATGTAGAAATGGATTTTTTTTGGAAGGTAACTTGCATTTAGGAAGTGTATCCGAGCTTAGTATAAGCTACCTAGGCATGTATGGTGGCATAATTGAATGAGTTTGAATTGCCAAGGACCAAATTGCTTTAAAGCATGAAAGTAAATAGATGATCAGAGACAAGGCCAGGGGAATTAATTGACTTTATAATGTTAAATGAAGGTTTGAATGAGGGGCATAAACCTTGTTCAACAAAATAGATACACGAGCCATTGGCTCTCGGTCAATTTAAGTTTTAGTTCTTCCGTTCATCGCCTCTAGCCTTCTAAAATAGATTTTGACAAGAAACTTTACAGCCATTGCTGGGAAAGAGAAGGGCGATGGCAGCTGGCTTTGGAATTTAACAAGAACTCGGTCTTTGGTCAGGTGAGTAACAGATTTCTTACTTGTGAAACTTGCATGCAATTATAGGCTCTGGTTTCAGGGGAGCCACCAGAAACTCAGATTGGTGATGCCCAGGTTGCCGGTGAGGAAAGCTCGGGCTACACTAGGTGCAAAAGTTACTTCGCAGCGAAGCTATGCATTATTGGACTTTGTATCAAAGTCTGAAAATTGAATCCGACAGGAAGGTGAATGGTAAGGATGTACAGATTTCTCGGTTGACTTCTGTTGACCTTAGTGTAATTGGCGAGGAATCACCAATTTTAGGGATGAGAAATCAACGATACCAATAGATTCCAGTGGGAAGATGAAATTGGTTCTCGTTTGGGGATTAGTTGATCATTGCATGAATTATATTTGATTAGGCAGGTTGAGCCCCTGTTGTAGACCTTTGGATAGGAAGGTAAGGGATTTCTAGACCCTATTGAATGACCATTTTACCTAGGACCTTCTGGTAGCTCTTAGTTTCTTTATTCAGGTCCAAAGGTTGTACAATGCAATGTGATTAGTTTATGTATTATGATGCTACTTGTTGTGTTAGCATTAGTGTATACCTTACTGGGTTTCTTTGAAACTCATCCCCGTACAGGTTTTTGCAGGTTAAGAAAGGTAGTTAAAAATAGTTGCTGTTGTGTTTCTGTGTTATTTTGATTTGTCTATGCAGGTTAGTAACAAAGCTGGATTGATTGGCTAGTTATGAGTTTATCTCTAATGTTTAGCACACTCATCAGTAGTATTAATGAATTGATTAGCGTATGACTGTGGCTGCTGTGACTGGCTGGAAGAATTGTGGATTTTTTGTTGACTCGCTACTGGATACACAGCTTAGGAGAAGTTGTCCAGGTTATGAGCTTTTAAGCTCAAGGTCCTGTTCGAAGAGTCTGAACTCTTAGGTCTGTGAATCAGTTCTCAAGAGGTGTATTTAGATACCTAAGGACTGATTCCTAGTTGAGTTATTGGACACATACAATTCTGAGTTTATGTAATGATTTATGAACCTTGTATTTCAGCACTAAGGCTGCTTTGAACTTACACAATTAAATACTCAATGTCTTGGTTTACATAATACCGTTTCTTGCAGAATAAAGTGTGTGAATTGTTCAAAATTATCTCTGGACTTCCTGAGTGTGTTCTGCTGGGTTTCTGTTATATTCATCCTAATGGTCTTAGAGTTTGACCATGTATTTGACTTTTTGATGGAGATGTGATTTCAAGTTGAAACTTTGTATATGTATTCTTATACGTGTTTAATACTTGCCTGAACCTTAAAAACAGGTTTTAACTGCCTAAACTTGGGTTTATAAAGCACTTGTAATTCTGTAGGCAAATCGGGTGGCTTTGAGTCAGGAATATGTTATTTTCATAAACAATGTTTTCCAAGAAATCTAGAATTGTATGTGCTAGTATGTCAAGGAAGTCCCCAAGCCTTCCTTGCCATTGGTAAGGGGTGCAACAGTTGGTATCAGAGCCGTGGTTGTCCAGGACTTAGTAAGGAAGAGAGTTCAGAGTCATGTGTTACAGCAGTGTAAAGTCTGTTTCAGACTGGATGAGCGTTTCACTTGTTGAAGCTCTATATGACTACTTGGAACCTTGCAGCGGACTGGATTATCAAAACTGAAACTCAGTTCTTAGCTCCAAGAGTTGGAGTGGCATGTTTTTCTAGCATTAGATATTGTGTACAGCCCTGGAAAGGAACAATTTTTGTCCTAGATTTTGAGCTACTGAAACTGGTTCTAATTCACTATAATCCCTTTAAACTGAGCTCTTGCAGGTTGTGTTCTAAGGTTTTTACTGGTTTGAAACTGTTTTGACAAGGTTTTATTAAAATCTGTAGCGGGGAGCCTTGTTTTGCCTTGTTTGACTTGATAGCTGACTTTTAATTTGGAAAATCAGTTGGGACTGAGTTTTTGCAGGCTTGTTTCCTGAGTTATTTAGAACTTGTTTGTGCCTTTGTAGCATTAAAACTGAGTGGTTTGAAGGGAAAATGAAGAGGAAGTCAGATTCTGCAGGTTTTGACTAGTTTTTATGAGTTTGAGAATCAAATTTGATCTAGCTTTACTATGGGGATTTTTGGTTTTGAACAAGTTTCTTTTGGTGATTCAAACTTGTTTGCAAAGTTTGTTTTGAAAATGAAGTGTGGAACGCATATTTGGTCTTTAAAACCCAGGTTTTCTAGCCAATATACCTTTAGGTTTTGACAGGTTTAAACTTTATAAACTAGCTCCAGTTTTCTGAGTTTGATGCTGCTGAACTTTCGAGTCAAACAAGGTGAAGGTGGTCTTGGAATTGGTTTTTGAATCCCTGCTGTATAGTGACTTAACTTCAAAGAAAACCTGGTCCTTTAAGGACTTGTTTGACTGGTGCAAGGTGAGTCATTGACGCTAGATCAGATAACACTGGAGGATCCAATTTGATGGGCAAGGAAGGTTCGTGAGTACCTAAAACTCATGGAATTATTGTGCACCAGTGAAATAAGGACCTTTTGGACTGAAGCTTTAAAAGTAAAGAGATTTGGAACTACTTGGATGCTTTGGAAGCAAGAAAAACATGCACACTATACTTGCTTTCACACTTTTTGACCTCGAAGTTAACTTTGAGATTTAGGAGGTTTTCTGAGCTAAGATTTTACTGAGATGTATGTTTTCATAAAGAAAACTTGTTCAACTATTAAAAACTGATCTTAGCTCTGAGATTTTGGTTGGTTTTACTGGTTTTCATATGAAGCAAGTTGAAACCGAGGTTTTTGAACTTTGCTTCCACCTTTAATTGGCCTTGTACCTTGCTAGTGTGGTTGGGTGATTAAGTCAATGATTTTGATGTTGTGGATTGAGGTCCTTAACACTAGCAATGTGCTAGACTTAGGGGCTGTACTAGAAACAAGTAAGCATAGAGAATGAAAAAAGCAAAGCTGCTGGAAAGGTTAAAGTTTGTCATGTTTGACCAAGCAATTGACCTCTAGCCAAAAAAATCAGTTGAAGTTGAGCTTTTGCAAGCATGTTGTACTAGTAGAAGTGGACTTGTGAGCATGCTTTCTGTAAGAAAACTTCTGAGTTTTGAAACAAAGTGCTGCTGGAAACCGAATCTGTAGCTTTAAAGGAGCTTATTGGGAGTTGAAGTGAGGAAATATGTTTTGGGCCTCTTTGATGTGGTTTCCTGAGTTGAAAGAGTTCCATTATCATAACTGGAAAATTTGGTTGGGTTTTGAATTGTAGGCGGCAGTTAACTCAGCAGAAACCAGGTTCGGTGTTTAAGGCTGCAGAAACAGTTCATGCTTTAAACTTCAGGTGAAGGGCTTGAAAATTGAGGCCCAAGTGTTGGAACAAATTTCTTATGTCCAGAGGAAGGTAGTTTAATGTAATTTGGAGCAGCAGAACTCCAAAGCCACCCTCAGGTTCAATGTTCTTGCTAAGACTACCAATAAAAAAGAAGTGCTTCAAATTCATGAAAGAAGGCTTTCAATTTGGTGCTTTGGGGTTGGGATAAGTTTTTGTTTTTTTAATGAAAAAGAGAAGATGACTGCAAAATTTGGAGTCGTATGGAGCACCAGAACTCAAGATGCCCCTTGAAACCAAGAATTCTATCAAGACAACCTGCAAAATAAAACATACTTCAGACTCCTGGAAGAAGGATTCAAGATTGAGGGGTTAAAACTGGAACAAGTCTTAAATGGCTAAGGGAATTTAACTGCGAAGTTTGGCTGAGTTTGGAGCAGTAAAACTTAAAAATAACACCTGAATTGGGGCTAAAAGTTGCTAAAACCTGCATAAAATGAGTTGATGGAACAAGCCAAAATCAAGTTTGACTTTGAGAAGAAGAAAAGATCCTGAACTAAAATTTTGCAGACCTATTTATGTGTTCGAAATGGACTTGTTCATGGCTTAAAACCAGAATTTTGGCTAAGGAACTGATCTTGTTGCAGCTGTTGAAAACCTGTATAAGGATGGGTTGTTGGGCAACTCTGACTCAAGTTTGACTTTGAGTTTGGAATGGAGTTTTGGTCTGAAACTTTGCAGCAAAGCTTTGCTGAGCTCGTTATGGTGGGAAAAGGGGGGAGGGAAAGGCATCAATTTATTGGTTAGTACTTATAGGATAAAGAATGAGGTCCATAAAATATTCTCCTGCTGTTGGGTTGCCAGAAAAACAGAGGAGACCTGGAGCGTTTAAGGACAAAGAAAGGATTGAATGAGGTGGAATTTGGCAGCATTGAAGGGGCAGCCATTATATAGCTTTAAAGAGAATCACAAAGATTTTGCTCTAGTGACTTAAATTGCAGTATCCAGCTAAGAATGGAAGAATTTACTGTCATGCAAAGGCCACTAATATTCAAATGGCTGTTCAAGAAAAAGCCTACAACAAAGCAAAACAAATGGCAGATTAAAACAATCTCACTCTTTTCTTGGACAAAGTGTCGATTGGTGACTTAACTTTTGGCTGCACATAGTTCTTTCCACGATAGAACACAACAGCTTCATCTCCAATTATTTGAATTGGGATGCCATCACTCAGTCTGGCAATTTCCTCCGCAAATTCATGTACTTTGCCAGGTCTACAAAATTTCTTGCATATCACCTTAACAGTTTCATGTTTCTTCCGGTGCATGTGCATATCGGGAATAAGACCCCCACAGATTCATCTTCTACCAACTGGAACAAAATTGGACCTTTTCTGTACCATCTTCTTCAAGTAGAATCATTCTTCACGAGTTAGATCACGCGGTTGAACCACAAGACCTTGAACTTTTGGAACTTCGTACCGCTTAAGCCTTTCAATTAGAGGTAGATTCATGTGTTGTATACGGGGTCAATAGACCTCCATTTTCTGAAAAAATGTTAATAAGGGATACATAATTTAACAATTGCACCACTTTTAAATTTTTTAGTGGACCCTGTAATTTTAATAATATCTTTTAAAACAAAAGAATGAGCATATATTACTTTAAGAAATACAAGAAAAAATGGGTTAGTCTTTTTTATGTACGAATAATTTTGTAATGGAAAAAGTTTATACTAGCCTTGAACTTTTATACAGTTTTCCACCAAGACCTTGAATGTTTTTCTACTCTCATTTTTGTTCAAACATTGAAACATATGAAAAAAATTAAGGAGCTAGTTAGACATAAGATAAAATGTAGGGGCTAAGTGGAAAGAAATGTATAAGTTTAATGTCTAGAAGGGATATTTTTCTTGTACATTCCACATAGCATGCTCATCTCACTCATCTGCTCCACAATTCATATATAGTTATATAATTCATGTTATTGTTGTTTGACCAATGATATAAAAAAATAAATACTAAATTTGAGCATTTTTTAGATATTATAAAAAAAATCATTATTATGTAGTACATAAGTTTAGATTTTATGTGAATTTATAAGTTTTATTATGTAATTCTGAGTTTAATATTTATATATGCATTCGGACCCCTCTTTATAAAATTTTTAGATCCGTAACTACTTTCAATCAGCAAAGCTTCCTTTTATCTTGCCCTATGAAAGATGAAGTAATAGCTATAAACGTTAATATGTATATAGAGAATTGATCAATACTTGATGCAAATATATAGATCAAATAGTTGTGGAGGAATTTATACATAATTTTCTCTAAGTTGGCATGAAATCTCATATCAGCATCTGAGATTTGGGAAATTGAGAAGTCACAACATCTTGAAGCAGTTGCAATTTCATTAAGTGTCTAAATACAACCTTCAAATCTCAAACTCACTCTTTATGTGTTTCAAATGAAACTCTTTAATTAACTTCCTTAAATGTTGACAGAACTCTGAATCAATCCACTCTAACATATTGCACTAATCTTTCGCCGTAGTGGATGGATCATCCTTCAAAAGCAAAGAAATCACAAGAATCAGCCATTAAGCATGAAACTTAGACCAACAAAAATCTACAACTGACAACTAATAATACAAATGAACCTTTATCGATACTTCGAGCAACCAAGGAACCTTCAACTGAGATCCTTGGTGTCTCTCTAAGCTATATAAACCTTTGCCAGCAAACCACAAAAGCATGTCTTCATTGTCGCCTCTTCTGTTACCGATTTCTTCGCTACTCTTCATCGAGACTTCACTGAATCATGAGACATTAAGGATCGATCGCCTCCTTCACCAAGAGTGCCACTAGATTTTGGGATTTTTTTCCCTACCTCTCTCCTTCGTTGATGAATGGACAGCCAGTCGAATAGATGAAACCATAGTTGCATGAGACTTCTGGTTTTTAATACACCTGTTCTTCTAACATATGGAGTTTGTCCGAGCTGGACACTTTCCGATAGCTAATGGACTAAAATGTTTAGTTTAGTGAACTTTAGGGACTAACATGCTTAATCTGGAAAGTTAGAGGACTAGCTTGCACTGATTCAAACAAAAAGGATAGCTCGCTTGAGTTTGTCAAGTTGGAGGACCATATGAGTATTTTGGCCAAAATTTAATTAACGTTATAGAACTACAGATTTAAAAGTGGATCTCTACTTTTGTTTTTACACCACCAACACCCAATCATATTAATATTCCACTTAAATGAAGTCGACAAATTCCACTTGGTGGTACGTGTGAGAGTTCGAGTTAGAGTTAGCGTCATTCTCCTTCCAGTCCAACAGAAAAATATGGAGAAGGAACGAAATGGTAAGTGGAAAAAGCGAAGACCAACCAAACAAGGGCGGAAAGGAAAATAAAAATAAAAATAAAAATAAAAACGCAACAAAATTTCAGAACTTTTTATTATTTTTATTGTTCTTTTTTTTTTTTCTGGCAAATATTTCACAGTTACACTTCTCTCTCTCTCTCTCTCCCTGGGCAGAGGCGAGAGAGATTGATGATGCTGAGAATAGCTTGCAAGTGTGGAGGCCGAGGAGGCCACTACACCTTCAGCCGGGAATTCGGATTCGATCAGGATACCCGAAAGCCTAAGAAATTCCTCCGAAGTCTTTCTGCGATTCGCCTTCCTAAATACGTCCTCCTCCGCCGCAAATGGCACTCTCTCTCCGTTAAACGCCGCCCCGCGAGGTCTGGATTCTCTACGTCTCTCTTTCTCAGGAAATTCAATACGAAACAAAGCTTCCATTCCGACGATGGCCATTTTCGGATATACGTGACTATTTTGTTTGTCCGCAAGAAACAATCGTGATCAATGTCGTCCTAGGCCCTGCATGTTTGGTTTTCCGGGGAAACAAGGGACAAAGAAAATTTGATTTCTTATTCGGATATTTGATTGATGTCGTTGCTGGACCGTAAATTGTGTGGATTCCCTT
Source organism: Aquilaria yunnanensis (assembly GCA_039654915.1). Taxonomy (NCBI): domain Eukaryota; kingdom Viridiplantae; phylum Streptophyta; class Magnoliopsida; order Malvales; family Thymelaeaceae; genus Aquilaria; species Aquilaria yunnanensis. The sequence continues at coordinate 97,216,311 of CM077597.1, forward strand.
CCTAATTATAAAGATTCTAGCTTTGGCTGACCCAAAGTATTTTTCTCGAACATTTAATCACGTTAATTAATCCACATTACAAGCCTATATGAAGTATCTTAATTCTCTTTGTCTACTCTGCACGTTTAGATGATATATATCTTGCTTGCAGCATGGATGCTCGAGAAAAATCAGTTTCCACAGTGTTCGAATCGAAGAAACACAAGCGAGTCCCCATATTTGTGATGATGCCTGTTGACACATTTGCTGTTGATGCTTCTGGGAGTCCAAGGATCAAAAGGTAATGCCGCCACAGTACTATTAATGGTAATGACCCATTTTCATGTTCGTGGATATTTATGCTGGTAAACATAACTACATATTATTTCGCTTTTTGTTGCTACAGAATCAAGGCCTTAACCGTGTCTTTAAAAGCACTGAAGTTGGCTGGCGTTCATGGAGTTGGAGTTGAGGTGTGGTGGGGAATAGTAGAGCGCTTTGCTCCTAATGAGTACAATTGGTCTCTATATGATGACCTCTTCAGACTCATATCAGATTCTGGCCTGAAATTACATGTTGCTTTGTCTTTCCACTCAAACATTCCTTCATCTGGTGGAAAAGGGGGTGTGAGTCTGCCCCTGTGGATTTCAGAGGTTGGTTTTTTTTACTGGACACAGTTAACCCTGTATTTGGTCTCTCTATTCTGGTGTTGTTGAATCTTTGATAGATAGTTGTTGTTGCATGATATTATACTATTATCACAATGCTTGTGCTCAATGCCAGTTTCATTAGAAGTAGTGAGGGCTGTTCTCGACTACTGATCAACAAGTTACTTGTTAGCAATTGTATATCAAGGACCTCATACATTTGTGTTGTTGTTTCAATGGTAATTGTTTCAACTGATGTTATTTCTGTTGCAGATTGGTTATGTGAATAAAGATATATATTATCGAGATAGGCATGGGTTTTCCAACAATGATTATCTCACACTAGGTGTGGATCAACTTCCTCTCTTCTCTGGCCGGACTGCCCTCCAGTGTTATGAAGATTTTATGCTCAGCTTTGTGAACAAGTTTGACTCATTAATTGGAAATGTCATTGAAGAAATAAGCATTGGTCTTGGTCCTTCTGGAGAACTGAGGTAAAAGCATAACTATTGTTGTTATTGCTGTTACTGCTATTAACTTTCCTCTTACTCCTCTTTCTTTTCCCTGGTTATTCTCTCTTTCACTGCTTTGCATCATATTGCTGTAAAATAATTTCTTTGTACAGATATCCTGCACATCCTTCTGGTGATGGCAGATGGAAATTCCCTGGCATTGGTGAATTCCAGTGTTATGATAAGTACATGTAGGCTCTGTTCTTTTAAATGGCGATATATATGTTATTGTTTCAATATTGACAAGACCATTATGGATTTAGGATGGAAGACCTGAAAGTAGCTGCATGCGAACAAGGAAGGCCTCAATGGGGGGATAGGGGTCCCCAAAATGCTGGCTGTTATAACAGTTTTCCTGCAGGAGTACCCTTTTTCGAAGAGGGACAGGAGAATTTTCTATCTGATTATGGACGCTTCTTCCTTGTAAGTTAGCTACCAAATCTAAAAATTTGACAGTTGACACCTGATTTTGCATCCAAAGAATCAATGCACTTTTATGGAATAATTATTTCCCACGTTATGTGATTTTTGCACAATGCTGCACTTTAGCTCATGCTTAAATTGAAATAGAAGGTAGAACAGATTTTTACCCTCACGAAAGGAAATGCCACGTCTGCTCAAAATGGATAAGCAGTCTATTATAAATGTTTGCAGGTGGAGTTGTCTTGTCAAACTTAGTTTTCATGCATTCAAAAAAACTTGGAATTCTGTTGTGTCATGTCAAAGGATGCTATTAAGTTAAATTAACTGGAGAGAGCCTGGTAAAGGAAGAGTTACTAGAATGGTTGTTTCTCAATAATCTGATTGGTTATGTCACTGGAATACTGTTCCTCTGGTTCTGTTTTTCTTTATAATTATGAACTTATGATTTTCTCTTCTGTTTGGAAGTTTTTTTTACCTATGTTTTATAATGGTAACATGCGGACAATAATTTTTGCAAAACATTTTCAGATCTATTAAACGGTTCACTGAGGAGTGTATTCATATTTATGAAGGAGTGGAGAATATCTTTGCTTTTTTTATCAGGTCATAGCTCTTGTTCTACCAGTAGAGAGAGAAACTTAAGTGTGGGATATTCTTTGTAGGAGTGGTACAGTGGTAGGCTGATTTGTCATGCAGATGCCATTTTAGCAAAGGCTGCTAAGATTTTGGAAAAGTACCAAGAAAAGGAACAAAATAATGTTCTGTTAGTGGCTAAAATTGGTGGAATTTACTGGTGGTACCAAACTGTATCACATCCTGCCGAGCTTACTGCTGGCTACTATAACACTGATCTCAGAGATGGCTATGATCCTGTTGTTTCAGTGTTATCTCGTCATGGAGCTGCTATTCATATCCCGTAAGAATTTGATTCTCAAGTTGTCTTCTTTAGTTTCGTTTCAAATCTTCTGCCCCTGCTTTATGTAGATATGCTGGCATATGGTTCTTGCCATATTTCACAAAATCGCTATCTAATGCTCCTATGAGTTTTCAAAATATATTATATTCTGATATTGCTTCTAACATATTCACTTTCCTGAAATTCACATGCAGCTGCTTAGATATGATGGACAGTGAAACTCCACCAACATATCTCTGCAGTCCTGAAGGTTTACTTCAGCAGGCATGAGTTTCTATATCCTCTAGATTATTTGAAATTTTTTTTCTTGATTGATGTGGAAGCATGTGACAATCAATGTGACAATTTGATTGTCATTTTCATAAATGTTAAATAGATGAGTTTGATATTTTGAGTAATGTGAAATTAGCCATATGGACAAGTTGGTCGGGTAAGTTGTATTTGCATCTATTATCTGAATGCCTTACATGCATCCTTACCTCAAGTATCATATGTCAATTACTTAAATTTCCTTTCTTCCTGACGGTTGACCTTTTTCTTCCCTTCTGAGCATCTAATGCAGATACGATCCATTTCAAAGAAGAGAATAATACACCTGATCGGCAGGAACACGACTGAACAGTTTGACAAGGTAAATGAAATTTTCTAACACAATTGTAGGTCATGCCGGTGTGTGGTCTTTTGCCACCATGTAGCCATTAGTAGGTAATTCCCGCTTGACTTGGGTATGTTTATGAATGAAAACATGTTGTTTCCTCCTTCCATAACATGAGTTGCCATTTGAGGGGAAATTGACACCAACCTTGACTTATCCGTTCTGTGTAATTTTTAAGTTGGCCCACAGCTATACATGGAATTTTTTGTTGTTTTAATGGGTCATTTGTGTTCTCTGTTATTGTTTTATTTTGCACTTGTGTATGAGCCTTATTCCAATTGACTCATTTTCATCTCTACTGAAATGATAGTTTTTCTTTCTGTGATGATTATTGGATCTTAATGTGACTTCTTTTAAATCTTGCAGAATGGTCTGTCGAAAATACATTCCAACTGTTATAATCCTGAGGAAGAAGGTGTAAGATCATTTACTTATTTTAGAATGAATGATAGCATATTTAGAGTTGAAAATTGGAGTAACTTTGTACCTTTTGTTAGAATGATGAGCTCAAATTTGTAAAATTCCGTTAGGCCCCTAACCATTTATGAAAGCTTATTAAGAAGCACGTTCCCAGCCTGACCAGTTCCCTTTTCGTCTTGTATAAATCATTGTTATTATTATTATCATTTAACTCCAAAGGGGTGTTTGACGGGCGCTGCTGTAAAAGCCTTTGCAACTCGTCACTTGGTTACACATTGTGATCCAACGTTGGCACAAACATTGAGGCGGACATGAATCTTTAAAAGCAAATGAACTAGAAGCTTTATAAGCAGGATTTTGGGTTAGCAAGCTATCAGGCACTTCAGAGCTCCTGCGGGCTGTGATTTGAACTCCGGAGCTGCTTGTGCTACTACCATATTTGATGCTATGATGTACCTTGCCTGAGCTTCATCTCCGCAATCTGCAGAGGAAGTGCCACAAATGCTAAATCTTAGCTTTTGATCTGATCTTCAGCTTCACTTCTTCTTCCATTTGGTATGTATTGTAATAAGCACTTGTTTTTTGTTTTTTTTTTCTTTTAGCATTCTGGAAAGAAAAGAGAGAGTGAACTCTTACCAGTGGAAGGGAGAGTTTTGTTTTCCTATACCAAACCATGGTATCTTGTGTAAATTGATTCGCTAAAAGTTGATGCAACTCATTTTTTTAAGTGATTAAATTCAAAGTTACTCATAAATTAGTCTCTCTCTCTCTCTTTCTGTGTTTTCTTTTGCACCCAAAATAAAGCTTCAGCCGGTTTGAAATTGACCCGGCCGGTTCGAGTCAGTGAATGTATCTGCTTTGCCTGTCACTTGCCTGATTTTAGATAGGAGTGAGTGAGTGAGTGAGTCCTATGGGTCGGGGTTCCGATAAGTAGAAGCAAAGCAAGGGGAGGCCATCAGCACCGCCACGCGCTACCTCCTCTGGCCTTCCTTTGGTCGCCGCCATGACCACCATATCCATTCTTCTCTCTTGTCACCCTATCCCTCTCTCCTTCTCTCTAAACAAGAGTCCTCTCTTCCCGAAATCTTCGACAGTAACCAGAAGAATAAGAAGAACCGGCGTCGAGGCCAAGTCAAAAGGCGACAACTCAGTCGACGGCCCCGACCGGCTGATCTCAGCCGTCTGTTACTTGTACCCTTTCTTCGACGGCGTACAGTACGGCAAGTACGTGGTGGCCCAGGTGGCTCCTCTCCAGATGCTAATCCAGCCCCTTGTTCCGGCCATAAGGGTGTTCAAGAGCTTCCCTTTCAATGGGTTTCTGGTTTTCTTTCTCCTCTACTTCGTGGTGGTGAGGAACCCCAACTTCAGCAGGTATGTGAGGTTCAACACCATGCAGGCCATCATGCTTGACGTGCTCCTGATTTTGCCTGATCTGTTGGAGAGGAGCTTCAATCCCAGAGATGGGTTGGGGCTGGATTTGATGATGAGCTTGGATAGTACTGTGTTCTTGTTCCTCTTGGTGTGTCTCATCTATGGGTCATCTTCTTGCTTGCTGGGTCAGGTCCCCAGATTGCCTATTGTTGCTGAAGCTGCTGAGACCCAGGTTCTCTGAATTTTCAATTCACCCAAATTTCTATGCAAGCAATTGATGTTAAAGCTCCAAGTGTTGCTGATAGGATAGTGAAAATTAGCGCGAGTTGTTCATTGCTTTCGTTGAGACTGAAAGAGGAGAATTAGTGGCACTTACATTACAGGGATTCACCCTGTCTGCTATACAAAGTTACTTGTAATTTTGAATTTGCTGCCCTTTTTTTTTTCCAGAACATTGATATAGCATGAACTTGTCGAGCAATGCAACGCCTTTGCTTGCAGAAACTAGAAAGCTGGGTAGGGTGAGGTATGATCGGGAAATTTGCCCCCATTTCCTTAGATGTTGTGCCTTTCACGTGTCGCTGGCTTCATTATCTGATAAGAATGATACAATTATAGGCTAAAAATAATACATACTTGCAACCAAACTAACATACTAATATCCTCTGGAAAGCAAAATTAGCCATGGGGCCCGAGTCAAGTCGATTAATGGAGCTGGAGAAGTGACAAGGAGCCGACCTCCCCAATGTGTTCCTGGAAGGCGATGGCAACCATACCCCAGGTTGCACATTCTGCTTTTGCAGTGCGGGTAAGGTGTTGCAGATATAAAATCTGAACCAGATTTTCTTTTTCTTTTTCTTTTGTTTGTCTGTATCTAGTTTTGTGAACTCTCCAACCAATTAACGTTCTGCGTTCCCTTTTTCTTAATTTCTTGGATCACAAGGGACTTGTCAATCCAAATCGAGGGAACCACCAGCCATTGCCATCCTGCTTGCCACAACACTCTTCCTCTTATATAGTTGGTAATTTCTTTACTGTTAATAAATTATATATATAAATCCTCGTTAAAATTAATTTTACATGTTTTTTTTTTTTAAACCAAATAGAGGTACAGCCATCACTTGAATGCTTATTTTGCCAGCAGCTAATCATATATCTAATTCATCCATTGTGATTTGCAATCATCCTGTTCAAGGGAAGTTAGGAAGGTGAACAGAAAAAAATTGCAGAACAAAAGAAAGGGAAGTGAGGAAGTACCTCTCTTTTATCATTCAAGACAATAGCACCAACCCCGACTCTATGCGAAGCATTGGCGTGCAAGTATAGTGTTAATGGTTTGGGGAATCCAGTAAATTAGCATCAAATATGTTGGCTCAGCCCTCCTGATATTAGCATCATGTGATATATATTAATTCTAAGATAAGCAAATAAAACATGCATGGAACAGCTACCATATCATAGTTCACAATGAAACACTCACAGTACTGCAGGGAAGAGAAAGACTACTAAGGTTTAGGTGCTTAAATATTATTTATGGTTCACAATGAAACATGCAACAACTCCTATCTCATTTTAATTAATTATATATGCAACGAGCAAATAAAAAAACTCTCGTGCATGTTCCCAGAAATTGAGAATATTTAAGTGTCGATCGATTGATATAATATGATGAACCGATCGAATCATGAGTCTGACCTCTTGTTTCCAGTGCAAAACGATAAGGGTCCTCGCCTCAACAATCGGAAGCAGCTCCGCGTTCCCAACTCAATTCTCGCTCGCTCCACCACCTGCTACGTACATCTGACTCAACTAAGTCCGCCGGCGACGACCACATCTTAATTAGGTACTGACCAGTCACCACAAATTAATAATAAGCTTCCAGAAATTAGAAATTAAGTTGCAGTTGCATCATCATCTTAATATATAATCCAGCCTTCACCATCTTTTAATACACATGGCTCCACAGCAACATTACTCTTCAAACTTGGAAAAATGCCATAATTTAGACCTGCATGCTATATATCTCACGTCAATGGTGATCAAATACTTTGCCAATTGTGAACCTAAGCTAGCTAAATCGCTCATTGCGATTAAACTCCGATCCTGTTGCTGCCAAATACCAGCTTTCGATCGGAGCTCGTCTCTAATTGCGTGCATAAGGTTGTTCATTGCACCTCTACTTGCAGGCAGCATCCTTGACAAGCCTCAATCACTACCACCGGAGATCACTATTGGTCGAGCTTATCCACCATTTACAGTCTCCTCCATCGAGCATCAAGGCTTAGAATGGTGGCAATTGACAATTTGGGCTAACAATACTTGTTGCAGCTAGATGGAAAATGAGGCATGGATACCGAGAATTGGTTGGACTTTCTGGTTTGTTAGCCAGATGTACGTAGTTGAGAAAAATCTTGTGGACGAAGATGATACATTTGGTATAACAAAAACTTCAGTTACATATTTTTTATTTTCTAAAATACTTTTCACGGAATAATTGAATATTCTCTTGGTTATCTAGGATAGTGGCTAATTTGTCACTTATCTAAAATATCAGTTGTATATTTCCACTAGTCTAAAATATCAGCGATGGATTTAATTCTAAAAAAGAAAAATTATAGTGACTTATAGTAAATACTACAATGGATAATTTGCACGTTTTTCCTAGCTACTGGTTCGTTACACTTTATTCCCAAACCTAATTAAATTACTTGCTCCATTTTCATCATTGTATTGGGCGGAAATTGTTATGATGGATAGCAAAATACCACATTAACCCAAAATTACAGAAAAAAATCTCAATTTATAATTTTAACCCTTGTTAACTTTTTCTGCCCAAGAAAACATAAAATTCGTTCCTCTAACAATCTAGCCATTATCAATTTCCTTCAAAACAAAACCTCATACTTGATGATGAACTCCTTGCTTAGAAACTCCTACCAAAGCTTGCTTGCATTGAGCTCAACACAATTGAGGCCCATTGGGCCTCCTGTATATAGGCCAACCCAGTGAGTGATTCACAAGCATTTAGTTAGCTTTTCTTAGGAAGAGCCAAAAAGCTACTCCATAATCATTGTTCATGTGGTGGTATCACCAGGTCCATCTAGGCAGCTCGATTTTTTTATTATCGAGCCGTAAGATAAGTTTGAATCCTTAACGAGCCGAGCTTTGAACGCTGAGTATTATTCGGCTCGAATCCTTATCAAGCCTAACGAGCTTGGTAAGAAAATTAATATAAAATAATTTGTCTAACCCTAATTCCCTAAAAATTCTACACCCAATCGTATCTATTATTTATTCTCTTCCCAGAACACCAAGACCTTATCTTCTCTCATTTTAGAACAACAGCAATTGATAAATCCTAGCGCAAAGTCACACGCACCACCACCACTCCCATTTGTTGGCGGCCACCTTCACGACACTAACTGCCCACCCATACACTCTACTGTCGTGCAACTCGTCATCTCTTTGTCTCATCGTCAATTGCCTTGTGATTGCCAAGCTTTGTTTGAGCACCTAGTAATCGTCTTGTAATTGCTAAGCAATTGAATCACCTTCATTCATTACTTCATCGTCAAACATTCAGAGTTCCGTTCGAGTTTCAATCTCTGACAGCGACAACCATCGAAGCCAAAGTTTCATTCGAGCTTCAATCTCCAATGAACCATTGAAGCCAGTTAAAAACTTTAAAACTCAACCCAAAACAGAGACTATTGGATTTCTTATGATGTTCCTCAAAATGAGCTTTGTTGGCCTAAGTGCAACCAAGAAGGGGGGTGAATTGGTTGTATTAAAAACTTTAGCAAAATCAATTTTTACAACTAAATTTACTTAACAAAAAATCAAGAACAAAGTAAGCAAGTATAAGGAAAGTATAAAGCAAAATATAAAGAGAGACAAGGAAAGAGTGCACCGGGATTTATCGAGGTTCAACTCCACCAACCGGAGTCTACGTCCTCTCCTCAAGCTTGCCCACTTGAGATTTCCTCCACTATCTCTTGATCAAAATTACAATGGTGTTTTCTTCAAGGTTCACACTAAACCAATCTCTAGTTTTCTCCAAGGCTCACTAGAAACCACTCCCTAGTTTTCTTCAAGGCTCACTAGAAACCACTCTACACTCAAGAGATTCTAAGACTTTGAATGTTTACAAACTCATAAGCTCACACAATAGCACTCAAGCTAGATATACAAGTGAAAGCACAACTACAATAATGAATTTCTCAAGATAAGCTCTTTTCTCTTGGATTTGATGATGAATCTTTGATCTTATGGCCAAGAGTTATCTCCAAGGTGTTTCTCCATGTATTTATGCTCATTTGGGGGCCAAAGAGACGTTGAAGAACCGTTGGGAAGGTCAGAAATATCTCCAAGAAAGCAGGTGACCGTTGCTGTCAAATTTGACAGGTTTTGCGTCTGTCGCCCAGTTTCACTCGGGTGAAATATTTTCATTCGGTTGAAAATTCTGTCTAATAACGAAAGTCAAGGTTTGACCTCCAACGGTTATATTTGTAATTAATGAGTTGTCAGCACTTTATACAAGTGGAATCTGACGTGGCATAAATTTATAATTATTTTTCAAAGATTTTTCGAATCGGAAACTTGCGCGCAGGTCTGGAATCCAAGTTTCACCCGGTTGAAAATTTTTCATTCGAATGATTTTCTTGTCCATAAATAAAATCCTCTCGGGTGTGAAAACTGAGTCCAGTTTCACCCGGTTGAAAAAATTTCACTCGAATGATTTTCTTGTCCAGAAATAAAATCCTCTCGGGTGCGAAAACTGAGTCCAGTTTCACCCGGTTGAAAAAATTTCACTCGAATGATTTTCTTGTCCAGAAATAAAATTCTCTCGGGTTCGAAAACTGACTTCAGTTTCACTCGGTTGAAAACATTTCACTCAAATGAAAACGTAATTCCAGGATTTTCTTACTTCCAAACTTTCAAACTTCAATAAATTTTTCTCCAAAATGATTTCTTCCTTCACAAGCAATGCTTGAATTAACATAAATATTTCAAATATACTTATGAAATAATTTTCCTTAGAAAGATCAATAAATGTATAAATCTTTATGTAAAGCTTTGAAACACATAAAACAAATATGTTTTGTTATCATCAAAATCAAATAAATGTGAGCCATGAATGAAACAAATCCAAGAAGCTCTATTTGAGCTTTGAGCCTATCAACCTACCGAGTCGAACTTGAACTTTTTTGAGCCGAGCTTCAAGCTTCATTTTCCAAGCTCATTGAACTTGAGCCGAGCCAATTCTTAACGAGCTGAACTTTGAATCTAGGGGTGTTCGGGCCCAGCTCGGCTTGGCTTGGCTCATTTCCACCCCTAGGTCCATTAAAACCTAACCTAACTTGAATCATTGTTTGGTTCCTTAAGATTTAGAACCCGACGAGCTGACCCACATATACTAACACATGATTTATTGCTATGGGTTAGATTATAATGAGATTTTCAAGTCATCAATTTTTTTTTTGTCCAAGCACATTATCACTTCAATTGCTTTTTTTTTTTCTTTTTGAAGAAAAGAAAAGTTAAGAAGCAATACATATTTGGAGCATCTTAATTTGATTAAAAAACAATGAAAAAGTCACTGGACAATAGATGACACAAGCGAAATTAGTTTTTCGTTTTCTTAGCAGGAAAGATGGTAACAATGAAATGGGATGATTAGCGATGCCCATTATTAAAAACATGATTAACGAAGAATCAGAAACATGAAATTGGTCTGGGGGCTAATTTTTTTTTTTTGGGCAAGGAAAGGCTGGACTAAATAAGTTAAACTTAAAGGGAAGTTTCACCTAGTTTTGTATTTTCCCAGGCTGAACCGGGCGACCCTCATGCATTATCTGAATTTTTTTTTAAATAACTTGAACTGATATGAAGCTCATATGATTATCGGATTGGAGCGGCTGAGATCACCCAGTTTCACGAAATTACCGGATTGTATGAACACTCCCTAAGAATTAATCAATCTCCCCCAATAAGACACAAGAGAAGAGACGACACCAGTCACCTTGGCTGGCTAGCGGCTGGGTTTGTGTCGGATTCTTTTTCAGTAGAAGAACAAAAAGCAGGGTAGGAGTAGGATAGAATACAAATTAAAAGGTTGTATTTGATACATTTATCTGCTTTATTAAATTGCTGCCGAATCCAACCCTAGTTTTGGTTCGGACGCAAACGGTGTTACTAGCTAGAGGGTACATGTTTCAGTTGCAGAGAGAGAGCAGTATTGCTGTGACAAGATCATGACCTGCAGGCCTTCCCTTGCATGTAGACTAAGCTTGTTAATTTCTACAATATATACGTAACATGAATTAATTAAGGCAATAACAGTACAAGGAAAGTACTACAACAACTTAATGATCATCAGTACTGAGACCCACTAATTAATGCCGTATCAAAGTGTTCTGATATGATTCTAATGGAAAGCCAGGTACCTAATTAGGCAATATATACATTCTAGATTTGACCATGAGCCTTTACACATGGAAACTTTCTGCTACCTTCTGTTTTCTTTTTTCTTTTTAATTGTATCATTTCTCTTCTTGAAGTTTTTATTTTTTTCCATCACAAAAAGTACTGTAGGAAAATTGAACAGTCTATTAATTAATTAAACTCGATTATTCTCTGTCTTTTTTTTAAAAAAAAAAAATAATAATAAAGGATGAAGTAATACTATTTAGTTCGCAGCAAAAATTTAATATTTGACGATGTAAGCTCGGCTACATAACTTTGTTTCGATGAGGCCAGCGCAGAAAATCTTTTTTTTTTTTTAAGTTTATATGTTGTGCTCATTTATGTCAAAATTAAAACAGAAAATTTTATTTTAATTGCATGTGCTTCACTTATTTTTCAAAGGAAATTTCTGAAGTTGGGAAAACATATATAGGTTTTTCCTATATATCTAAATTATGTGGCCTCACACTCACAAAACAAATAAAAGCAGTGTGGTATACGCAACTAATAAACGGCATCTAAAAATTCTTCGATCCCTCCACTTCAGTTAACAACCGCATTACCACCAATCAAAAGATGGATATTAGATAAAATAGCCCTAACTTCCACTAGTGAAGATTGAACAAAGGAATTGAAACAAATCTGAGCTTATACTGGAGAATAGAATTAGGTAAAGAACTAGCCTTCTGCCTTCACCAACCAGTTTTTGTCCACTCATCTTCTTGTGCATAACATTAAGTGTACGTACATAAAAAAAATTACAGTCTTCAATCAAATAATTAGTTTCATGCATAGCTTCACATCACTATTAATAATGTGAATTTTATAAACTCACCAGACCTCTTATGAACAGTAAAACCCTGGTCAATTTCAATGTCATGGAGCTAACTTCACATAATACTATTATGTGAACTTTATCATAATGCTATATATTTATCTGCATAGTTGAAAATTATGTCATAATCGTAAAATAAGTGATACAATGATTTTTTCTATTAATTTTTATTTTGTAATTGTGGGTATCAAAATCATAACTACAGTGTAATATTAAGGTAACAACTCTGTGCAACTTTTATGAATTTTCTCAAAATGTTACATACTTATTGCAAAGAAAAAAAAATATTGTCAGAATTACAACTGGTGTACTGATTCTGACAATATATTATTGTTTTGCCTACTTCATATTATATAGCTATATAAGTGGCTTCTAAATGGGTATTTCATCATCTTCATTATATTGTATGTTAATTACAACTCCGAGAAAAGTAAATAACTTGAACTATATTTCAATGACAAATTCACAAATGTCAATATATATATTCTTGATCACATATACCCTTTCATTTGGGGGTGGGGACCTCGGGGGTTGCTAGCAACGCTGAACCATATGAGAGTGAATTGGTTAGCAAAAGAGGGAGTAAGGTTGGGTTGGTCGAGTGTGAAGGTAAAGGTGGCATTAAAAACAAGGGCATTAAGTGGTCATAATATTTGAAAGACAAGAGAATAAAAGGCAAGGGGGTTTGAGGGGCCAGGCCAGGGCCACTCGTGGTAGTGGGTTTTCCCGGTGAAGGGAAAGCTGGCGTGGCCAATTGGGGCCACCCTGACCGGCAATCCCGGGTCACCTCGTTGAGAACGCCGGTTTTGGCCTTTGTTACTTACTTTCACCCCCCAGCCTATAAATTAATCCTTCCTCCCTTCCATTGCTGTTCACATCAATCAAGTACAGGACAGCCGGTCTACCACCTTCAGTTATTAGGTACAGTTCTGATTCCTGGTTTTTCTTTTTCCTTCTAAAAGAAGTTGAGCCTCAAATTTTCCCTTTTTTTAAAAAAAAAAAAAAGTTTGCGGAAAACTTTTTTAAAAAAAACAGTAGAGAAGAAGAGCGGCAAGAAAGCCAGTAGCTATGGAACGTGGCCAGGGGTCCAGCTCCCATCCCTTTCACAAAGGGAAATCAACCTCTACAGCAGGTAACAATTCTAAATTGAATGGCCAAAAAAATCGATTTTCTTTTAATTGGTTGACAATTTGTTTTAATAAAATTATTGCATCTTGGTGAAGATGTTTTATTTTTGTGTTTTGGCATCATCAAAATGAAACTACGGGACTGTTTGGCCAGGCTTAAAACAAAAAGATACTTTTTTTTTTGTTTGTATTCTTTTCTTAATATTTGTTTTGTTTGAAAACCAACATTTTGTTTGTTTTTGCTAATTCTTTTCCCAATAGCACTTAATTTTTCTTTCTCAAGTCTTGCATTCTAAAACAAAAGGAACTGATTACTTTAATTAACTGTCTTTTTGAAATATGTGAGAGAGACCAAAAGTAATTGGTCAGTCAAATTAGGTTAAATGAGCCTAAATATTTATGAGTGAACAATTTGTATATTTGCAATATTTTCTTAATTTTTACTTCCAACTATGAATTCAGCTAAACTTGTATCAAATTCTCCCTGTTAACATCTCTAATACAGATATGACTTTTGGTATGACTTTGAACGGCATGAAATTTTGTTTTAAAGAAAGCATTAGACACCTTTTGTTTTCGTTTTCCTTCTTCAAATATACCGACAGCTTTTCCTTTTGGCTTTCATTTCTATGACATATTGAAAAGCGCAAAGTACTTGTGTTTTGTCAATGCTCTTTTTCCTTTTTATTGTTCGGCAAAATATTTGATTTCATACAGAATTTCCCGTTAAAAAATCACTGTTTTCTTTCAGGACTTATAATTGATTTTAATTACAAAGCAGCAAATTTCAGACACGTGCCAGTGTAATTAGCATAAGAAGTGTTGAGAAATCGTTAAAATCTGAAATTAGTTTTGTTTTTATAAGTTTTGATTGAAAGAGAGAAAAAAGGGGGCAGCATCTTTGTCAGTGAAGTGAGATTTGACTTTGGTACCGCGAAGGAGAGGAGACACCGGTAGTGGTCGTAGCAACGAATCCCAACAGTTAAGACGTAGGGGCCCAGGGGAGAAGGGATGAGGTCATGCCGAAGTCGTGTGCCTTGCACGTGTTCTATTAAATCCTGGCCCTGCCCTTGCTTTAAAGTTGCTTCGCTCCAGTCCACTTACACTTTCGGTTCAACATGTTTTTGCATGCCACCAAATTATGAGTCAACTCAACCCCCTCTTTTTCATCATCCACCCCAATCTTCTTTTTCTTTTTCCCTGTTTTTTTTTTGCCCTTCATTCCTTAACTATTTTGACCTAATATGACTTTACCAAAAAAAAACTTACTTCAAGAGTGTTTGAGGAAGAGCGATTCATTTGTGCTTTGATGGAGAATTAATTTTTCTAGTCAATAGTAATATCCTCTTGAACCCAATTAAGTATATGGTGAATTGTTATTTGATAATTAATCATTTTCCTGTTTATAGTATGGTCAGCGTGCAATCGAATCGTAGATTTTGTCGAGAGTATTTTTGTCAATTATTTGCAGAGTTTTGTCAGATACGAAAAAACACACAACATAATCATTTGAGCTATAATTATGCATGTGTGGTTTAACTTTTTTTTTTTTCTCCTTTTTATGATTTCTAAACTTTCTCTTATTCATGGAAGGGTTGAATAGCACAAATGTGAGCGGCAACAACACCAACATCAATAGCAACAATAATCCCCAACCGCAAAGTTTCTTGCGAGAGCAGGACCAGTACATGCCAATAGCAAATGTGATCCGCATTATGCGCCGCATCCTTCCGACACATGCGAAGATCTCCGATGATGCCAAGGAGACCATCCAAGAATGTGTCTCTGAGTTCATTAGCTTTGTCACTGGGGAGGCAAATGACCGTTGTCATAGGGAGCAACGCAAGACCATCACGGCCGGCGATCTTATTTGGGCCATGGGCAAGCTGGGCTTCGACGCCTATGTCGACCCTCTCACCATTTACCTGGCCCGTTACCGTCAACTGGAAAGTGACAAGAGCAGCCACTGTGAGTCCATTGTTAGGAGGCGCATCGAGTGTGCACCTATGACTATGACTCCACCCATGCCCCTACCCATGATGGGGGGCTCTGCTTATGGGCCCTTTGTGAATATGGGCCAGAACCAGGCACTGTTTGATGCCGCTGCCTTGGATGGGTACTATGGGGGGGAAGGTTCGGCTGCCAGTGGCCCATCATCTTCTCAGCCTCCCTTCCCCAACTATGATCCATTTGGGCATTTCAAGTGAGAAGGCAACAAGACAAGCAGCTCAGTGAATAAACTGGTCCATTTCACTTCCTTCCTGCTTCCGAGGAAAGAAGCCACAGTAGTTCCCTTTCATGGTTGGTTTTCGTCTTGTAAAAAACAGTATTTAGCTGAAAAATGCTCTGCCTGGTAAACCTAGGGTTGTGTTTCTATTCCGCTTATTTTGGGTATGTTTGATCTGCTCAGTCTAGTTTCTTGGTGTAGAATAAAAAAACTGTTGTAGAATAAACTTGAACAATTCCTGATAAGGAGTTTGATTGCAGGTCACATACATGCTCCTTTCTTTCTTAAATGACTTCAATCTGGATGCGTAGAGCGTCAAATTGGGAGAATGAACAGCAAGAGGAATGATTAAAACATGATACAGACGAATTTTAGGACATGTTTTGAAATACAAACAGTATATTGAGCACTTTTACCCGTGTTCGTCTCCATCCTACTTTCTAGCATAGGCTAGGTAGAATCACGCATCTTTTGATTATTTGATTTAGAAATATATAGTAAAAACAGGAGAGCAAAATGAAAAGATTATTCTAAACTTCGCCTTTTGTGTGTAATAGACTTTATATGGTGGGGAATTTTGAAAGGAAATGATGGGAAAATAGAAATTCGTAAAAATCTTTAGATGAGCCGTAAAATTCTGGAGCTTTGACCAATGCAATGTAGAAAACAGAAAATACTGCTCAATGTGGGCCGAAAGAAGAAAAACAGACCAAAACAAGGAACCGAAATCCTCTACATACAGTACAGAATCAGATCCTGTGAAGAAGTTGGCAAGGGTCAGCTGCAAGTTGCACTGCCACTGTGAGGCGGGTGCATTATCAGACTCCATGTTTTTCCTCCTTATCATATCATTGACCCTTTGGGAAGTGCCCATCCATGACCACATGCTTGGGGTCCTACAAGTTTTGACCGAATATATCCATTCCATCATGGGCAGGCCTGTTGCTACGATTTTGGAGCATGGTGATGCCTAGAATCTCATCTCTGTTCGTCCAGCACATGCTCACTGCCCTATAAAATCCGGGAGCAATGAGATGAAGGCATACTGGAGTTGGAGCTTGAAATGCAGTTGGGTAGGAGAAGAGAGGCCTAAGATGAAGACAAGGAGTCTTGTTTGGTAGCCAAGGATGACTTGCCTGCTTCACGGCAAGATGCTTTAGATGTCAACTACAAGCAACCATTTAGCATCACTAGAGCCAGGCAGTCTCCTTGGCTAACTTGACATGCTCCTTTCTTTCATGCTAGGCCTTCTCTTCTTCATTATCTCCAGAGAAAAGAGAGAGAGAGAGAGAGAGAGAGAGAGAGACCAAGGATTGCAATGTATGTGTAAAGTGTAAACAATGAAGAGAGGTCTTACATGAAGATAAGAGTCTCCTGTCTGGCAGCCAAGGATGACTTGCCTACAAAAGATTGAAAGAGGTCTCAGGATCATGAATTTGCTTAGCAATATGCTGTTTTGATACGAAGCAGGCAGTCATCTTTGGTTAAGCTGACAGGTTCTTCTCTTTCATGCCAGACCTCTTCTTCCCATGCAACTTCCTAACAAACAGCAGCAACCTGCAGGAGCCAGAGGTAAAAAACTCAATTTAGTAAGTAACATGCATCTTGAAGCCGCTGCTCTACTTGTAGTGGCAACAACTATTTTCGAACCAAAGTTGCAGTAGCAAGAATCTTAATACTTACATAGGCCCTTGATGGTCCCAGCTGAAAAAACACCAAATGCATCTTTAGATATTGCCACCAGTCTCTGAAGCGCAAAGTCAAACCAAAAGGAGTGGTGCTAAAATACAAGTAAAATCTGGTTTCTAAAACACGGACTTTATGTTTTCTTCCTAGATTTTTAGTTATGTAATTCTAACATGTGTACAGTGTATGCTTAATGTCGTACAGACTGCTTTTCCAAGTCAAACCGATAAAGAAATAAAAACTACAAAATTGGTGAAGAGAAAACTGTGTTGATTCATGAGCCAACGATTAATAGCTCTATCCTGTTTGACTTTCAGCTGTACACAGGGAATCAACAATCTCTTCAGAAGGTAATTGCTTTTCTAAATGATCGTTGCCCATAATTTTACACTCTTCCGCAGTTTTATCAATAGCTTCTTGTTTTTGGCTGGTAATTTCTTGGCATGAACTTTCATCTTCTCGTTTCTCAGCCACTATCTTTGGCAGTGCCAGTCTGGTGTCCTGTTCCACATTTACTGCCTCTGCCTGATCTTGAAACAAGGTTTTTGAGATAGGAGAACTGCAGATATCTCTGTAAGTTTCATATGTAGCCGCACGAGTACTCCCACCTCCTAACAGTTTTGAAAGAGGATGTAGAACTGATATCGGATCATCCTTTTTCTCCAATGTCTCCTTCAAAACAAGAAATTCTGAGACTGATTCTGCGTTGCTGAACTGCACAAATACTGCAGTTTCATCCAAATGATATACAGAAGTAACTGATGTTGCCCCAAATACTTTACTTATACATTCCTTTATCTCTCTAGCTTTAAGTTTAGATGGAAAACCCCAGACTAGAACAATGTTCTCAAAAACTATTTTCGGGTACCGCTTGTGGTTGGAGTATGGATTAGCCATCATATCACCAGTTTTTATATCAATGATATCTCCATTGACCCAACTCAAGTATAAACGGTTTATGTGCTTTTGGAGCTTTTCATTGTGGGCCAAATTTTCAGAGCTTGAGTGGATCTTGAAATCAATACCTAGAACAGTGCATGCTTTGGCAAATACACAACCTGTCATAAAAGCATCATACCCAGCTTCATGCTTGGCTCCAGAGTTCCAATTAAATGACCTGCAATAATAAAGCCAAGCAATCCCATGGCACATAAGGGCTCTGAACAAATGCAGAAACAATACAATGTATTTATCTAAGTAACCCTCATGAGTCTATCTATGGACTTGTGAACAGATAGTATATATGCACACACAAACTCAAGTCTGCATGTTGCTGTGTAACTTGTCAAGCCCAATCTAACAAGCAAGCAATCAACAAACTAAGCCTGATCCATTAACCTCTTTTTTTATCTTTTGCCACACTGATCAATTAACTTGATATCAACTTTTTACAGAGACATTAAATGAATAGGTCCGTTCCAATACAAGTTAATGTATACAATCTTCTTTAGTCGAGAGGTCAGAAATATCTTTGAAAGACATAATGACAACAACTGTTTAACTAAATGGGCCAAGGATTCCGGTCGATATTTAGAGATCAAAGAGAAGGAAACACAAACCTCATGTCATCCACTTGAACTTCAATTTCAAGGGCAGGTAGAGGAGACAAAATAGAACTCTTTGAACTATGAACAATCTCAGGGCACAATAAAGAAAATGCTGATGACAAAGATGTCTTGTATTTCTTCATCCGTTTGTGCAATTGCTCATCCGCATTCAAAATAATTTTGGTGTCAATAATGTGTGCAAAGTACTTGTTTACACAAGAGACAAACTCCTCAGCAGTTGATGGCAAAGGACCAAAGAATTTGTTGTATATGTGGGCAACATCTGCAGCATTAAACTAGAGTGGCTGAGTCATGTATTCAGCTAGTTATCTCTAAAGAACACAAAGCCGTAAGCATACCGAGGAAGCAATTGTGACCAACAATTAGCTTATTTTCTGATGAAAGGATGTCAATAACATGTCGAAACCCAACAGCCTCTTTGATCTTCATTTCTGCCCCTCTGCGACACTCATTGTTCACCTCTTTCTATGAGGAATAAAGCACATAAGAAGAATCTTAGCACAAAACCAATGCTTTTCTAAAAATTTTCCTACACACATAGAATCCATAAATAGTATGAACCCCCAACAGAATGAGGAAATAATTTCCAAACTCCAGCGAGTGAAACTTCAATCACAAAAATATTTGCCAATACATGCACAAAACTTGCCTCTCCTAGCACACAGAACTCATAAGATCTTCCTTCATGTTATGAAACTTGTCTTACCATAAGCAAGTCCTTGTCATTCTCTGAGTCTGTATAAACTACAAGGTGCTGTGAAGAATCCTGACCAGTAAGAGAAACAAAAGAAAGGTCTAGGAAATGCTTCTTTACCACCTGAAAGAATTAGGTTTCTTGAGTAAATCATTCAAACCACTGAACATCAAATGATGCCACCTAAAAAAAAAAGTGCAGCTCAGAACTAAACATGTCTAGGAATTGAAATGCTAGCGTTGATGAAGGGACACAAGAACAACTGGAGCATAGCAAGAACTAAACCTTTGGGCTGAAACATCAGCAAGGGGCAACAAATTCAAGGAGCTCAAAATCTATGAGCTACATGTGCAGCTCAGAAGCATCAGAACTTGAGATTACAAGTTATGGATCATGTGGGACAAACACAAGTAAATCTACACAGAAAAAATGTGATAACTGAAAAAATGCACTGATGTTTATGATTGACATACAGAAGAAAGAGGTGCAGAATGAAAAAAAATAAAAATAAAAGAAGAAATAACATCACAATTCATCAAGAAGACATGCTCAAAAGATATATTTAAGTTAACTGAGAAGAAACATGTTATAAAATTTCCTAATAGCTCTTAAAAAAATACAAAAAGTCTATAACTATAGTTTGAAACGATTCTCAAGAGTTTCTTAGTTGAAGTAAGAATGTCAATGATAAGCATGTACACCCCAAAATAAAGCCCATAGACCAAAGCAGATAAAACACTGATTACCATTTTAATCATTCGCAACTGATGAGAAGTGAAGCCACTGAGACAAAGAGCTGGACGCATCTTGAAGAAGATTGTCTTAAATTGTTGTTTTGAGTCACTTCGGATATCAGGCCACCCTCCACTTATGTTCCCTAGCAACCCATCATGCCATTCACAGAGCCTATTCTTCATTCTCTCAGCAAATAGTATATCTGCCATACGGGCAAGTGAAACATCCATGGATTCTCTTGAATCACAAGATGAGTCCCTGATCTCATCCCCATAAACTAACTTCAACCGCGTTAGGGCCTCCTCTTCTTGTCGTCTGGACAGATAAGATATGCCTGAGATGAGAATGCTCATATTAAGGGCACTTCAGAAATCATTGAGGACCACGTTTTAACCTTGAAAAGCCATTTACAAGATTGCAGGTATCTTGTACTGCTCAAGAATTTTTTCTCCACCTGGTTTTTATTTTCTCTATCTAAAAACAAGTGAAATGAATTCAGCCATTCAATTTGAGTGAGTAAAAACGAAAAAAAAGGGGCTATCAACACTTGTATACTGATTAAGTTCAAGAGATGAATTTCAGGCATTCAACTGGGGCGAGTAAAAACAGAATCAAAACGGGCAACCAATACTAGTATAAACAGATTAAGTTTGAGATAGCTACCATCATTAATGCAGGTGTTGAAATCAAACTGGTATTTAGCTAGAAACTCCATTGAAGTAGTCTGACAAAGAAACTCGTGAGCCGGTCCATCCAGATGAATTTCTTGGCGAGGGAACACAAAGATATTGTGCCTGAAGAGGATGATTCAATCTCAAGGCGAGTTCACCAAAAAGGAAAAACGAAAAAAGAAACGAACTTTAGGTGACGTAGAGACTAACGGATGGGCAGTGAGAGACTGCTTGAGGGAGTCCCATCGGAAGGGGCAAACGCCAAATTGAAGAACGGCGAACTTCTCGGCGGAGTCTTTGACTTTCAAATAACTGACGTCGAAGCGATCGAAATCGAAAGCCTCGCGCCACGGAGCGCTGCTCACACCGGTCATTTCCATGTCGACGGCCACGAAATCCGCCGCCTTAATTAGAGACCCGAGCTCTGCCAACGCCGGCTCGAAGTTGGATCTCGTCACGTGCTTCAGCGGAAAGTTTCCGGTGGCAGCAGCGGCCGCGGTGGAGAAGAAGACACGCGAGATGGCACGTGATAAGCCCATGAGGGGCAGCTTCTTCACTGAGGTCATCTTCTCATGGCGGGTCCAGTTATCTAGTCTGGGTTTTGCGTCGGAGGTTTAAGACAGAAGCCGAAGATTTTCTTTTATTACAATGTGGGTCCCTCTGATTTGTGAATACCGTAAACTGGAGCACTAGACTATAATTTATTACACTTAGGTCACTGCGCTCGACATGAGAAGTGAGAACCCTCGGAAAACGGCTTCCAATTATAGGATCAAGCGGAAAAAAAAAAAGGAATGAATATCATCATGAATTGATTAATCCTCATTTTCAGTCAAGTTTTTCCATAAAAATCAAGCCAATACATACACAAACAATTCTTGTCCAAAATCAAAGGTGAATAAAAGACACTGTTGAATTTCTTACTACTGTAACAGAATTGCCCACATCAAACAGGTTCTTTAACTTCCCCATGCTGCTTGTTCACACCGTTGGCTTCAGCTAGAGGAGAAGCCTTAACTTTCCTTGATTTCTTCACCCGGTCACACGCATACCCAAGTGCACCAACTTCAGGTGAAAGAAGTGTCTGTTTCATTCCGGTGAATAAGATCATCAGGCTGCAGCAGTGTTTTCCGCTTTTTGGTGCCAAGAAGATGGACAGATGAGAAGGTGAGGCTGTTGTTGCATGGAAAGAGACCCTGAACCAACGACATACATCCAGACAATCAAAGGCGGCCAAGAGTGCCACCATTTCTGTTGATTGGCTTGAATCAGCAGAGTAAGGAATGTAGGATAGAAAATATGCCCTTCTTAGCTGCATTTTGTTCATGATACCCGAATGAGACGAGCAGCAAAGGCCCCATCTAGTGAATGTTTCACAGGGTCAGACAAATAGAAACCGTGCTGAGTGACAAATTGAGAGGGCACATATCTACTCACAGAATCCACACTAAATTCCTGAAAGGTGAGAATCATCAAAAACAGAACCACCAACAAAACAATGGCACATGGAGAAACAGAAAACAATTGGTCTTACAGGATGCCTCAGAAGGAATGCTTCCACCCTCTCTTCATTCTCTCCAGGATCTATGGAGCAGGTACTATACACCAAAACTCCGCCCAGCCTTACCAATCTATTAATGCACAGAAAAATCACAAGTTTCTGAATTTGAAACATCAGAAAATTCACTCACCAAACCAGGAAACTAGAATTTGCATCTTCTCAATAACTTTTGAAGAGGCTATCATAAGTTTCATACTTTCATTCCATACTATTAGAGCTCGCATTTTTCGTAATAACTTTTGAAGAGGCTATGACAAGTTCAGTTCCATATTAATCACCCAAATCAAAAGTAATGGTATCTCATTGCTTTTCAGAATTGAGGATGTTGTCTCTTGTCATCATATTCAGCAACTTTCTTCCATACACTTACACTCCTCAGCAGCATATCTTCATTAATTGTCTACATAATATGGATGGATTGGGAAGACAGTAATTTTTTCTTATTACCAAACAAATGAAAGTCAGAGTACATGTTTATGTACATGTCCTTTATTTTAAGACCCGATAAACTTTAAAATGTATTTTTCTTTTTGGAATGGAGGGACCATATTCGTCTTGAAAAGAATGTCACTCCTCTTAATAGCACGAAATTTAAGGATGTCTACATCATCCTCTTAGGTATGGGTTTCCCACCCAGTATGTTATCTTCTGTGCATGTATGCTAAATTATAGGGGCATTGTTAGTTTACCTACGATGGGTAAAGTTCAAAAACCATATTGCAAATGGAATACATGTTAGTACAATTATATTGGGAAACAATATTAGGAAATGCTTTATTCCTTTCGAGACATAGGGAATATGAGCTCAAACGATTTTCCTAAAATTCAGCACTACAGATAGAGAGAGAGAGAGAGTTCTCACGTGGAAGCTGCATCAAGAAGCTCGTCCTGCAAATTCTTAAGCTGTTCTAAATCTTCCAATCTTCTATTCCAACGCAAATCTGCCCGCTTAAAAATTAAAGCACCAGAAAAATATATTAAAATAAAATTAGCGGGAGAATAAGAAGGAAATCTTTAACATAGGAAAATACTTTGCTTTCAAGTAACCACATTACCTTGGATAGAACACCAAGTCCAGAACAAGGGGCATCCAAAAGAACTTTACCGGACTTCAGCTCATTATTTCCCTAGTCATTATGAAGAAGGGAAGAGAAAATAAGACACAAATGCCATTCTGTGAAACTTAAATGCTTTAGAGAGGTTCAGATCTCACGGCTAAAGTACGAAGATCAGAATTTATGGTGGTGATGATGCCATCAACATTTTGCAACTTGGCTGCCTCTCGAAGGATTCTCAGACGTCCTTTATTTATATCAATTGCATATACTCTGCCTAATAGCCAAAAGGAGGATAATTTTCATGCTTTGATGGCTATAAAAGATTTCAAGAAGTGATATTAATAAAAGAGGAAAATGAAGAACAAAATGGAATGAAGGGCTGGCAGATCCCTTAGAGAGAATTGAAAAGAGATGATTATGTAATGCATAATATGATCTGCCTGTTTTTTTTCTTTGGGTTTATTTTTGCACAGGCTCCCTTGTTCTATACCTAGATACCTTCTAGCTATAAACAGCGTGTGAGTGAGGGCATTTTTTTTGTCTGCAAAAAACATTATCATCATACTACAAGAACCTTAATCCCAAGAACATTTGAGTCAGTGGCATGAAGTTCATTATACCAATTAACTATTAAATCCAATGACACTATGACTTGTAAAAGCAGAGAGGCAATGCTTTTTTACAAGAAAAAATAAAAATAAAAAAGAAGTGGCAATCATTTATGTCAAATGCCCTTCCCAATGCAATCCTATTGTTAGGGGAATACGAATGATATAAATCATGAATATATTTGATTCCTATAGGAATAAAGCTAAAAAAAATCATATACTTGACCAAAGATGTTCATAAGTTTTGGGCCTGCATGTAGTTCTCTTTCCTTACTTCCATGTAACATTGCCTCATGCAATATCTGACAAGTTTTGCCAGGTATATGGTCACCAGGCATCAAACTAAAAAGTCATCAAGCAGACTTTATTGGTTATTTGCAGATTAATGGAGGGCTATCACACTGGTTGAAGAATTTATAGATCAAGTAGGGACTGCCACCACCATATATATATAAGATGAGGATAGAAAATCAAGTAACCCATGAGATCTTTTTGCCAATGAGGGGCAAAGAATAAAATAAAGGATTGAAATATACCAGCACCACTCAATAAAGAAGCCATATATACTGTCTTTCCTCCAGGAGCAGCGCAGCAATCTATAATGTCCTCACCAGGGTGAGGGTCAACAACAGAAACCACCAAACCTGCAAGTAAGGAGGTCGTAATTTACCATCTGAGAAAAACACTAGCTAAAGTTTTAATTAGTCAAAAGCACAAGCAACACTGAGTTGATCACACATCGATGGAGTTTGTCTTTGATATGTATATCAGTCACCAAAGTATAAACATCAAAATTTGTGTAAGTCCTCGTATCGCTTTATACATAGACATTTTAGAACTTCTAGAATAGAAGATTGTACATAAAACAGACAGTAGACGGCTACATGGCACCCCTGGAACCTGTGGAATGTGATCCTTCACTGGGACAAACTTTCACCCATTCATCACTACATTCTAAAAGTGAAATCATAAGAAAGCCACATAACAAAGGTAGGACATTAAGGTTACATGACACCGCAGAGTGAATGCACTAACAACATAAATGCTAAAGCCCATATCCTGTTGTATCTTTCAGACCTTGACACAAGGAAATAAGATCTACCTGCACTCTCATCCTGAACAGAACATAGGCCATTTTTTAGTAACCCAGCTTGAATGACAATCTGAAACAGGACGAGCATGTTTTCAGATTGTTGAATGAACTGTTTGCTATAGATTTCTACTCTCAATTGCAGTAAAACTTGAACTATAGGTGCTCAACTTAAGTGCATGTTTGCTAGGAATGACTATAACTTGGCCGGCATCCGAAATGGCAAATTTTCTGTACTATGTGAATGCAAATATTGATCAGTAAATCTCAACTTGCAGTAATTTAACTGTGTTTCTTTTT
Organism: Aquilaria yunnanensis; assembly: GCA_039654915.1. Lineage (NCBI taxonomy): Eukaryota > Viridiplantae > Streptophyta > Magnoliopsida > Malvales > Thymelaeaceae > Aquilaria > Aquilaria yunnanensis. The sequence continues at coordinate 97,241,859 of CM077597.1, forward strand.
TCAATTAGAACCATTCAAATCATTTCCAGAATCTGACCTAGCTGATGTATGACTATTAAAATCAACGTTTTCCTAGTGCAGAGATTGGATGAGTCTAACATGATACTGCTTCTTTACCGCACCCCCCACAAAAAAGATGTAAAATTTACTACCTGCAAGCCAGTTTTGATGCGCGCAAAGTCATCCAAATTTGCAGAATTTTCATGAGGAACCTGCAGGAATGACAAAAAGATTAACAACAAAATCATGATTTCTTCAATAATAAGGAAAGAGTGCTTTCTTTTTTATAGAGGGGGAGAAAAAGGGAGAAATAGGCGCAAAGAGAAATAGCTGTTTTTCTGCAATGCTTAGTTTGGGATTCCACTTTAAGGTCACATATGAGGGGATGATACGATTAAGCACTAGAGATTCTGACTTCGATTATTAGCCGGATCCAATGATTTAATAGGAAGAGCTCTCTAAGCCTTTGGAGTAATTAGGAAGGAAAGGGAAAATCCATCAAGCACCTTCAATTCATGAAGTTTTCCTACAATGTCATTTCTTGTAATACCTTTTGCGCGGTTTGCCCTGGCATCATGAATCCATAGAGAATCAAGAAATAAATTCCTTTTCAATATGAAGTAACAGTAATAGAAGGGCAAAATATTGCTAAGAACCTCAAGCTGAAACTGGGTTCAGTGTTGTTCCAAGTCATCAATCTAATTGCTCCATCTTGTCCCAGATATTTTGTCCATCTCCTTACCATCCACTAGATCATAGACAGTAACAGAGTGACGGGATGCACATGAACAAAAATAACATGCATATCTATTGGGATATGGGAAAAATTCTACAATGTATATTATATGCATTGCATTCAAAATTTGAAAAGGGAATAGAAGTTGAAATCACCTTGAAATTGAATATTCATAATTTCATTGAAGACAAGTTCATTGGATGCTAACTACTAAGGGCATGAAGGCCACACAGTTATACTTAGCTAATTGGCGAAGCACATTTGGTGCACTTGGAATTGTGCAACTAAAGCTGCTGTGCAGTTCATTTAAAATTCCATTTGGTCCAAGATCACCATTCAAAATTTCCCAGTATTTAATTTCCAAATAGATCCTAAAGACAAACTTCTAGGATCACATTCTCTAGATTAAATATGCTTCCAAGCAATCAGACTATCATCCAGGTGATCTATATCTTATATTCAAGAAATTAAAACTTTCAAGAATATGAGAATGTATTCATGATATGGTTACAAAGAAATGCAAGCAGATCCAAGGTTATTCAAACTTACAACAGGATGAGAATAAAGAGTAGCAAGAGCACGGGCTTGGGTACGGTCATCTCCTTCCACTTTAGGCAAGGGAAGTGAATTCTTCTCCTGCAAATCCATGTAAGAGGTATTAAAATCCAGGCACTTGATGATTGAATCAACACGTGCATAAAACAAGTAGCAACCTTAAGTGAAATCAGCTTCCGAAGAATCCCATTCACCAAATTACCAGCACCTGGTCTCAGTGCGAACTTTGCTAGTCTCACATTCTACAATACATTGAATGAAGTTAGCAAGTGAAACAAGGACTGCGTGATTTTGAATGTCAAGGAAAATTGAGGACTCAGTAATGCCGAGTTGAGGATCATGGATCAGGCAAGAACCCAAAAAATAAAAACACGCAAAGGCCCGTCCTTCACAGTTATCAAAGGCTTCTGGCTAGAAGGATCTCCAACTAAAAAATTTTCTCGTATGATTATATGACTTCTCTATTGGATGCTAAGGATGAGACCTAATTTACTGAAAAGTAATTGGGCCGAAGGATAATAAAGACAACCTCCAAGAACATGGAACTGTAGCAAGTTCTTTGGAAACATAAACAGGGCATGCAATAAAAATCCCAAGTTTAGTTTGCATCAGTTAACCTTTTCCTTCTAAAACCTCAGACTGCAATGAAAATTGAAACTCTGACTGCAATAACTTTCCATCACAATAACCAGGGGCAAAATGATTTCAGAAAAAAGACAATGTTTTACCTCATCTACCACAGCATATGGTGGCATGTCCAGCTTGAGAATCTCATAGAAACCAATTCGAAGAATCTGAAACATAAAAAAGGATATGTCCTGGCTTTGAGAGAGTTTTGAAACATATGAAGTACTACAAAAAAAAAATGCTCAAAAGAATTTATTTATTTATTTATTATGGAACTTCTCAAATAGTTTACAAATACTCCTTGAACAAGATTGGGTTAGATTCAGTGAACTGGCAACAAGGTCAGAATTCAGTAGGATAAACTTATTCCGTCAGCAATACTCCAGAGGATTGAATTTCTATGGAACTATTTTTAATTTCAATTATAGGAATCAAATCTGACTCAGAAGGACAACGTAAAGGTGGACTCATAGATTGAACATAACTTGAACTTTCTCTTTTCACTGTTCAATGGTGTGAGCTAATTTAAACACTTGACAAATCACAAGAAAATGAGAAAGGCAAATTTATATGAACAGACAAAAGAAACCTGTAAAAGAAGTGGTTCCATGTTTCCAAACATGCTCTCGTTATGGCAGATTGAGAAAATTAAGTGATCAAGATATCTCCTCCAGCGAATGGTGCCACCAACAATATCTGTAACCTACAACATATTGGGTGAGAAAGAAAAAAAAAAGAAAAATAATTATGTTATGTTGGAGCTACATGAATAATCACTAGTTGCTAGTTGAATTGATGAATCTTCTCCAGGAGAATGGAAAGAGCAGGATACAGAAAGCATGCGTAGAATCAAAAGAACATGGAAGAAAACACTGGCAAAAGAAGATGACCAATCTAAGATCTCGACCATCAAGATCACGTGGGCGGAATCCAAGAGTTCTTTCCACATAGCCCATCTCATTATCACCAGAACCTTTTCCCTTCTCATTCAAAAGGTCTGCAAATGCACCGCCCTGCTCAATTCTCAACAACCTCACAGCAGATACTGCAGAACCAAAAATAAGCCCTCGGAAGAAAATCAGGACAAGAAAAAGAGTGTCACTGCCACAAAAACCAGTAACTAAATTAAATTGAAATCGAGAGAAGGAATATCAATGATGCTTTCTTCAATATGGCCTTCAAATTTCCTAGTTTAGATCATTACTACTCTCCTATCTAATGCAATAAATAGTCCAAGACCCAATAACAATTTCAAAATTGCAGATAGTAAGAAAATGATAGTTGCAAAACGAACTGCAAACTGAAAATGGAATGAATAGTAATTACCTGATCTATGAGGAGAAACCTCCAAATTCAACTTTTTGGCTTTGTTAGCAGGGATGACAGGACCTGAAGAGACATGTTCAGAGAAATAAGCCAACATTTAAAAGCGCGAAACAGTCAGCTAGCTAAAGCTGGGTTACCAACATGGAAAAGATAAAAACTTGAATACGAATTATAGTCACAAGCTAGTCCCGGAAAGCTCCAGCTTTGCAGTGTACTTACGTTTGGTGGAGGTCGATACAGATGAGTTGGACTTGATTCTTCTCTTGGGAACTTCCAGAGGCCCAGAGGAAGGTTGATGCATCCCTGCATATGGAATGACATGGAGGGAAAGCAGGTCCGCCATTGATGGATTCAGTTCTCATTGGATTACGAGCACTATAAAAAACAGATATCTCAGTTTTTATTTCTTCGGCTTGGATAATACAGTATGCCAGCTAACAGCATCTTTAGCCCCTAACCTGTTTTAAATTGGACACTTAAACCCTGAAAAAACTATGAATCAAGCGAATTCAGTCCTGATCGCTGTAAACTGCAGCATTAAAGTGGACACGTGATTTGAGAACAACTTCTTCTGCTTCTTCTTTCTTTTTTTTTTTTTGGTAAAAAAGGGGTGATATATGAAGAAAGAACAAACTACAACTGTTGGGGAGAGTTACAGGATATCGAAGAAACCGAGGTCCTAACTAGACTTGGGTGAGTAATACCCATCCAATCAGACAGTAGACATAATTTGGCAAAATCAGGGCATTGCCATATATGTCTGGTGCCTTCATAGTCCAGCTTCAAAGCCTTCCTGGCAAAAGCGTCTGCCGCAGCATTCCCTCCCCTGAATCAAATGCGTGTTGCATTTGAAGCACTTGGCCCGGCCTCTATGAGAGATATGCAATGCAGCAAAAGGGGCATTAGTTGTATGGTATTGCATTGAGATGACTGAAGCAGTTAGACCACCACACCTTTGAGTCCATCTCAATGTAAAGGGGGAAGGTTTACAGGTGGTGAGCAAGCTTGAGACTCTCTAGTAGGCCTCAGAGTTCGGCCTTAAGACTATTTAGGATATTGGGTTTAGCATGACCAAATTTTCTCGTGAAGGCAACAATGAATTTGCAACTGTTATTTAGAATGATACCTCCAACCCCTGATGTCTTATCAAGTTTTACTGGTGAGCCATTAGTTATCAGTTTTTCAAATTTGCTGGTGCTGTCTTATCAACCCCTAATTTTCCATCAAGCTCCACATGTGAGCTATTAGTTTTTAGTGTGCAAACCTTTAACACAATGAATAACTCAAGAGACTTTTTTCTTGATATTAGTTAGGATCTCATGTGCGGAGCAATTTAAATTATCAAAAGTCGTCTTATTCCTGCCACACAAAAGCTCCTAAAAGCAAACAGGAATAAGCATAGTAAATCATCAAAATTAGACATACTGGTATTGATGCAACCTTCCTAAATGAGCTAAAGGAGATCAGGATAAGGGTTAGCGGATATAAAAATAGTGAAAAGTTGCCTTATCAGCATTGTAGAGATGGGTGCCAGGTCGACTTGACCCGAGACAGAGTTGGACCGGCCGGTCTTGGGCTTGGATCAAGGAGGACTGAGAACAGCTCGGTATATGTAATAAATTAGAAACATAATTAATTGTATATGTAATAAATATTTTTTAAAAAAAAACATCACATCCGGTATAAGTTTTATTAAGTTAAAAAACTAAAAAACACTTACAAATAATCGGAATGGGTATTACATTTTGAAATAGAAAAAATGTTCCGAAAATGATGAAAAATAGAAACCTATGATATGTGTTTAATAGTATAATTAGATCAAATAAAAACTACATGTATGATAGAAAAAAAAAATTCAAGTCTCAGTATCGGATATTACCTCGTCATCTGAACTCTTTTGGTCTTGCTACTGGAGTGTTGTGAGGCCCCAATCTCGGTTGCATATATATACTTCTACCGCCTCAAGTGTCAATTTTGATCGTTTCTCCAATATCACTCGTTTTCCTACACTAAACGTTGCCTCGGATGATACGATGGAGACTGGAACATCAAGAATCACCTTTGCGATTATTGACAAGATCGGAAACCTTGATGTCTTTTGTTTCTACCACTTCAATATGTCGACGTCACTTGACTCGAACGATGTGTTGAGATAATCATCGACCTCAACTAATCCCGATGTCGTTAGTCGGGGTCGTTTGAGTATTTGGAGGACCAGGTTGAATCTTAATGAGATTGATCTCCTTGGAGACTCAGTTTGAGGAGCTTCGGATCTTACCTTATCCAAATGCCACTCACAATATAACTTTATATAAAGAATGCAAGTACTCGGAAGCAGTAGCAAATATAGCCAAAACATTAATATGAGACATTTGTAATAAGTATGAAAATTTTCTTCAAGCAATGTTATTGTGTCCGTTAATTTGACATATGGGTCAAGCAAAGAAGCAACTAAAAAGATAGATGGAATGTTTTTGAAATACTAAAGCCACTTAGCCCGTATGGCTTTGACAGTTGATTTTAACAACTCATCATTTTTAAATTGATGTAAAACATATATGTAATGTTCACTAAATAAAGCAAACCTTGATGAATGGTTGGGTAGTAAATACCAGAGAAAAATTCAATAGCCTTGTAAAAAAACTTAAACAATTCACCGGTTTTGGTACATTTTCCAAACTTCAATCGTAAGAAATTTACAACCCATTTTTAAGTTCATAAAATGCATCAACAAATTTGCATATGGGAATGCATATTGCAACATCAAATATTTAGAGTTCCAACGGGTTGGACAATCTAATTTAAGCCGTATCCAAGAAAATTCTTTTTGATTTTCAAAACAAAAGCTTTGAAATTCACGAAACACAGCAGGTCTTAATTTCAAATATGTCAATAAGTTCCGAATAGGCAGAATTTCATTTTGGAGAACTTCTAAATCCTTTTGCACACAAAGGTTCAAAATATGACACATGTATCTAATGTAAAAGAATGTACCGTTGAGATGTGGTTTCAATGTTTGACTCGAAAGGTGAGCGGCAACATCATTGTTTGAAGCATTATCAAATAAAATGCACAGAATTTTATCAGCACAAAAATAATCATGTAAAGTTTCTAAGATGCAATTAAATATGTGATAACCAGTATGATCCGTTTTAATGACCCTAAAGACAAGTTTTTTTTTTTTTGCATAATCCAATAAGAATTAATCCAATGAGAAATGACACAATACAATGATTGACCTATAGGTGATGTCTACATATCATAAGTAAATGTCACATAATGATCAATAACAGAAAAATAGGCATGCAAATCTGATTTTCCAGCTTCAAATAATCTAAAACTTTTTTTCCTAGCGGTTTTCCTAGACACTTTTTTAAATACAGGATTTAATTGTGATTTTATTAAAGATTTTATGTGTACATCTTCAGCTTGTGAAAAATATTTTTCGGTAAGTATCATCTAATTTACCATGCATTCTTTACAAAGATTGTTAGTTAAAACGAAATATACCTGGCCCACCGATGCTGGTTATAAACCCAAGTTGTGTTTGTCCTCCATAACTAGTTCCGGCACTGGGGAGGACGTTAGGATGTTGATTTTCAATATGTCGCTTAAGCGGTCCAGTGCCGAAATTTTTTTTATGCACCAATTTTTTCCTGTAATGTTTGCATTTCTCGTACCTCGACTCCCCTTCGTGTATGAGCTCATAATGTTCCCAAACTCAAATAGTTAGTCTCGATGATTTACCTTGTCCTTGGGTTTCCTCCATGACGGGTTCATGACTTATCAACGTTAGTTGTGTTGACGGATTCATGGCCGCCATCGCATCCAACTCTTCAACTTCATCATCTGATAATTGATCGTTAAGTACCAAATCGTAATTCGTCATATCGATTCCGGCATTACTGTCGTGCAACTCTTCAATTGAAATGCCTTTATCGGCGGACTAAGAACGACGACGAAACAAACCTCGGAGGCCGATGGTGTAGGAAGATGAACTCTTTGTCGACTTGTCATTTCCTCTTGAAGCCATGAGTCACGAACTAATAGTAGTGATTAATGCAAAATTAAGATGAAATTATGAAGATATTAGGGGGAGATTAGTAAGAAATTTTGAAGAAATTAAGAAAAAAAAGCTCGAATGCTTAAAATAATATAGTAGAAGAAAAAAAGAGATTGAGTGATGGTGTGAGGATAGAGTGAAAATGACATTGGTATTTATAGGGGAGGGCAAAAAATTATTTGGACCAAAAATTCCTTAAAATTTAGTTGTTGGGATGGGTGAAAATAGAATTTTTGGGGCTAAAATAGAGCAGAAAACCGTTGGAAGGGTCTATTGTGTAATTAACCCATTTAAAAATTTTTTTTTTGTTGGTGTCCGTTGAAGGAATGAGCCGTTGAGGCGCTCTAGGCCTAGACCGGACCAGTCGGTCTTGGATTGGTCTTGCGGGGTAGGTCGGGTCATGGGGCAAGGTTATGGGCTGGGTCAGTCCGTTTTGCACTATTATCTCCTTTAGAGCCCATATTCGGCCCATATATTTACGTGTTTTGTCCGAGGCGGGGTGGGGCAGGTTTGACTTGTGGGCCATTCTTGGTTTAGGATCAAGTTGAACCGGCCAATGTCCCACATCTAATCAGCAGGGCATGAAAGAAATGAGATTAATCCTCGTTCTCGTTACCACATCTTTTACAGGTATATGAAGAGCCACAATCACTCTTTGTATGGGCATACTTGTTTGTTGATGTGGGATCTGGAAGAGAGGTTGACATTGTTATGTTTAACTTTTTAGGACAACTTTGATACTATCATGCTAATTAGTAGTTTTTTCTTCTAAATCTAATGGCAATCTTAGGAGTATTTAAGGGAGGCCTAAAAGGGGAAAAAAAATACTGCAATGAGCCATGCATCGAATAAATCAACAAGCAAAATAGCAAATGGAGTACTACTACTTAAATTATTTAAGGTAAATAACACTAGTTGTTCATAAACTAAACCAATGTTGCTTAATCATCCTGAAACTAGCACGTGTTGCATTAATCGTCCTCAAACTATTTAATTATTACTATTTCATCATACCAACAAATAAACAGTTAAAGATGGATGGAAAAATGACGCGACTACTGATATGACATGGAAAAACGACATAACTGCTGATGTTGCATCACTTTTCTATCTATTTTTAACAATTTAGTTGACGGCAGAATGAAATAGCAATAATTAAATAGTTTGAAGACGATTGATGCAACTTCTAATAGTTTCAGGACGATTAAGTAACATGAGACATAGTTTAGAGACAACGGATGACATTTACTCAATTATTTAAGTCCTTTTAAGTTTAAGGGGCAGTTCGTTTCCTATTAATACAATTAAATTGAGAGAATTATTTATTGGGTCTAAAGGGGGTCAAAGCTGGGATATGAATAAGGAATGGCCTTGGTTTTAATTACAAGGATTGCCATTGTGTGAATAAAAGCAAAAGTCTCTAAGACCACAAGTGCTCTGGCTCGGTGAAGAACAAAAAAAATTCCAACTTTCAAGTTTCAACCCAAGAAAAATCAATTCGTTTTCGTCAAAGCCAAGCCTTTTTTTGTCTTCTCTGGGTTCATTTAAATCCTTGCTTTTGCGTTTCTTTGTTCCAAGTTGAAGTCCTTTCGACATAATCATACACGGACTATACCTGGGGATTGCTTCTCACGTTCTTGGGTTTAGTGGAGCATCAATGGCCAGATCAAGACCAAACCCCTTTCTGGGTTCTTCTTGCTCTCGATTTCGTCTTAAAAAATGAAGGTTTTCCTGACCCGATCTTCGCTGCAAGAACTGATAATGAACTTGGTCCAAATATGTTTCAGAAAAATTAGGGCACGTGAGATCAACGTGTCAAATATTATTACTGGTAAGTATACCACATCCCAAATTTTTAAGGTATACTGTGTGGTATATCATATTGCATATCATTACTGTTTTGACAAAAAAATAAATGTTAGGATATTTATTTTAAGATGAAATAATTGTTTAATAATTTTTTTTACACATTTTATATGTATTCTAATTTTTCTCATCATAATTTGTCAAATATAAATAAAATATATATGATAGAAAATATTTAGTTGGGGTAGCATGCATTAGAAATCTAATTATGGGATATTATTCAATACCACATGGACTTTTAAGCTGTTATCATCCATTAAATTTTTATATTAATTCAGAAAAGTAACAAAAAATAAAATAAAAGTAAATGTTTATTTATGATATGTGTATTATTTATATTTTAATTCTTTATATATTTATGATATTTTTTATGTAAAATGAAAAAGAAAATTACTATGAAAAATAAAATACTGCAGTACGTACCACGCGATATTTGAGGTATACTGCTGTTTTTTGATAAAATACATATAAAAAGTGAGCGGTATGTGGTATACTGTGAAATACCACAATATACCGTGGTATCCCATTTACTGTGGGTACACGGTACGTGGTACAATTATTTTCATATTTTATCATTTTATCACATGATATACCGCAGTATTTAACACTATGCGTGAGATATAGAGCTAATGCAAGAAACTGAAGGAGAGACGCTCGAGATCTTATGGGGCAATTGTCTGCTAGTGATGAGGCACTAAATTAAATATCGTAGTATACCGCTTATCGTGTAACCGCAGTACGCGGCACAAATGTTTTCGCGTTTTGTCATTTTACCACGCGGTATACTGTATATCGCACATTTTTTGTATCTATTTTATCAAAAAATCGTGATATACTGCAAATACCGCGTGATACGTACCGTAGTATTTAATTTTTCACGCCTATTTTTTATTTTTTTACATCAAAATATTATAAATATATAAAACATAAAAATAAAAATAATACACATATCATAAAATCAAATTTTAATTTTAATTTTTTGTTACTTTTTTTAATTAATATAAAAAATTAATAAATGGTATTATTTATATTTATAGTATATCAATAAATTAGTTTTTTTAGTATTATTTATTTTACTCCATATATAACCTTTTTTTATGTTTTTTGTATTAAAAAAATATCTTCTATCATATATATTTTATTTATATTTGACAAATTATGATGAGAAAAATTAGAATACATATAAAATATATAAAAATAAATTATTAAATAAATTATGTTATTTTAAAATAATATTCTAATATTTATTTTTTGTGAAAATGATAATAATATGTGATGTGTTATACCTTAAAAATTTAGAGTGCGATACACCTTACAATAACGGTATCTAACACATTGATGATGAGAGAGAACACTTTTGCGTTTATTCATTCAGTGGCAATACTTGTAATTAAAACGAGGACCATCCACGGTTTTATATCCCTTTTTTTTTTTATCGGACGAATAATGCACCCCTTCTAATTGCATGAATGGACGTCGTTTGCCAGCTCACCATGTTGTTCCGTTTTGTGTGCCCACCAAAGTGTTCTCGCAAATTAGCGTCGTTTAGTATCTCTCCATTCTGATCTCTTCTCCGTTCACATTTCGCTTCATTTTTGGCTGAATAGTTTTCAAAATTGGCTGATAGATGTCAACCTTTCTCTAAAAAGCTTTTACTTTTTGTCTCTCATAATTCCTTCCTCCTCGAAGAAGAGTTTTTTCCTTCATCGGAACTCATGTCGGTATGTTTGCCCCTCTGTATCCATCCATATCAGCATATGTATCAATGAATTTTATTTGTAATTTTAGCTTTATTTTGTTTATTTTTAATAGATTTCAGCTTCTGTGCCGTCTGATTTATGGGATTTGCTGACGGATTCTTGTTTTTTAATTGATTGTCTTTTGTGGGACTTGAATTTTTATGTTCTTCATACTCTCTTATTCCAATTTTTTCCCATCAATTTGACGTTTAATGATGGGGAAGCGACTTAATCATTTGGTACGGACAATTTTCACATTTGATCGACCAATTTTGATCTGCTTTCTATGGGTTTTTCTGTTTGTTTGTTGATGGTTTTTGTTCCAAGGTATGCTCTTTTTTCCTCTTCCTTTTTCCTTTTTGTTGATGAGCCTGTGGATAGATTGTCCTTATGATCTTACGATGTATAGACTATAGGAGGCATCATTTGAACGGTGAATTGCTGAAAAAAGGCTTAGGAGCTAGATTTGAAAGCTGCTGATGTCTCTCGAATCTTATGTTTATTCAGGGACGATAATAAATTACCAATAATATTGTATTGTTTACCTGTTTGCACCTACCAATTAATGTGGATGCAAACTCCAGCATTCTACTATAATTTCTATGTGCAAATTAGTTGTCCAGTCGATTTGCCATGGCCCTAATTTATCAGTTGTGAGGAGTGTTTGGTCCTTGTACATTGAAGATAGCATACCAAGTCTAATTTTTTTGTGCATGCCTTTTCATTTTAAGACAGTTGAATATTTATGTGTCTAACAAGAATCTCAGTCTTTTGAGCTTTTTCATGATATGCTTGATGTGTTGATGTTCGCTTTTAGAATATACATGCATATGTTGCTCATTTCAAGGTTCATCAGAATTTGATTTATCTGATTTCCCAACTTCATCCATTTCTTTAAGTGACTGATCTCCTATCTTTCATGCTTTTGAATTCCAAATTAATGGAGAAATCACAGGCAAAGAATCTTAGAAGGTTCAAGAAGCAGATATGTTTGTCAGTGTTTGCCTTGCATTTTTATTTTTTTTTAAATTTTTGCTCGACTCTAAGGTGAATGCATAGTCTAGTGGGCTTTGGAAGATGAATTTCATATGTTTACGTGACAACTTGGATGAGTTGTGCAATGTAGTTCTTATGAATTTGGTGTCATTGTTTGTTTCTGTGTGTAATGCTTCATGGGAAAGTGCTCTTGTGCACGGCTAGTATGTTCTGTTCTGGATCCATGAAGACTATGAAATAACTTCAGGTTTCTATGGTTGCTCTCTTAATTTTCTTTTATCTGATTATAGTTAATTTGTATTACTAAACTCGCACAGTTAAACTTTGATTAACTTAATTCAAAAAATAAAGGAAAAATAAGAAAGACAAACAAACCAATGATAGATAAAGAAGAACAAATTATGATGCATGTTAGATGATCTACTGTTGCACACTCCTGTTGTGAGAATCATAATGACGCCTTTCGTCCTTTATATTAAACAGGAAAAGGGTCAGGCGTTGCCCAAATTTGGTGAATGGGATGTCAATGACCCTGCTTCGGCCGAGGGGTTTACTGTGATCTTCAACAAGGCTAGGGATGAAAAGAAGACTGGTGGGAAAGCCGACTCACCTGCAAAGTCCAGTCCTCAGAATAAACATGGAGCCGTTCAAGGGAAATCTCAATCTGTAAGTGGTTGCCATTGGCATCTGATGTGCATGTATTACTCCCACCAGTAGGAGAATGGCTTTCTTTTGCTCTTACTAGAAGCAGTTTGCTTGATTGCCATCTTTTCCATTTTTATGATTATATCAAAATTTTAGAGCTGATTTATTCGAAAATTCCACCCCTGTTGATTTTTCAGAAAAAATGGCTTTGCTGCGTTCAAGCACCGCCCGCAGAACCTTGAAGTAACCCTGCATGAGTAAGAGCTTCCTCAGGAAATTTTGTTCAAGCCCCCACTATATTCCTAGACATGATAAATCCCTAGGGCTCTGCTGTATGGAGCCCTTTCAGAGTTGCTCTTTCTCATTGTATATGCTGGGGTTTAAGGGCCAAAAAGGAAAAAAAGGAAGCCTGTATCTACATGTACCTATTTGGTGTTGTTTTTTGCTTGACATTCTTTGAAATCTTTCATGTTAATGATTGGTTTGGTTTGGATATTGATTCGCTTGTTTCTTATCTTTTGAAGAAAACGATATCAACCAACCTTGGTATTCCTGAATCTCAAAAATCTTTCCTTGCAAAAGAAAGTCTTGTTATTCACTGGAGAAAGACTGTTTGCATGGAACATACGAGTAAAGATTAAAAGGATCACTAACCAATTAAAGATTGTCGATCAAAGCAACGGGACAACAAACAAGCCAGTAAAGAGTAAAGATGATGAATGTCATTGATCTGAACCATTTTACATCTAAGGTTTGGCCTCCGAATGGAAAATAAATAAGCTCTTAGTAAACCGTCGTTTTTTAAAGAGGTCGCTTTGAACATGTAACCGGAAAAACAAAACTCGTATTGATACCAAAGCTAAACCCGGGACATTCCAAGCTTCCGTTCAAAGAGACGACGAAGAAGGTAAACTTGCAGAACACTGGCTCCAACGAGCGCTGCAGATTCGTAGAAAGCCTTGTGAACTGCCCTTCTGCTCATTGCTTCATTGACTGCAGTTGAAGATGGTTTAGACATGAGCAGTTGAGAACAGAAACATTTAACAATCACATATTAGTCATGTTAATCTAATTGACAACAATGTGAAGAAACCAACAGTTCTCAATAGACCCCCAACATTTTAAGTATAAATAATGCCATAAGTTTAAAACCAATTTCCAATGCACATTTTTTACCAGGGAATAAAGTCCAGTCACATGTATAAGAGATTAGCAGGCTGAGGTAACATTATTGCCCCGCCAGAATAAAAATTCAAACTCTGACGGAATACATGTCTATTTATAAAGAGGCCAAAGTAAATGCCGCTAAAATGCAACAAGAAAGAACATGGAGACATTCCCTTTAGTGTAGGATTTGTTATGGGATTGCTTTCAAACAAAACTAAACAGATACCTATAGCCTGACGTTCTGTCTGGGCTTCCAACCAATGCTGCTCAAATTGAATGTTGTAGAGTGCTTCTTCTAACTTAGAGATCTGCTCTAATAAAGGCCTGAAATGCTCTGTATATAAGCATGAAATCATTAGAAAACTGAGTTGTAAGTGTTCCAATCATCATAAATTGGGGGCTTAGTAACAAGGGGATGGAAAAGAACATTACCGTCTTTTGCATGCTCATCAAAGTAAGAGAAATGGCTCTCATGTACATCAAAATCAACAGTTTCATGGTATGGAGATTTATTAGTGAAGCAAAAGCGATGAACTCCCCTTTCACGGGCCACAAACTCAAATTTCTCACTTATTTTATCACGATAATCTTGAATTTGTTCGCCAGAAGGTCCCTTGACCTGCAAAAGGCAACGTAGCCTCAACCTCAACGAAAAGTTTGCATGAAAAGAAAGTACAAAAATCTCTTAAGCTATCACCATCTCAGTCAATATGACATGTCAAAAAGCCCCTTCCTACAAGTTTCTCTAACAACAGGATAAATTCAACGATTGGTCATTTCAGTCTCACAAAATCTGGAAAATGTGCATGTAGATGTTTCAATTCTGCAGAATTGTATTTGTTCAGCTTCACATTTACTAGCATTGCAGGCTTCTTTTTCTTGTTGGGTTTGGGGGTCGCTGGCTGTGTGTGTGTTTGGTGTGGGGGGATAGAGCAGAGCATATTATGTTTCATAAACATTACAAAGCACCAAACAGTTTTCCCTTTCTGATTCTGATCAAATCCTTGAACCTGATTCTAGAAGACAAATGAAATGTTAAAGATACAGCAACCTCGTTCCATCTGTAAACATAAGAAGCAACAGGAGAGACAAAAACCTCAAGCTGCTTATCCTCACTATATGCAACCATCAAACTGAACATATATCAGTCACAATTAGTGATCACTAAGATTTGATCTCCTATCTCTTGATATATTTTTTATACAGTTAGCTACACCTTTATTATTATAAAGCAAAGTAGATGCAGCTCAAAAGTGAAAGCGTGAATTGCCATAAACTAGAAGGCCGAGTGACAATGACAGAAAAATGAACGGCTTACCACTAAATCTACACCTTCGTGGCTGAAATGCCAAGCTGACTCAACCTTGACAACAACAAATGAAGTATGGATTGTATCCCCTTCATATTTTACATCATGGGAGAAACACTCTTCTCTGTCAATCACAAAACGAATCCCCAGGGCAGTTCTCACGCTGGAGAAGAGAGCCAACAGTAACACAAGTACAACGTCAAGTGAGCCAACCCTCATCATGTACCTGAAAATTCGATCTTTTTGGGTTACAACCAGGATAACAAGATATCCAATTATGATATATCATATGATAAGGCTGAGAGAGGGAAGTTAGTATGCTGGTTTAAATAGTAGTTGGAGAACAATGGTTGTCCAAATTCTTTATCTATACTCAAAAGAAAGAGTCCTCTCCCTTCTTCCCTCTAGGACATCTATGAGTAGCCAGCAGCTAGTAAAAATCATAGCTTTACTCAAAGATTGGGGTTTTAAGGGGCTGTGTGCGGTGCAGTACAATTATCTAAGTCGCATTTCGAAAACCCAAAACGAGATTGAAGGAAAAAAAACCTAATCAAAACTGAAGAGAAGAGAACCAAAGCTGTTCACCCAGGAACTTTTCCCATGAAAACTAAAATTCGAACGATACCTCGTAATTGAATAAACCAATTGCCACTAAAACATAAAGAGTGCAATTGTAGCCGGGTGGGATGGGTACAGCATCAAATCGAGTAAAACCGAACAGGGAAATCATATTGAAGAAGAAGAAGAAGGAGAAGGAGAAGGAGAAGAAAACTTGGTGATCGTAAGATTAGAATCTAACTTATAGAGCAGTTGCAGAGGATCACCGTTTGAGCTGGTTCGATAGATTCTTTATTGCTGAAGTCGTCTCCGACGGGTGGGAACCAGAATAGATCGATCGAGAAGAGGGGACGTAGTTTAGAAACAGAACTCGCTAGAGTTACGCAAGGCTTGTACTCCTTGTCTTAACCGATCAGTTATTTTTCTCTGTGTTGGGTGCACCCCACGTTTTGCGTATGGTGGTTTTTATGCCCTTTTAGAAAAATATATATGGAAATTATTATTGCTCCTGTAATTTACTTTTTCTTTTCTCTTTTGGGTAGATTTTGCTTAATCACTTTTTCATTGAGCTGCAAAAATACTAGTTGCTTAAACGGAATAAATCACGTAAGAATCAGAACTCTTAAGATTATCAAAATATAGTAGGAAGCAGACTCTAAACTCAATTTGAAGCTTATATCATCATTGCTATATTTTTTATATTTTATTATTATTTTTTTTGTTTGAAATACGGCTAGAGAGACCACTTATATTAATTTGTAACAATTGATAGCTATTCTTCATTATCATAATTATTCCTCAATTTAAGAAATTGAAAATTCATGAAAATTCTTAACCAAAAGAAATCAAGTAGTACCTCTCTTGTGAACAATTTCAATACTTATTTGCTTGTCTAGACCCCAATTAGGTATTGACCGAAATCATTCAAGATAGTTTATTTTGCCTAGTCTCATATGCACCGTGTGCATATACATCACATTTTCAAGGTGTTTTGTTTTGTTAAATTTGAATAAATTTGGCAATTGAAATCAACTCAATGGGGGAGATAATGGTGCAGATTTTGTGTTTGTTATTTGTAACTTCTTTTTTTTTTCTGTAATTTTAATTATGGTAATTATCAAAAAATTATATTATTTATTCCCCTTTTAAGGACAAATAAATATGTTAGAAAATTTTCATTAGACACTTTGTGAAAGGTTCATTTTCATGAATGAGACTCAATTTCGTACATCATCTATATTTTGTGTAATTCGAACTTAGGTTTGTATATCAACATCTCAATTTGTATAATATGATATAGGAACTCCACACTTAATAAGCATAAAAATGATACTTTTGATTTATTTTTGTTACAATAAATCATATTCAAAGAGCTTTCGCTAGACACTTTGAGAAATGTTTAATTATACAAAATAGATACTTAGTTTCATATATTAGCATCGACATTCTGTGTGATTGGAACTTCATCCTTATATAGTAGGAATCCAATTTTGCACATTTGCATCTTAGTTTTGTACATCAGGATTACAATAGGTGTTGGAGAGTCTGTCATTTATTTGTAAATATCTTTAGTTATATCTTTTCTTTATTAGTTGACTAAATCAGATTAGGAAGATACAAATTAGAGGAACTTTATAGGTTTGACTTTTTTATTTGTGGAATAGTTTCCTATTTATAATTGCTAGATTTATGTGCTGTCAAGTGTGTATGGTGTATATAAGGACTAAAGGTGTTATTATCCTTGCAAGCCTATATTGATGTAACATTTTCCATTCAACATAAAAACTTTCATTAAAAAAATAATAAAATTGGAACATTTTTACGAGATTGTGATTGTACAGGAACAAAATCAAGGTTAAGATAGAAAAATAGAACAATAATTAGAAGTTATGTGCCACATATGCAATTAACCTGTCCAATAGCCTAAGGTTGAACTTATAGTAATTAATTTATAGAGTATAAAAATTTTATTTGTTATGCCTAGGCCAAAGTTGAGTATATGACGGAATCATTCAGTATTAACACAAAATTTTGCAAGACAAGAGTGTGTCTAACATGTTTTCAGGGAAAAAGAACTACGTGAGAAAGTCAATTACAACCACCTAAAACAGGTACAAACAGACGAAGCTAAAGCAACAGATTTGACTGCTACAGAGTACAGAGTATGGCATTTTGCCACTGTCCTTCCTCAAGAACATCCCTTCATACAGCGGCAAGTTTGTAGAAACCAAGAGAAGCAAAGAAGAATCAGCCACAAGAACTGATCAATGTTATAGGCTTGTCTCAGGCCAATGTTCTTCACAGAATCAATCAGACAAAACAGATTGATCAGAGCAATGGTGGCCGGGCAAGGCAGTGAACATTGAGTCGTTGCCTGCTTCAAACTCCATTCTCTCCTTCACTTATCTTTCTTTGACTTCTTGATCAAAGACTTTGCCAGTGACCAGGAATGGTGACTCTGAAAATCCTAGCAAGTATTTCGAAACAAGCCGAATAGATAGCAGGTTGTTCGTTGGTAAAGCCACATCCACCAGCCTAAGAATGTGCCACCACACCACAGGAACTCGTAGAGACTGTAGATACTACGAAAACATCACATATGCGAACCTGATGAACCAAAGGCTCGAACACTGGATATGCTCACAAGAAACAGTCCTTGTCGGATAACACCTTATAATCATGGATTACAGTTGTTTTGGGCGTCAGTCTATATACTGCAAAGGCTAAAAGTTAATCAAATGTGGTAAACAAAGCATAATAGAAAATGATAAGAACATTTGTTCTATGGAAACATACCGATGGGAAAAAGGAAATGCCTCTTAATAGATAAACGAAGGACCGATAGTACTGTAATATAGGACCGGTAGGGTAGGAAGCAAGGAGCCTAGAGATTTTTATAGCAGTAACCCATTATGTGGTATAAGCCAATATTTGACCATGCAAGAATAAACATGACCTGAAAATTCCCTTCATACCATCTCTTTTGTTGTACTAGTTTCTGACCAAGTGTATGGCAATCCAAAGAATGCCCTTCTCGGGTGGTTGAAATGGACTGATAACCTTTGATTATGTATTCTGCTAAAGTACCATATATTACATGCATCCGTATCCTTTCCCCATTGGGTATTCTCTTCATAAGTACAGCTTGCCAGGCCCTTTGAGTTTTCTTCCAACTCACGTAAAGTGCCTTGTTCTCTACCTCTTCCTTTATCACTTTTCCGTTCCATTCTGTATTCCCTGGAGAAGCTCCTCCAACAAAGGCTATCTCTTCGGTAGAACCAGCAGCCACTTCCAATTTCTAGAGGAACACCGTAACCATCCATGCCATGTGATTCCACCTTACGTTTCCAGTCATCAGAAAAAGTGACGACAAAGTCAACATATATGGTGAAATTGCAAAATGATGAAAAAGGAAATGGGAGATAAGTACTGCAACAGGTAAAAGGTTAGCTATATGCATATAACTTGCATCACTAAAGACCTGCAAAGAACTACTATATATATGTGTCATTCTTGGAAAGGCCAATACAACTCTGTTGAAACTGCACAAAACCTATCCGATTCCCGCTTTCTTCATCCATAAAGAAGCAAATTGCATCATGCAACAAAACGAATCTGAACTAGTTGAGGACATATGACACTCTAGATTGTGAATTATCTGTCCATTGCTAATATGTGAAGAGACCTTATCTACATTAAGAAACATCCTGTCAAATTTTGCAGTACTAGCACTATTCTATATTCATGTGAGGCTCTAACATAGAAATTAAAATCTATATACACATATATATGTAAAAGTACAAAGATACCAACGCATTTATAGCTCCAGCCTTGATATTGTGTGGATACCGTGGTCTCTTTTCACGGGCCAAGTAAACCAAAGTTGGTAATGAAACATCCATCTTCATCTGTGGCCAAAGGATCTTTTCCGTCAACTACAACCTGAAAAGGGTTTGGATTTGTATAATAAAGAAACGACATCCTGAGTTTGGGATGCTTAAATGATGAGATCAGCTAAATACCTGAAGACTTGCGTCATGGTCATCTCGAGAAGAATAAGTGTCCCATTTGGAAAAGCCTTGATGTTGCAAGATTATTGTTTCAGACATGCGGCCTTTCTTTGTGGCGATTTCTCATCGATTTTCCATGTCTGTGTATAGTTTCCGCAAAAATGGAAAATCACCAGAGGGCAAGGCAAACATAATTATATCTTGGTTGAAAAAGTAAAAATGAAAGGCTATATATAGAGTTTCTGGTCTTGCCTTTATATAGTAACTCATTGTTTAGCTTCCTTAATTGGAGTGCTATGAGTCAGAAACGGAACCAAAACAAAGCTGCGGGAGCTCTTGGTTCCACTTTGAACTTTTTGCAGTATGGAATCCAGTGATTAGCAAAAGTGGCAGCCTCCAAGAGAGCATAGAATTAGGAAAGGTCGGAGCCAGCATCATAGTTTATTGGGAAAAATATGTCCGTCTTTTGAAATACCAACGCAGACCGCAAAAATATCTACATTTGAGTGACGCTTTTTGTAATTTTGGCACAATATTAAAAACATGAAAATTTTGACTTCCATTTACAATATCCATCGCCACCCGCTTCCCCCCACCCCCGCCACCGTGAACAGACCATCGTCCATATCCTTTCCTTTTCCGCTCGCTCCCAGAGAGCCCCAAAACGCCAACACCAAACCAATTTCTTCTTCCTAGATCTTAGAAATGCCAAACCCATGTCTCTCTGTCCCGATTCAGAGCAACAACGGCGGCAGGTCGTGCTTTCTTTGACTGCCAACAGGTGTCCGGAGGTCCACAAAGCTCTTGGTCAGTGTCGGCGCTCGACCGCGACAGCCCGTAGCGGCTTCAACATACGCCAGAGCGCTGCCAGCGGATTACGTAATCCTGGTACGTGCTTGGCGGAGAAGCTGTTGTTCTTCCTACATTAGTTTTAACGCCCGCACTGTCTTTTTGTGTATTGTACCTAACCTTATCTTGCTTGTTTTGATTTTATGTGTTGCTCCGTTTTGGGTTCGTCTGTTTCAGCGTTTTAGTGCTACGCTTTTAACTGAATTTCTTGGATTTTCTTCTCTCTCTTTCTTCCTCTTCTTTCATGCTGTTATTCTTAGAAAGATGCATAGTAACCATTTCATGAATTCTCGTCCTAGTGTGACAGAACTAACTGGCTTATTTTGGGCAGTGCGGATTTTACTTAATAGGTTTAGTTGTTCATGCCGCTGGCCCAGTCTTAGCATTTTGAAGAAAAGGACTTGACCTTATAGCATTATAATGTTGATGATAAGAACATTAGTTACTGTTCTTGAATTCTGACTTCTCTGTGTTTCTATTACTGATGCACTGGTTTTATGATGCTAGGTCTTCATAATATGAGGCAATCCAGAGAATTTCCCTACTGTAGTGTCGAGCAGGTTAGCCCTCTTGTTTAAATAAGGACATACTTTAGCGTTGTGGGACTCATCTTTCTGTTTGTTTGATACGTGGACAGGCCATTGACTTCATTTCAGCAGTTAAGGAGATCCATCGGTTCACCACCCAAGAGCTTAATAAGCTGCTGAGGGACTCTGAAAATTTTACCATCTGCTTTGTTTCAGAAAAAGGATCAACAATGAAGGTACTGATGGACACATTTTCATTGCTGTAATCTTTCTCTATTTATTCTTTTTTTTTTCCCACTTAGTCCATTAACCTGTTGAGTTAATTCCATCTGCATCTCAATTTTTCCTTCCAGATTGACATGGAAAACTTTGCGCGCTTTCTTCCACTGCATCTTATTGCAGTCCTTATGCAAAGTGACAGAGATGAAGCCCTGTTCAAACATGTGTTATGTGGCATACGGATTCTGCATTCATTATGTGATTTAGCCCCAAAACACACAAAACTTGAGCAGGTTGCAACATTAACATCACTTGGGTTAGCCTCTTTGTTCTTGTTGCGCACACGCTAACACAAACACACACGCGCACACACTTAAACACACATGCATCTATAACTATGTATATATGCATGTCTGTGTATCTTTAATTATTCAAGTATGCAATTGTTGCTCCCAGGGGTAGCTATTTGACCTTTTTATCCCCTCATTTAAATTTTTCTGGGGACCTACAACAAAGACTGTCGTTACATAAAACATATAATGCAGATCATTTGTTACTCTTGCTTGTAGATTTCGTGTGAAAAATAAAAAAGAAAACAAAAGACAGAAAAATAATACATACATGCATACTGGCCAATGTGGAGAGATAGTGCTGGATATCATTCTTTGTGCTACTTCTGCTCATTCATGTTAGACCTAATGCTAGGAGCAGAATCATGGATCTCCTGTATTCTGTGCTTTATGCCACATTTAGTTGGAAGGTTTTTAGGCATTAATTTCTTTCACATAAGCATAAAATGGAACCTTTTTAGCTTCTCTATGGGTCATGCTTTTAGCTGTACGAATCTTCAGCTGGCTAGGGGTTTCAAAGCTTTGGTGCGTTGGTGTCTATTGTGACATAGAAGATAATCTGTTTTCTTACTTTTAAATGAGGATTTCAGTCCTTTTTTTTTAGTGATTCATCTTTTCCTTCTGTTGGATCATCATCATCATCATTATTACGTTTTTATATATAACTATAGTAGACTGTGTGTGTGTGTGTGTGTGTGTGTGTGTGTGTTTACGTTTTTATATATAACTATAGTAGAGTTTGTGTGTGTGCATGTCTGTTTTCATTGAAGCCCTGGACTGATGTTCTTTTGGTGTTCTGTATCCCGAAATAATCTTTAAGATCCTTAAAGGGAGTGAGGCTTTAAGCCAGTTTAAGTGCTATGTTAGTATTCCATTCGGTGAAGAATCATCAAACTGTATTTGTGTGATCCTATGGTTGTTGAAGAGAGTCGTAGCTTCAGCCTACAGTTTCCTGTAATGATTTGTCTAGGTCAATGCCATTTTCCTTTTCTCTAATATACACTTACATTTATGCTTTTGGAAAAATGTTATCACTTCTTTCTAATAATTACTAGCACCAAGTTTTTTGTAGATTTTAATTGATGATATCAAAGTATCAGAAGAGCTTTTGGATCTGGTTTTTTATGTGATAATAGTTCTCAGCAACTGTAGACAGGTTCATCCTGATCTTCTCTCCCATGCTTTCCTTCATGTCACTCTGTTCATGATTCCTAATTACTCTGATTTGTTTCACAACCACAATATAGGGCAAGGATAATTCTTCAAGTTCTGTGCTGCTGCACTCGGCACTAGTGGGATGTAGTCTATATTTATTGACTGCATGCATAGCTTCACAGTGGCAAGATCTCATTCAAATATTACTGGCACACCCTAAGGTACAAATTTGGGCAGCATGAATGTTGAAATTGATTATTACAGGAAATGAATAAGCTTTTGCCGAACTATCAATTTTTGGCTCAATATCATTTCTTCTTGTTTTATCAATCATATCGTATATCCTACTCTGCTTCTTTTCTAAACCCTACTTATCCTTAGCTTATCTGGTTTCTGTGTATCACAATATATATATATGTATGTGTGTGTGTGTGTGTGTGTGTGTACATACATACATACATACATACATACATACATACAAACATATATTTATATATATACAACACTTGACAGATAATTTGGCCTTTTCTGCTTATTCTTGGACCTTCTGTTCATGCCTCTGTTACAGGTTGACATGTTTATGGATGTAGCTTTTAGAGCAGTTCATCTTGTTGTCATGTCCCTACAGTTCAAAATTTCTGATCAACATACTAACTTGTTCACGGCATCAAATCCAACGTCTGAGCGAATGATTAACTATCTCTGCCAGCAATGTGAAGCATGTGTACAGTTTCTTCAGTTGCTGTGCCAACAGAAACCATTCCGGGAACGCTTATTAAGTAATAAGGTTTGTAGGTCTGGGGTTGTTAGTTCCCATGCTTTCCTTCAGGTTGTTTACTTTTTTTTTTGGCCTGATCTTATTCCTACTTGTCCTAGTGAGATGATGGATTTTCAAATATTTAGTTGTCTTTCTGTAAGAAAGGGTCACAGATGTCTTATTTGAATAACTTTGTTGTGATTTGAGTTGCATATTGATGTCATATTCACTGGCAGCTCAGTCTCCCTTCAGTTTTGTTGCTTCTTACTGTGTTTTCAATGACAAATATGAACTATTCACCTTTTCAGGAACTATGTGGAAAAGGTGGTGCACTATTTCTGGTCCAATCTGCCTTGAAGTTGAAACTTCCACAACATCTTCCAGAATCATTAGCTGTTACTTCTTCAGTGTCTAGGCTTAAAGCTAAAATCTTGTCAATTGTAAGTTATGGCAATAGCTGTATGTTTTGCAGGCCTACGTTCAAAGGTTTTAGAAGCATAAGCTACATTCTTTATATCCAGTTTCTGGTTATATCTGTCTATTGTAAATGAGACATGCTGTTTATGCAGTTGTTGCATTTGTGTGAAGCAGACAACATTTCTTACCTTGATGAGGTAGCGAATTCTCCAGGAAGCCTGGATTTGACAAAGTCAGCAGCAACAGAGGTTAGTTGACTGATGGTGATGATTAGACATATGCTTTGATGTACCATATGCTTTGATGTAGATGAGCAAATTCCTATTCATTAATTCAGTATTGAACTGCTGTCATGTTGCATTTTTTTCTTGAATTTTGTACGAAAACTTCACAAAATCTTGTTTAGCGTAGTTTGGTTGGTAGTTGAAAAAATAGGTGGGATGTGTTAACTTCTAAGCTTTCAATCAATTCCTGTCACATAGTACTTTGTACTAGTTTTAGTAAAAATGTTAGTATATTTAAATTCTTCCTTCTATCAAAGAAGTATGCTTTTATTGTCAGTCTTGGTATTAATATAGTTAGATTTGATGCAGATCCTTGAGTTGTTGGAGACTGAACTTAGTCAAGGTCCTAAACAACGGACTGCTAGTTCCAGCAGAGCCTATCCAACAGGATTATTGCAGCTCAATGCAATGCGCTTAGCTGATATCTTCTCAGATGATTCAAATTTTCGATCTCACATAACTATGCAATTTGTAAGTTAATTAGGAACTGGTTAATGAAATTGCAGGTTGCCTCTTTGACATCATGAGCTTGTAGAATTTGTATAGTGCTATTTTGTTAATGATGGAGCAGGAGTGATGTATAATATAAGCCCACAGTTGTTAGTGAAACTAATTGGTTTTCCAAGCAAATGTATTTTGATCTCTCTTCTCATCCATATTCTGTGTTTTCTATGGATTTTCTTTTTCTTTTTCTTTCTTTTTCTTTTCTTTTTTTTTTTTTTTTTTGCCCTCTTATCAACCTCATGTTGCTTTGAGTAAACTTATGCAGATATGTTCATCAAATAGGCAGTAACTTATTCTTAGGGCAGTTCTGCTTCACATTTGTCTTTTCCCATTGTGGTCCTTTTCTCAGATATACATTTTTTAATCTCTTATTTCCATGCTCTGAAAAACTATAACCTCATGAATTGTGATAGCCAGAAAAGGTAATGGAACCTAATTATAGATAAGTTTTTCAGATGTATGAAGAGTGCAGTTTGTCTTTTCTCAATGAGATTTCTTATAACGGCCTTCTGTGTTCACTCAGACTGGTTTCCTCAGCGCCTTATTTTCCCTTTCTCATGGTGATTTTCTATCCATGTGGTGTTCTACTGATCTTCCCACGAGAGAAGAAGATGCTACCCTCGACTATGATTCATTTGCAGCAGCAGGATGGATTTTGAATTTGCAGTCTTCCACTCACATATCAAATCCAACAACCTTCCAGTTGAGCTTTATTTCCAGTAATATGTCTCAGGCTTCATTTGTTCATCAGAGAACATCATTATTCGTCAAAATAATAGCCAATCTTCATTGCTTTGTCCCAAATATCTGTGAAGGTGGGCCTCTTGCGAGTTAGATTTATTTGTCAGAGGAAATTTTTTTTGTTCTAAGCAAGTTTCTATTTAAATTGCAGAACAGGAGAGGAACCTATTCCTTCGAAGATTTCATCAGTGCCTGCAAATGGACCCATTCAAATTATTTCCTGGGCTTTCTTTTATTTCTGGGCCTCAGAAATATATTGCTGTCTCAAAGAATGCACGTAAGTATCAGTTTCATATGATGTCGATGTGATTATAACAGTTCTTTTCCTTACAATTTTCTTTTTTTATAGGTTCTCTTGTAAGTCATGCAGAATCTCTTACTCCTACTTTTCTGAATCAAGATGATCTGCAGCTCCTAAGGTGATCTGGGTTTCAAACTTCTTAATATAACTTGTAAGCATCTGTGGGAAGGTCATGTTCTTGACTGCACTTTTTATAGCACATGTATCTATTTTCTCATAAAACAAAAGAACAAAAGAAGTGCAAGGTTTATCTTATCATCCCATTTTGCGGCAAAACACTTCCATTTACAGCACAGCCAATTTCTGATGTGAAATAATTTACTTGTGGGCATTAGATATGTGCGTATTCACTCCTTATTGAAAACATTTTGCATTTGTTTGTCACTTTCTAGGTCACTAGTTTGAACTGTACCCACCTTTCACATATTTATTGCAAGATTATGGATTTGGTTCATGATGTTCATTTTTTTTCCTGCTCTTGCTAAGTAGGGAAATATGTTTCATTATTTAAGATTATTCTGTATACTTATGGGTTTTTTAAGTGTTCAGAATCCTTGATACATGGTATGTACGTCTCTCTAGCCTATATGTTAGTTTTGTCCTTTTAGTGTTGATAGTCTATTCATTCTCTGATGAGTGGGATATTTAGTTCAGAGACGGGCTAGGTTAAGGTTAGGAGCCAACATGCATATAAAATGTATACAGCAGCATGAGGAGTTCGAGTTGGATGTGAGATCCTCCAGTAAGGTACAAGGTTATAAATAAAATTGGAGGGGTAGGGTAAAAAAAGGCCAGATTGGGGTGAATCAGGGAAGGACATCTCAGGATTTGGTCATATTCAACTTACAAGATATGCTTTATAGTGACATGTTATACATATTAGAGGAGAAAAAGGGTAATGATAGAGCAAAAGTTCTATGAGTAAAGCAGTGAAAAAGAATGTTGCTCTATTGGAGACATTGTGGTTTTGCAGGTTGGGTTAACTAGTTTAAGATTGAGGCATAGGTTGTTATGGTTGGTTGATTGACAGATCAAGTGTACTATTTTTATTCAAATACATCATTCATTAGTGTAGGCACGTGATATTATAAAATTTAGAACTTTGTTGTTGAGTTTTGGTCCTTGTGATGTTTAATTTATATTTGGATTGATAGCATTTTGCTATATTTTCTACTCTCTTGGTCTTTTATCCAACCCAATATCAAATAGATTTTGCTTTCTTAGAGGTTCTGGAGGGGATCACCTCCATTCCTTTAGAATTGAGACATGGGATTCATGTAGCTGAACTCAAGTAACACGGGATTGAGGTTCAGCTGTTTGACTGCCTGATTGACTATTTTTTGATGAACCGTCATGTACTAGTTCATAGGTTGTGCAACATGCTCACTTTAGTACTGTTGGTGTTGGTGCAGGGTATTCTTCTACCAATTGCAACAACTTATTGATTCAGAGGAATCTGAAGGGAACCGGGTTCAAGTAATTTCTAATATTATGTTTATAATCAATAAATGTCACTGAGGCTTTAGTAACCCACTCGCTTGTGCCTACTTCCTCTAGTTGATGTACAATTTTGTTCAAAATAAAGGAATCCTGTATAATCAATTTGAGGTGTCAATTATTTGGAACAAGATTCAGCTAATTTGGTTTCAAGAAGCATTGGTTTTCTTCCATATTTTGCGGCATAGTTGTGAAGTAGCATAGAATAAATTCTAAGCTGAAAAATTTTAAAAATTGTAATTGTTGGCTAGAAGATCTGAAACATAAAATAAACTAATCTCAGTTTACATATGGTTCAGACTTGAACTATGTGATCCAAGATCCTAATTTTGAGAATACAGTTCTTATCTACTGGTGCCTTAGATTGTGTTGCTATTGCTAACTTCATAGTTTAATTTTGATTTGCATTTTCCCTTTCTCTTAACACTCTGTGCTGAGTGCTGAAGTTTAATTCATGATAGGAAGAACAGAGTGCAGGTGGATCCTCATCCCTCTTATTGAGAAGAGGACCTCCAAATGCCAGTAATGGAAATTGCATACTTAAAGAGGAAACTTCAGAGAATTCAGCTTTCCAAGAGGTGAAATTTCATGAAGCAAGCTACCATGTGGATCAGAGGAATGATGTAATTGGGGCAGAGACAATTGATGATAAAGATAGATCTGGGCTGTCTATGGATGTGAAAGAAGAAAGAGAGGTTACAATTGCTGAATCTAGTGGTTCGGATACAAGTTCCACAAGGGGAAAGAACTTGGTTGATCCAGTGGACAATGGTGAGTTTGCAAAGGTAAATGAGCATCTGAAAGAAAGTGGTGTAGCCAGTGTTCAAGAGGATGAAAAGGCTGGAACTGTCCAAGCAGAAGAAAAGCAGCGAAGAAAACGGAAGCGGACTATAATGAATGACAGGCAGGTGACACTGATAGAGAGAGCCCTTCTTGATGAACCTGAAATGCAGCGAAACTCAACTTCAATACAATCATGGGCTGATAAACTGAGTCACTATGTAAGTAAACACTCCGGATTTTCAGATGGAATAATTCAGCTTCTGTTAGCTGCTGTAAATATCTGTAACTCTACTTGCTAAGAATTTTTCTTAAACTTTGTTTACTCAGGGCTCAGAGGTTACTTGTTCACAGCTACGGAACTGGTTAGCAACCCTCCTCACTCCTCTTCCATGCATCTCTGATTGGATATGTTAAACAATTTCGGTTTTGGTTGTTGAATGTCTTCAAATTGCACTTGAACTCTTTTTGATCATCTATTATCTTTATGAAGAAAATTGTTAATTAACCTTGATTGTGATAACTTGAATTTGTGACAAAGGTAGAAGAAGATGAAAAAGCATTACTATGTCACGACCGGTATGGCTTGCTTCTGAGCCATCGCTTCTTTTTTTTGAGTGTAGGAAGATCATCAACTGAGTGCATGTGAGTTCATTTTTATCATAAAGAGAATTGAATATAAACTAGGGAAACGGGTTCTGCCAAAAGAGAGCCAGATAGCTCCTTGAGGAGGGAAGGGAACCCTGGCCTTTATGTTATTTGAAGAGCATGGACAATTTTATCACTTATCCACTGAGCAAGATGCTGGTTCTCTGCATTTGCCTTTCATTTGGCTTAGCCTGAGCAAGAAGTTTTAGAATAATGTTCTAGGCCGTCTTAATTCTTGGAAGAGTATCGTTTTGCTCCTCTTTTCCCCTGTGATTGTTGTGCCAAAAAGGAAAAGACAAAGAAAAGTATTTGCTTTTATCAAAAACCTTTGGGCATTCCGCTTGGAAGTTGCCGTTTATTTTAGTTTTGAGCACTTCCATTATTGTTTCTGTTCTTTGCCCTTCTGTTACACTTATGAAATTGGTGTTGTTATAACAGGCTCAACAACAGGAAGGCAAAGCTAGCCCGTGCAAGTAGGGATGCTCGTGGGCCTTCAGAAGCCGACAGCAGTATAGTTGGAAAGCAATGCGGACAACCACAAGGTGATTCTTGTAATGGGGTGGAGAGTCCTCGTGAAGTGGGTGGCCCACCGATTGTGGGAGGTACCCGGAGCACATCAAGAACTGGTGGCAGTGGTGAAAACCAGGAAGGCACAACACAATTGAACATGGCTGGTGCAGAACTTGTGCAGTGGAAGCCTGGTGAGTTTGTGATTCTCACGGATGGAAGAAGGGAGCAGATAGGCAGCGCAAAGGTTCATCAAGTACAAGGGAAATGGTACGGGAAGAGCCTGGAGGACTCACAAATGTGCGTGGTTGATGTGGTTCACCTGAAGGCTGATAGGTGGGGGAAGGTACCATACCCGTCTGAAGCGACAGGAATGTCATTTGATGAGGCGGAGAGAAAAATGGGAGTGATGAGAGTGATGTGGGACTCCAGCAAAATGTACTCGTTGCTCCAATGACATTCTATTCGCGTTTTGGTTCCCTCGTTTCTTCTGTCTGCAATTGAAATGTATAATATCTTAGGCTGTACGATTAATTTCTGGTCTTCCTAATCCATGCAAGGAAGGTTCCTTCTCATGCTATCTACGTTTTCTAGTCGCATGATTATTTCCTTTGTGCAAGTGATTTCTTCTTAGCAATCTTATATTTCACTAATATTTAATTTTTTTTATCTAGTCATACTATTTCTTTTACTCTCTTCATCTCGGAGGAACATACCTAAATATGTAATAGAACATCCATAATTTTACATAAAATGCCAAAAAGAAATACATTTTGGATGGAGAGTGTACCATAACATTGCTTTACTGAATTTTACAAGTGCAAAATTACTGCTGAGCAACTTTTTGGTTTTAGTAACTGCTTAATTCTGTACTACCACCTCCGTAAGTTTTCATATTCATACATTTACATTTTCGATCCATGAGTCTAGAGATTTTTCTATGAAGACAGTCAACGGTATGGTGATGATGGATAAAACACAATTTTGAGAGTCAATGGATGGACGGGCATAAAAAATGTGATAGCCAATGTGGGACTTTATATTTCGATGCCTTTCGATGGAAAATTTTCATTTCCGTCCAAAATTGTCTGTTAAAATGAAATTTTTAGAATTTCATTTTTCCCGATGAACATTATTTTCTATTGTTATCTGTTGGGAATTTTTAATGAAGTAATTTCCAATGGTCATCTGTCACACAGTTCTAGCGGTTATCTATCATAAATGTTTTTACAAATATTTTCCTGTTCAAAATGACAGAAAAAATAAAATTTTTGAATTTAATAATTTTGATAGATAATTTTAGATGGTTGTTCATTGGAAATTGAAAATTTTCTTCTTTCGTTGGAAATTTCAATTTTTAACTTTGAATTAGTTGTCAAAGACTATGAAATTTTCTATCTATTCAACCACTATAAAACCATCATCTTCCATGAGAACTTCATCATTTTTTTCCACCATCCTTCTCTTTGTCACAAAATTCTCTCCAATATCCCTCTTTCTTATCATTACCTTCTTTTTCTTCTTCTTATTTCTTCTTTATCATTTTCTTCTTCTTCTTTTTTTTTTTTCATACCACCTTCTTTTTCTTACTTATCATTACTCTCTTATCAATTTTCTTCTTCTTTACCCCTTCATCTCTTTCTTATCATTACCTTCTTTTTTGTTTCTCTTATTTCTTCCTTCATTTCTTCCCTTTCATTACCTTCTTCTTCTTCTTCTTCTTCTTCCCCCTCCTCTTTCTCACCAACTTCTGCTTCTTTTTCTTCCTTTACATTCTTTCTCACCATATTCATCATCATCATCTTCTTCTTCTTCTACTCCTCTCTTTCTCAGTATATATTCTTCTTCTTCTTCTTCCTGCTCTTTTTCTCACCATTATCATGGACTATTGCCCATAAAAAATAAACTTTTTTCAGGAAAAAAATTTCCGACGACTATCCATCAGAAATTCCGACGGATGTGGCTGTTGGAACAACCTTTCAGGCGGGCATTCTTGTGGCCCTTTTTTGACGTGGCTATATGTGTGATGGACATTTTCCGACGACTTTATCATGTGATTAGTCAAAGTTTAAGTCCTCACTTAACCTAAAAGATTTCTTTCTTTCATTATTGGTCTAGAATCGTTTGTTATTTGAAAAAAAAAAATATTATCATTTACCTGTTACAACCTAAAAATTCAAGAGATAAAATTTAGGGATTCTAATTAATGTCATCATTAATTATCTCGGATGGTAAAGAAATCGAGAGATAAAGTCCTTGATTTTCGATAGTCCAAGAATTATATATATACACCAGGAAGGAAAAAAGCTGCGTCTCATACGATCGAGAAAAAAAGTTTCATAAGTTGTATTTGGATGACTAATTAATATATAGACGCTTGCTTTTAATAATTTTGTAATGTAGAAATGTATAGTTACAGGACCAACAGCTCAAACAAATTAAAATCACGACGACACACACACTCGAATATTTGAGCAGAAATTAAGAATGCATGGCTACGTACGGCAATTAATGGCTTCTTCTTCATTGCTCGAATCAAACGAGTTTACGTACATGGAAGCAAATAAGATTGTCTTCTCCTTACTTCCCCCACAAGGATCGATGTTCAACGAGCGAGCTTCGAGTGGAATTCCAGGTTGGGGTTTAATTTGCCAGAATACAAGCGATCAGCATTCGAGCCTGGAGTGGAGGCGCGGTTTACGCATGTTTAGACTCATATAAATCAAACACATGACTATTACAAAATTTTAAATTTACTGGCATTTTTAAATTTTTTTTCATAAAAAATTTATAGAAAACAGAGAAAATAGTCAACAATTTTTTTTTTCTAATTTTCCTTTTCAAATACTAATCTAATTTTCCTAATATGAAGTCTAAGAGCTTGTCATCACTTTGTTCTATTTTTTTTATTCCTTCCCATAATTTTAATTTTTTTAAATCTAATAAATTAGGAATGACAAATTTGAGTATCATTAAAATGGGAAATAAAATAAAAATTAAGGATAAAAAGTTCATTCAAATTTTTTGACATATTCATGCTTTTTCTCATTGATTTAAATAGATACAATTTTGAAGTTTTTGAAACTTTAAAATTCCAATTAAAATATTTCATTCAAGTTTAAGAATACAAAAAATTGATAATTTTTGTTTAAGGACATGTCCCAAAAATATATAATTTAATTAAGGACATATTTGTTACAAAATTTTAACTTATTATGGCTATTTGAGATAGTTTTCACTATTAAAATTTATATTTAATTTATAACTTTAAGCAAATGTACTAAAGCTAAAAAATAGCATGAAGATTCCTCCCTCTTTTTTGTTTTTGAGAAAGTTCCCAAGGGACTTATATTTTTTTCTTTATTTTTTAGATTTCTAGTGCTAATTTTACCTCTAATAAATATACAACACCAAATCAATTTGGGTGTCATTTAAAAAATAAAACACCACATAAGTTAAGGTTGTAAAAATTGATAAAAAGTTTGTCACTTTCATAATTTCTCAAATATTGATAATATAACAATACATTGCATGAAAGTATAATTTTTATAATGAAATTAAAAAAATCTATCATTAAAAGAGGGAAATAAAATAAAACTTAGGGATAAAAAGGTTCAACATTTGACATATTCATACTTTTCATGAGTTTTATCAAATTTAAATTGTTGATTAAAATAGACATAATTATGAGGTTTTTGAAACTTTAAGTTCCAATTAAAATACCTCATTCAAGTTTAAGAGTACAAAAAATTAATAAAATTTAATGTTTAAGGTCATGCCCCAAATATATATATATATATATATATATATATATAATTTAATTAATGACATATTTGTTACAAAAGTTTAACTTACTATGGCTATTTAAAAAAAATTCCATCAAAATTTATACTTAATATATAACTTTAATTAATTGTATTAAAGATATGAAAAGACATATGGATTCCTCTTTTTTATTTTTTAAAAATTGCACATATGAGACTTCTATTTTTTTTCTCTATTTTCCTTTTAGATTCTTAGTGCTAATTATACATCTAATAAATATACAATACCAAATTAATTTGGGTCTAATTAAAAAAAAAAAAACACCCACAGGTTAAAAGTATAAAACTTGATAAAAAAATTTTCACTTTCATAATTTTTCTAATATTTATAATAGAACATTATGTTGCATGAAAGTATAATCTTTATAATAAAATTAAAATCACTATTTACTCTCTTTGTGGGAAAATTAGTAGTTCAACACAATAGAAACTTTATACTCTTTCAATATATGTTATAAGAATTTATTTATTATTTTTTAGATAGATAGTAGTGTTAGGGTGAAAAATATTTATAATCAAGCAAGAAAAGCCTTAATTATACTCTCAATGTATATCAAATGATTCTTGGTAAATAAAACTAACTTGTAAGAAGAGAAACAAAGTATAGAAAATCAACCCAAAAAAGCTTGAACCTAACCATTGAGATAAAGATTTAATTTATTCAGCATTAATTCAAATTAATCCAAATATGTTTTTGTGGCTTTTTTTTTCAAATTGATAGTATTAATTAATTAATTTTTTAGGTTGAACAATTAAAAAAATTCATAACAATTACTATAAAAATTTATTTAATAAATTATTACAGATATATATAATTAGTTTTCAAATGGTATTAGTTTAAATAAAAAATCACATAAAAATAAAAATAAATTATTTTGGACAATCAACTTCAAACAATTGTATAACTCTCTAATAAGTAGACTAAGTCAATCGTATAACTCTAATTCCACTTAACAGTATGGCCCCAATATTGGTATAAATGAAACTGAATGTTTAAATTCCTAGAAGGCCTCTTAGTGTAAAAAAGACTCTTATTAAAAATTTTAGTTTTCTCTTTGTAAATAGAATTAAAACTTAGTATATTGTTATTATTTGTTTAATGTATAAATAATTATTGAAGAAAGATTGTGAATTTTAAGTATTATTATTATTATTATACTTTCTCCATCACAAGTTCTTTGCAACATTTTAGGATTTCGACTTAAATATATTTAATTTAATATTTTCTATTAACAATTTATAAAATTACATTTAGAAACTATAAAAATTTTACTTTTGAAAGAATTTTTTCAAAAAAAATTTAGCAAATATTAATATAAAAAAATTAAGTTAAACTGAAGTCAAAAAATTGAAATATTGCAAAGAACTTGAGATGAAGATAGTAGTTTGAACATCAAGTGAAGGAAAGAAAAAATAAATTGACCCAAAACTAACGCTCAAAAGCATTGATAAAAAATTTAGGGCATATTTGTCAATTTTAACTAAATTTATTATTAAGTAATGATTTTTTGAAAGATTAAAAGCCTAAAAACAATGCATGCATAATGCTACTTTGATACAACTCATAAGATTTTTTTGGCTCTAAAAAATAATAAAAATAAAAATACATTAATATTATTTAGTATAGAGAAATAGTTAGTTGCTAAGAATAGAAACTTATGCTCCAACATTCAAGATGATGACCATGAGGGAAAAAATAATTCTTATAATTTTTCTAATATTTTAAAATATTTGAAAAATGTTAAAAAAAAGTTGCTACTGAAATTCCTCTTTATTATCATATAAGCAACTAATTCTAGGAGCTACGAATTTTTTTTTGTAAAATTTTTCACAATGACCTTTGCTACAATAATAATTCTTTTACTTTTTTTTTTCATAGTATGTGCTTGAGTCATATGTGAATTATATGATTGCTCTAATATGGACCAAATACCTAAGCTTTTAAAGTATATATTCATTAAAATAGAGAAATGGAAACTTAATTGAAAAAAATTGTATATTCAAAAATATTTTTTATAATAGAATAAACTTAGGCTATATTTGTTAAAATTAACTAAGTTTAGTGGTCAAAGTAAGTTTAGTAGTCAAAATAGTAAATTTTCCAAAAACCAAAGGCTAAACACATTCCACTTTACATTTTCTTCCTCTCTTATTATATTTTTAGTATTTTAATACTACTAAATATCTAATTAAATAGACAACTATATATTTAGATTTCTGCAAGTGGATTCTTTTCTTTCCTTCTTTTTAGAGCCTTAATAATAACACAATTCTAATTAAATAGACAATATAATTTTTTTTATCATTAAAAGAGTAAAAGAACTTATAATTTTAGGATGAAGGAAAAACTATATGTGAACTATTATAAAATGCTCACTCATATAATTTTAATATATACTTTTATACCTAAAATTATTTTTTAATATTCAACACTTATAGATTTTCATGTGAAACTTTAGCAAGAGTTTTACCACATAATAAGCTTTCACAGTATATACTCATTCAAGTTGCAAAAAAAAACTTAATTGACAAAAAAATTATGTTCAAAGGTACCTTGTATAGTAATAAAAACTTTAGCTTGAGTTTTACCATATATTTAATTTTTTATTCAAATAAAAAATTTAGTTATGAAGGTTTTCAAAATGCCAAGTTAAAATTTTAAGTTTCATAAAATATTTAGCTATGCAAACTTTAGCATGAGTTTTACATTTAAGTATTTTTTTCAAATAAAAAATTTGGATATAAAAGTTTTTGGAATGATAAGTTGAAATTTTACTTTTTATAAAATATTTACTTGAGGTATTATTTGATAGTAATATAGAACCAAGGGTGACATGTTTGAAGTAAAAAAATTTTAATGGCAATTTAAGAGTTTTAGGTAAGATTAACACAAATATATATATATAATGTGCAATTCTGTAATGTAGAATTAAGGGGGGACAAGTTTGTAACAAAAAATAAACTTTAGTGGTAACATAAGGGTTTTTTTTAGTGTTCTAGTGCTAATACAACTCTATTTAAATAGATAATGAAAAAATTGGATTTTATTAAAAGAACAAAACATTTTATAACAGAAGGGTAAACAAGTTATTCAACATTTGTGCACCTTCATACTTTTTATAATATAAGATTTAAATTTTTCAAATATTTTGACTTGAATTTATTTATGTTATTGCTTGTTAGAACAAATTTTAAAAAATATATATTTAGAAACTATAGTTAAGTCTTTATTTATCATTTATATATAAAATAATTTCATTTATATACTAAAATTTTATAGATAAAAAAATCATAGATTAATTACTGAATAGTGAATGTTGCAAAGAACTTGAGGCAAAGGAAGTATTATTTTTTCCATGGGCCAAAGTCTTATTTGTTTTTTTATTACCGCAAAAAATTCTATTAATCAAAATAAGAATTCAAGAAGTTCCAACAAAAAATTAGGACAAATTCGAACCCAGAGTAGAGAAAAAACCAATACAAAATCCCCTAACCTCCCTAAAAGTCCTCAACCTTGCTTGTAATGAAGTTTTTGTGACCCCACTGTAATTTATTGTGGATGTTGATGCGTGAAATAAGCTCTGGAAAAGCAAAGCATGGAGGCCGCAGAAAAAAAAACCTTCAATAAGCTTTCCACTGAAAAAAGAGATAAATTTATCAAGGAGACGCTTGTTATCGTACGTGAACAGTAAGAAAAGGAGGGGCACATGCATATGTGAGGGCGCTTAGTGGTAAGCCTCTCATTTTTCGATCGGACTTGATAACAAGAGTTCGGTATGTAGGCACCACGTATATATGTGAGGGTAGATCAACCACATTTTCTCTACCCCACTAATTAAAGTTGTTAAAAATGCTATTAAGATTGTAGCCTTGTGCAATCTTATGATGAAGATCCAAAAAATATTGTCAAATATGGTAGGGTCGATGATATGGTGCGATTAGGATCGTAGGATTAGTAGAATCATTCCTAATTGATAGTGATTTTTATTTAATGTACTTTTATTTTAGGCCAAATTTATTAAATTTTAGTAAGTGACCCAAGCTTGACAACCCAATAATTGATGTTGCCTAATTGCCCAGTTGTCCAATTGCTTAATTCATGACTTATTTAATTCAATTGTGAGAAAGTGGCAGAGAGAAGCAAGCAAAAAACCAAAAAGCTGAGGCTAAAACAAAGCTTTATGGCATGTTTGTTTATGGGTAAATATATTATACTCTCATTTATTTGTCAATAAATGTGTTTGTTCCATAGTGTTAAATACTGCGGTATATCGCGTGATATACCATTTATTGCGGGTATACGGTACACTGTACAAATATTTTTATATTTTATTATTTTATCGCACAGTATATCTTAGTATTTCGTGGTATACCACATATAACTCATTTTTGTATGCATTTTATCAAAAAATTACAATATACACAGTGGCAGAATCAGGATTTTTGGTTTGGGGGGAGAGCCCGGAGGAGAGAGACGACATCGCAGCGAGACAAAGTTGGAGATTGGGACTCATTTGTACTAATTCAAAGCTCAAGGAGCAACTCGTACAAGTTTGAAAAGTTAGAGGACTAATGATGCATTTAGGTCATGTTAGAATATCTTGCGAGGGCTACAGAATAATTACTCATTTGGTCCTTACTTTCTTTAGCGCCTACCCCATCTTTATTTTCTTCCCTCATTTGGGGGGAGAATGCTTATCCGGTCCCTAATTTCTCTTAAATTAACCAATTAAGTACCCATATTTAAATCTTTCCAAAATTTTCCAAGGGAGGGGGCAGTGGCACCCCTTGCCCCCACTATGTTCCGCCATTGGATATACCGCATGGTACATACCATGATATTTTATTTTTTGCAGTTATTTTTTTATATTTTACATCAAAAATATCAAAAATATATAAAACATTAAAATATAAATGATACACATATCATAAAATAAACATTTGTTTTTATTTTTTTGTTACTTTTCTTAATTAATATAAAAATTTAATGAATGTTAGTAGCTTTAAGGTCCCTGTGGTGTTGAACAATATCCCCCAATTAGATTTCTGGTGCATTCCACCCCAACTGAATATCTTCTATCATATATATTTTATTTATATTTGATAAATTATGATGAGAAAAATTAGAATACATATAAAATGTGTAAAAATAAATTATTAAACAAATTATGTCATCTTAAAGTAATATTCTAACATTTATTTTTTTTTATAAAAACGGTAATGTTATGCGGTGTGGTATATCATGTGGTATGCCTTAAAAATTTGAGGTATGGTATACGTAGTGGTAACAGTATTTAATACCTTGGTTTGTTCATAAGTTAAAATTTTCAACTTGTATTGATTATATTGATATATTCTCTACCAAAACTTGAACTTTACTTGTGTTGCAGCAATAATTACATTATATCATTTTTATATTACCTGATTTTTACTTGGTTTTTCAATATAATTGGTATTCTATATGAACTATAGTATTATTTAGGTAATGAATTTTGGGATTTTAGTGGGATGTTACAATCTATAATCTGGTCCTGGGATTTCAATTTTGCATTGTCAAAAACAATCCTGGCCTCGACAACATTACCACTAATCATCCCTCGCCCATCAATTATAATGATGACATATGTATTTTGAACATGAAAATAAGAAAATCAACGTAGCAACATCATAGAGAAGCGGGGGAGGGAAAAAGGGGTAGATGATTTGATCTCGTGAGTGGGGGAAGAAAATTGGACTTGTAGTGCTTTCCTAATTTTCCTTTCGATGTGAAATTATTCATGTTGGATTTTGTAGATAACAATCTTGGGATGGTGGCTGCATGGTGAAGTGAAGGAGAACATATATAAATTCCCGACTGGTAACGGAAAACAAATTAAATACTTGTAAGAAGTTTATGGTGCTGCGTGTGTTATTTTATAAACGTATGTCAAAGTTGTAGCCTTGTAGGTTGCTAATATTAATTTGTATTTCTCTCCCGCTTTTGGGTAAGATTAGATGAAGCTGATGTCTCTCTGCGTAGGGTCATGGAGAGGATCCAAATTCCAGAAGCAGAACCTACCTATCTTCGAGGTGAAATGTTGGCCTTCAAGGGCGTCTTCATTACAGTAGTGAACTCCAGCTTTTCCTCCATCGAAATCTCAACTCCCTCCACACCTCTCCACTCCATTCTCCACACCAAATTCGCTACAAAATACTCCAAGTGTAGCATACCCAATCCCAGCCCCGGACAGATCCGCCGCCCCACCCCAAACGGCATCATCTTTATCTCTCTGCTCCCTGTTATATCGAAACCTTCAGCATCCACGAATCTCTCCGGCCGGAACTCCATTGGCTCCTCCCACACATTCGGGTCCCACCCCATCTCCGCCACTGCGAAATGCACTGTCGTCCCCTTCGGTAACGTGTAAACCCCCAGCACCGTCTCCTCCGTCGCCGTGTGTGGCAGCAAGAAGTGCCCCGGAGGATGCCGTCGCAGCCCCTCTAGCACCACCGCTTTTAGGTACGGAATCCGATCCAGATCCTCTTCTTTCACTTCTTCCTCCTCCTCCCTCACCACGCTCTTGATTTCGTCCAGCAGTTTGTTTTGGATCTCTGGGTATTTCACCATGTTTGCAAAGATCCACTGCAAAGCCGTTGAGGTTGTGTCGGTACCGCCGTTGAGGAATTCCGAGCATAGACTAACAATTTCGGGCTCCTCCAGCTTCCGTTTCTCTTCCGGGAGGTCAAGATTCAGCAACGTATCAACGTAGGCCAAAACATAGTCATCGTTGTCGTTCGATCTTTCTTCGTTCGCTTTCGATCGAGCTCGGATCAACGGAATCATGACGTTTTTCTGATCCTCGTGACATTTCAAGAACTCCTGCCAGCGACTACGGAAGAGAATTTTTGTGAATCTAGGCCAGATATTGAGTATGCTGAACAAACCGAAACCCAGAAGCAGTCGCCGCTGAACTTGCTCAATCTGCTTAATCTGACCTTGATCGAGTTTGTCGCCGAAGCACATCATCACCATCAAGCAAAACATCGAGTACTGAAAGTGATCTACGACCCGAACAGGTTCCCCTGTTCTGGCCTGCGAATCCAAGCGATTGATGAGAATTTCGAGGACCGACTTGCGGGCGTGCGAGTATAATTTGAGCCGCGAAGGATGGAGGATTTCGGCAGTGAGATTACGGCGGAGAAGCCTCCAGGTGGGGCCGTATGAGGCGGAGCTGATGCTGTGCTGGTCGCAGCTGAGGATCTTGCGAAGACCCCTTGCTTTGGGGCGGCCGGCGAACACGGCACCGTTTCGGACCAAGGCGTGGTGGGAGAGAGAGCGGTCGGCAACCAAGATGATGGGGCGAGAGAAGACGTGAAGGGTGATCACGGGGCCGAGACTGGTATAGAAGGTTCTGAGAATGGATTCAAGTTTATGAAATTTGAAGAGCAAGAGAAGGTTGCCGATGACAGGGAGGGTGGGGGGAGACGGTGGAAGTCGGCGGACGATGGGGTTTTGGAAGGAGGAGAGGAGGGATTTAAGGAGGAGAGAGACGGCCAGACTGATGGCGATGAGGATTAGTAACCAGAGCTCCATAGTTGGATTTGATTTGATGCAGGTGTGTCCAGATTTTGGGATGAAGTCAAGTGAGATAGTTGTTGCTGGTCAAACTCAGTTGGTTGGCTAGCCTGTTTCACCTTTAATCCGTCCAAAGGTTTTTAAGTTAGGTAAATTACAATTCATTCCATGAGGTTTAGGTAAAATTATACTTTACCTCCTACTGTTTTAAAAATATACACTTTACCCTTTTCCTTTTTAATACGGTCCGACAGTAACTTCTAAAATCTTTATTTAGACTATACAGTAGTCATCTTCAACTAATTTTAATCTGTATGATATTTTTTTTATAATTAATTTAAATTTAAAAAATATTATTTTAAAAATTAAAGAAAACACAAAAAGAAAAAATTAATAATTTAAAAGGTCCATTTATTGTAAAAAAAATAACATACAGATTGAAATTATTAGAAGATGGCTACCATAATGACTAAATTAAAATTTTAGATATTGCTGTCGGATTGTATTAAACAGGCAGAGGCAAAGTGTATATATTTAAAATCAAAGGAGGTAAAGTGTAATTTTATCTAAATTTCAGAAGATAAATTATAATTTTCCCTTTTAAGACCTATAGCTGGATTTTCAAAGCTGATAGGAGATGTGGATCTTGAAGAGCTATACAGAAATTGAAGAACAACGTGATTAGGATTGTATCAGCATTAAAGAGTGGTTTCAATTGTGCTGGACTATGGTGTAGTCCAGGACTCCAGGTAACAAGTCCTATCTCTTTTCTTCTCCATATGTAAACATATTCTTTTCAGGTGGCATCAACTTTTAAAATAATTATAAGCTGCTCGTGCCATGCTGGGTGGGTAGTTATAGTTGGCTCTATTTTATTACACTATGTACTATTACAAAAGCTTCTTTCAAAATGGCTGCAGTACATAAAGATGGATAATTTTTACAATCGTAGGAGGTGGCTTCAGCATGCATATAATTTGCCCTTTTATCCTCCATCGTTTCATTGCACTTGTTTCAAATTGTATCTACTACATAAAGATGGATATTAGTATTTATTTTTGTGAAATAAATACTAATATCAATTTGTTTTAATTATGCAACTTGGATTGCATTGAAGTGTAAAGGAAAAAGTAAAAATTTGCCACTCATGTTTCCCCGTGGGAGCAATCTTGTCACTTTCTTTTTTTTTTATAATTCGAATCTATCACTAATGGTACATTTTAGGAGTGAATTTTCATTCTGAATGTTAAATTTACTAATGTGGCAAACATATAAATAACGGAAAAAACTCATTCTTGTCCTAGGATTTACAGGTCCCCCAAAGTTTTTAATCTTCTCATTCTCGGCACTGTCTTCGTCGTGTTTAATTTAAGTAACATTTGCTACTTGTTTATCACTTCCACGGTTCACCAATCTTATCCTAAGATTTACACATCCCCCAAAGCTTTGCCTTGATCCATGCCACCAATTTAAGGTTCACCACTTATTGATAATGCTAATTAGATTAAGAAAAATGTCTAATCCTACATTCTCTCTCTTTGATTTCATAAAAAATCTCGACACCTTAGTTCTCAAACGTTGTTATTACTTATGGCCCAGAAGTATTGATTGTCACCAAACAAGGCATAGGCTGTCGCCCATCAAGATTTGTGTGCATGACATGTTCCCCGTAGGGTCGCATTAAAACTTGGTGAAGAAGGGAGCTCAAATTCTAATAGTATATTTACAAGGTTAGAGTAGCTACGGGGCTAGAGAGAAAATTTCAGGGGCTAGTTTCAAAATTCTTTCACATGTATCACATGGGTAAACGTTGACATGGCGATGATGTGGCACGAGATATCCACAAATTGGATGGAATACTCTTGCATCCTATTAAAACACATAGTGACTATTTTGCTTTCTTTTAAAAATATGCTTCCACACTCTAACATTACTGGCAGTTTTGCACAAAAAAATCGTGGGAAAATTGCTATTTCAAGAAAACCTGAGTGGTTAATTTTTCATTTTCCCAAGTATATTATAAAAATATACCATGTCCCAGACCACTTGCAACATACTATGTTTTGGGTTGTCCAAAATTTTTGGAACATTTTCATATTCATAAATTTTTTTTACTATATTACCAATCAAACTAACATTTTCATATTTAATAAATTATTGCATATTACCATTCAAACAACTATTTTAATATGTATTTTTTTTTTCATAATTTTGTTGATTTATGTGTTAAAAATGAAGGGAAAAAAAATGAAAAGAATACATAAATTTTTTTTACTTGTTAAACCCAAATTAACAAGTTTACATACCTAGTATTGCTGCGAGATTATAAATTATATTAAGTTTTAAAAAATAATAAATATTTAACTATTATAGGAATATTATTATCAAAATATACAATATTCAAACCAACAATTTAAAAAGTATCAAATTGTTATAGCGTTGTATTGAGTATCACCAATGAATTTATTTATTTATGTCAAACTTTTAATTTTTAAATAACAACAATTTAAGTGGATATATCATCATCTTTAGTACTAACTCTAAAATGAATTGTTCTTCTCCAAAAATCATACATGAAAAAGTGTTAATATGAGATTCGAAAAGATAAAATCAAAATCATATTTTATGGGAAAAATTTTGATGTGATCATTGATTTGGATTTTTTAGAAACTGATTATGTCTTCCTATTTCTTAGCACCACTAAACCTTATTGAAACCTTCAAATTGTGACATCTTTTCTATATAATGAATATGTAAAAGAAAGATAGCGAAAACATGACATGCTTCCAAATATAATTAAGGTCAAAGGTTGGAAAATGGAAACACACACACACACATACATACATAATTTTTTTTCACATGGATTAATAGAAGAAAAAAAAAGTTTAGATCGAGCACATATATTTGTAAAAATATAGACTTGCAAAATAAAATAAAAAAATTGAATCATAATAAAACTATGAACGGAATCTTGAAAGAATAATTATGTTTTGCAACATTTGAAAAATTAAATCGTTAATATTCTCACAATTCACAAACTCTCTATCTTTAAAAATTTTGTAGTATTCATTTTTCCAGTTTTATGTTAAGTATATTAAGAATCCATAAAGTATATATGTTTTGGAAAATTTTAAGGCAACCCTTTTCAAATTTTTTTTAGTTTGATAAATAAAAATTTTTGAAAATTTTAATAAAGTACCAAAAAAGTACTTGGTCCATGAACTCTTAAAAATATACATAAGATAATCTCAAAACTTTTATAAATCATACAATATGTCACTAAAGTTTGAAAAATGACATTTTAGTGATTGTGCTGAAAGTTTAAAGAAAGTAACAAAATTTCTCTATTAAAAATTAAATTTTATTCTTATGAAAAAATATAGAAGTTTACTTACTTCATCATTCATGATATGTGAACAACTATTAGAAGGTCAAAGTTTTATTTTTATATATCCTTACTTTCTAAAAAATCTTACTTTTAAGATATCCTTGTGATAGTTGTACTAAATTGTTTTTCCAATATCTCTATTAGCTAAGAATTAGGATAGTGTCAGTATTCCATTGGAAAGAAAAACACAAAAACCTGTCAACCATATAATGGTAATTGTTCTAGTGACGAAAACCAAATAGATAATTAAGGGTCATATAAAAACTCTAAAACAAAAATCATAATTAATAAAAAAATTCAAACAAACTTATGCCCCTTTGAGAAATTAATTATTGATAACAAAATTCCAGATAAAAAATTAATATTTGCTAAACTATAATTCTATTACATGGTAAATTGAAGAAAAAAAAGTTAGGCTTGTGTTTTGGGAAAGTTGACAAAAAAAAAAAGTTAAGAAAGTTTATTTTTAGGTGAATAAATAAGTCTATCAAATTAATTTTATATCTTAATT
The DNA here is from genome assembly GCA_039654915.1 of Aquilaria yunnanensis. Lineage (NCBI taxonomy): Eukaryota > Viridiplantae > Streptophyta > Magnoliopsida > Malvales > Thymelaeaceae > Aquilaria > Aquilaria yunnanensis. The sequence continues at coordinate 97,286,270 of CM077597.1, forward strand.
TTAATTATTATAATTGAGTCCATATATATTTATAGATTGTTCTGTTTTCTTTTTAATTTGATACTATCTATCTTTAATTTGGATGCAAATTCTATCATAATCTTTAATTCTAAATTTGAATGAAAATCAACAATTATGGATTTAACTATTACGTGTCATTGCAGTATTACTTAATGTGGTCGGGGGTGTATTTGATATATGATCATGTATAAAAGATTAGTTATCTTACTAAAGAAGGAAAATCCACCATATATCAGCACCACATTTCATTTATTATGTGAAAAGTCCACCATGCCCTTCATAAATGCTTATGCTTTGTATATATGTGGGTGTGTATTAGATGTTTCAACAAATATGGGTCAAAAGGAGTAATTAGTTTCTAATTCGTGAAAACGTTTTGATTCCATTTCAACTGGAATGTCATAAGTCCACAAATGAACAAATGAGAGGGAAAATAGGCAACAACTTCGTAGAGATAGCCAGAGAAATATATACTTCGTGCACATGATTTTTTTCTTTAAAGTAATTAAGATACGTTCCACAAAAAATCAGCACTTTGTTTATAAGTTACAAAAGAAAATTAAAAAAAAAAAAAAAAGAAGAGAAGATAAACACAATTAGTTAGCTATATATAGCTCGTACAATATCTTAGATATATTAATCCTGGTCAAACTTGTAATATCTATACTAATCCTTCTTAAACTTGTTGTGGACGTAGTTTGATTTGAAGATTGGGTTGCAGGACTCTAGTCAACTCGTGGACATGGAGCTCGAGCAACTGCAAGGCGGCCGCTCTTACCCCAACCCACATTTTGGTGGTGATGAAGAAGTGAACGACAGCCCCATAGAGGAAGTGAGGCTGACGGTTTCCGTTAAGGACGATCCGTCGGAACAGGCCCTGACATTCAGGACATGGCTCCTGGGTCTCGTCTCCTGCTGCACTCTATCCTTCGTCAACCAGTTCTTCAGTTACCGTGAGAACATGCTTTCCCTCGGCTATCTCTCCGTCCAGATCCTCGCTTTTCCCATCGGGAAGCTCCTCGCCGCCAGCCTCCCCACCCGCAACTTCTCCCTTGCCGGGTGGACCTTCACCCTCAATCCCGGACCATTCAACAAGAAGGAGCATGCCCTCATAACCATCTTCGCCAGCGCCGGTGCCGGCGGCGTCTACGCCCTTAATATTGTCACCATCATCAAGGCCTTCTACCACAAGAACCTCAACTTCTTCGGAGCATTGCTGCTTGCCCAGACCACTCAGCTTCTCGGATATGGATGGGCGGGTCTGTTCAGAAGGTATCTGGTGGAGTCGCCTTACATGTGGTGGCCCTTCAACCTGGTCCAGGTGTCGGTCTTCGAGGCCCTCCACGAGTCCGAGAAGCGAAGGAGGGGCGGCACCACCAGGCTCCAGTTCTTCCTCATCGTCTTCGTCGCCAGCTTCGCTTACTACGTAGTCCCGGGCTACCTGTTCCCCTCGATCTCCAACCTCGCCTTTGTGTGCTGGATCTGGAAGGACTCGGTGGTGGCCCATATGGTGGGATCAGCCCGGCACGGCCTCGGCATCGGGTCGTTTGGCCTCGACTGGGCCACCTTCAGCTTCATCGGCAACCCCCTCTCCTTCCCCTTCATCACCATCGCCAATACCATGGTCGGCTTCGTGCTCATACTCTACGTGGTCATCCCCGCTGCCTACTACTCCAACGCCTTCCAGGCCAAGAGGTTCCCCATCTTTTCCTCCAGAACGTTCGACGCCACCGGGCACAGATACAACATCACCGCCATTCTGAACCAGCAAGGCTTCGACTTCAATCGCACCAGCTACGATGGCTACAGCAAGCTTTACATGAGCATCTCTTTCGCCGTCTTGTACGGCTTCAGCTTCGCCTACCTAATGGCCACCTTGTCGCATGTTGCGCTCTTTGACGGCAAGTATGTATATTAATTATATATATACAAGTGTGTGTGTATATATATATATAGTTGTGTTTTGATGTCGATTGATTGGTTTTATATGTATGAATCTAGGTAATCTAATGAATAAATAAATAATATAGGACAATCTGGGAAATGTGGAAGAAGACGGCGAGATCAGGTAAGAATATTCGTGATGTGCACACGAGGATGATGAAGAAGTACAAGCAGGTTCCGCAATGGTGGTTTCAAGCGGTGTTGGTGGTGTCGCTTGCTCTTTCTTTCTATGCATGTGAGGGCTTCGGCAAGCAGCTCCAGCTTCCCTGGTGGGGGCTTCTCCTGGCCTGTGCCATTGCCTTCATCTTCACCTTGCCTGTAGGCATCATCCAGGCCACAACCAACATGGTATACATACACATATTTGTCTGTCGTCTGCAAAGACTATATATATATATATATATATAATAACTGACCTTTTTCATCAATATTGTATAATAAGTATTAATTAATTAGACTCTTTTTTGTTTAAATATTTGTGTGTCTGTGTAGCAAGCAGGTCTGAATGTGATCACGGAATTGATCATCGGCTATATTTATCCGGGGAAGCCTCTGGCAAATGTGAGCTTCAAGACTTATGGGTATATCAGCATGGTGCAGGCTCTTGGCTTCCTCCAAGATTTCAAGCTGGGCCATTATATGAAGATCCCTCCCAGATCCATGTTCGTGGTTCAGCTCGTTGCAACCATCGTGTCCTCCACTGGCTCATTCTTAGCCACATGGTGGCTCCTCTCCGCCATCCCCAACATCTGCGACGACTCCAAGCTTGCGGCGGGGAGCCCGTGGACATGCCCCGGCTACGACGTCTTCTACAGCGCCTCCATCATCTGGGGTGTCATTGGCCCCGGACGGATGTTCACGAGCCGAGGGATCTACCCGGCTCTCAACTGGTTCTTCCTCATCGGTGTGCTGGCCCCCGTGCCCGTCTGGTGGCTGGCCCGCAAGTTCCCTGACAAGGGCTGGATTCGGAACATCCACATGCCGCTCATCCTGGGGAGCACGCAGGCGATGCCTCCAGCAGGGGCAGTCCATTATTGGACATGGGGGGCTTTGGGGACTTTGTTCAACTACTACATCTACAGGAAGTACAAGACTTGGTGGGCACGGTACAATTACTTGCTGTCGGGGGCTCTAGAGGCTGGACTGGCATTTATGGGGATATTACTCTTCTTTGCGCTTCAATCCTGGGGTATTGCTGGCCCTGAGTGGTGGGGTTTGGATGTGGATGATCATTGTCCACTGGCAGTGTGCCCTAACGCTCCGGGGATTGTTGTCGAGGGATGCCCTACCTTCTAGTCTTCCTCTTGCACGTATAGCTAGACCTAATATATATATCTATGTCTACAAAATAAATCCAGCCATTTCAAAACAATCAAGCATTTCAACTTGGCTCCTTTTAATTCCTTAATTTGTAATTTCATTTCGACTTCATTTGATTAATTGGCTACGATAGGATTCTTTAGCTGGCCTTTCGGGTTTTTTATTTAGGAAAAAAAAAGAGTCAAAATAAGCACTTGTAGTCATTTTTTTTTAAAAGAAAACTTAATCAAGCAAATTAATAAGAATCAAATATAAATATCTTTATCATAAACAAATTGCAATGCAACAAGCTTCAAAGTTCCTAGCCTAATACGTAATTACTCAACTTTGAATGGGCAGAATTATTGGTGTTTAACTTGTATTCTATTGGTGTTGGGAGAATTATTGGGTTTTATTCTAGATGAGAGAGTTTGAATGGGACTTCGGGGTTTAATCTATATTTTGGGAGGTTTTAAGGGTGTTCTTGTGACGTCTTGTTCCAATATCTTTCTCGAATTGGAAATTGTACTTCTTATTTATATTTAATAATATTTATTTTCGTTGGTAAAATACACACACACACACTCAATTTCAACACTTGTAATTATAAGTTGGTTAATACTCAAATTTATTTTTTTGTCATTGATCCAGATTTCTGGAACAAGTTCAAAGGAAACAATTAGAAATTACCTAATTACTTGCACTCAAATAATTATAAAGCAAGATTTAACAAGCTGTTCATGCATGGTAGGCGCGCGAAGCTGTATGAACCCATACAAAAAGACGAAAGAGAGGTTCATGCAAAGAGAACGGTAAGATTAATTGATTTTCATGTTCCCCTTAATTATTATATATAATTGTCACACGTTACACAAGGAGGTGAAATTAATATTGATTTGTTGAAAACTTCCACTAATTTTTCATATTATATGAAGATAATGGTTTGACTACTATAACACAAATACAGGATATTAACCGAGAAAAACAACTGTTTTTAGTCGCTAGTTGCGATTAACTAGCGATTGAATGTGAGAGTTGCAAAAACCTTAGTTACTAGATGGTTAGTGACTAAAATTAGCAACTGAATGATTTAGGTGCATAATTTTTAAATTGCAGTAAAATAATTACTGAAATGTCAGTCGCTACTAGCAACGAAAACCTTAGTCGCTAGTACCAATTTAATTTTTTTATAAAAAATTTAATCACTGAAATGTTTACGTATATATGTATGTGTATGTGTGTGTTTGTGTGAAATGTACTAAATGCGGTAATGAATTGTAACAATAAAAAAATTCAATTAAAATAAATTTAGAATCTAAACATAATATTATTAATTAGAAAATGAGGAGGAAGAAGAAGGAGAAATGAAGAAGAAAGAAGAAGAAGAAGAAGGAGAAATGAGGAAGGAGAGGCCGAAGTTGAAGGAAAGAGAAATGAAAGAGGCTGAAGAAGGAGAAAAGAGAAAGGAGAGGCCGAAGTTGATGAAGAAGAATGAGAAATGAGGAAAGAGGATGGAGAAATGAGGAAGGAGTGGTTGAAGTTGAGAGAGAAGAAGAGGAAGGAGAAATGAAGAAGGAAGAAGAATGATAAATGAGGAAGGAGAGGCTGCAGTCGAAGTTTATAATTTGTTTTAACTATTGAAGCATATTAGTGACTGAATAACGATTGATTCAAAAAATAATATAAAATGTGCAATTGACTAATGACTGCAAATTTAAAATTAGCGACTGAAATTTTTATTCCTTAGTAAGTTACAATAATTATATGACCCACAAACTAGCGACTGAGTTAACTAACGACTAAAATTCATTTGCTAGTTTCAGTTACTTCGTCGCTTATCTTTTATAGTGGATGGTGAATTGGAAAGAATACACATTTAGTGCATGCAATATTAATCCATTTTATTCCTTAGCGACTGAAAATTTATTCCTTAGTAAGTTACAATAATTATATGACCCACAAACTAGCGACTGAGTTAACTAACGACTAAAATTCATTTGCTAGTTTCAGTTACTTCGTCGCTTATCTTTTATAGTGGATGGTGAATTGGAAAGAATACACATTTAGTGCATGCAATATTAATCCATTTTAATCTGGCATTCCAGTTCGGTATTATTGTTGGTTTTAACAAATAATTTTTCTGATTACTAATTTTTCTGCATTAATTCGATCGACAATATAATATATGCCTCTATATGACTTAATTCTTAAAAAAAAAAAAACGAAAAATAGATAGAAAAGGGAAAACAAAACGACATACCAAAAAACTACTGCATATTAAAACATGTAAATTTCAGTAGAATTCTTTTTTAATCTTCGACCAATTAGCTGTTTTTTTTTTGTTATAAAAGCATTAAAATAGTTTTACTTTGGTCTATTAATTAATAGATAAAATTAATTAATTCAAAATAACTATATTTGACATCAATTTTTAAAATATTAATTTAAAATATCTTGTAATTATTATCCAGTAAATTTAACCAATTCGTTTTAACTTAAGTCAATTGGCTTATTTTTATTTTTACATTTTTTTGCTTGAAACTAATTTCATTTGAAAGCCGATATTATATAAATACAATAATCTATTTGCAAGTAAATTTTCATGATGTTGTTAAATTTTTATGAAATTTTCTTGTTTAATGCCTAAAACTAGAAAAATTTATAAAAATTTAGTAAGATTACAAAAAATTGTATTTTCAATGGATTATTCCACCTACATAATGTTGGCTTTCAATTAAAATTAGTTTTAGATTAAAAAAATATAAGAATAAAAATAAGTTATTTAGAATTCAATTGATTTAAGTTAAAACGAATTGGGTGTTAAACAATGTAGTAATTATTTGAAAGCCGATATAAAATTTAAATTAGTAGTTTATTCTTTGTTAATGAAATAAATTCAATTTACAAAGATAAAAAATTGATGATTTAGATTATCTATTATTTCCTTTGTCCCAAATTTTTTGCACCATTTATTTTTTAGTAATTAATATATAAATTTTTATTTTTAACATTTTAACATATAAATGAAAAACCTTTATACATGAATGATAAATCAAGACGTACCTATAATTTTTAAACATATTTTTTTAAATTTTTTTCTAACAAATAATAAAATAAATAAATTCAAATCAAACTAATCGAAAAAGTCAAATAGAGTAAACAAAGTGAGACAGAGGAAGTAATTATTAAAAAAATGAGTATGTAATTTAAACTTACTAGGAAACAATTATGAAATAATTTAAATATGATTTAATGTGTTGATATATCATACAGTTATATTCTACGCTAACAAATTTGCATCAAGTAAAAGGGCAAAAAGAAACATTTTCATCATATGTTAAAGACCAAAATAAAATGTTTTTAATATGTTTATGACCAAAAATGAAGAATTGATAGATCAAAGACCCTAAAAAATAATAATTAAAGGTTAAGGATTATCCATGCAACTTAACATTTCAAATGATGTTGGTAGTTTGCATGATTGAGTTAAGAGAATAATGAATTTGAATTAGAATTTTTCTTCACAGATCCGAAAATCAATCCACACGTTAATGAGGCCGAATACATAAGGCGTCTCCATTGGAGTGAATGAGTAGACAATATTAATATGGCGTTCCAATGCATGCTTAATTTAGCCACATATATATATATATATATATATTTTAAATTTTCTTTCTGATGCTTAATTGAACATTTTGGTTAATGCGTGTCTAGATTCAACATACAAACCACAGACATGGAAAGGGGGTGGGGGGAAGGGGGAAGAAAAAAAAAATAGCGAAAACCACCCGGCCATCTGGTGTCTTCCTGTCATTTACCTTATATATACCAAGAGTATATATATTTCCCTTTATCGTAAATTGTATGTTTTACCTTATTTATATACATCCAATTTCATAAATTCATGCCATGCCTTGGGGCGTTTCCTAAAATCTTAGTGCTGATCATTCTTTCACATCCCAGCATTGGGGAAAATTGTTTCTTGAGATCGAGGCGCCATCCTTTCTGTGCACCATAGTACCACTGGGAATAAACCAGAAATTAAGATGACAACAGACCTGCAGGCGGGTAAGTACCAGCAAAAATAAGCCCAGAAACAAGTTTTTTTTTTTTTTTTTTGTTCTCTCTTTTCCCCTTTCTTTTTCTTCATATCATGCAAGAAAAGAAAAAAAAATCAAATGAAAATGAAATGATCATAAATAGATGAAGATGTATAGCAATGGAGCAACCAAGCTTAATTAAATCTTGGGTAAGCAGGCAATTGCTATCGATATGTGTTACCTCCCATTCAATAGTTTAACTCGATCCATGCTGGCTAGATCCATTAGATCTCCGTTATAGGTAGAAGAAAAAAAGGTGCTTGTAACATGTTTACATGTGTATATAATTCAGAGGAAGAAGTGAATGACAATCCAATTGAGGAAGTGAGGCTTACAGTCCCAATCAAAGATGATCCTAGTGAGCCGGCCTTGACATTTAGGACATGGACCCTTGGGATACTCTCCTGCTGCATTCTTGCCTTTGTGAACCAGTTCTTCAGCTACCGTCAAAACCAGCTTAGCCTGGACTATGTATGCATTCAAATCATTAGCTTTCCGATAGGCAAGCTGATGGCTGCAGCTCTTCCAACGCGAAAGTTCACTCTCCCCTTCAACAACAGATGGAGCTTCTCCTTGAACCCAGGGCCGTTCAGTATCAAGGAGCATGCGCTCATAACCATATTTGCTAGTTGTGGTGCAGGTGGTGTCTATGCTTTGGACATTGTTACCATTATCAAGGCTCTGTATCATAGGAAGGTCAGCCTACTTGGCTCTCTGTTGCTTGTGCAAACAACCCAGGTATTATATGTCCTGTTCCATCACTATCATTCATATGCTTCTGCATGACCAAACAAAGTGATCATTCGCCTGCTTGCTAAAATCCAGCTTCTTGGATATGGTTTTGCTGGTCTCTTCAGAAAATATCTCGTTGATTCCCCTTATATGTGGTGGCCGCAAAACCTTGTACAAGTCTCTCTATTTAGGTACTTCCATTTCCAATGCACTCCTCCTGATTGCTTTTATTTTGTGCATAAGCCATTCAAGTAGACTTCTATTCGCGCCTGCAATTAATATGCTATTTCCAGGACACTCCACGAGAAAGAAAAGAGAAGCAAAGGAGGAGTAACAAGGCTTCAATTCTTCCTCATAGTTTTTATTGCCAGTTATGCTTATTATGTGATTCCAGGCTACCTTTTCCCATCACTGTCAAACCTTGCATTCATCTGCTGGATATGGAAGGACTCAGTCCTTGCCCAGCAAATTGGCTCAGCCCGAAATGGCCTTGGGATCGGCTCATTTGGTCTTGACTGGGCAACAATCAGCTTCACAGGAAACCCTCTGGCCTCTCCCTTCTTCACCATTGCCAATACCATGGCTGGATTCATTTTTTTCATCTACATGTTCATTCCCATTGCTTATTCCATCAATGCATATGAAGCCAAGAGATTTCCCTTGGTGTCCTCTAAGACTTTTGATAGCACTGGCAAAAGATACAACATTACCAAGATTCTTAATCAGCAAAGCTTTGAATTTGATCAAGCTGGCTATGATGGCTACAGCAAACTTTATATGAGTGTCACATTTGCCTTCCTGTACGGCTTCAACTTTGCAAGTTTAATGGCCGTTTTATCCCACGTCATGCTTTTTGATGGAAAGTAAGTTGATTCTGATCTGCACTTCATTTGCACATTTGGTCTTTTAATCTGCTATTGATTAACCTGTGGAAAAACAGAAAAATCTGGGACATGTGGAAGAGGACAACATCATCCGTGACTGATAAGTTCAGTGATGTACACACCAGATTGATGAAGAAGAACTACAAGCAAGTCCCTCAGTGGTGGTTCCAAGTTGTTCTACTTGTTTCCTTTGGTCTTTCCCTCTTTGCCTGTGAAGGTTTTGGCAAGCAGCTTCAACTCCCATGGTGGGGCCTTATATTGGCTTGTGCCATTGCATTCGTTTTCACCCTGCCTATCGGTGTGATTCAAGCTACAACAAACCTTGTGAGCAGATAGAAATTCATTCTTCTGCCTACTTTATTGCAATTGCTGGGCCTTGATTTGTTAATCTGTTATATGTGTGCAGCAACCAGGTCTAAACGTAATCACAGAGTTGATCATAGGTTATCTCTACCCGGGGAAGCCTCTGGCAAATGTAACTTTCAAGACTTATGGATATATAAGCATGGTCCAAGCCCTGAGTTTGATTCAAGACTTCAAGCTAGGTCACTACATGAAGATCCCTCCAAGATCTATGTTCATAGTTCAATTGATTGGGACTATTGTTGCTTCAACCTGCTCCTTTGGCACGGCATGGTGGGTAATCTCGGCCATACCGAACATCTGCGATGATACAAAGCTGCCCCCCAGCAGTCCGTGGACATGCCCTGGGTACAATGTTTTCTACAATGCTTCAATCATATGGGGTGTGATCAGCCCTCGAAGAATGTTCACTAAGGCAGGCATTTACCCTGGGCTAAACTGGTTCTTCCTCATTGGCATTCTCGCACCAGTTCCGGTATGGTGGTTGTCGAGAAAGTTCCCAGAGAAGAAATGGATCAAGCTCATCCACATTCCATTGATCTTTGGAGGGACACAGAGAGTTCCACCAGCAGGACCTCTCAACGTATGGGCTTGGGGAGCTGTCGGGACATTCTTCAACTATTATATCTACAACAGGTATAGAGCTTGGTGGGCAAGGTATAACTATGTGTTGTCTGCTGCTCTTGGAGCAGGGGTCGCCATTATGGGGGTGGTCCTTTTCTTTGCGCTTCAATATCAGGACGTTGCTGGTCCAAACTGGTGGGGTTTGGATGTGGATGATCATTGCCCTCTGTCGACTTGCCCAACAGCCCCGGGGGTTGTGGCTCATGGCTGCCCTACCTTTTCCTAGTCTTCACTTTATCAGGGCAGCAAGAGGTCAAGCATGCAAAACGTTTATCTGCTTTGATTTCCATTTGATTTCTAGTGTGATTGTTTGTGCAAGGAAACATCTGTGTTTCTGAATTTTCCAATTGCCTGGACACTAGTTCAGTTTTAATTGACACAAATGTGTAAGCAACAAGAAACTTTTTATCCAACAAATCCTACGAAAAGTAGGATATTAATGTTCCATTTCAACTGTCAAACAACAGATGAATAGGTAACTTGGGCTCATGGCTGCACTGCCTTTTCCAAACTAGTTTTTACTTTATCAGGGCAGCAAGAGGTCCAACATGCAAAAAGTTTTATCTGCTTTCATTTTTGTTTGATTTATAGTGTGATTGTTTGTGCAGGGAAAGATTTTTATTGCTGAATGTTCTGATTGCTGCCTGGGAAACTGGTTCAGTTTTAATTGACACAAATGTGTAAGCAACCAAAAACTTTATTTATGCCGCAAATCCTACAAAAAGCGGGATATTATTGTTCCATTTCAACTGTCAACAACAGATGAATAAGGACACTAGGGTAACTCGGTCTCATGGCTGCACTGCCTTTTCAAACTAGTCTCCACTTTATCAGGGAAGCAAAAGGTCAAACATGCAAAAGGTTTTATCTGCTCTGGTTTTCGTTTGATTTCTAGTGTGATTATTCGTGCAGTGAAAGATCTGTGTTTTTTATTGTTCCAATTGCTTGGGCACTAGTTTAGTTTCAATTTACACAAATGTGCAAGCAACACGAAACTTTATTTTATCCCACAAATCCTACAAAAAGCAGAATATTTCTGTTCCATTTCAACTGTCAAACTACATATGAATAAGGACAATAGAGTAAGTTGGGCTCACAGCTACATTGCCTTTTCAAACTAGTCTTTTCTTTATGAGGGCAGAAAGAGGTCAAACATGCAAAAGGTTTTATCTCCTCTGGTTTTTGTTTGATTTCTATTGTTATTATTTGTGCAGAGAAAGATCTTTCTTTCTGAAATCTGAATGTTCCAATTGCTTGGACACTAGTTCAGTTTTAATTGATACAAATGTGCAAGCAACATGAAACTTTATTTGGTCCCACAAATCAGCTTATTTCTATTCCATTTCAGCTGTCAAAAACAACAGATGAATAAGGACACTAGGTAAGTTGGCAACATAAAAAAAGTAAAAAAGAAACAAGCACCTACCAAATTTGGTTTGATGAAGAAAAATGCAACAAATCTCCTCGCACAATAAAAACCTTCAAGACTAAATTGTCTAATCCCAGTTCATTTTTCATTTTCTGGTTCCTAAAACATGATCCATTCTACTTGAAAAGTTCTGGATTCAGCCAATCCCTGCGATGCAAATGAGGAACAAATAAGTATTTAAAATCTTCCAGGTACTAGCACTACTACTAGCTAAGGGAAAACCGCCCATATACTTCAAGCTTACTTCTTGATGTCATCGAGGTGGTCATCAAAATCCACCACTTCTCTCCATTTCTCGGAAGCAATATAGTCCAGCAGAACAATATTAGCTGTTGGCTCTTTAGTTATCAATCGACTGCCAGCATTTGAACCCACTTGTTTCCAGTTCTTGGATGCATCCCTTATGTAAAGCTGGTCCATTACAAGAGACCATATCAGCTTAGATGAACAAAAATAACAAAATAATTGTTCTATGATAGGATTTTGAAGGATTGGACTACTTCTAAGAGACTTGAGTGGCAAAGTTTGACCCCAGGAACACATGACACAAGATCAAACTCTAACATCCATCTTTTAGCAGATAAATCCACATTCAGATTTACTTTGGAGTATAGGCAAAATACGACTAATGGAACATTCAACACAGGACATGTACATGTGTTGTGACAATGAAAATGAAGATGTATAGATATCAGTTTCTCTCTTATGAATGGTACACACAGAAGTTCTGCTTTGCACATAACAGGTATCTTTTGGTAATATTAACTCCTTGAAGGTATCATAGAAAGTACCAGAGCATCAAATAGCAATATCAAGAATTCATAACAATGAATCACCCAATGATCTGGATCTCTCCACAATGAGCAAATCAAATGAGCAAGATAAATGATTCCCAAAAAAAAAAAAATGAACAAGATAAACATGATTGCCGTTGGAAGAGCCTCTTCAAACTCGGAACACAGAAAGAAATAGATAAATCTATATGATGGTGAATTATCAGACGAAAATTCAGCTCTCAAGAATCAAGATGGGAACTAAAATCACCAACCTGCATAACAGGACTTTGGCCTTTGGCCTTGGATAAAGCTTCCAGCTTTTTGTTATCCAACTACAACCATCAAATACAAGTTCAAGAACAAAAGCAAAATCAAACACTCAGAAAGAGGAACCGCAACAGCATCAAATCAGTCAGTAAATAAATACTATGAGCGAATACCAATAGAAGAGCAGCTTCAGGAAAGTAGCGACAAATATGATCCCCGATATTCCTGGCCACATTACCCAACTCTACATCATCAAAAACCTCATTTGCATGGAAATACCCAACGATTCCCAATCCTTGGGAGCCAAAATGCTCCTCCACCTGCTCAAGAAGCAATGATCCATCAGAGAGAATGAAATCCAAAGCAGAAAATTTGAAGGGACAGAGAGAAAGAGCGGGCGACGACCATGATAAGAGAAATCTCCAGGGGAGGGAGAAGAGCGAGATTGGAGTGGAAGAGAGGAACGGAATCGGTGATCTCGACGGCGCCGTCGGTGACACGGCCGAGGAGGACAGCGTTGACGGAGGCAGTTTTGTGCTTAAGGGCATGAAGAACGAGCTTTATGTAGGCATTCTGGGAGATCTCGTACCTCAGTTCGCCACCCATCGCCACCTTCTATGGATCGCCGGCCGAGAAAAGTTGGACTCCAAAAAGACTGGCTCTGCGTCTAAATCTTCACTTCGGGCTTGTTTTTGGTCTTTCTCTTATTTTTCCCATTTTCCTATATCGTTATTTTCTTAGACAAATTGAAACATTTTCGTCTACCTAAATCCAAAAATTACCCTAAACTCCATTTATCAGGACACTTTGGCCCCTCAACTAAGATTCAGGAAAAGATTTGTTTATGTACAAAGAAGCATGAGACACATCCACACAGTTAAAACTGATGAGAGATGATTCATAAATTTTTTATTGCTCAATACACTCCTCCCGTAGTTAAGGGCTCAAGTCTGCATTGATTCATCTTCTTCTCGGAACAAAAAAAAAAAAAAACGCTTACACTTTGAACTCTAAATCTTAAATCATGATAGATTCACTTTTGAGTTAGATTTGATGTGAAAAATAGACTTTGACGGTTATTTCATGTATATAGTAGGAATGGACAATATGATGGGTTAGTTGATGACTATATATGAAAACTCTAGTAATATAAAATCGTAGTAATTGCAGCAAGAAATCCTTGGAATATGCCACCTTTATGCTCCAACAATCAACTAATTTGCAGAGAGGCACATAGGAAGCCTCATACCGGTGCTAGAAATCTAGAAGATATGAACTATGAAGGAATTTCTTTATAATAGATGCAGAGTCAAAACGGAGAGCGCATGTAAAATCTGACCTTAGAAGACAAGAAAACATGACACAACTAAATTGTAACCCTCTTGGGCATGGGTATAAGTCCACTAGCAATAGAACTTTAAAATATAGTGAGTGTTCCCAATTTACATCCGCTTCGGCTTCATCTCATGATATCATCTCCAAGGCATTTATTAATCAGCAATGTTGACAATTGCAAAGTTGCTTATTTTGGGTGCATTTGTAAAAGATGGTCATGATCATGGTCTATTTGCAAATTCCCATCATTTGTTGCTTTTAGCATTAAGGATAAATTGCACCCATGGCCCCTAATATTTTATTATTGCCAAATTTTGGACTCTAATCTCAAAACCTCACATGATATATCCTCAAATTCAATTTCTTATTCCATTTTAGATATTTGGCAGATGAAAAATGTGAAAATTGATGAAATTGGTCACGTGACGCGCCAGCGTGGGCAATTTGCCACGGTGTCACTGACGTGGAAAAGGAAGAAAAAAAGAATAAAAAGTAAATAGGGGCCTAGGTCCCTGATTTTTTGTTTCTTTGCTGCCACTGGACTAACACTCCGCCTGCCCAATGCAATTTTAGCCACCAGCCCCTGCATCACTAATGGCCTTAGCCCACCGTCCCAGTTTCACTGCGCCATTGCCCCATGTCAAATTCGTCCGTCTTGAGCCACCATCATTCCTTATCTCCCTCCCCAACCTAAACCCGCTTAAAATCCAAGGAAACGATGATGACGGATGTGACGACAATGAAGAAACGAAAAATACAATGATGGATGTGCTGGTGTGGCTGGGATTTGAATCGCTGATTTGATTCAAATCAAAGGTTGGGAAAAGAAGGTCAATCAGTTGAAAAGAGGTCAGTGTAATCAGTGGGGGAATCAAATGGCGAGCGAAATCAAGAATGGTGGAGGCAAACTAAGAACAAAATTGGACAAAATTGTAGGCCACGATTGGCCAAAATTGAGAGTTGCAATCAGACGAAATCTCGCCAGATTGACGAAGGGAGATTGAAGAATGAGGGAAGGAGCGGCGAATGAGGCCGAGGCCGGAGGCAATAAGGGAGTGCTGGAGGCTATCGGGGAGGGAAGAGGAATGAGAGATATGAGTTAACCCTATATATGTCCTAAATTTTTTCATTTTTTATAATACAGGCCCTAAATTTTTTATGTGGCTACTTATAGGCAACTATAGTTGGTGATTCATTGTGCAATGTGGCAAATTGCTTAGTTGGCGTGCCACGTAGCCAATTTCATCAATTTTAAACATTTTTTGTCTGCCAAATGTCTAAAATGGAATAAAAAATTGAGGTTGAGGTAGGGATGGCAAGTGGGTGGGTGAAATTCATCATCTCCAGATATCCGCTCATAACGAGTGGGTGAATGGGTAAAAATATCCGCAACGGGGTGGACATGGGTAGCAAATTACACCTGTTTGGCAAGTATGGTCGGGTGGTGAGTAGGACGTATCTATCACAGGTAAATCTGCCCCTCCCACCCGTGAAACCCGTGAGTGTAAATTTCATACTTATTAATTATAATGAGATGCAATATCTATAGTTAACTAATATTTTATACTAATTCTCATCAAATATTTTCTTATATGTATGTTATGATTTTTGTATTTTATGATTTTGTTGTATTATATGTGGAGAATGACTTTGTATGTATTTTTCATATTTTATTTTTATGAAATTTAAAAAACATAGTTTAAAACCGTGGGTTATCTCTGGGTATAGATTATCTGCTAGTCATAGACATGGGTGAGATTTTTCATCTGCTTGCAGATATCCACAAAGTCACGAGTACTAAAAAAAAAGCTGGCACGGACAGTGGGTAAGGGATACTTGCACTCGATCTATCGCGTTGTCATCTCTAGGTTGAGGAAGTCCTATGCGAGGTTTTAAGGTTAATATCCAAAATAGGACAATAATAATAAGTTAGGAGCCACAGATGTGGTTTACCCTAGCATTAATAATGAGAACTTCGTGACAAATATTTTGGCCATGATCCCCTTCATTTACTAGTCAAAATGATCTTTTTTCTAATTTTGGTTCTTACGTCTACAAATGTATTTTTTTTAATCAGATATTTAAAAATATTTTGCTTTAATATTGTAAATGAAAAATAAATAGATCAACGAAAAAGAAAAACAGAGAAGCAAAATATCCTTCAGAGTACAAAATGGCTTTAGGTCATAGTTTTAAATAGTCCCTCTGTCCCAGAAGTTTTGATACATTTAATTTTTTGTTATATTTTAACTTAATTTTATTTATATTATTGTTTTTTATAAAAAAATTAAAAAAATATATTTAAAAACTGCATATCTTGAATTATCATTCATATAAAATTTTTTTTATTTATATATTAGAATGTTAAAAATAAAAAATTATAGATTAATTATAAAAAACTAATAGAGCAAAACTTTTGGGAGAGGAGAGTACAATATTTTACTAGCCAGTACTCGCGGCAAAATAAGAGTAAATATGGGTTGCGTAACCCAAAATCTAACTCAGGATATAACTAAATCTAATGTGTGTGTGTATATATATATATATATATATATATATATATATAAATATGTAAAGTGCTCATATATTTAACATTGAACATGTACATTATTAAATTGCTCATCTAGTTATATTTGAATATGTACATTAAAAATTATAATATTATTTGATCATTCATATACTTAGAACATGTATAATGTTGAATATTTTTTAAACTAGTTGTAGATATAATTTTATTAGATTATGAAGTTGTTAATTGATAGATCTATATAATATGGGTTGAAAAACCCAAAAATCAGAACCTGAAAAACTAGCACAGTTCTAGTTCCGTTAATTTCTTGGTTCTCTGGAGTATGAATTTTTTTTTAACCATTACTATCCCATATTAGTTTGGTTAAACTAGAAAAATCGAATTAACCCAGCCAATGTTTAATAACAAAAATGGCGCAAGTTTACCGAGAAAATGGCTGCTGTGTGTATTGAGATGTACCGGCCGGTTTTGGGTGTCTTGGACATCTTGCACTGTGCTCTCACTCTATGTAAACACAATCCTGCACTAAAAAAGCCTTCAAATATTTGTAAAAAAACAAAACAAAACAAAAGGTTTTTTGTTCCATATTTCCATTTGTTAATGCCCTGTTTTTATATACAAATCAATTCTCTCTGTCCTTCTCTTTCTCTCTCTCTCTCGCCCTTTCTCTGTTTCTCTCTCTAGCATGAGTAGCAGCGGCGGTGGTGAGGTTACTAGGGTTTCGATCCCTGGCAATGCAAAGAAAACGATCCAAGACATAAGAGAGATCACAGGGAAGCAGCACAGCGATGAAGAAATCTACGCAGTGCTCAGAGAGTGTTCTATGGATCCCAATGAGACCGCCCAAAAGCTCCTCTATTTAGGTATTTAAATTTATTCGTGCTTTCATCTGTCGGCTTTGTATGCGGCTCTTAAGGTTTTGGCCGTTCCCTGTGCTTAGGGTTTTGCCTCCGTTTGCCTTGGGATCCACATTTTGTTTGCAAGTTTTGTACTTTTCGGCTGAAATTGGGAGGGAGGTGGGATCTTTAAAGTGGGCTCTTTGTATTTTGTGCAAAATAGGATAAATATATGATCTTCAGAATATATATGTTCAGTAGCATCTTTTGGCCAAGTCTGTGTTCTGCCGTCTGAGGAGATGTGTTGTCTTTCTTATGAGAACTCAAAACGGAAAATAAAACCAGAGGTCTTCGGCTGTGCATTCTCATATGTACTCTAACTAAACCTTATTTTATCTTTGGCTGGCTAGACTATGTTTTCACGATTAGTACCATTTGAGTGCGAGTACAATAGCACCTTAGCTAGTGCACTTTTTGTTTTTGTGGTTGAAATTTGTGTTCTTCGCATGGTTACTCAAGAAGAATGAGAGGATGGCCATTTGCTAAGAACATAGTTTTAACATCTCATTGTGTGAATACCGCTGATTGTTTATTTTGAAAGCATGAGGAAGCCCATGTTTGTTCCAAGTATTCTGATTAGTCGTTGCTTCCTGAATTGTTATGTCATTGGTCGTCTTCTGTCAGTGATTTTTGTTCTTTAATAAGAATGAGCTGACTGCAAGTTCGTTATTATGTGTCCTTGAAGTTATATAATGTTAGTGAATATACGAGCTGTAAATGAAGTGCTGATGTATGGTGTCTTGCAAGTTTTCTCCTTCTGGAAATTGACAATTGTCTCTTGTTGTGATTCACAGATACCTTTCATGAGGTGAAAAGGAAACGTGATCGTAGAAAAGAGGCAAGACTTCTTTCCATTTTCAATGGCTGCAAATATGACCGCTCTTCCTCTAATGTTGAATGATCTGCATTCCATGGAAGATTCTTGAATTTTAATATTATCCAATTCATATTTGTTACAAGGGGAGTTTATACTTCTACTTATTCCCCCTAGTTGACCTTGTGGACTAATCTTGAGTGGTTTACAATGCAGACTGCTGTCCCTCAGGGACGAGGTGCCAGAAATGGTCGTGGGAACTATTCTTCCAATTACTCGTCATCAGGTATGCCCACAGATTTCTTAATTGGTGTTCTTTTTTTATAGTAATTGCTTAGCTGTAGTTTTCCTTCTTTTTTTCTGATTGTACAAGCACTGTTTTGGATTCTTCCTGGGTTCTTAAACAAGGCAGTTATTTCCATCAATTTGATGACTGCTCACCTTCTAGTGGACTTCAGTTGATTTATCTTTATTATAGAGTATGTTATGAAGATTGTAATACTCTTTTAAGTGGCTGCTTCTCTAAGAATTTTTTGTGATTGCTTGCCGTGTCAGATGCTGGAGGGGGACGATTTGCATCTGCTTATAGGGAGAGTGGAGTTAATCATGTCACAGATAGGGGTTCCATGCCGCCACAGGTTTCACACAAATCCAAAACTAATGCTACAACTCAAGTGACAAAGTAAATTTACAACTATAACTTGTTGCAATGTGAATTTAATTTCTTTTCATCTATTGCAGATAATCTGCATCTAGTAAATATCCATTTGGCCTAATTTTATCTTGATCTTTTTTCTGCAGATCTCCAACTGTTGCACCCAATGGTTTATCCAATGGGAGCCATAAACACGGTCTATCACCCCAGTCATCAGTGGACCTTGCTACTTTTGAGAATTATGTAGGAAAGTCCAACACTTCATCGGCGATAGTGGCTAGTGCAGAATATCCTACCTCCATTCCTACTCATGTAATGGTTCAGGAGAAGTCAACATCTGGTCCTAACCAGCCCTCACATTTGGTCACTCCAATATCTGCATCTGGTGTGTGTTCATCAACTTCTGATCCTGTTTTGGCACCGTCTATTTCCCCCCGTGCTGGATTTGTTGTTAAAATCAAACAGGAAGTATCTCTTCAGCAGGAATCTGTTGAACCAAACTGTATTCAGGGAAACAAAGTTGCCTCCCCTGATATTGCTTTGGCTGAGAATAAGAAAGAAACACCTAATATATCTGATTCTATGCAAGGGAAGAAAGCCCCTGTAACATCCTCGCCTGCTGAACAGAAGCAGCTTTCTGAACCTTTAGAATCCTCTGTATTACAAGGTATGGCGATTATGTTTTCATTATCAAGGATTTTGGTTTTCCATTTTTTTCCCTTAAGTTGCTTTGCATTGCTGTTAATCAAAAGCCTTGGCATTTGTCTTGAATCCTTATTGATTTTTTTTATTTGCATGTCAGGCCTGGATTTTGAACCCACTCTGTTCTTTGAACCACTGCAAAAATTCCATCTTGTTTATCTTCTCAATTGAAATAGGATTTTAATTTGATTGTGAGCTACTGCTTCAAGTCTGTTTCTTTTCCATGTTTTGTTTACTATCTTCTCCAATATCTGAGTATTTTTTGTTTCATAGATTTGTTCCTTTTCATTTTAATGTTTACTTATGTTTCTGAACCAGTTATGTCATCGGAGTTAGTGGCTCCTACCACTGAAGCCAATCCTGCAGTTCCCAAGTCAAATGATCGTGACGGCCAAATTGTGACTTTCCCTCTGCACTTTCAAATTTCTGAAGCATTGAAAAATGGATTGACTTTTGGAAGCTTTGATGCTAGTTTTGGATTAGGAATAAAGCTTGGTAGTGGTAATAGTGGGGATTCCAGCATTCCTGTGGCATCCTCTCAGGGAATTGATGATATGATTGAAGGAACTTCTCCAAGGTTGGTGGTAGGGATGAGCATGGGTCGGTTGGGCTGGGTTTTTTGTGGAACCGAAATAACCTGAAATAACTATGGTTCTAGAAAAATCCAACTCAACCTGAGAATCAAGGACGGAAAGGAACCAGAACCTTTGGCGTGGTTTTCTCAGTTCTGGATATTGTTTCTTTTTGGTTTGCATCATAGACTTCTAACGGTTTCAGAATCCAATAAAATTTGATCTAAAACCACAGTTGAAGAGCAGAAAATAACTAGATCCATCAACATTCACAAAATATTTAGCACAATTCACTACCACATCCAAGTTTAGATATGCATTACAATTCAGAAGAGTAGCACATTAAGTCACAAAATTCATTAAGGAGACATTCATAATATGTTTTAAGTTGCAAGAAAAGCCTCATAATGTAGTTTCAAATAAATGAGCATATGGGTAAATATGTAATATCATAAATCCTTTAATATGTTTAAACATATACTTTTGTTTTTGGTTCTAGTAGGGATTGGTTCCTTGGAACCGGAACCAAGCCGAGAACTGATGGGTTTTTCAGCAATGGAACCATCCACTTATTATCAATTTTTACCCACTACAAACCAACCCAATAGGGATGGTTCGGGTTGAGTTTTTGTTCTACCCAACCCATGCTCACTCCTAGCTGGTGGACATCTTATTTGTAATTATGTACTCTTTTTATTTCTAACGTTTTTTAAGAAATTTATCAGTCACTTGATTCTTGACGCAGCAAGCAGTTGGAAATTATGAATGGTGATACTCCTGATGAACCAGAATCTCCACCCGTGACTCAGAAAATACTAGAACGTGATTTGAACATGCCTCCTGCTGGTGATTTGAAAGCTGATCAGCCAAATAAAGAAATGCAATTGCAGGCAGAAGGTAATCAGAGCCTTGGTGGTGCCCAGAATGCTCCCACCTATAATTTTGGCTTCATTCCGCCCTTGTCAACGAGCCACCTCGTACCATTTGATGGAACTGAAGCTCAGCAACATGATGTTTTGCGCCCTTCAAATCTTGATGTAAGCACTTGGATCTGAAAAGCACGTGTTAGCTTTGATTTGTGAGGATTCAACATTTTTATTGCTCTGAAGCCAGGCATTTTCTCATCTGGTTTTTGGGTGTTATTTGAAGCACCCATATTTGATGTGGAGGCGAGAATCAGTTTTGTCTTCATGATCGATTACATTTTCTAATTCAGCCATAAACTCATGCTTATGTGGCACATTTGCTTCATTGATTTTGTAGACTGCAAGTTCTCCAGCTCCTTCTAGCACTCCAACGCCACCCATTCAGAGCACTGTTGCTGCAACTCCACAAGCTGTTCCTCTCTTCAGGCAGCCATATCCACCCAGTTACTTCCCTTATGCACACTATCTTCATCCATTTTTCTTGCCTCCGATGCAACAATTCTTAAGCCCCAATGGACTTCCTCAGCAGGCATCAGCTGGGAACATGTATTTACCACCCAATGTTGGTCATGGTGTTAAATATCCTTTACCACAATTCAAAACTGGGGCTAATTCTGGAAACCAAGCTCAGATAACAATCCCATCAGGCTACGGTTCATTTGGCTCTACTCCTGTTGGTTTCAGTCCTATACCCACTGTGACCTCTGCAAGCTCTGCTAGCAAGGAGGATCTTGCAACATCTCAGTTCAAGGAAAATCATATATATACTACTGGCCCACTGGTTGGTACTAAATTGCTTTAATCTTATTCACCAGCCGTATTTCCATTAAGGCACACATCACCTTGATATTATGTTTATTTTATTTCGAGGCAGTAAAGTCATCATGTTGCGGAGAGATGTTTTATTATCTATGATTTAGGGTACATCCTTTTTCGGCTTTCAGTTTGTAAGAGTCAGGTGATCAGCAAATAACATTAACAATGTTGGCTTGCTTTATTGATTCTACAGAGTGAAGGTTCTGCTCTCTGGATGGCTCCACCAGGGCAAGATATATCAAATTTGCAAGTTAATTCTTTGTACAACTTCCCCCTGCATGGACAACATGTTGCTTTCTCCCCTGCACAGCCCGGTCACAGTACATTTACCGGCCTTTATCAACAACCGCAAAATATGGGTGCTCCTCAAAATGTTAATCCCCTTCTACAACAGACTCAGACTCTGAGTGCGGTGGTTGAAGCTGTTGGGCCTCCAAATGGTGCATACCAGCAGCCGCAGCTCGCACAAATGAATTGGAGTGCTAATTACTAACTCTGATAGCTTGTCTCTGGGAAGAATGAAATGGTAGCCTGCTGTGAGTGTAAATACAGAAGGCATCCTGAAGAAGTCTTAAGATGGCATCTGGGTTGGAGGATGCTGATGGCTGATCTGGTGGGCTGGCTTCGTCAGCCTATTTTTGTTATCCTCCTTCATTACCCAGATCTTTTTCATTAGCGCCTTGGTAAAGACGACTTGGTTTTGGCTGAGTTGCTACTATATTACTTGTTATGCTGCTAAAGATATAACAGGTGACTGGAGAGGTGAATAGAATAGGTGGGATATGCCAAAATTTTCCTTATTTCTTTAATGTCTCACCTGTATATTAAATTTTGATAGAGAGAACTGAGGATGATACAGAGATGTAGGGGTCGTATGAGGACTTTTTGGTCTTCTCATTGTGCCAATGCGAAACCACTAGTGCTTGATTTCTTACAAAAGTTGATCTATTTCCTGCATTATTATGTATCTTGTGTTGTGATTAGCGAGGAAGAATTCTCTTTGTTTTTCCTTTCTCTTTTCGGGATTAACAGGTACTGAGCCGGGTCGAGCCTTGCCTGGGGGCATTTTTTATTTGGTTCGTATTTTCCCACCTCGTTGTGACGTGATTGGTACTGATCAATGGGAACTCCAACGAAGGCCATGTCCGTGGCGGTGCAAAATACAAAACCAGTTTGTTCTAAGCGGGTGGATGAGGCATCTACCAAACAGTACGATCAAAGCTTGTAGGTCGAGGCCTTACCCGCTAATATTATCTTTTGGCTATCGAATTGGTATTATTGGCACTGTTTGGCATTAGCGTTAGAGTTTTAAAAAAAACTATCTAATGGTAACTTTTAACTTTTAGTTTCAGCGTTTTTATCTTACCATTAAATAAATTATTCAAAACTCTAACACTAATAATAAAAGTTGTTCCCAAACAATGCCATTATATACACACAACAATGAGGCAGGCTCTGTTAATTTGTCAAACAATTCTATTACTAAAAACATTTGTGAGGCACTTGAAGATTTGATCAATGACAACTGAGTATATTAGTACCGTTTAGCACAACTTTTATCATTAACGTTATAGTTTTTTGTAATTTATAAATAATAGAGGTTGAATCGTTGAATCTAAAAGTTAAAACTTGCAATAAGATATCTTTTTTAAAACTCTAACATTAATGACAAACAGGTTTAAACTTCTCCAAGTTAAAAAGAATTTGTCACTTATTTGGGTTGTTCCTTTCTCTTCTATCTAACTTGTATTAAATTCATCCCAAACACTTCAATCCAGTGACTAAGGTATGAGGGATACCTAGAGGAAGTCATGAATAAACTTCGTCTCCTTCACTTTTTTTTTAAATGTTGCATATGTTGGTTTGATGGCTTTTTAGGTAAAAAAAAAAAAACATCTCCATCCCTTCGAATATCTATATACTCTCTCAACCCTACACACTTATACAAATGCTTATGAGTAACAAAAAAGAAAAACTTAAATTGTATCCAAATTATAAAAAAATGTTAAATTGCACTACTTGCGCCTACACTATACCTTAAACTACAAATCTATCACTAAAGTAATAAACGTAGCAAATCTATATTTAAAATAACCTTCTCGTATTACAAAGTTGTTCATTCAATTTGCAAACATATTAGGCATTAAATTGATAAAGATAAAATTTTATGTTTGACATTTTTCAGATATCCCTTCTAAACTATATTAAATGAAAATAATTCTAATTGAAAATTTGTTTTACACAAAAATTTGTTATTACTAAATTAAATACTGATAAACTAATATTCAGTATAATAGTAAGCAATTTTTAATCATCTAGTAAGTTTTAATCACGTTGATAGAGATTTCATTTAACTTAGGTTGATCTAAGCCTTTGTTAAAAAATTTTATATTTTCATTTTTACTTATCATAGAGTTGTACCCTATTTGATCCGTTTCAATTTGCCAGTTGGAAGCATAGTAGATGTATGCAAACGAAAGACGCTTCTGTAACAAATGATTACTATAAGAACAAATTTTTTATATTTATTACTTTAAGAATATTTTTACAACAGGGGTTGCAAGTTAGCCATAAAAAACGAAATAATTTGTTGCGACCAAATTAAAACTTTTATTTTTTATGCAGTATTTTATTTTTTATTTTATTTATTTTTCGATGCTGTTGCTAAAAAAATACGAGTAGTTGAATAAAAGTTAAAACTGGCGGTTGCCGTTTCAGGTTCAGGCTCTCAGCGCGGCCACTCTCTCCTCCCTCCTCCGCAACTCAATTTCATAGATTTTATTCTCTTCGGAATCCAATTTCTCTCGCCAAGAAAGATTGGATTTTTTTTTATTTTTTTTACCTTCCTTGCCTCACTCGTGAACCGATGGAATTAGTCCCTATTTCCGGTGACCCGGAAGTCAAATCCACCCCGTCTGCGACTCCCCCATGGCGGGACATGTTCCAGTCCGCCTCCTCCCTCCCGCCATTGACATCCGGAGGAACGACTCCGGAACCAAAGAGCGGTTCAAATTCCGCCGACCCAAATCACAAAACCTCCCTCTCCGGCGACCCCCAGGTGAGGCTTGCTCTATACATCGCCATGGCGCACGCTGGCCTTGCATTTTCCTTATTGGTTTTATTTGGAGTCGGCAAGCTATTGCAAGAGTACCTTAGGCCAATTCAATGGGCGGTCTTGTGTTCTATTCCTCTGAGAGGCATTCAGGAGACCCTGGTTAAGTTTTGGAGAGAGCCCCTGAGATTGGGCCTCACAGAGACCATACTTGCCGTTCCAGTTGCTATCTTCAATGTTTTTATAGGTTCTCTGGTTGATATTAGGGATTTTTGCTTCAAGACATTTCTGAACAGACCAAAATCTAATCGGTCCAGGCTTAGGAGAAGTGGGTTTTCCAAGATTGTTAGGTGGCTCACATCTTTTGGCGTGTTTGTGACTGGATACGAGATGATAGGTGCCTTTGGGTCATTGACCATTATCGTGTTGGGGTTTCTGATCAGTACTAAAAATGTGGATTCTACGCTTCATGCTGTTTCATCATTTAGGAGTAATAGCTTTAGGCGTACTGAAGTAAGTGCGTTTCTCACGCGTGGTATACTCAAACGGTTGAATACCATTGTTGCGGTTGGGTTAATGGTTGGCATGATTCTAGGATCTTTCTTTGGAGTTGTCTTCTTTTCCTATAAGATTGGAGTGGAAGGAAGAGCTGCTGTGATTTCCCTGAAAATCCGGGTGGAAGAAAGCAACTATGCAGAGAGTCTCGGTATTAGGAAGTGGATGGCGGAGAATAATGTTCCTGGAATGGTGGATAGGTACACAAATCGTTTATTTGAAACGGGATGTGAGGAGATAGATAGATGGGCACTGCAGTACAACATGACAGAGTTTGTGACAGGAATTAAACATTTTGTAGTTGCTGCTCCTTCAAATTCATCAGAGCAATCAGCAGCTTTGATGAACCCCTCTCCTTATACAAGGATGATTGTGAATTTAAGGAAGAGGGTCCGTGATCGTGAATGGGGAGAAATTTATTCGGAAATCGACACAATTTTCAGGGAACTCATAATTACCAGGGAGGATTTGGTTGAGAAGGCTAGAGAATTTGCCGCGCAAGGGATAGATATTTCACAAAGAGTTTTTACTGGCGGTGCTTCTGTTTTAGGTAGAGGCGTGCGTGTCATGATCTCTGTAGGAAGCTCCATAGTCTCTGGAGCAGCTGAGGTTTTCAACTTCGTCTCGCAACTGACCATCTTTTTTTGGCTCTTATATTATCTCATAACATCAGAATCTGGTGGCGCAACAGAACAAGTTATGGGCATGCTTCCCATCTCACAATCAGCAAGGGTTAGATGTGTTGAAGTTCTTGATAATGCTGTTTCCAGTGTGCTCTTGGCTACAGCGGAGGTTGCTTTTTCCCAGGGATGTCTTACCTGGCTTTTATTTAGACTATTTAAAATCCACTTCTTGTACATGTCCACAACTCTTGCTGTCATGGGCCCAATTTTTCCTATTTTCCCTTCTTGGTTCTCGACGATACCTGCAGCTGCACAACTGCTGCTGGAAGGGCATTACGTCCTAGCAATCAGCTTGGCAATCATTCATCTAATGCTGATGGAATATGGTGCATCTGAAATTCACGACATATCCGGTTACAATGGATATCTAACAGGCCTTAGCATCATAGGTGGCATGACATTGTTTTCGTCTGCGGTGGAGGTAATGTCAAGACCTTATGTGAAATGCATTCTGTGAACTTCTGAACGTCCAGTTTTTTCCCCACTCTTAAATGAATCAGATATATAATTTCACGATGGTCGCAAAAGATCAACCAAACCAACTCAAGCATATGAAATTCAACTATGATCAGTTTCATTATTCCGTAACATGCTTTGCAGCACAAAGGTCTTTCAGCTGTCTTTCTGTTGTTGGCACCTAGCTCTGACAGTTTGTTGTTCCATTTCTCAGGGAGCTATTATGGGCCCATTGATCACCACTGTTGTAATTGGCTTGAAGGACTTGTATGCAGAATTTGTTCTGAATCAACCTAAGAAGAAACTACTATAGAATTGTTGGCATCTAAATAAGTTGCCTCCCAGCCTTAACATCATTCGTTTGCAGCTTGGATCGGAAGAGCTGATGTACATAGCACAGCAGCTCCAAAACTTAGATTATTTCAGAACGTGGTTACTTCCGGCACCGAACAGATGGGCACTCTGACACTGCACCGGCGCAGGTGAAATTTTTTTAACTCAGTCCAACTATGATTCTTGTTCACACATGTAGTCATCCATACCAGCTTTATCCTATCTTCTTTGAAGAAGGTGGGTAGAACTTGTAATTTCCATATTTAGATTTTAGCTATAGAGATTCGGCAGAAGAATGTTTCAAGCCGAAGGAAGGGGCTGAATGACCCAAAAGGTAGAATCCTATGGTGCAAGTATGCACATAGCAAAGTAAAATCCCGTGGCTGCACCCACTATAATAGAGATATTGTTGGAGGCAGTATAAATTTTTCCAAAATGACTTTTAGCTTGAAATTTGGCAACATAAAATATGCGCACCGACCAAGTGAACATATTTGTGGTAAAGGTATTGGCCAAGTTGCGGGCAGACAATGATCATCCTGTTATGAAGTTGTCAATATTTTTCTGATGGAAACGTTAATGAAGCGAAGGGAGCATTTGGAAGTGTTAGGGTGGGGTTCCTTGCCCATGAGATTGGGTTGTTTGTTTGTCTTGTCGTCATCTGCTTAATTGCACCCACAGGCAGATGGTAGTAAGCATGGAGCAAGGGATGATTTTGGAACGTCCGGACTCTACATAGATTCGCTCCGCTCGCTGTTAATTAACATTACAAGAAACAGTTGGCCCATGAATAAAGGAGGCTACTTTACTGGAAAAAAAAAAAACAAGGAATGAATAAAGAAGTAACAGGTTTAGATTTGATAGATAGAAGAGCCAAATGTCTAGTGGCAGTGGAGAGGGACGAACGATAAGGATATATTTCGATAGATAAAAGTAGTATATCTATCTGATCTGATGACTTGTCTCGAGGGAAGGGAAGCAAACCAATTGCAGAGGAGACGCAAGTGACCAGCCCATGACCAACCGCCACAATACAGTACACCTAACAAAATTTCCAACCCACAGGACAGGAGGACAGGACGTTCGACGTAATCTTAATACTCATATATTAAAATTATTGGAAGGCGAACTCGAGTCGAGTGGGTTATAATTGAAGTCGAAGAAGCGGAGCGGTTGCTCGGCTCAGCTCAACTCAACTCACCTCAACTCAACTCCTTGAGCCAAGTTACGTTAGGCCAACCGCAACAGTTAGCTGGCTTCCCTCCCTTTCACCCTCCCTCCCCTCTCCCTTTGAATCCAAGCAAATCTTGATCCCGGGTCACCATCTCAAACCCAACTTCACCTTCCTATCTTCTCCTTCCGGACACCTCTCTTCAAAACCCTCTCCGACTTTGGTGCCTGCCTGCCACCTTCTCTGTTGAATTTCATCTTCTCCGTTGGGTTTGGTTTGGAGTACGTTTCTGGATTTGGAGAATACGGCTGGCTTAGTAAGTTGCAATTTTTCTATCTTTCCTTGTCTTGTCTGGGGTTTCAGGAGTTTCATTTGGTTGATTGTTTCTTGCTGTGGCTATATATATGCACCCAACTACTCGCCACAAGTACTCATATATATGCCATCTATTCACACGGAATAGCCCTCCGGATATATATTTGATATTCTGCCTCACAAGATTCTCATGATTCTTTTTTTGACCATAGCATAATAATCTCTTTCGAACACCAAACTTCTGTTGCTGCTAGCTTAACTTTCGGGTCAGTATCTTTCCCTACAACATCTTGTTGTAAATTTAAAACTTTGACATCCTATCTATCTGGAGTTAATTTTCGCTCCCTTCCTGTTCATGATCAGAGCCATGTCAAAGGGGTGTTGTAGCTGCTAAAGCACAACTCATTTTCAACTTGGGGTTTTAAACCTGATCTCGATCCTGTGAACTCGTCTGCAATGAACACTCGGCATTCATTTCAACCAGATTCATTCTGCGGTTCAAGTGCTGCTCTTGCATATTCATCACCAAGCCATCCCGGCAGTGATGAGAGGATTGGCTTGGGAGGCAGGACCAGGTCTCCCCGAGCTCCGCCTTCCTCCCTGCTTGTAAGGATGGCAGTGAGGATTTCGAGAGCAAGGTGGTTCGCCTTCTTGAGGAGGGTCTTCCATTACCAGAATGGATCGAGGTCTGATCTTGGATCCGACCCTTTCAATTCTAGCACTTGGATCATGTTGGAGTTTATGTCTCTTGTTGTCCAAATAAGCATCACAGCTTTCACCTTGGTCATATCAAAGAGGGAGAGGCCTGTTTGGCCTATGCGGGTGTGGGTTGTTGGATATGATATTGGTTGTGTCCTGAGTTTGCTGCTGCTTTATGGTCGCTATCACCATCTTTATACAACACAAGGAGATGGATTTGGCTTTTCTGATGTGGAGCAGAACCGAGGCAGTGATGAATCCAGGTACGCTTTACACTTTTGGCATCTCTTTTTCATGACGGGATTATATCTGGCTTTTCTGATGTGGAGCAGAACAGAGTTATAGTTACGTAGAACCTGTTAGAAAATAATACTAGTGCAAGTTTTCAGTACTTATGCCATATAGGATGTGCAGGTGTTCCCATTTGATGAATAAATGTCGGACTTCACTGGAGCTGTTCTTTGCAATTTGGTTTGTAATGGGAAATGTCTGGGTGTTTGATTCTCGGTTTGGATCTTTCCAGCGAGCTCCAAATCTTCACGTGCTCTGCATCTCCCTGCTAGCCTGGAATGCACTCTGCTATTCATTCCCTTTCTTACTGTTTCTACTCCTCTGCTGTTGCGTTCCATTGATTAGCAGCCTACTTGGTTACAACATGAATGTGGGATCTTCAGAGCGAGGAGCATCTGATGATCAGATCTCCAGGCTACCCAGCTGGAGATATAAAGAAGCTAACGCTAAGATTGAGCTTGGAGATGATGTGGGCTGCAACTGTAGCCATTCTAGTGATGATCCAGTGAGTTAGTGATTTCAGTTTAGCTTGAATTGAATCTTATAAAGATCAAAAGAATATATATATGAGATGAAGCTTGCAGCTTAAAAGGCTACTTGTGTTGAAATTGACAGGGGTGCTGTATCTGCCTAGCCAAGTACAGAGACAAAGAGGAGGTGAGACAGCTGCCATGTTCGCATATATTTCATCTCAAATGCGTGGATCAGTGGCTCAGAATTATTTCTTGCTGTCCCCTCTGCAAGCAAGAACTGGAGAAATAGATATGCAGGCGGGCAATTTTTCTTGCAACCCTTTTCTTGTTTTGATTTTGGAGTAGTTTCTATGTTCATACAAGGTTATTTGAGTGAGTTTGCTGCCTCTATATTGGTGCTCACCAGTAATCAGTAGCCCAAATAAATACACGAACACACACATATATACAAATTTACTGTTCTTAATATAGATACTAGAGGAAATTGATTTTTTTTCTTTTCTGTAGAAAATTTTCACGGGCTGGCTGTCCAGTGGTAGAGGGAGGCGTTCCTTGCCCTGGCAGTAGCTATTACAAGGCTGCTTGTTTTCGGTTCTGTACATAACCTAATAAATTACATGAATGAAATGCCTTTGATTCCTGATTGTTACCTTTTGCTTTCCTCAATTGCTGCTAGGTTAACTCACACTTCCAAGCCTTACCATAGATTGAGTAATGCAATTACCCATCATCTTTCATTAGACTCGAAGTGGAGGGATGCTTTGCTCATTTAGAAAGAATTTTGTCGTATCAACCTTTACATTGATATGTGCCCACCTGTAGAAGCTGTTCCTGAAATATTTAATGAAACCGCAGAAGCTAACTCATGCAAAACTTGTGAATTGTTTCTTGTCACTCCCAATGTCAAGATCTCTGTAGTTCAGATACGCTTCTCGTGGGGATTTTGAGACGTAGGGTTTCATGGAGTTGTAAAGCTTCCTACTCCAAACTTGTGCATTGTTTCTTGTCAAGACCCACGGAGGGAAGCCCACGGGGCAACCAAGATCTATGGATGTGCCTGTGTGGCACTTGTGTACAAAAATAAAATAAAATAAAACCAACATTATTTTATAGATACTATTCTATTTATCTAACTATATATCAATTTTAAATATTCTATTTTTTCTTTTTTTAAAACCATATGTATCCGAGAAATTATGAACTACATAAAAGCATTACCTTTCAACTTATATTAATTTTAAAGAAAACGTCCACATTTGGTTTTATAAGATTAACATCTTCCCCACTGCAGCATATTAACGGGAGACCCACATTTGATTTTAAAAAATATTATGCCACCTTCGCTTAAAAAAAATTTCTCAGTAAAAAAATAATATAGTAATATATTGCATTTAAAATTGAGCAGTTTGTACAGTATGATCTCAGACCTGGCCTTGATGTTTATGTACCTCTTGCTTGGATGCTCCAAAAACTTCCCCACAGAAATTTAGAGAGACGAAAAAGGAGTTGAGCGAGCGTTAATTAAGATGGATAGCTTGAGGCACAAGAATTCTGAGACGTGAATACGGGAGTCGGCAGTTTAATGGGAGCCTTGAGTTGTAAGAAAGACTCCATCCACTTGATATCGATCGACAAGATATATATCGTTTTGGTTTCGGCAGCACAACAACTGCCTTTGCTCACCGACCACCAACACCAGCTCCTTCCGCTGCCGCCACCACTGCCAGCTGCGTGCCTTTGCAATGACCAGGCTCCAATCTCTCTCCACCTTCCCTCCCCCCACAAGTGACTCAGACTCTCCTCGCTCAACAGCCTTCAGTTCCCCGCCCCCCGCGCGCCCCCCCCCCCCCCCCCCCCAAAACCTACCTGGGTCATTATTATTGATTTTATCTTGATTTTATCAATTTGATCAAATTGTTATCTCCTACTTAATACGTATATTATATATCCAACACTTATAACAAGTTCATACTATAATGCACATATACATATATTTTGATTTATTACTTACATGTTCATATGATGTTTTTGCGCCACAATATTCATGTAGATATGCTTTCTGTTTTTTTTTTTTGTTTGAAAAAGAAAACTAATCTCAACAATTTATACTAATCAAAATTTGAATGAAGAATAACAATAATCAGCCAATCTGGTAAAGGATCTGTAGAATAAACTTGTCTTGCAAGCAAACAAGAAGCTCGAGTGACATGTTGTGCTACCATATTACAACCTTTATTCCTATGAACAAAAGAGGTTGGAAGAAAAAAATTACAAAGAGAATAATATGCTCCAAAATAAGGAAAATTGAATTCCCTCTGACTGGACAAAGAGCACAAATTAAAACTTGAGAATCCAATTACCCGGTGACAGCATAACACCAACCTCGATTAATTGCTTCAACCAAAGCATAACAAATTGCAAGTGCCTCAACTTGAAGAACACCTATAGAAAGACAATACCTGAGACGTAAGCATTAACACCTTGCTCTCATAATCACGAGCCACAACACTAATCTTAGTTGAAGTGTGTGGTTGAAAAATAGCAACATCCACATTCAAGGTTATCGAAACCATGGGCTAGAACCTGGAACTTTCCATCTCAAGTGGCCTAGTCAGCCAATATCACTTGGTGCCCGTAATGAAACTACAAAGCAACCAAATACATTTATTTCACTTTCTACTTGAGGTTTTGTTCTAATTATAGTTTTACCTTGAGATTTGGAGATTTGCTCTCATCACTGTAGATTTTGCAGCAACCATAGAGAAAAAGACCTAAATTGTCTAGCACTTTAAAAATAAATTATTAGACAAAGAATTGAGTTAAAAGCGTGTTCAAAAAAATATGTGAGGTTGAGGCGAAACAACCTCTTTTACCTCTTGTCAGTAGTCAACATAAGATTGGAAGAATCTTATTTATGCTATTATCATCCCCTAAAGCAGGGGGGTTTGGTATTGTATGGTTGGATCAAATCTTCTTACCCTCACTATTTGATCATACCCACTACTTGTAATCTTCCTAAGTTGCTACAATTAATCTTTGGAGTCAAATAAATGATTGTGAGATTATGTAGGTGAAAATGCAGCTTTGACAAATCTTTAAGAATGACTTATAAATATCCAAATGCTAGTATGCTACTATACCAGTGAGTAATACTTAGTCATTTATATTATAAACATGTGTCTAATTAGACATACTAACTCATTTTTAAATTTTTCATATATAATTCATTTCCATCTCAAAATTTTGACAAAATTACCCTTAACCAAAACTATCTCTCTTTCCCTTTAAAAAGCCTACCTTATTCCTATTATTGCCACCAGACCATTATTACCTCCAAATCATACGCTCTTTAATATATCATTGTCTCTGGATCTTCTATTGTTACTCGCCTCTAGATCGCACCATGTCCTCACACCTCTGATTATCGACATTGTTGCTACCTTCCAAGTCGCAACATTGCCATCGCTTCGAGATTTCACTGTCGCTCTCCCCTTCACATCATATCATTGATGTGCCTCTTCAGATCTTGGAGTTGTAAAGTGTGCCTCCAGATCTCATCAAGTATCACTCGTCTTCAGATCTTGCTATTATTGCTTGCTCTGAATTACAATGTTGTCATTCCAGATTCATTAGTTGCTGCCTCAAGATCGTGTTGGTCTATACCTCCTATTCATCTTGATCATCACTGTCTCTCAAGGCTGCTGCTATGTCACTCGTCTCTTGTCTCTGTGACTGAATTGTAAGCGAAAACTATCTGTATAAGAGGTAAAAGGAAAATACAAATGATAAGTGTCTTAAACAATTAACAAAAGTTTCTCAACAATTTGCAAGTATCTATAAGTGTATGAAATAATTTGTAGATAGTTTGTTCTATTTAAACAATTTGTTCTCTTCCAAGATGATACAAAAAAGTGTATAAGTATTTGAATAAATATGTTAAAGTGTCTACAACAATATGAAATTGTATAAATTTGAAGTAATATGCAACAAGTTATTATCTTCAGAAATGAAAGTGTTTGAAGCAATAAATAAATGTGTCTAAATTAATATGTAAAAGTGTCTGACACAATATGCGGAAAATGTATTATCTTCATATTTAAAAGTTTTTGAAAGAATAAAGTGTCTTAACAAATATATAAAAATATCTGAATGAATATGTGTTTCAGGTCATTGGCTATTTCCACATCTCTCAATTCCTTTAGACACATTTCTGTAATCCTTTCAAATACATCTGGACAATCCTTTAGACTCATTTTTGTAGCCTTTTAGACACATCTTTGAACGAGTTCTATTGAATTTTGGCTTGTTTTCAGGCATGACAGGTTGACGAACTAACTATCTCTTTCTTGATTTTTAAGAATTTGGCGGTGGGATCAACTACTCATTGGTTGAAATCACATGCGATGGTAACCTAACCAATGATCTTGATAAGGATCTGAAAGTGGAGGCGGTGTCATGAGATGAACAACCAGAAATTGATTGTGATTCAACGACAAAGCATGAAGGCATGGTTACTTCTCCAGATCTGACCTCGACAATGGATTTAGATTTGCCGATTTCTTATATGTGATAGTCTCAACCTTGCCGAACATGCCATTTGGAGCCAATTGTGGTTAAAGCACATGAAAGATCATAGTAGCATCGAGCAGGTTAAGGATTGTGTTGTTGATTTTTAAACTCTAACTGCAAGTGCACGAGATGTGTGTAGATATGTGAATAAGATATCGTTCGCATGAGGAATTAGTTATATTGTTCACCAATTACCCACTACTTTGAGACTTATTTTAGCTAAACAAGTAACAATTGATGATTTACTCAATAGAAGAATAACTAATTGCTACTTTACTTAAATTACTACTAAACAAGAACAACAAACACAATGCAAATTAGGGGTTTTCTAGTGAATTAACAAAACACACTTCCTATGATTTTCACTATTTGACTTGGTTATCTAGTGAATTAAGGCTAAAAGTTTGATTTTCCTACTTGTTTGTTGGTGAAGCTAACTAATTGGGCCTTTACTTTCCCAAGTGAAAGGGTCACTTTCCTAAGCTTACATTAGAATGGACTCTCATCCGAATTGCTAGTTCAAAAGGGGCATTACAAGTTCAATTTACCTTCACCTAATGTCCTAGACTAATCTCCCAACAAGCCCATGACCACTACACTCCTCTCCTAATTCAAATTCCTTTTAATCTTTTTCAAGGGTTTAAAAGAAATCTAAGGTGTAATTGACTAGGGCCCTTAATTAATCAACACAACAATAAACTCAAGAAGATGAGTAAACAAGCAAGGGAAAAAAATCAAAGACAAATAGTCATTAATCCAACCAACATAATCAATTCAAGTAGCTACAATCATAGAAAGTATAGAGAAAACTACTCCATAATTAAACTAAACATAAACATGAAAATATACAAAACAACATCCATGTCTAGCTACAAGGAAAAGAAAAAAAGGAACCAAAGTGGACTAAATGAGCTTTGACTCCTTAAGTCTTCAAGAAATCTTCAAGAGCTCCAAGCCTCTTCCAAGCAACTCTCCACAAATGCCTCCATAAGATGATGAAAGTTGAGAGGAAAGATGAAGAAGAAACCCTAGCTCTAACTTGGAGGAATGAGATAGAATGCCAAAGTTCCCGATTTTTCTAAAGGATAAGCTCATCCATCTTCACCTACCACCAAAAGGATAAAATCCCTCCAACAATGGCAAGCCAAAGTTCAAAATAGGAGGTAGGGGGACCACAAAACCCGGACACAAGGGGCGTTGAGGCGCCCAAGAAGGTCATTGGCACTTAAGCGCTTAGAGTATGACGAGCACCGGCACCGTAGCACTCCCGAGCAGTAGCGCCTAGGACTCAACTTGGCACTAGCGCCGTAGCGCCCAGGACATGATCACAGCTTCTAGAACCTTTAAACTATGGCATTGAAGCACCACTTGGGGCTACAGCTCCAATGAACTGTTGTTCCAAACTTTTCATTTTTCAACTTGCTCGCTTCTGATTTAATCCGGCTCATCGATTCCCTTCTCCATCATACAAAATGAAAGTTCAAAGCAAGAAATGACAGAAAATATGATATGGTGATGTAGAAAAATAAGCTTGAAAATGCTAAAAAAGTAAATAATTTTGACTACACAAATTGACATCCATCATATTGCATATTGCGATCTGGAGACATGAAAACCAGCAGTTTGAAAAGATGAAACATGACCTAAAGTAGGGATGCGATGAAAATTAATTACGATGGTAATGGGAAAATTTGGAAAATTATCTACCTTACCTAATTAGACATAAGCAAAAATATCAAATTTACCACTAAAATTTGAGGTTGGGATTAAATATGCAATTATAGTTTTTTTTTTTGGTTCAATCTCCTACTAATGTTTTAAAATGGGCCAGATATGCCACTAAAGTTTTAAATTAAGAGTGAATATGCCATTGACCGTTAAAAATCTAACGGAAAACGTTAAAAAGCCAACAAAAAACATTAAAAATAACAAGTTTTGAAATTTTAGGGTGATAATACAAGTTTTAAAAAACTTCAAAGACTTTTTTTAATTAAACTTTCTCTCTCTTTCTCTCAAGAATGCCAGGGAGGAGATTAGACAATAGAGATAGAGGGAGGACAGCAATGGGGTTGGGGTGCTGGTAACAGAGACAGCAATAGGGCTAAAGCGTTGATAGTAGAGATCAGACACTTTTTTTGTAAAAATCTCAAAAGTCCTAATATTTTTTAAAAAATGCATAATAATCCCAAGTTTTCAAAACCTGCACTTTTTACTATTTTCTGTTTTTTTTTTCTAAATGACAGTGGCATATTCAGACCATTTTAAAATATTAGTGGGGGATTGGGCTAAAAAAAACTATAGTGGCATATTCGCTCCCAACCCAAAACATTAGTCACAAATTTGATATTTTTGCCTTAGACATATGTTGATAGCAGCCGACAGCAATATATGTATATGGAAGATTCTAAAATTAGGGGGGGTGTACCAATACCCCCTTTTCATGGCTCATCCCCAAACTTTTGTTCTCTAAACAGTTAAGGACCCAAGTTTAGAAATATCACAATAGTATACAAAATATGAAAATCACACTGTAACCTGAACAACAATTTACAGGTTATGCGGTATGTAATTTAGGCTAAACGGTATAATAATTAGGTTAGATGGTAACGGATTTAGGTTAAATGGTATTAGATTTAGGTTCATGTGATATAAAATTTTCATGGTATGATAATTAGGTTAATATGGTATGAGATTGAAGTTAAATGATATTAGATTCAGGTTATGGTATAGGATTGAGATTAAATAGTATGAGTTTCAGATTAAATGGTATGTGATTGAGATTAAGCGGTATGAGATTCAGGTTCATCTAGTCCTAGTTTTAGGTTCATATAGTATGATATTAAGGTTGTTATGGTATGATAATGAGGTTGTTGTGATCTAGGATTCAGGTGAAGTGGTATACGATTCAGGTTAAATGGTATGAGATTAAGGTTAAATTGTATGAGATTCAGGTTATGGTATGAGATTAAGGTTAAATTGTAGTATGAGAATGAGGTTGTTGTGGTATCAAATTCAGGTTAAGTGGTATGCGATTCAGGTTAAGTGGTATGAGATTCAGGTTAAATGGTATGAGATTCAGTTTATGGTATAGGATTGAGGTTAACAGGTATGAGATTCAGGTTCATATGGTATGAGATTTAGGTTCATTTGGTTTGATATTGAGGTTGATATGGTATTAGATTCAGGTTCATCTGGTACGAGATTTAGGTTCATCTGGTTGTTATGGTATAGAATTCAGTTTAAGTGGTATGCCATTGAGCTTAACTGGTATGAGATTGAGGTTAACTAGTATGAGATTCAGGTTATGGTATCGGATTGAGGTTGATCTGGTATGAGATTGAGCTTATTGTGGTATTGTAATTAGGTTGTTGTGGTATAGGATTTAGGTTAGGTGGTATGTGATTCAGGTTAAGTGGTATGCACTTGAGGTTAAATGGTATGAGATTCAGGTTAGGGTATAGGATCGAGGTTAACTGGTATGATATTGAGGTGTAATGGTATGAGATTGAGGTTAACAGGTATGAGATTCAAGTTCATCTGCTATTAGATTTAGGTTCATTTGGTTTGATATTGAGGTTGATATGGTATTAGATTCAGCTTCATCTAGTACGAGATTGAGGTTCATCTGGTTGTTATGGTATAGAATTCAGGTTACGTGGTATGCCATTGAGCGTAACTGGTATGAGATTGAGGTTAACTGGTATGAGATTCAGGTTATTGTGGTATGGTGATGAGGTTGTTGTGATATCGAATTCATGTTAACTGGTATGATATTGAGGTCTACTGGTATGAGATACACGTTAAGTGGTATGGCATTCATTTACATCTGGTATGATATTTAGGTTCATATGGTATGAGAATGAGGTTATGATGGTATAGGATTCAGGTTAAGTGGTATGGCATTGAGGTTAACTGGTATGAGATTGAGGTTATGGTATAGAATTAAGGTTCATATGGTATGCGATTGAGGTTATGATGGTAATATCATTAGGTTGTTGTGGTATAGGATTCATGTTAGGTGGTATGAGATTCAAGTTAAGTGGTATGAAATTGAGGTTAAATGGTATGCGATTCAGGTTAGGGTATAGGATAGAGCTTAAATGTTATGGTATTCAGGTGTAATGGTATGAGATTGAGGTTAACTGGTATGAGATTCAGGTTCATCCGGTATGAGATTGAGGTTAACTAGTTTGGGATTCAGGTTCATCTGGTATGAGATTTAGGTTCATATGGTATGAGATTAAGGATATTGTGATATCATAATGAGGTTGTTATGGTATATGATTCAGGTTAAGTGGTATGCCATTGAGGTGAACTGCTATGAGATTGAGGTGATGGTATAGGATTGAGGATCATATGGTATGTCATTTAGGTTATTGTGGCCTGAGAATGAGGTTGGTTTGGTATCGAATTCAGGTTATGTGGTATGCACTTCAGGTTACATGGTATGAGATTCAGATTATGGTTTATGATTGAGGTTAATTGGTATGAGATTTAGGTTCATGTGGTATGATATTTAGGTTCATATGGTATGCGATTAAGGATATTGTGATATCATAATCAGGTTGTTATGGTATAGGATTAAGGTTAAGTGGTATGCCATTGAGGTTAACTGGTATGCGATTGAGGTTAACTGGTATGAGATTGAGGTTATGGTTTAGGAATGAGGTTCATCTGGTATGAGATTCAGGTTATTGTGGTAGGATCATGAGGTTGTTGTGGTATCAAATTCAGGTTAAGTGGTATGACATTGAGGTTAAGTGGTATGAGATTCAGGTTAACGGGTAGGAGATTTAGGTTATGGTATAGGATAGAGGATCATATAGTATGAGATTCAGGTCATTGTGGGATGATAATGAGGTTGTTGTGGTATCAAATTCAGTTTAAGTGGTATGCAATTCAGGTTAAGTGGTATGAGATTGAGGTTAAATGGTATGAGATTCAGGTTATGGTTAATGATTGAGGTTAAATGGTATGAGATTCAGGTTGATCTGGTATGAAATTTAGGTTAAATGGTATGAGATTAAGGATATTGTGATATGATAATCAGGTTGTTATGGTATGAAATTTAGGTTAGGTGGTATGCCATTGAGGTTAACTGGTATGAGATTCAGGTTATAGTATAGGATTAAGGTTCATGTGGTATGACATTAAGGTTCTTGTGGTATGATAATGAGATTGTTGTGGTATCAAATTCAGGTTAAGTGGTATGCCATTGAGGTTAACTGGTATGAGATTCAGGTTACAGTATAGGATTGAGGTTCATCTGGTATGAGATTGAGATTATTGTGGGATGATAATGAGGTTGTTGTGGTATCGAATTCAGTTTAAGTGGTATAGGATTAAGGTTCATATGGTATGATATTTAAGTTGTTGTGGTATTATAATTAGGTTGTTATGGTACAGGATTCAGGTTAAGTGGTATGATAATTTAGGTTTAGGATTAAAATTTCAGGTTTAGGGTTAATGATTAGGAATTAGAGTTAGGGATTAGGGTTTATTATTCATTCTACTTTTGGATCTATATTACTATTTAATTCTAGTTCTTTGACATCCATAATAATCTTCATAATTATGCGTTGCAAATAACCTAGCCTAAAATCACGTAAGATAGAAATTGACATGACTTGTATTTAACTAGAACAAATAAACCCGAACGTAAAATTTTGAGTTTTTGGATTATGTTACGGGTCAATTTTTATTTACTATGAAATAAATATTTAAAAAGTATATATAATTATATAAAATTAATATAACTCCATAATTATCTAGATTATTTGTTTCAATTCTAAATAGTACATAAATTACGAAAGATGAACAAAAGGTATGTTTTTTTAATATTTAAAAAATAAAATTTCATAAAAAAATTAACTAAAACATAGATATATTACAATCAATGGATTATTTGCTTTAAAATTTTATTCAAATTTATTTCTCAATAATTGGCAATCAATATCTACACAATTAGGGATTAATTTTCATTATATTTGTTATGTTTTGTTACTATTTTATGGTTGAATTTAAAAAATAGATAATTGGATTTAATTATCTATTTTTTTGGCATCCATAAGAGCCTCTCTAATTGTCTTACCAAAATAATTTGGCCTAAAATTACCTAAGCTCGAAATTGACCTGACGTACTTTAAACTCAAACAAAAAACCCGAATGTAGAATCTATATTAATAATAATACTATTAATATAATAATAAGTTGAAATTTGTATTCAGTAAAAAGTATAGTTAATTAATAGAATAATATTTAATGGTATTGAATTTATTAACTGTAATCATCACATATATAATTAAATATATTGAAAGCAATAAATCATTTTTTTATTACAATATTAGACAAATATTACAATCAATGGATTCAGGTTTAGGTTTATAGATTAAGATAAGGTTTTTAGGGTTAGGGTTACGTATAGGATCTATGGTTTGGGTTTAGGTTTATAGTTTAGAGTCACACTTTGAAGTTTTACGTTTATGTGTGAGTTTTGTTAGGGTTTAAATTTAATTTATTATTTTGTTTTTTACATTACATTAAGGGCTTAGGGTTTAGAGTTATGGAGTATAGTTTGAATAATGTTATCTATTTGTTTTAATTTTTTTTATTTTCATATGGCTATTATATTTAAACTGCTGGTGTAATATCTAGACTATGTTAGGAATATCCATATTTAGTAACTCTATGTTAGAAACATCTATATTTGGCAAGTTTATATTAGGAACATACATATTTAGCAAGTCTATATTAGGAACATCCACATTTGGTAAATCTATGTTTTGGTTTTTTCCAAATTTACTAATTAAGTTTAATAATATAGTCATTTTGGCTTTTGCACTAATAATATGATTAAACATGAAAGCTAAAAATTTGAAACTAATATCTATTTAACCCGGAATCCACATGAGTCCAAAATCCCAAATCTGAAATTTACTTAACTTGAAATTAATTTTCGTAGTATAATTGGAAATCTTATTATAACATATGAGAGTAATTAGATTTTAAAAAAATAAATTTGCCTTGGTACTTTACGAAGTCCTATAAGAACAATTGACTTTCATATTTATTAAGTATTTAAGCGCCTTACTTTCATGTTTATTGAATTAATTTGTGGCTAAAACAACAAATAAACTTTCATATATTCTTTTGGGAAGTTAAGGTTTAGGGTTATTAACGATTTAGTTTTTAAGGTTTAATGTTAAGGGTATGGTTAGAAATTTGTTAAGAAATTATTAAAAAAGAATCAAACTTGAACGAAATAAATATGCCTTCGTTCTGGTACTCCTGTTTAGGGTTTAGGTTTATAGATTAAGGTCAAGTTTTTAGGGTTAGGGTTAAGTCTTCAATTTATGTATAGGGTTTAGGTTTATAGTTTAGAGGCACACTTTTACGTTTTAAGATTATGTTAGAGTCATATATGTTATGGTTAAATTTTTATTTAGTTTTTTTTTTCCCATTACATTAAGGGTTTATTGTTTAGGGTTATGTATTAGAGCTTGAAATATGTTTCCTATATATATGATAATTTTTTTGTATTGGCCCCATTATATTTGAACTGCTGGTGTAATGTATACATTATGTTAGGAACATTCATCTTTATGACTATATGAGTTTAGTAAGTAAATTCATTATGCCCTAATGTAAATGAGTAAGCCAATTCATTCTAACTTCAGTTAACTTCATATAAAATTACCAATGTTTATTTTTATATCATTTTCACCAAGAACCAATTTCATAAGTAAGCCAATATTATGCAGGTGTGATAATCAATTCAAAATACAATGTAGGTGATGTTATTAAATATCTATGAATATATATTTTTAAATGCATAAACAAAGAAAAATGGCCAAACTATACATTTGGCCCCTGAACTTACCTAACGCGCGCGAGTTAGTCTACAACTCAGTACTCAGTAAATATAAGCCCCTGAAGTTTGAAAAACTATGCGAGTTAGTCCATTAGCTTAGCCATATTGATGGGAAAATTACAAAATTCCTCTTGATCTCTTTTATTATGGCACATGAAGTACTCTTAGTTTACAATCATTCAAATAACTATCTCCTTTACCTAGGGATGAAAGTTTGGGTTGTGAGATCAAGTTTGGGTTAAAACTCAATTTTTATAGTATGTCCCTAACCCTATCCCGACCCTATTCTAGTCAAACTCAACCTGACCCTAAATCCTACTGTTTTATTTTGTGATGTTCTAATTGATTTCCATCAATATTTATTTTTTTGGCAAATGTGCCTAAAATCATTAAAATAAATTATTGCAATAATAATGTTATAGAAACAAACTAAAAGAGGGCTTGTAGTCTACTGTAGGTCAAGCAAATATGTATGGATCAATCAAATATACATATTTGTTATAGTACTAATATTATAAATAAAAGAAGTAATACATAAAATTATGAGTGATTTCTAAAAATTAATTAATGATTAATTCAAAGCATTGAAAATTTGATTTGGTAAATATAAAACATGTGACATGAAATCAAAGACCCGACATAAAAAATAATTACATAAAGAATAATTAATTCTTTCTTTTTAAATATCTTAAATTTAGTAAATAAGAAATGGAGCGAGATCAAACTTTCCCTTAGCGTATTAGAAATGTCAGGTCTTTGATTTTATGTTACATATTTTATATTTACCAAATCAATTTTTCAATGCTTTGAATTAATATTAATTAATTTTTAGAAATCAATCATAATTTTTATTTACTACTTCTTTTATTTATAATATTAGTACTATAACAAATATATATATATTTGATTGATCCATACATATTTGCTTGACTTACAGCGGAGTACGAGCCCTTTTCTAGGTAGTTTATACTATTATTGCAATAATTTATTTTCTTGAGCTTAGGCACATTTGCCAACAAATAAATATCGACAATAACCAATCAGAATATCACAAAATAAAACAGTAGTATTTAGGGTCAGTTGGGGTTATGACTAGAATAGGGTCAGGATAGGGTTAGGGACATGTTATAAAAATCAGGTTTCAACCCAAATATGATCTTACAACCCGAATTTTCATCCCTAGGTAAAAGAGATAGTTTATTTGAATGATTTAAAACTAAGAGTACTTTATGTGCCATAATAAAAGAGATCAAGAGGACTTTTGTAATTTTCCCATCAATATGGCTGAGCTAATGGACTAACTCGCACAGTTTTTCAAAGTTCAGGGGCTTATATTTACTGAGTACTGAGTTGTGGACCAACTTGCTCGAGTTGGGTAAGTTCAGGGGCCAAATGTATAGTTTGGCCAAGAAAATTCATAACATATTATTAGTATTATGTAAGTTTTACAATCAATGGATTATTTGACCTAAATACAATTATCTTTCAAACAAAATTGGTTCGAGGTTGAATACGATTTATACGTAAAATGTACGTGCTTTTTTGGTTAAATGTGTTTAGACGAATTGTAACCAATCAATTTTCCTAAGTTGAGTAGGTGTATTATACGATCTACAAGACTAATCGGATATTAACAAAATAAATCTATCTCGGGACTTGTCTAATTTCACCAATAACAATGGACTTAAAAAGATTAAGTAACTAAAATAATTGGATAACTAATATAACATTTTATGCAATTCATGACTTACATTAAATAGAGATTTAAGTTGTAGGTTTATGTTTGCGTTTTGTTAGGGTTAAAATTTTATTTATTAATTTTGGTTCACATAACATTAAGGGCTTAGGGTTTAGAGTTATGGATTATAGTTTGAATTATGTTATCTATTTATGTTAATTTTTTTTTGTTTTCACATAGCTATTATATTTAAATTGCTGGTGCAATATCTACAGTATGTTGCGAACATCCACATTTAGTAACTCTATGTTAGTAACTCTATGTTAGAAACATCTATATTTGCCAAGTTTATATTACGAACATCCATATTTAACAAGTCTATATTAAGAACATCCACATTTCGGAAATCACTGTTTTGGTTCTTGAAAGATTTTTAAAGTTGTTTTTAAAAGTAGAGGGAGATAAGCGTAAATTTTTTAAAAAATTTTTACAAAATCAAGACATTTGCGTACTTATTAGGAGTAGGCACTAATAAATGTTTCTCACATCAGTTTGGACTGGTTAGATGGTATAACAAATGAAACGGATGTTATATTCATGTTAGGTGATCAGATTACGGTTCACATCGTATGGTATTCATGTTAATAGGGTTTTGGTTAAGGTTAAGGATTACGGTTTAAGATTAGGGTTTATTAAAAAGGTTTATTTAGAGTTATGGATTAACAATATATTGTCAGGG
Source organism: Aquilaria yunnanensis (assembly GCA_039654915.1). Taxonomy (NCBI): domain Eukaryota; kingdom Viridiplantae; phylum Streptophyta; class Magnoliopsida; order Malvales; family Thymelaeaceae; genus Aquilaria; species Aquilaria yunnanensis. The sequence goes on from CM077597.1 coordinate 97,330,839, forward strand.
ATTGGAGTTTAATTTTTATTCCATTTTGATAAACTGTTTAACTGAAAAAAAATATTAGTTATCATGTAATTCTATGTATTTTGGCATCCATAATAGTTTCTGTAATTACGTAACATAAATTTGATGGCAACAAATTATGTCAGAATTTGAGCTGACTTTTAGTAAACGTGATGAAAGAAACAAACAATCGTATCTGCTTAATCTGAAATGAACCTGAACCTCAAAATCGAAACTTCGTTGGTTAAATTACGATTGTTATTAGAATGTCGCCGTTTAATCATAATATCACATATGCTTTACAAGAAGCAATTACTTTGAAATTTATTCAATGTAAGCATCACATATATATTTAATGTTCTTGAAACCAAGAAACCATTTATTTTGACCCTTACACATTATAATTATTAACTTATGATATGAATAATGTAAATGATTGTATGAAGTAAATCAATTACTCCATCTATGTACATTATTACCACCATTCGCAAATTGTAGATAAATTAGCAAAGATCAAAAAATGATGTGTTCTTTTTGTCTTGTACATTTGCCAAACATAATAAAACATGAAAAGTACATTTACGGGCAAAATTTAACAGCATGTATTTTAAATGTTTAACAACATGGAATGTAAATGTTGTCCACAAAGTTTACAATTAACGAAAAGCAGAGTCCACAAAGTTCTAGTTGCCTGTTGATTTTCTATATTTACTTACAACAATTTCAATACAAGTATTTGGTTGTCAAGTTTTACCTGCTGCCAAATAAGTTAATTGCTTATTAGCGGTCCCGCTTAAGACAACCAAAACTCAAAATCCAGGAACCCGTCTTCTATTCCTTCCAGTGAACACTGAAAATCAGCACAATCTTCAAATCTCAGTTGCCCAGGCTACTGCATTCCATCAACCACCAGCCCAGCCCTGGATGTTGCAGTTGAACATGCATCTAACATGTTGTACATTAACAACGGACGCGTTTGCCGGGTATGCTTGTTCACTCCTCCATCTATGCTCCATATACGTGTTGCGGCTGTTGCTAATGTCCCAGATTTTCTACCTCTATGTTGTTGTACAACCGTTGGCATGGTATTCAAGTTTGCAGCAACCTGAAGCTTTAGGTATGTCCACCAAGTGTTTGTCAGAATGTTTGGCTTTATAGATACCCACTCTTGTTGACATTCAGGTTTATCTGTTAACTTGTTTTCACGTTTCTTCTTTTCGTTACATTTCTCGTGTATTACGCTATACTACGGAATAGTATATTACTACTTCATTGACAGTACTTGCAAGGACCAGGTGTAATAACAGTTGATGAAGTATAGTATGGATAACATTTACATTTCATTATTCCAGTACCCTAACTGTTTGGGCAAATTTTGCAGACCGCCAGTAAATGGCTGATGATGGACGTGCAGACGCATTTATTGAGGAGTTTTCTAATTATGATTTGTCCGTCATTGCCAAGAATATGAACAAACCAGTTGATGAGTAGCAGTTTCATGATGTCGAACATGTTCAGTTTGACACGGTATGTGATGCTGAAAATTTCTACCAAAAATACGCATGTTTGATGGGATTTTCTGTGCGTAAAGATGAGCTCAGGTTGAGCTGTAAATACAAGGTGCCACAGCAGCGGCGCTGGGTTTGTTCAAGGGAAGGCAAGGCTAGAGTGAAGGAAAAGAAAGCTCATGAGGCTGTCAGGGAACCTTTGCGTGTTTCGCGGTGTTGCTACAAAGCTGCTTTTCGTGTTCATTATTGTTATGAAAATCAAAAATATCTTGTTCATGAGTTCGAGGTTACCCATAACCATGTCCTTGCCTCAGAGTTTGAGTCACATTTCCTACGGTCGAGGAGACTAGTTAGTCCTACTGCGAAACAAGTGCAGACGGAGATGCGCAGGGTGGGAGTCGGAATGGCACGGGTAATGGACTATATGGTTGTCACGAACGGTGGATATAAAAATGTTGGTTTCACAAGAAAGGTCCTATACAATTGGGTTGACTCAGATTGTAGGGTTGGGGAGCTTCCAACAGATTGTGAGAAATCAATAGCCCATCTTAGTGCTCGAGCACAGTCCGACCCTGACTTCTATTGTAGGTATGTGGTTGATGGGGAGGATACATTACGATATCTGTTTTGAGCAGACGGTGGCATGCGGCGGGATTATGCAGTCTTTGGAGATGTTATTTCCTTCGATACAACTTATAATAGCAATGGATATAAGCTACCATATGTTGTCATTCTAGGCGTGAACCACCACTTTATGACAACCATATTCGGTTGCGCTCTTGTGTGTGATGAGTCAGAGGATTGCTTCAAGTGGTTACTCAGTCGATTTGTTTACTGTATGGGAGGTAAGAAGCTAACTGCAGTTATAATGGACGGTGCGCAAGGATTCAAGCTGGCGATTCAGTCTGAATTACCTACAGCACGACACCGAACATGTTCTTGGCATCTGATGCACAATTGCAAGACAAATGTAAAAGAATCACCTGCCTTCGCTGGTATGTTCGCACACATGATGCTTAATATTGACAACCCAGAGGAACTTGAAGCGAAGTGGCATTCAGCAATCACAGAGCATGGGCTGCAGCAAAATCAGTGGGTTCAGGATGTTTGGGATAAGCGAGAATATTGGGCGATAGCTCTTTTGAAGAATACGTTCTTCGCTAGGATGACAAGCACACAGAGGGCCGAGGGCATGCACACTTTCCAGAAGAGATTCTTATCTTCACAGTTGAAGCTGTACGACTTTGTGCAGAAGTCCAGCAGCACTTCTATAGTCGACATACAATTCCTCAACTTGTTACCCATCTTCAGCATCTGGAAAGACATGCAGCCGAGGTGTACACCCCTCGGATCTTGGTTCGTATTCGCCAGCAAATTGTTGACGAGCCCAAGTACTTGGTTCTTGTTGGACAAAATGGAAGTGCTACTACTCATTTATTTGAGGTTCGTAAATATGCAAGCCAAACGGGAGCAATGTTGGAATTCTTGGCGCACCAAGATCCTTTTAAGATAGGATTTGAGCTCGTTGAGCTAACTATAGCTTGAAAAGGTATCTAAGGCAGCTAGAAGTAGCTCCCCTTAGCTCAAGTCAGCTCAAGTCAGCTCACTTCAGCTTATGGTAGCTGAATGTAGCTGGACTTCAGCTCAAGTCAGCTCAAGTCAGCTCACTTCAGCTTATGGTAGCTGAATGTAGCTGGACTTCAGCTCAAGTTAGCTCAAGTAAGCTCAAGTCAGCTCACTTCAGCTTATGGTAGCTGAATGTAGCTGGACTTCAGCTCAAGTCAGCTCAAGTCAGCTCACTTCAGCTTTTGGTAGCTGAGTGTAGCTGGACTTCAGTTTACTTCAGCTGAAAGCAGCTAACTCCAGCTCAAGGTCAGTTCTTGGAGCTGGACCTTAGTTCATGGTGCTTGGTTGGAGCTCAAAGGAGCTCAATGGTGCATAAGTAGCATATTGAGCTAGCTTTGTGCCAGCTCACCTTGTTTTTAGCTCAAAACCACCAAGAGACACATCTTTTGTGTAAAGGTATGTCTCTTCATCAAAAGAAATAACTCTTGGCTAAAAGAACATGTCCTTTCATCCAAAGGAAGTGTTCCTTGGGTGAATGGACATGTATATTCGGCCATAGGGTGCTTATAGCACCAAGAGTGATGTCCTTTGACTTTAAAGGACATGTATGTTCGGCCATGGAGGTGGTTGAGGTGGTTATTGCACCAAATGTGATGTCCTTTAGACTTAAAAGACATGTATTTTCGCCCATAAGGTAGTTATGGGTGGTTATAGGCCAAAGGAAGTGTTCCTTGACTTAAAAGACATGTATTTTCGCCCATAAGGTAGTTATGGGTGGTTATAGGCCAAAGGAAGTGTTCCTTGGCTAAAAGACATGTATTTTCGCCACCATACATGACCCTTAGCCAAAGGAAGTGTTCTTTGGCTTAAAGGACACCTTTCTTGGTGTAAAGGTGTGCCTTTTGGTCATCTATAAATAGCCTTTAGTGGCTGGCCATTGTGGGTACGAATTTTACACTCAATTTGCACCATTTTTCTTGAGAGAAAAATTCCTCCTTTCATTCCTTTAAAGAGCCGAAATATTAGACACTTTCTTAGAGCATTGTGGGTGGAATTACATTGAGATTCTTCATCTCAATTCAAGCCTCAAGGCGTATCTCTAAGATCAAGTCCTTCCTTTTCCTTTTCAGCACAAGACTATCAAAAAGGAAGGTACGCATCCTTTCTTGCTTTAGTAGCATGCTAAGGATTTAAATTTTATGAATGATCTTAGTGGCATGCTAAGTTTGTTTGACTGGATAAGTATGTCTATATTCATGTTGAACTCAAATAGCATGCTAGATATTGTTTTTTGAGACAATATGTATGGAAAACTTATATGCATGTGGCATATACACAAATGAATAACATAAGAGTATGTTATTATTGAGATCCTGAAAATCTTCAATTGGTATCAGAGCCTAGGTCATGAATATGTATATGTTACATGTTGTGAGCATGATTTAGGATCATACATATGTGTATGATTTCGATGAAGGTTAATAAAGGATATGTGTATGAAACAATGAAGGCATGTTTATATATTTCTGATCGAATGTTATATGCATCTCTTTTGCCATATATGAGCATGTTAGAAGTTGTTTTCATACACATGTTGCTTTGTTGAGTCTTGTTGTGTAAATTGAACTAAAACATGTGAATTGCATCAATGTAGATGGCTTGTAAGAATATTGTTGCTGAATTAAACCGTGACCTCAAATTGGATGGTGAAAACTATTCAATTTGGCAACAGAAAGTCAAATTCATTTTAACTGAGCAAGATACTCTTGATGTACTCACTCAAGAGATCATGCCTCCTGCTGAGGGAGAGGATAAGACTGCCTATGAGGCATTCCTAAAGAAGAACTCTATGTGTAGAGTCACTCTCCTTTCCACTATGGTGGATGAGATTATGGTGGAATTCTCCATGCTTGAGGGGGCCAGGGCCATATGGGACTCTGTCAAGGCCAAGTATGGAGATGTTTCTGTAGAGAAACAACGCTCGATGATTCTCAGGTTTGAGAATTATGTGAAGCGTGCTGATCACTCTATGAGTGCTCATTTGCGTGAGATGTCACGCATGATCCACCAACTCAAGACGGCAGGGCATGTGCTCACTGATGAGCAACAAGTGCAAGCAATAATTCTTTCCTTGCCTGATGAGGAATGGCAGTTGATGAAGGTCAACTTACGCCATAACCCTCAAATAATGTCATTTGATGACATTGCCCGTCACCTCCTCCTTGAGGCTGAGGTAATGGCCCTCAAGGACCATTCTAAGGCATATGTTGCCTCATCTTCTATCCAGAAGGGATGGAAGAAGAATGGTGGAAAAGGAGGGCCAAGGAAGGGCAAGGGAAAAGTTCCTGCTTCTAAGAAAAGGTTCAAGAAGAAACGGGACATAAGCAAGCTAAAGTGCTTCAACTATGGGTATAAAGGACACTTTGCAAAGGATTGCAAAGGTCCACCCAAGGTACATACATACCCTTCTACTTCCATTGTACATGTTGTGTCATGTACATTACTAACTGAGTGCAATTCTTTGTGGATTGTAGACTCGGGAGCAATAGACCACATAGCACGGGAGAAGTCCTGGTTTGTGGCCTACAGGAAGCTCTCAAAAGGAGCTAAGCACATTTCAGTAGGAAATGATGCCAGGCTGGAAGTGGAAGGCATAGGAACATGTAGGATTCCTATAGATATTGGATATTTGTATCTAATAGATGTATTGTATGTACCAAACATTTGTAGAAATTTGATTTCTATAAGTTGTATGTTGAAGTACAATTATTGCTTTAATTTCTTTAATAATAGTGTGTCTATTATTAAAGATAATCAGATAGTGTGCACTTGTTCAGTTAATAATGGGCTTTATGAGTTAAAGCCAACTGACCATTCTGTTGCAAGTCCTAGTTGCTATGTGACAGAGGTCACAAATGAAATGAGATGGCATGAAAGGTTAGGTCATATTGGTCAAGATAGAATGAACAAGCTAGCCAAGGGTGGCTTGCTAGGTTCCTTGACCAAGGTTGTCCTTCCAAGTTGTCAATCATGCCTAGAAGGCAAAGCCACAAGAAAGCCTTTTGGCAAAGCAACTAGGAGAGGTGAGGCACTTAGTTTAGTTCACTCTGACCTGTGTGGGCCAATGAGGGTTGAATCTAGAAATGGATTTAAGTATTTCATCACATTCACAGATGATTATACTCGATTCACCCATATCTACTTACTCAGAAACAAGGCAGAGGCCTTGGCATGCTTTGAGAAGTATGTGTACTTGGTTGAGAACCAAGTAGGTAAGAAGATTAAGTCCTTGAGGACAGATAGGGGTGGAGAGTATACATCTAATGCATTCAAAGCATTTTGTGACTTGAAAGGTATTGAGAGGGAGTTCACCCTTCCTTGGACACCCCAACAGAATGGAGTATCTGAGAGGAAGAATAGAACTCTTATGGACATGGTACGTTCCATGATGGCAAAGGCCAATTTAGACATCACTTATTGGAGTGATGCACTGCTGTGTGCAGTTCATGTCCTTAATAGAGTACCCACCAAGAATGTGAATTCTTCTCCATATGAGTTATGGAAGAAGAAAACTCCTAACCTAAGCTATTTACGCCCTTGGGGTTGTTTAGCTTATGTTCACATAATGGACCACCCTTTGGGAAAGTTGGGTCCAAGAGGGAGGAAGTGTGCCTTCCTTGGTTATGCTGAACAATCTAGGGGTTATGTGTTCTTGGATGTAAGTCACAAAATTGGGAACATCTTTGATGCAAGGAATGCTAACTTTGTGGAGGATGAGTTCCCCAAAGTTGGTGAGTGTGGTGACTTAACCTCATTAAGCCAGATCCTAGATGAGGGTCAACCAAGTGTCATAAGGACACTTGGGACACATGCACCTACTCTAGAGGGAGTACCTCAACCACGTGGAGCAATGGCTCTAGAAATCCCTGTTGTTGTGGACCAACATGAGCAAGACTTCCAAGAGGAAGGTTTTGTTCAAGAGGGAGTTGAGGATACTCAAGGGCAAAATGTTAAGCCTCAAGAGATGGAGCATGAGTTGCCTCCATCTCAGCCTATATTGAGAAGATCAATGAGGAAATTTGGACCACCTAAAGAATGGTGGATCCTGGATAGTGAGGCAAACTTGGTTGCATCTGAGATAGATGAGCCAAGTAACATTGAGGAGGCTCTTGAGGGTGAACAAAGGGAAGAGTGGCTAAATGCAATGAAGGATGAGTTGCATTCGATGCATCTCAATGGGGTTTGGGAGTTAAGTGATCTTCCTCTAGGCCGTAAGGCAATTGGGAACAAGTGGGTTCTCAAGATCAAGGTGAACTCTGATGGAAGTATCGAAAGATACAAGGCCCGGTTGGTGGCCAAGGGTTTCACACAGAAGGAGGGTGTTGATTTCAAAGACACCTTCTCTCCTGTTGTGAAATTCACTTCCATCAGGATATTACTTGCCATTGTGGCAAATCTAGACTTAGAGTTACATCAGATGGATGTAAAGACCGCCTTTCTCAATGGTGAATTGAGTGAGGAGATATATATGAGACAACCTGAGGGGTTTGTCCAAAAGGGTCAAGAGGACAAGGTATGTAGACTAAAGAAGTCTATCTATGGTCTTAAGCAAGCTTCAAGACAGTGGTACTTGAAGTTTCACCATGCAATCACAAACTATGGCTTTGTGATGATGCATGAAGACCATTGTGTATACTTGTACTCTTCTGGGTCTAGTTTTGCAGTATTGACTCTATATGTAGATGATATACTGATTGCAAGTAATAGGCTTGCATTGTTAAGTACCATCAAGGGATGGTTGTCTTCCAGCTTTGACATGAAGGATATGGGAGAGGCTGCCTTTATTCTAGGGGTGAAGATCCTGAGGAATAGAAAGGCAAGGCTATTGGCCCTTTCTCAAGAATCTTATATTGATAAGATTCTTGCAAGGTTCAACTTAACAAATGCAAAGCCCATGAGTACACCTCTTGCATATGGTTGCAAGATTGGAGAGGACTTATGTCCTAAGACTCCAAAGGAGAAGGAAGAGATGGCTCAGATTCCCTACCTAAGTGCCATTGGTAGCTTGATGTACGCCATGTTATGTACAAGGCCAGACATCAGCCAAGCGGTTGGTCTTTTAGCACGATATTCTTCCAACCCTGGTCTGGAGCATTGGAAGAATGTCAAGAGGATCCTAAGGTACCTCAAGGGTACTAAGGATTATTGGCTTTGTTACCAAGGTAAAGACCTTGGTTTACGTGGCTATTCTGATGCTGACTGGGGTGGGGATAGAGACTCCAGCAAGTCTACATCTGGTTATCTTTTCATGCTAAATGGTGGTGCTACTACTTGGTGTAGTAAGAAGCAAACTTGTACAGCATTGTCCACAATGGAGGCTGAATTTGTTTCATGTGCCTCAGCTGTACAAGAAGCCCTTTGGCTAGGTTATTTCCTTAAGAATTTGGAGTCCAAGGTTTCTATTGAGAGACCTATTACTATCTACAGTGATAGTATGGCAGCCATGGCTTATACTAAGGACCCCAAATACCATGGAAAAACCAAGCACATTAGCATGAAATATAACTTTGTAAGGGATGCAATTGAAGAGGGTGAAGTTAGGATTGAGTACATTTCTACAGACCTGATGGTGGCAGATCCTCTCACTAAGCCATTGCCACCACTTGTGTTTGCTCGACATGTTAGAGCAATGGGTCGTAGAAGAATGTAAATGTTGGATGTACTTCACCTCTTTGGTGTCACACATGTTAAGTATTATTTTTGTGATAATATAGATTATTTTATGAAATAATCAGTTCAATTTTAGAAAACACAACGAACAAATGAACATGTCAAACATAGGTAGAGAATGACTTTCTCACACGAGTCATTCGCCCTTGATCTTTGTGTAAGATTAAGGATGAGACTGGCTAAAGACTTAAATGAATGGTACATTTAAGTGGGAGTCATGCTCCAACACATGACACTTTAGCCTTTCATGGTCGCCTAGATTATGAGTAATCAAGGTTCAATGCTTTGGTGCATTCAGTTTGTATGACCATTCATACATCCTAGCCTATGTTAGATGTAAGCAAGGGCTTACATGGAGAAATTTCATGGTTATTGACATGTCCTCCTTTTATATGTTAAGAGGAGTACACTTAATGGTGTTTTAAGAGGGAGAAATGACACACTCCTCAATTGGAATGGAGATCACTCCAAGTGGGAGTGACATGAGTAAAACACCTTAGAAGTGTATTCTGGAACTTTAATGGATGTGTTTCCAAGTGTTCCATGACCATGAAATACGACCATAGAAGAATTTAAGCAAGTTGTCTCTGTTCTTGCTTAGTGTGAGATTCTTCAAATCAGACTCTTAGTGACTATAGCTTGCTATTAGGAAGTTGAGTTAATTATGATCACTTTGATTGGTTGTCGAAGGTCTTAGAGAAATGAGATTGGAGTATCCTCCTTTTGGGTGATCATGTTAATTCATTGACCTAAGTAGTTGAAGCTCAAAGGAAAGACATTAAGATGGTACACGTTCACTAAATTCAATCTTGGGCCCACATATTACTGTGAGTAGTATGATAGATTGAATTGTGATTTAAATGAGTACACAATGCTTAATACAATCATGGATTTCAAGGAGTTGAAATTCAGAGAAAGAGACTGATTGTGATTAAGAAGTGTATCATATGTCTGGGGTCTGAAAGGCAAAACTTGATGTGTTCAAGAAAAACTTGATGTGTTCAAGAAAGCTTGATGTGTTTAAGCAACACACTTGTACTTGATGTGTTCAAGGAAAGTTTGTAGAAGTTCAAACTATGAGGAGAGGACAATCTTCTATTGAGAGTCTAACAACCTCAATAGAAGAGACTTAGTGTGTGTGCCTTGAGGTCGCACCCACAACTCTATATGTGTAGAAGTGTCTAGATTATTTCGGCTATAAGGATTAAGGAGTTTTGTTTTGAGTGGGAGCTGGGAGTTTTAAAAGCATCTTAGTGCGAGTGGGAGTTTGTTGGAATTCTTGGCGCACCAAGATCCTTTTAAGATAGGATTTGAGCTCGTTGAGCTAACTATAGCTTGAAAAGGTATCTAAGGCAGCTAGAAGTAGCTCCCCTTAGCTCAAGTCAGCTCAAGTCAGCTCACTTCAGCTTATGGTAGCTGAATGTAGCTGGACTTCAGCTCAAGTCAGCTCAAGTCAGCTCACTTCAGCTTATGGTAGCTGAATGTAGCTGGACTTCAGCTCAAGTTAGCTCAAGTAAGCTCAAGTCAGCTCACTTCAGCTTATGGTAGCTGAATGTAGCTGGACTTCAGCTCAAGTCAGCTCAAGTCAGCTCACTTCAGCTTTTGGTAGCTGAGTGTAGCTGGACTTCAGTTTACTTCAGCTGAAAGCAGCTAACTCCAGCTCAAGGTCAGTTCTTGGAGCTGGACCTTAGTTCATGGTGCTTGGTTGGAGCTCAAAGGAGCTCAATGGTGCATAAGTAGCATATTGAGCTAGCTTTGTGCCAGCTCACCTTGTTTTTAGCTCAAAACCACCAAGAGACACATCTTTTGTGTAAAGGTATGTCTCTTCATCAAAAGAAATAACTCTTGGCTAAAAGAACATGTCCTTTCATCCAAAGGAAGTGTTCCTTGGGTGAATGGACATGTATATTCGACCATAGGGTACTTATAGCACCAAGAGTGATGTCCTTTGACTTTAAAGGACATGTATGTTCGGCCATGGAGGTGGTTGAGGTGGTTATTGCACCAAATGTGATCTCCTTTAGACTTAAAAGACATGTATTTTCGCCCATAAGGTAGTTATGGGTGGTTATAGGCCAAAGGAAGTGTTCCTTGACTTAAAAGACATGTATTTTCGCCCATAAGGTAGTTATAGGTGGTTATAGGCCAAAGGAAGTGTTCCTCGGCTAAAAGACATGTATTTTCGCCACCATACATGACCCTTAGCCAAAGGAAGTGTTCTTTGGCTTAAAGGACACCTTTCTTGGTGTAAAGGTGTGCCTTTTGGTCATCTATAAATAGCCTTTAGTGGCTGGCCATTGTGGGTACGAATTTTACACTCAATTTGCACCATTTTTCTTGAGAGAAAAATTCCTCCTTTCATTCCTTTAAAGAGCTGAAATATTAGACACTTTCTTAGAGCATTGTGGGTGGAATTACATTGAGATTCTTCATCTCAATTCAAGCCTCAAGGCGTATCTCTAAGATCAAGTCCTTCCTTTTCCTTTTCAGCACAAGACTATCAAAAAGGAAGGTACGCATCCTTTCTTGCTTTAGTAGCATGCTAAGGATTTAAATTTTATGAATGATCTTAGTGGCATGCTAAGTTTGTTTGACTGGATAAGTATGTCTATATTCATGTTGAACTCAAATAGCATGCTAGATATTGTTTTTTGAGACAATATGTATGGAAAACTTATATGCATGTGGCATATACACAAATGAATAACATAAGAGTATGTTATTATTGAGATCCTGAAAATCTTCAAGCAACACACGTAAAATTTGATCCTGATGCTCGCGTGTATCACTGCAGTTGCAAGCTACTTACTTACACAGGTTTGTAGGACATACACATTAAGTCATTATTTATTTTTTTGTTTGAACGTTATGCAATGGAGATGAAGTTACTTATCTTACCTTGTATGTTTCAGGTATTCCTTGTAGTCATATCTTTGCTGTCCTTAAGCTACAAAATGCAGTAACTATCCCAGACAGTTGTATATTAAAAAGGTGGACAAAGGATGCAAAAAAAGATCCAGCTTACATTTCTTGTGTCACTCCCGATGATGTAGAATCAGCAATTTTGGTCAAACGAGCACAGTTGGCCGGCATATGTAACAAACTTGCATTCTTTGCTTCTCGGGCATCAGAAGATGGATATTTGGAAATGAAGGAAAAGATTGGTGCCTTGACTATTAGAGCAGCCGAGTTGTTTGAGGAACAGCAAAGTATGCTAGAAGATGACAATGGTGGAAGAGAACATTGCAGAATCATACGGGATCCTATACGGGTGACGGGTAAGAAGTCCGATGCATCAAAGAAGAGGAAGGATAAAATAAGGAAGCGTTCGAGGAAAAAGGCAGAGGTCGAGGAGGCTTCACAGCCAGCTATGGCCATTGTCAAAGCTGAACCGCAAACCGAAGGAGAAAGCATTGTCAATATGATAACATCGTATCCGTATCAACATACAGCCTCCTATCCACATCCAGCATCATCAAGTTCGCCTTTTCAGAGTTATCGTGTTTATGTGAACTCTACATCCCGTTTCCCCAACCTCGCACAGCCAGTTAACCCATCAGCATGGGGTTTTGCGCCAAACCTTGGTTCTTTCCAATACATGCTGCAGTGTCAGATGGTCAGGCAGCGGGGGGATGGGTTAAGTTCAGGTTATATTGATGGTAATTACTTTATTCGGTAATGCACATTACAATTCAACTGGACTGTTGGAACTGACATTGCCACTCCACCGTTTAACATGCAGGTGGTTGGAATTGATTCATGCAGGGGGATTTGCAGATAACAGCATGTATTGTTTTGGGTGGATGTATGTGCACATGTATCAAAGGAGTTTGAAATATTTTGGAACAACACATCGGAACTCGTATTAATATGTAACGAACGTGTGATCTTGGGAAGCATGGTTAATGAATGGTGTGAACTAATGTATTATTACTTTCATGTTCTGCGATGCACAGTTGTCACAAGTGCTATGAAGGCATGAAATCGGATCAGGGATAATCTCATCGTCATGATGTACGTCATGTTGTTTCCCATCGTACTACTTAGAACCCTGTGAGAGTAATATTGTCATTGTAAGAACGTATCAATTGCAAGGCTAGGTGTAACACACACCTAATTTACGGAACGAGAAAAGTGGGATGGAAATACCACTTTTATAAGCATGCTACACTGTAAACAGAAACAGTAGGTGAAGCAAAATGTGTCATGTGCTTCTTTACTATAATTAATCATTTCAGTCAAATGTGTAATGTACAGAACTACTGTTCTTCTGTACATGCGAAATTCCAGAGTTTCAGCTGTTAATTCACCTGTGTACAAGAAATTAAAAAGTTGCTCATTTATATTGTAAACAAGTCCTGTGTCCATCAACCAGTATGAAACCTTAACATTTTATATTATGTCAATACTTGTTCGTAATGTCACTGGATGTACAATGCCTGAGATGTCGAAACACTGAAACATCTCCAAAAATATCCCTAGGGCACAAAATAAATTCCCAAAAAAAGGTAACAGCAGCCCCTTGGCAATGCAGCTAAGTCCTGAAGGATGGCTATGGATGCCTTCTCCAAAATCAACTACTGCTCTATAGACTAGCATATATACAAAATAAGTTAGCATGGGATGATCGACCCAAAAAAAACTACCGGCCAACCACAAAACCACAAAATAGAAATTGTATGGGGTACAGCAACTGATAGACGGATAGTGTAGTCTTCAAATCTTCATTTCTACCCACGCTTCCCTCTGCCTTTTGGTTTAACTACAACTTCATCAACGGATAGTATTTGCTCCTTCCTAACATCAACGCCACCACAATCTTTGCGTTGCGACTCAAACCACATGCTGGCTGTCGATTGAATATGGCTCTTCAGTAGGTTCTCATCGCATAGCAAAAGATCCAGTACAAACTGGCATCTGCGCTCATGTGTGTCCCACTGGGAAGCAGCAGAAAAAAAGCTCATTTTGGCAAAAATTATTTAACAAAATTAATGTAAATGTGCAGCTGAAGTACTGACAAACCTCATTCTTCACACTCATCGTGACCCTTGTTGGGTGTTCCATGAAATAGCAAACAAACAATCCACAGTCACAGGTATTTGGTTGTACAGGGAATTCTTTTGGCTTAACCTTCTGAAACTCGCTGAACTTGAATTTCGGCGGAGTAACCACTTCGTCCAACGCCGCACACTAGTACGACAGCATAGGAATGGTTAAATTCCATTTACTTCATGAACAACAGTTACAGGACATATCAATGACTGTTCAAATTAGTGAAGTACGTACCTGTAAATCTATCACCTCAGAATAATAATCAATTGTATGCCCTTTGCCAAGGGTGTCCCACACAGAGATTGTCATCAAATTGACATCAACAACAAGCAGATAGAAATGGGCGGGTTCATGAATGGGTAGGAAGATCTAAACATAAAGCCACAGTACATCACACCAGCTGTCGAGTATGCCAAACGTTTACTCCAGCAACAGCCAAATAACATTAAGTGGTAGAAAATTACCTTATCACAGTTGTTGATATCATCCATAAGTAAATACCTCAACTGTTGATTCGTACGCAAGTTCTGTAGATATTGTGCTGCCCGAGCTACCATAAACTGCAAACAAAGTGATGATCAGTTAGTTCAAGCACGGATTAGACTCATTACGGCTACGGACCAAATTATGCATAATGGGTTCTGCAGATAATAGCAAATAATCTCTGTTTGACCTTCTCACTGAATTGAGAAGACTGTAAAGTGCAAATAAACAGTTCGGTGTTTAATACATTAACTTAATCTTAAAAAACAAAACCCCCAGTTTTCATGATAACTGTTACAATTTCCGCCATTAATTAACAGTCAAGATTACAGAATTAAAGCAAAAGTTAGCATTTTATGGTTTTTTTTTTTTTACATATGTAACCACGTTATCAAATTTCTTTAGTTTTAGTAATTCAGAATAACAGGTATTTCAGTGACGATATTATTTTTCCCCATTGTTGGACGGTTTTCTTTTATTCTTTTTTTTTTATGAACCCCCCCTGAAACATTTGTTGACTTTCCTCAATATCAACTGTTTTGTGACCAAGTAACTAGTTCTAACTTAATCTCTCTCTCTCTCTCTCTCTCTCTGTCTCTTTTTTAAAAAATATATATATTAACGGTACTGTAATTCCACCCTCAATCTTCCACCTGATCAGAAAAACTATAAATACCCAGCCATGCTCTTCACTACTCACAGCACCTCAACTCAAACACTAAAAGAAAACAAACAAAGCACTGAATATGAGGTAGCTATGGAATTCAGATTATGTGTTGTTTTAACATGGCTTTTAGTGTTTCTGGCCTGCATTGTCTCAACCATCATGCTTCTGAGACAGAAGAGAAACAGGAACGCAAATTACTTAACTGTTACAATTTGCACCATTAATTAACAGTCCACATTAAAGCAGTAAACAAAAGTTAGCATTTTATGGTTTCTTTTTAACAAATCTAACCAGGTTATGAAATGTGTTAAGTTGTAGTAATTCATGAATTCCAGGAATTTCAGTGATGAGATTATTTTTGTTATCCGGTAACCACAAAATATTATATGCACTTATATCATTTTTTGATTACTTTAAATGGAATGATATATCATATGAAAAATTGTCTCTGTTTTGTAGAATCAGACTTCTAACATTCAAGTTTTACAAATTGTGTCTATTCTTTCAATCATGTGTACTTGTTCTTTTATAACTAAATAAAAATGAGTAGCTAATAATAAGGTAAGATAGGTAGTTGATCCACAGAATAAGTATGAATTGAGAAACGAACAACGAAGGGTAGTAACAAAAGAGCAAATAAGTAGTAATAAGTGCAATACAACTACTTTATGTACATAATAAATTAAAATTTAGGAAACTCTAAAAAATAAATGATGATGAAAAAAAGAAGAAGTACCAATGTAAAATCGTAACTAGTATGTTAAAAGCGAGAAAGGAATATATTATATCAAAAATGATGAACATATGAGAATGAAAGACAACTGGGTTTGTACGCATGATTCAGCCAAAAATAGTACACAACGTTGACGAACTTGGTAGGAGGGAGAAATGTTTTCAGGATTCAGGAGAAGAAACATGAGGCAGTAAGGGAAATAAATGATGTAGGCATGAATAATATGAGACACAGAACACATACCTTGAAGTCGAGGGTCAGGTACCAATTCCTTAAAGATGTTCCTCTCGCCCGACCGCGGTTCGTAAGTATGACAGCCCATGTGTTGATAAGAACATTGCTAATCCACTCAGTGGGCAACAACATCTTTATATCAAAGCGCCTAATATCATACGGCCCGCCCGGTTTAACTAACAGGTTACTGCTAAGGGGAAAAAAAATTATTCGCACAACGGAGAACGTAATCAGAAGAGAAATGAAAGCATAACAGCAATGTTACAGTTTCAGATATACCAAATAGGTACCTGTAAATGCAAGGGCCGTAACAGACATTCACAACAACATGGTAGTGACAACAAAAATTTAACCAATTTCATAGAACAAACACTAACCTGTCATTGCAAGGCCCATAAAAGACATACATAAGGAGTTTGTGCTTTTCAGGTGAGACAGGGTGCCGCACACCAAATGGACCTGCACCAAAACGCAGACCTGCATGACTTTTTTTTATGTCAAGCATAGTGAAGGGTGATGTTTGCGCCCTCGACAGCTTTAGGATTCGAATAGGCCGCTCCAGAAGGTTCAAGATAGGTTGCCTCTTCTTCTTTGGTTTCACTTGCATACAACAATAACATACATGACCATCAGCAATACAAAACTGTTGACGTAAATGGAGTGATGGATTTATAAACCAAGCAGCCAATTTGACATACCTGGCCTCTAACCTCACACACCTCCATCGCATCAGAAAACATATCTATAGATCCTATTTCTGTTTGGTCCAAATTGAAAATAACTACATTCGGATTTGGCTTACCGTCCAACTGTGTATCTCCGGAAGGTACTAACACCAGTTCAACGGGAGTTAGGCAAGCAAGAGGAGTGGCGGTATTGATAATGACAGCCTTATCAGGGGTGTCAAATTCATCGTCACCTCCAAGAACCTTTCCTCCGTTAACATCTTCGAGATTAAGATTTGTTGGTCGTCCCACTCCACCATACTATCTTTCACTACATCGCTGGCCGACTTCTACGTGAGGGAAATGGGGTGGGGGATGGAATGGAGCATTGGAACCGTGTGTCTCCTTAGGTCTAGCCCTCTTACATTCATTGACCTCCTTCACCCGGCTCGTCTTCAACGTTTGAACAAGAAGTGAAGCATTAGCATTACACGCTGCCGTTGTTGCTCTTCTTTCAAATCTTCCAACAACCGATGTTGCCAGTGTTGTTCCTCTTTAATTACCCCAACATCCGACACTAATTTTCGAACTAATACCCCCAACGATGTTACACCCCTATTACCCTCCTCAAAGTCGTCGACACTGCCCCCAACCTTGGCCTTACCCTTCCCATCGTCATCCATACAACCACCCAGGTCGTGATCAGCACTGATGTCACGATTGCCAAAACTAGGAAGGGCAGATGGTGAATCATACGGGGATTTGGTAGGGGTTTCCCGAATCTTCTTTGCCCATTTTGGGTCATGGGGAAGACCGACCTGCAAGCCGTAAGAGATAGGGTGAAGAAGCAAGCGGAAGATACAAAATTCAGAACCAACACAACTGTAAAATGACTACTTCGTATGTTAACAGCAGAATCATACCTCCTCAATATCCCGGAATGGATGTTTTTTCAGCAACTTGGAGGTAACATCTTTACTGAAATATTGAATGGGGAGGGTGAGTTGTCCAACTGGGTACGCACCCGGAAGAATATAATGTAAGTAGTACACCTAAAATATAGCAATTATTATATTATGTCAGCAAAATGGACTGAAAAAGTAAAGCAACATACCATCAAATTTTCTACTGCAAAGGGAAAATAAGAAAAAACTTGTTCTTACTTGCAAAAATAGGGCACACCCCCCAAGTTTCTGGACACGTGCTTAAAAAACGTTCGTGATTGAGCTAACCAGATGATCAAGTGTGAGGGTCGCCCATTGACAGTCGCTCAAGATATCCACATTATCAACAGCGGAAACCCATTTGTGATGAAGGTATTGCCGTGTTGACGGACATAGCACTATTGCAATAGCGAACAACACATAACACCTCTTAAACTCGTCACCACGACTATCTGCCAACTTGGCAACTAGGCCACTGAGGTCAATAACCAAATGACCTCTTGCTTGCTTGCAATACCGACTGACCAAGGGGGACTTATTCTTGAGATAAAGACAGCTGCTTCAATCCACTAAGCACATAACGGATGTAACATCTGAGGGAGCAACACGAAACCTCCGTCCATAGACATTCAGGCTACGTGTACTAACATCGAAAGATCAGGCAAGCCAACAAATCAGATCACCTCGCAGCTGGGTTACGTTGTTATCTAACAAGCATCCAAGCCCGGTTTCATGGGCCAATTTCCGTTGCTCTGCAGTCAAACCTTTCACATGTTTCGCAAAGAATGAAGGCCGACAGACGACATCCCACAGATGAACCAATGAATCACTATCTTTCACCCAATCAGCACCCTCATCTGCAAAACATAACTTCTGCTGGATGTCTAACGTCTTCCAGTGCTTG
Organism: Aquilaria yunnanensis; assembly: GCA_039654915.1. Taxonomy (NCBI): domain Eukaryota; kingdom Viridiplantae; phylum Streptophyta; class Magnoliopsida; order Malvales; family Thymelaeaceae; genus Aquilaria; species Aquilaria yunnanensis. Next base: position 97,349,322 of record CM077597.1, read on the forward strand.
GTCAGATCAGCCCACTCCTATAAGATAACAATTCTGATCAATGAACTAGACAAAATAAATATCACATTCAGGTTAAGCTGCATTCATATGAAGCCATATAGCACATACCTATCGAGTCATCGCACGGTTATTCTGCTCTTGAAAACATTGTTTCTCACCATTATTGCATTATGGGAGGAAAATCAGAATAAGACGGTGTGAAGGTAAAAAAAAAAAAACAAAACATAACAGAACATGGAGAGCAAAAAATTACATGAACTTATTGTAAGCATTCTTCAGGTTTGCTTTCACATTCTCCACATCATCACCGCGAGGTACCTCCTTATGACCCGACCCCTCTTCATCTGCCATTGTTCTCTACATGACCAAATTACAAATATGTATGACCATTATTTCTTAAGTGCATCAGTGTTTGTGAAGCAATAGAACAAGATTAACCCAAAAGACACACTTTAAAGACATTGTACAAATTGGAAGTTGTAGTTAAATATAAAACCCACAACTTTATTTTGAAATGACAAAGCATACAGTAAACATTGAACAGATATGCAGAGAAAACAAATTATTGGCAACCTTTTGGATGCGGTCCTTAAGATTCATGATGGTGAAAGATGTCAACACAGTGAAAAAAACAACACAGACGTACTTACTCTCAGTCCTGCTAAGCCTAAACAGACATATGAACACCTAGAAAAAAAGAATCACAGACAATCTTTTTCGATAACAAAATGTTATTAGTACACCAAAAATCAGCACAATAAGGTTTTGTAAATTATAACATAACGATTGCACTTTAATAAAGCATTAGCAACAAAGTCTTTTTTGTAACCCCTTGTTTCAACCAGGTATGTTTATTTATTTAATTGTTAATTCAAATAAATAACAGTAGGAAATAAATGAATATTTTTGTTGTATCAAAACTATGCTAATAATTTCAACTATTATTTATTTAAAACTGACGTTGGGCAATTTTAATATCAGGTTATTAACATTCAAATGATTAGTTATGATCAAAACATAACACATAAAGAAGATTACAATTGATGAATTTCTTTTTTTTTTTTCACTAAAAAAAGTACACATTCTATCAATTCAAATTTAAAGGTTTACCATTAATGTAAATTGTATTATGAAAAATTTGCTTCAAATTGTAAATGTTATGTATAAAATTATTTTATTCAGCCATATAACTTTACAATTAAATAAAGAATTAATCTTCAAAATATTTACTAACAATTAAACAAAAATATTCAATGTCAACAAAAATTCATCATCTAATAAATGAAATGGAAAATGTTGACGTATTACAATTTAATAGTTGTGGGTGACTAGGGTTTTACTTTACAATATAGTACATAAAAAACGAACATAAATAATTCAAGACTGAAGGAATAGAAAGAATATAGTTATGTAGTTATTATTAAATAAGTTTGACAATATAACATAACATACATCAAGCTTAGTGTCCGAATTGGGACACTAAAGAAGGGACACTAAAGAAATTACAATACAGCCACCCAAGCCAAAATGTTGTTTACAAACGACGACCAAACTTGCAAAACAAAAACCGATCATGTTAGCAGCAAAAATCAAAAAAGAATATGATGGATGTTTTTGTATTGTGAAAGTATACTTAGATACAATAATTTTATATTCAATTTAAATTGTAATTTTTAATATTGCTCAAAAATTTAGTTACCAAAATTCACTTTATAATTTTAACAATTATGAACCAACTCACTTTATTAAACTATAAACCAGGTTAACTAAATAACTCATGCTACAATAATCAATTATCAATAATGAAAACAAATGATGCAAATAGACAAATAATGTTTAATTTATTTTGCACCCGAAAATTGTACATACACAAAACAACAAACAAGTTTGGAGAGTAAGCGAGCAAACAGGGCGAAAATAAAGTAATAATTAAGTTTCCGGACCAAACCGTCATACTGTCGCCATTAGATACTTAGGTGGAAAAGGTTACAAATTCTAGGACTGGTCAACGCATCTAACCACAAAAAAGTTAAGTAGGCAAAAACTGAGAAAATTACTATTCATGACACCAAGACTTTATCCACTTCCAAAAAATGGGACTGAACATAAAAACAGTCAATATAGTCTACAAAATAGTTTTTAAAAAAAAGTGTTACATGAATAGTACTTCCAAATTGGGGAAAAAAACATATATTTATAACATGACAACAAACAACAATTGTAACACATATCCTCCAGTATTTACATTAGTCAATTTTATTGTATTTAACCTTACTTGTTTCACCACAACTTCATACAAAAAAATCATACACTGCCCAATCCAGTAGAGAAGTACTAAAACCAAATGTATTTGAAACCTTATTTTAGCTTCAAATCTACTTAATTCACAACTGAAGTCATACCTTCACACAAAACGTAAACAAAGCAGGACTTAACTCAAAATTTATGTATTTGAACATTAACAAGCATATCACTCTGTGTACAGAATTTCCTTAGCTCGTAAACCTTTACTTGGGGTGGATATATATTTGAACTCCGCATAAACCAATAGTTTAGAATTTCAAAATGCTTCGCAAAGACAATAAAAAAACCCAACCGTGGTACAAATTGGTCAACCTGCTGCAATGATGAATTTGGGTAGAGAGTTGCTTATCGATCTCGCATCTCAAATCCTGAATCAATTCCACAGTCTTCACAAAATGTACAACAAGATGTGAGCGCTGACTTCGACTACATTTGTTGCCGACGGCCACTGCAACAATCCTTAAAACTCCAGCCAAATAGGTTAAACCCTGAACCAAACCAAACCCAATCAAACAACAATACATGACCCAAATCAAACAATCAAAGCTGCTTGCCACAATCACCCATTAAATCGTATGTACAGTTTTCAACTTGTCATTGTACGAAACCACATCTATGACTAAAAATCCAGCTAATATTACAACCACTTTAAACAAAGCCATCAACTAGGTAAACGGAAAACCCATATATAATATATCCATAGCGCTTAGCCGATAGCACATTTAAAATCACACCACCTACGATGAACAATTTATATCTTTCCCAAATACTAGGATAACTCTTTCTAACATCTAAACCAACCAAAATCATATATTACTCAAATATGGAAACATACCCGTAATGGTTAAAGTATTTAATTTATTCCTTCCAATCCAATTTCAACGTAACAAAGCCGAGTTCAACCTGAAAAAAAACAATGACAGTTATTATCATCAACCTACACATTAACAGGGGATGCCATTTGACATGTTTCCCCAAAAAAGACCATTTAAAACAGTAGGATGAAGTGCCGCCTGAGAAAAGTAAGGAATACATAGTACTTGCACAACAACAAGATGTAATACTGGTGCAAAACAAAAAGTAATAGTCCAATACACCACTTCAAACATTGAAACGGTCTTTCTTCACAGAGACATACCCTTGATTAATTGTGCACCAAATTCACACCCTGTTGGCAGCAGCTTGGTGGCAGCATAGAGTTCGCTGCAGAATAAAATCCAATCAAACTCATGGTTGTCCAATCCATAATTTTAAAATATGCACATAAAGTAGACACATACATGAACTTTCATGCAAAATTTTATCCCAAAAAACAAAATACATAAATTAAAATAAATTTCATAATCAAGCCCTTTAGTTGGCAATACATACCCAGTTTCCAGATAGAGTAGTCTTCACTAAAACAATTATATAAAATCATAGAAACATTTAAATTGCATTCTGTGAAATCAGGGACAAACTTGACAACATAGTTATTAGTACACAAACTTTCATCCGTTGATGCATACCCTCTACTTTATCATGCTTTTTGTAACAATCAACACAGACAGGATTACTGGTATGAATTCCAGCCAAACTACAGTTCAGTCAAAAACCTATATAAATTCAACCAGAAATCCAAATCCAAATCCGTAAAATAGTCTATCAACTAGAGACATAGTCCTATCATCACATTAATTCGCACATCCAGAGACACAACATACAAATTATGGCACATTTTCTAAGTGCACATATCAACAGCAGAGCATATGCTCTTGTTCACGGTGAGAATCTCCAGCCAATTGCTCTAAAACCTATTCCACCATATTCTCAACATACGCCCATATTATTACAGATCACGGCATGGAGCTACTCAAAATATTGAATGCTTACTCATGTATATGCTTTCTTGATACCCATAAATCTTTTCGAATTACTCAAAATATGGATTCCAAAAGATGGTCTTCTAGAGATCTAAGAATTGAGATTTCCAGATACTATGAGATATCAAGAAAAGGGGTGGTCCAGGTACTATAGCAATACATTGAAGTGCCCTTACCATACACTGGAAACATTAGTATTAATGAGAAATTTCCTGGCACTCTCAAAACCTCATGGGAGCTCCATCACTTAAACAGGCAAACAACCTAATCAACAATGGGGAATTTGGTAACTTGCTCTTTCCATATCCCAAAAAAAAACAATTTCCATTGTATAATTGTAGTCACTAGAATCAGAAAAATGTACATTGCCTATAAGAACCTAACATAAATTCTTCACAGAAGGAAAGAATTTTCCCATAAATGTAAAAAATGTGAGACAGTATTCTATTCCGTACAGTATTCTAACTCCAGCCAATCCAAGCAAAAAAAGGATAATAGGAACAACTTGGTGAACAGGTCCTTAGTCAAGGTTAACAGAAACCTTGATGAATCAAGTGACAGCTAACTATGTCCATAACTCTTTGCAAGCAAAGCTAACAAACCTAGGCACCCCAAACCTAGTATGCTCGGCACAAAAACGACTTCACCAACACATAGTGCAGGAGAAGATGATTAACTGTTCACCTTAAGTCGCATAACATCTGCCCACTAGTAATATCTATCACCTCTTTTAGGCTATCAGGAATCTGATTCAAAAAATAATCTACGTTTATGGCGCATTCAAGTTTCAGATAACATGACAAAAAAAAAATACTCTCTTCCTCCCACTGCCCTCCATCAAGTGCTCTGTGTCAGTGTTTTACTCTAAAAAATCCTTGCTTTGCTGAAATTGCAAACACTTGTATCCTGTTTTTACGTTCTACCTTCTGCTTATCCCTAGTTTCAAAACTGCATTCAAGTCACTTCCCAAGTTACAAGACATAACAACCAAGCTCTTGCCAACTGCAAAAGTATTTCAATGTCATTGCTGCATAGAAACCTCATAGAAGACTCACGTGTATTGCATCTTGACATTGGAATTATATTATCGTTCATAGTCCAAGTTTTAATTGCAACCAAGAAGCCTTATAATCATCTATAGGTGAAGCAAGCATGCCTCTAATGGAAATCGCAGAAGAAAGAAACAAATTTTTGTTCTTAAGTTCCTTTTCCTTGAAAACACCTTCGTAACAAGTAAAATTCATATTTATAGAACCCTAAGATGAAGGCAAACTGGGAGAGTAAATACTGAAAACCTTCGAAAGTAGGAAGACAATTTTTTTTTGACATCCAAAAGGAAATGTGACCAACTAAACAAGATAAGCGGATGATAAGAATAATAAGTCTTGTTGGCTTGGGAATTCTTTCAACTAACACAAGAAATTGCAGAAATTCTGTTATTTTCTGAACATTCGCTTATTAATTGCTTAAGCATCCAAAGAAAAACCAAATGGCAATGAGTGGAGAAACTCACAACATCCGACATTGCTGTTACCACTTGTCCAAGCCACCACCAAAAATGGAGATTATGCAACAACTTTGCAAATGCAATCAAGAAATTATTTTCAAGTCAAATAGTTGGTTTGGATGAAATAAGATATACAGGAAAATTTTAGTGCTGGTTTTATTCTCTAGGGTCGAAAAAACAAGCATGGAAATGTCTAGAAAGAAATGGACCACCTTAATTGGTTAATTACCCACCAAGCACATGATTTTATCAACAGAAAAAACCAAGATAATTGTTGTCATAAGCAGCTGACTAAGACAATTTTGAACATGAAAGACATGTTTTTAATCATCAGACATCATCAAAGGGACAACTTGCCTCCTGACAAAGTATATGTTTGGTAATCCAATTTTGAACATGAAAGATGGCATGGAGCTACTCAAAATTAATTAAGTTCCACCAAAATCTTTTGGAATCCATAAAAAAATAAGACAAATTCGCCAACTATCCATGCTCTACCAGCCTAAACATGGATACCACCATCAAAGCACCTCTAGCTAACAAAACAAACTTCCTTGCTTGCACATCAAGTTTCTAATCTCTGCTAGACCAAAATTGTATGTACAGTTCACTTCTAAGACTTACTCAAACATATATAGACCAATAACACAGGTTCAACAAATTACTCAAGTGCAAGCAAGGATTCACATACAAGCAAAACCATGTTCGTCCACGCAAAGTTAAGTTCCTTATCATATTTTCTTTCCAAATGGCGTTAAAATGCCCATACATTCACACATTGATCAGGGGGCACACTCATACTGAAAATAAATTGTCAGGACCAAAAAGCAGCATTGTTCATCAACTCAAAACGCCTAGTATATTTGCAGAAGAGTAAAGCCTTTATGATTATACAATATTAGCTAATTTACCATGTGATGTTGCAGTTTAAGTTGACCCCTAAGTGAAAGAAACTTGAGCCACAAGGAAATACGAGAATGAAACCTATAAAATAGTAACACTCATGAGAAATGGGGACAATCCAACGACATAAAGATCCGCATTCCTCCCATTCACACAAAACCCTGCATCTTGCAAGCAACATAAAGCCAAAAGAACGCTGAAGCAAATGAAAAGACAATTTCTGGAGCACAACTAAAAAATAATTAGATCATAATCAATACAATGACAACGAATGATTCACACATTTCCACAAACAGATTACCTAACAGGCCACGCGTTTGCTCAACTCTAGATTCATCCATTACCTCGAGAATATCGATACCTATAGAACTCACTTGGAAACCAGGAGTATTTCTGGCTTCTTCGCTTTGCTGGGGGTGTTAGCACTTAATGAAAAATTAGCAGCTACAGCAGCAGCTCTCGCAGCTTCCCGTGCACTGTTATCAAGCTTGATCAAACTCTAGAGGGCCAAAATCGGCTGTGGCGCCAGATCATGAGACGCCCTCCCATACAAACGCCTCACTACCACTGAAGCTGTGTCCTTAACCTCTTGTGAATTCGAAGGACCAAAAAGACAGTGCCCTAAAATGGTCACTATTGGCCTCAGAAGCTCCCAAGGCAGCTTCACCTGAACTGAACTACCCAAACAACAATCCCTAACTAGTTACCAATGAGTACAGAAGCAAAAAGTCGTCCATGGACACTTTAAAGAGAATTTCAAACATAGATAAATTAAAGGGTGGAGTTGAAGTGCGATCAAGTACCGGAATGAGATTGGTGAAGGCAAGCGAGAAGGTGATATCAGAGCTTCTGGATCACATGACCCACGGACAACCGGCAGGGGAGACGCTTGGGCTGGGTCGATGCGGGAAGCCTCGCCAACTTCCTTCACTACAACACTCGTTCGTCTTCTTCCCGAAACAACACAAAATCACGATCTGTTAACTCTCTCAACCGCCGAACAGATGAAAAGATGGAAAGAGAGCTCCGCGCTTACCTGACGATTCAGTGATGGAGAGAACGGAACCTGGGATCACGCAAATCAGTGATGTGAACAAAGAGCGGATGAGATTTTAGGAAGATGAGAAGAAGAGAGACTGGTGTCAGTAACAAAACGAGAAGATGGGATCTGAAGAATGAGAGCCCACCCGTAACCGACAGAAGTGGGTTGACACAAAAATCGTTCTTACTTCATCACAATCTTATGGCACAATGAGAAGGAAATAAACTTTTGGGACCAAAATGATAAAAGAAGAAAAATGTACTTGCTAGTAGTAGTTAGACCAAAACTCCATCTAACATCATGGACGGTGGAGATGAAAGCCTGTATCGATACAGGCCCGTATTTTAGAACGACCCATATGTATATGGGGGTGGCAGTTTGTGGTGAAAGGATGGGACAGCGGAAACGTCAATACACGAACGAGCTAATCTCTTACTAGTATTTTTCTGTTTCGACGCCCGCCAGCCCCGTCTCTCTCTCTCTCTCTCTGCTCCCATACGGACCAAGCGACGGCTGATTTCTCCCACAGCCGCGTCGGAGCACTTCTGGCTGTTTCCACTCCCGTCAGCGGCGGATTTAGATTTCTCACAGAAAAAGGTGTTCTTTAATTCAAGGGCTTCGTCAATTGTACTCCTGTTGGAACCGAAATCGATTGGAAATTCCTACTACCCAATCCAAGTGGTTTCATTTTAACAGGTCCTGCCTCTTTGTTATCCAACTTTTGTTCTTCTGCTCATATTACTGATTGGGCGATTGGGTTTCAGTTCTGTCGCTGACATCTATATGCCGATGCTGGCTGCAAACACTATTGCATCCTCGTCCCTGTTACCCCCAGGTATGAGTATTATTTTCCTAAATATTGGAAATTTTTACGTTACATAATAAATTGAGTGCCTACATTGGATTTCATATATGTATGTGTATTTATGTATTAGTCATTCTCTAGAATATATCTTTATATTCCTTTTAATCAATCTGAAAAGCTATTACTTTTAAATTTCTAGTTCTCGTAATCACATGTGACGGTTTTTATATATCCCGGTTTGTGTTTGTTTCGGCAGTGAAATCATGCGCTTGGTCCACAGACAGATTCAAGTGCTTCCGAGCCGGTGTTTCTTTGCCGTTACCACCTCTAAGTTTCGCCTCATCTTCTCCTGTTGGGCTCGGCTTAAAGTTGCAGCCTCCATGTAGAATAAGGCCATTAACCAGTTCTTGTCGAAAGCAATCTACATCTGTCATTTGTGCTGGAGCTATGGTAAGTCTGCTATTTTGCAAACATGTTTTCCTTTCTCACCATAGAATCAAAGTGGCACCATTTGTCTTTTAACTCTACTAGTTTCAAAAGTTGCCGTTTGAGAATGGAAAGTCTGCATCTTAGCCAGATGGTACCGGCATTAGCCATTAGGTGAGAGGGTAGTTTCATGCTGCTGTGAAAGAATGATATATACTAAAGAACTTCTTCGTATAAGATTCAAGGAAAATTTGTGGAGAATTTTCGTTGTTTCGGCATTCTTGGTTGTACCACTACTTTTAGAGCATAAAGACTTGGCCCTTCGTTCTTTGACATGGATTTCATAATGTTATTTTAGTCTTACAAGATAAATATCAGCAGAACTTAATGTCACCACTGAGTGTATTAAGGTGCAGTGTAATGAAGGAGTGGATGTTATAATTCTACAGGTAGCACTTTGACAAAACCATGTACCCCTCACATGGCCCATATAGTAACTCTTAAGTCCAAATATGTTAGTCTATATGAATCCAGTATTTTTGCTTAAACTAGCATAAGCTAACAGCTGGAACTGTGCTAATTGACTTGTAAATCTGTGATTTGCCTTATCGTTCCTGCAGAATTCAAGATGCAGTGCATCAGGGCAGACTCAGACAGTTACCCGTGAAGCACCAACAATTACCCAAGCTCCTGTACATTGTATGTTATTTTTGCACGTTATACTGATACTCCAAGTTGCTCCATTTATCATATGCTAGTTGGAGTTTAAGCTGAGTTCACCTTGGTTGCCTGGTTTTTTGGGTAAGAAACATGGTTGAATAAGGGGTTTTGGTAGTTGCTGAGATGGATGTTTTGATAGCTAAAGCATTCTGGTGCAATGCATCAAAGTGATGCAACTTATTCTTTTCACTTATTTTCCCAGTAAATTCCCGCATTGTCCAATTGAAGAGTAATTGCAGCAACTTATAAACTCTTAACTGGTTTGTCTTACATCGCAGCCTGTGTTGCTTCTTCTAGATGCATTCTTTTTTTTTTTTTTAGCATCACCGCTCTAAAACATATCCTTTATAATTATATTTCCTCGTTTGCTTGTTTTTTCTGTTTTCTTTTTATTCATGTTTTAAGAATTTCAGGAGATTTCTTTTTCAATTGATTATTCTTAAGATGTATTGGACTATTCATTTTTTCCCCTGTTGAATTGCCTGTTAAATTGCAGCCAAGGAGAAATCACCAGACCTTGATGATGGTGGGACGGGATTCCCACCTCGTGATGATGATGGCGGTGGCGGTGGAGGAGGAGGTGGTGGCAACTGGTCGGGTGGATTCTTCCTGTTTGGTTTTCTTGCTTTCCTTGGCTTCTTGAAGGACAATGAGAGTGATGACGAGTACAACAACAAGCGCAGGAGATGAGAAATCAGCAGCCATGATGCCAAAACTTTTTGATTTGTTGTGCTACCAATCTATGATGCTCGCAACTGTATGGGAAATCAAGTACCATATGTAGATTATATGTTCTCGCGAATCACAATGGGTGGTATTCGCTATTAAAATGGAGCATTGCACTCAAAATTGAGTCATTTCTGTTTCGCAGATGATGAATTTCTATTGAGGAGAATGATTAGAAGTCCCCCTTTTAATTGTCTGCAAACGTTACCTTAAGAACTTTTTTGCGCAAGGCCTTCAAGTTCAATTGTTCCTAAATCTACCTTCGAAAATTACAGTTGTCGTTCTGAAGAGATCAATAGAATCTGTGTTCAAGAGCAATTGGTTAAACTCATCTCAAATGTGAATATATAGCAACATGTAAGGTTACATAAACGATCTCTAACCCTAATCTGCCTCTGCTAGAATATACAATCAGCGGGGACACGAAAAAAATAAAAAAAACTTTGCTCGAAAATAGCTCATTTATTGGGTCTCTGCCACCTTGTCTCCGATGTATTAAGGTTCCCATAATATACCTGCTTCGAACTTTCATCCCAATAAGCCTGCCAAAGCACACACGTTTAGGATTACGATACAATAAAATCATGAAATCAAAACATACAGTGTCCTTACAACACCTTTATACCTGCCAACCAGAAGGGAGTTCTCTGGAGATCTCGGCTAAATCAGGTCTCTGTTTTCCTTCTGGAGGAACCGCAGCAGAACTATCGGCACTTTCTTGGGCTTTTTGTGCCCTCCTTCGCTTCACTTTATCACGCCTGTTTCAGCACAAATAAAGTTATAACTTATAATGCTAACTGCAGGTGCATGATATTCTATTAGAAGTAAGAAAGCTACCAAACCCGGTCATTGCCGCAGGATTAGCAAAGTAGTACTCATTCCCAGAATTAGAATCACTTCAAAAATTTCAGGATCTCCTAGAATTAATAAAAAGCCTTATACAAATATAATAATAGTGAAGGTGTAATTAAACCAAAAAGTAGAACAGTACCAAGATGTTCTGCTTTAGCACATAATAATTATTTGGATGCACAAGGTGACACAAAGAGGCACTACAGAAGTTCATCTTAGTTGATATTTTTTTTCAAATTGAATCAATTAATGCTGTCTGAGCCATAGCAGTTGCTGATCTCAGACCTGGGTAAAGACGCACACAAGAACAAACAAGCACAAGATCAATATTAACCGTAACATCCCATACCAATCACCACCCAGAGGTTGAAAATTTGCATTGTTTTTGGCCTCTCCACTGGCAATTTGCTGGGCACGCCATTCCTGCAATCCAGGGGAGGTGAGGCATTAGATACAGGAAAGGGAGGGTATGAACAAAATTCTTTTGCACACAGACATCAATTTCTCTCTGACGTTTCCTTTCTAATATCTGGTAAGCATTTTCTGCCTCCTCTTCGGCCTCATTCAGCTCTTCTTTAGCTGCTTTCCACTGGCACAACAAGTTATGTTCAGCAGTTCTGACAAAACCAGATTGAAGTACATAAAATTAACAACAACATGAAGAGGTAAAAACTTATTCTATACCTTGTCCACCAAGCTTGAGACCTTCTTATTGGTCCGCAGGGATGATACAGCAGCCACAGTCCGTTTCTTGGTTCGTATTGCTGAGAAAGACAGCAACAAGGATCAACAAATGGGAAACCATTAAAGAGAAGATGCCATCAATTAGCCTGAAACCATCAGGTGAAAGAAAAAAAAAAAAAAGGGCCAGATATCTGAGCATAAGAATGAATAATACATTCATATGAGGCTCATTAACCCTAAAATAAGTTGTTGAAGCTAGAGAAAGAGGGACTGTAAAGCCATTTTCTCTCATCATTCTGCAATATCAGCATTCAAGCATCATTTCAAGTTTCTTCCAAAACAAATTATGTTTCAACATAAAACCATAACCTCATAATTCAGAATCTGAATGTAGAACAGTTTTCCAAAAAATAGAACAATGAGATGTCCCTAATACAGGGTAACTGCGACAGCAGGTGCAGCACTAATTTGAAAGCAGGTTGCAGTAGGCAACCGATATATTGTCAAATTTACCTTTAGGTTGAAGGTTCGGAGCTGAAGCTGATGTAGGGACAGCATTAGATGGACCACTATCTTCATTAGTACCAACAGCTGGGGCTTGAATGGTAGCTGAAGTAGAACATACTACTGCTGATGCTACTTCAGTCTTCCCATTGGCAGCAGAGATGTCAACTTTCAAACTAGGTCCTGTCAGAGAAATAGCATCAACGGGTTCAGTTTGATTCAAAGGTCTATTGTAGTTCACAAGACCAGATCCATCATATAATTGAGATGGTCCTGTGCTGGTAGCCACAGGTATAGTAGATGATGCTCCATCTTGGATGTTGTAATAAGCTGCAGGCTGAACAGGGTTGACCATAACTGAAGCAGTTCCAGAATATGTGTTTGTAACTGGGTCATAGTAAATTGCTGGCTGGGGAACAGCAACCGGATATGCATCAGCATGTCCATATAAGTTACCAGATGGGATAACAGGAACAGAATGCCCATAATATTGGTAACCAGATCCTTGAAGGCTTGCATTGTATTCTTCTGAAGCAGAGAAAATTTGACCTGTTTCTGTATAGGAGGTCGGTGCAGGGTATGTGGGTTCAGGAGGCTCTTCAGGCGGTGGGGGTGGAGGAACCTGTTCGTTATCAGGAGGTGGTGGCGGGATCATTTCATTATCTGGGGGCAGTGGGGGAACCCACTCCTCACTAGGAGGTGGTTGAATAGCTGAGTTATCAGGAGGATTGATATGCTCCAAAGGACTCGGCGTATTCACCTTTTCCATACTGCTTGTGGGAAGTGTGTCATCAACTTCCATGTCCACATCCATGTCAATGTCCTCTACAGCATCAGACACATCACGCAGAACATTCCCATTGACATGTTCACTTACGGCTGAAACAACCCTCATATGGTTGGTAGAAGCAATATCTTCAGTAGGCACATCAAATCTGTAAGCAGCTTGATTGCTGGAATGATTGGTAACTACAGTCAATGAGCCAACACTACTAGGAATTTGAGAAATCTCAGTGGAGACCAACTTGTCTCGATTAAACTCATTCCCATCAGCTCCAGATTCAATACCAATGCCTTCTTGAACTTTGAAATTCTCTCCAGCCAAGATAGAATTTTCTTCTGCTTCATCACTAGCTGCATGCTTTGCTAGCTGGTAAATTTTATCATTCATAACAGATTCAAGGTGTTTCAGCTGCCTTTCAGAATGGATCCAAAATGGATGAAGAGATTGTCCACAAGGGAGAAGTGATTTGATATCAGAAAGTCTGATCTCAGCCTCCAACATACAATCAGCAATCCAGTTCTGACATTGCTGGTGATCACCAGATCTGAAAATGTTTTCAAATAAGAAAGTAAAAATAGACTTCGAAATCAATAGATTAAGAATGGATGAATTACTGTCTAGATAAAATTGAACTTCTAAGTAATGAAACAAATAAATGCCCCTTACCCTCTCAGAGCATTCAGTGTGTCCAAAATTCGCTCTCCTTGTTTCACAAGTTGAGTAGACAGATCATTCTCTACTACATATTCTCCACCAGCTGGGATATCATGCACACACTTCTCATTACCTGCCTGAGACTCAACATTCAAAGTTTTGTTAACCTCAACTAAGTTACGAGGAACTTCAATTTCATTAGTGCGAGTCATCATATGTTTATCTTTTATGGCTTCAGTTTCATATCCTTCATACTTCTCACCAATGCCAGAACCATTATCATATGTTTCGGCATGAAGCAATGAACTGTTTGCTGCTACACCATCACCAATTACAGCAGTCGAAGAATTGTCCCCTTCACCCCCAAGCTTTGTATGGAACTCATTTCCAAACATAGGAGCTCTCTCCAGTTGTTCAGTGGCAATAACTTCCTCATCAGATGTTAATTGGGTTGCTTGGGCCAAACCTTGAGGCACATCCCATGAAGTTTCTCCAGTCTCTGTATTCCAATAGTAATACTGGTTACTTTCTTCATGTAGCACCATCTTCCAGCCTGAACCCGTATCTCCTCGGAGCTGCGGATCGTAAGCTCCAACTGTGGAACTTTGTTCAGCAGAGTCTTTGGCCTTAAAGGAATCAGTTGAGGGAGGCACATCTCCCCCCCTAACATCATCACCTTCCTTCTTTGGTTCATTATAATCACTGCAGACCTCCATCTCACAGACTCTCTTACCAGGAACATGACCACCTGCAACCTCATCTGTACTTTTTACTCCCTCACTTGATGGTGCCTTCAGCGAAGAGATAACAACATTCATATCAATGAATAATAATTATGGCAAAAAAGTGAGATGTGAAGCAACTACAAAACAACCAAGTAAAAACCAGACTAGGAATGGCTAATGCTATGGGCTTTGACAATTCGACAAGCATAACACAATTTAAATTTAAAGCTGTGCCTAAGACAACATTAGCTTCAACATAATTACCTGGTCATCTTGGTCAGAACCCTCTGCATTCTCATTCTCAATACTTCTATCCAGTTCTTCATCCAGTTCACCATCACTATATTGCCCAAGTAACAGCAAAGGATTTGGTGGCTGTTGACCTGCAAAAAAGATCAAAATGCATTAACTACCACAAAGGCATCATCCAATCTAACTATAATAGTAATGGATATAAAGCTATACAAAAAGAGATAAAAATATCAATGAGAGCAAATCAAATGCTTTCTAAATGGCATGAACAGTGATAGTCCTGCAGATATGAATTAGAAGCATTTGACATCCACCTGTTCAACAAAGAAAAATGGTCAGAAGAGGCGTAAAAGAAATGAAGCCAGAGTCATACGAACCAATAGAAAAGTTTTCCAGGCGAAAACCGCAAAGCGCTTCGGTGCTGCGAATATAGGGCATAACAGATGGGGACTCATTCAAAATTTCACAGTGGCAGGGCCTGACCTGATCTGTGTGAATGTTCCCAAGAGCGCAGCTACCCTACAATCTGAAAAAATATTCTTGGAGAAACCAATATAATATGTCGTGCATAGATTCCATATGTCCACCACAAAAAAGTCTTCTGCCTACATAGTCCTTTTTGAAGTAAACTGACGGAACCCACCTGAAGAAGAAGGTGAATCAGGAACCCCGGCAGGATGATTCGGATCCCCATCAACTTCCTCTTGGACCGAGGAGCCACCCGTAGCTTCTAGAACGGTAAACAGAAAAGGTCCAATCAAAAAAGATTTGTCTACAATATAGTTCTCTCCACAGAATAGAGAAGGAAGACAAACAACGCATTCACAGTCTCTCTCAATCCAAAATATAGTATGATGAACTTTGAGGCCATTAAAATCACTCAACAGCCACAAGAAGCTAAACAACGATGAATTTCATTCAACTCATAAAATCAATTTGTCATACGCCGAAAACGAACAAGAAGGAGGGTTGGGGGTGAATAAAGCATAAAAAGCAAATGAGAAGGAGGGAGAGAGACCGAGTACCAGAGGGTTCCGCAAAGAGGTCGAGCTTGAGGCGGCGGCCGGCGTTGCTTAAAGCAGCTAGACGACGGTCCTTTCTTTTGCCCATCGGATGTAATTAGTAAAACAAATTCAGCGGCAAGATTGGATACGTTGCTTGGATTAGGGTTCTGCTTTGGAGATTGGACTGGAGCGAAATCCAAAGAATGGCAAAATTGTCGCAATCGCCAATACTCGAGGGGAGGAGGCTGAGAGCCTGAGAACGAAATAACCATGCGCTTCGCTTGCGGTCCTATGCTTTGGTTTTACTAGCTGGCCCGGCGGTCGCTCTGTGACCGTGCCGCTTTGCTTTCCTCGGATCTCACGGCGCCGTTCCCTGATGCTGTTTAAAAGATGAATGGCTATATTAGCATGATTTAGATTTTCGGGAGAAACCCGTTTAAGTTTTAAAAGTTGAAGGGCACATTGGTAACTTGACTCAAGCAGGACACCATCTTTTCCAACTGAGCGGTGACCAGATCAGCGGTCGAACAATCTTATCTTGGGAAGGGAAAATGCAAGCTCTTCCATTTCAAGCCTTCCGTCGCTACTTCCCATCTGCTTTCCAATCTCCGAGGTAAGCAAAAAATTATGTTTTCATTTATCTCTGGATTTTGTATCTTAGCCCAGCAGACGATTGTTTTTGGGTTTGTTCCTGTTATGATTTGGCGTGTGGAATGTGGTTGTGTATTTGATTCGAGGCTTCACACGAAAATTTTACGGTTGCCCAGCAACATTAAGCAGCCCAGAAGCGGAGGCGCTTCTATGGCGGCCAAGGAGTTGCCCAGGAGACTGCTTTTGCTGTTTGTGGGATTCGACCCCATTGTTTCTAATATTTGTAATACTACTACTGGTCCTGTTTTTGCTGCACCAGTGCCAGAAATCAAGGAACCTCAAGTCATTCGGTAAATATGCTTTCTTTAGTCTTCATTTTGACTCCAACTTCATCTATTAAGTGACCAATATGACTTCTCATGGGGCTCACTATTATGATGTGAAGTGTTCAGGACTTCGAAGCTTCCTAGTGGTGTCATAATTGAAGGTACAATATATATCTTCAGAATGTTATTCCTATCATTCTTCTTCAAATTTTTAGTTATAGAGTATAGATGGTGGAGATCATAAAACACAGGTTTTGAAATTATCGTACTACTGTAATATTTGTTGTTTAAAAGGTTACTATTTGTCAATGAAACTAGTAGAAGTAACTGTGCAGTTTAAAATTCAATAGAAATGCTCCATGTAAAAATATTATACCAAGGGTTACTTTGAATTTGACATAGCATTGAGAGTTTAAATTATCTGATGAGGTGTAAAATCATTAGTTTGCGTTGTGTAAGATAGATTTATAGAAAAACACCAATGGGCTGTTTCATCTCTCGTTTGGAAAATAAGCAATAAGCTGATCAAATTTGTGATTTTGATTCCTTTTAGAATGTATCCCATGATAAAAATACAAAAAGATTTGGTGATTTTATGCTAAAAAACAGTATTCCATAAAAAATAATTGATTAAGAATGAGATTATTGGAAGCCAGCGGCTTGAAAATTTCTTGTGATGCTGGCTTCACATACAACATTAGGTAGTCACCTCAATTCATGGCAGCTTAATTTGAAATAACATGCTGCCTGTAGAGATGCATAAAAACTCATAATTCTGTATGAACAAATAGAACTGAGTACCCAAATTTACACTATCGATTGCTCTAATTTCTGTTGGACCAGACTTTTGAAACAACTTCTAACATAGAATTGAAGCCTCAAGCAATGGAGTTGGGTTCAGATGGGTTTACTCTCAAAGTTGTCGTCTTGGGTCTGAAATGAAAATCTCTCTCTCTCTCTCTCTCTCTCTCTCACACACACACACACACACGCGCGCGCGCGCGCACGCACAAGCACAAGCACACCAAGAATGTTGTGTAGTCCAAGTGCAGAATGTGGATGGTGTGCCTAAGACTGGGCCAGAAAAGTAATACTTTAGACTTGATGCTGGAAAAACGAACCGTGCTGTTTTGTGTCCCCACAAAAACTAAAGTTGAAAAGTGAAGCTGCCAATTTTTTGTTCATTTTTTCTAATTTGTCTCTATTGAGGTAGAAAACAGAAATAGAAATGGAAATAAAATTTAGAATTAAAAAGTCATCTTCTCATGAATTTCAGCTTAAATAGATAAGGGGCTTCTTTCATCTGGAAAGCATTGACACTGATATGTTCATATAGCATGCTGTAGAGATGTTGCCCTTGTAGCTTTGGGTGGAATTTTAAGATGATTTTCAAAGAAACAAAACTGAAATGCTTTCATCCTTCTTTTTTTACTTTTGCATGGAACTGGCAGCTTCCTGAAATCTAATTTCCTAGTGGGTGCTAAAAGAAAAGAAAATAAAATACTGCATCATACCACTCTTAATATCATTGATACGTTCATGTGCTTCTTTAAGTAGTCCTAAAGGAGAGAATCATTCTATTGTATGTCAGTCAACTATCATTACAAAAAGTTCATGTCTACTCTTCGATTATAGATAAAGTGGGTCTTAGTGATGCCGTCTAAAATTCTATTCTGAACTTGGTAAGCTGTTCATTATAGAGATTGTTGAGGGGGATGGACCTCAAGCTCGTGAAGGTGACTCTGTGGAGATAAACTATGTATGTCGACGCAGAAATGGGTATTTTGTCCACAGGTAAATCTTGCCTATCGACACTCCTGCTTTGAAGGAAGCTAGTTGAAAGGTGCATTTCTTGACTTTGCAAGTCTGTTATCTAAACATTCAAATGCAGCACTGTGGACCAGTTCAGTGGCGAAAGCTCCCCTGTCATTCTTCCACTGGAGGACAGTCAGGTGAATCCGTTTCTGTTCTCTTGTGAATATTTTGGTACTGGAGTGCCATCATCCATTTGAACACCTGCAGCACAATTGAATTTTGTTGCATTCCTGCTTGTATTTAGTACCCCAGAGTTTCCCCTTTATGTCTGTAACATCACAATCAAGCATTTTTCAGTTATTGATATTACATGCTGTTATTAGATAAGCTCTCTTTTCCGACTTGACAGATAATAAAGGGGTTGAAGGAGGTTGTGATAGGGATGAGGGTTAGAGGTGCGCACCTGTGGATGAAAACTAAGTTGCTATTGCATTTTGTAAAATTGAGTTGCTTCATTGTATATCCTACGGTCTTGCTATGCATATGTGTGTTGACATTTTAGGAAAGCGAAGAGCATTGATTCCACCTTGGGTAGGTTACGTGAATGAGAAGCTGGAACCTCTCCCAAATGAGGTTTTACACCCACCTCTCTTCCATACTCCTCTTGTTTAGACCTCTGTATGAATTACTTAGAGGTTTGCATGGATGTTTGTCTATGGTTGTGCAATGACAGTTTGGGCCTCGACGAAGCTTGTTATCTCATGCGAATGAGCCCTTGATCTTTGAGGTACAGCTGCTGAAAGTTCTATGAGCTGAGATTGATTGCATTCTTAATCTTCCTAGCAGTAATCAAAATTTCGTGCTCAATTGTGTGTGTTCGGTTTGCTGCAGCTTTTGTACAGGATTAAAGTTCCTTGTAGTTTATTTCTTTCATTTTGCAATAAATTATTATTTTTATGGTTATCAAAATCAGTAGATGAATAAGAGAATAGGAATAGAACGATGTTAAAGGATCAAGCGTGCCTCCAGGGGAGACTGAGCGGAGCAAGCCGCAAGGGCAACGTGAATGACCACTTGTCCTCTGTTTGGATTCAATTAATAAAACAGTGACAGTTATTGTTCCTTAATTTGGAGAGTTGTAAAAAATGTATAGAAGAGGGAAGTGGCTCCTTCCTCTTGTATTCTCTCTTATCCAAACAAAGAAGTAATATTAATTTTTCTCTTATTTAAATTAAGAGAATCAAACTAATTTTTGCATCCTATTTTCTCAATCCAAACAAATAAAGTAACGTAATTTAACGTCACACAAGCTCATATTCACTCTAGGTATGAATGGATTATTTAAGACCATGTGGAGAAAATCGATCTGATAAGTAATCAAAAGAAGACAGAGACAAAAATGAAAGAGCTAGCTAGCAACCCAAACTTGATTCATCCACTAATCAATAAACTCATCATAGTAAATAGCAATAGCAAGCCGGCCAACTTTTGACCTATAAAGCCGGATGCTGACTCTCTCTTCGGGACGCTTACATTTCCGCCATTTGAAACCAAAACGAAAACCGCAGTGATTAGCATCCTAATCCCTCCCTTAATTACAATTTGATACTATAATATTGCAATTAATTAATTATATAGTGGTGTAGGAGTAGGGCAATCTAATCCTTGAATTAAGGGAGGATGAAGACAGCAGTTGTGTGATTAGGGGACACTATATGTGTGCGTGTGTTTGTGTGTAGCTTACAATAATATGCATAAATGATCTGATGACTCAACTTTACTTGGTTTCTATTCTATATATTGTGTACAACAGTCTCTCCTCCTCTCTTCCTGCCTTTTCCTATCTTTTCTTTATATAATTATGTATCATCATCATCACTATTAGTGAAAGCAAAAGCGCCAGGAGACTAAGGGTGGAAACGAGCCGAGCCGAGCCCGAACACCCCTAGGCTCGAAGCTCGGCTCGTTTAGAATTGGCTCGGCTCAAAGCTCGGCTCGAGTTCGACGAGCTCAGAAAAATGAGCTCAAAGCTCGGCTCGAAAAAGCTCGAATTTGGCTCGATAAGCTCGAAGCTCGATTCGGGCTCGATAAGCTCGAAGCTGGAATCAAGCTCGAATTGAGAAACATGTTAAAGTTTTGATAACAAACAAAAACCAAAAAAAGATCATACAACTTAATAATTTAGTCCAACTGAACATAAAGTTAACTAAGCATAATCCAAGTTCAACGATCAATAAACAAGGAAGTTCATGAATCATTCAAATTAACAAGTCAATTCAAAGTTTTCAAGTTCATTCCAAGATAGTGAAGGTTAGCCTCTCTTCATTTCTTGTCCAGCCAGCAATAGCATCTGAATCTCCTTCATATCAAGTGAATACCTGTAATGGTGATTTATGTACCAAAAACAAAATGTATACATTATTTCTATAAATCTTGTATATTAAAACAAAGAAGGAATCAAGATAGAAGATGGAGCTCATCGACTGGCTGTTGTAGCTCTTAGATTCTATGTTCCGTTATAATTTTCTTATTATTATTTCTGTATACAAAAAAATAACATAAAATAAAACTCCAACACATGTCATAACAATATCAAATGAACTAAAATCAAGCCAAAGCAACGCAACAACCACACTATTAAACTGAGAACACAGCAGAAGCACCAGCAAGAAACACAAAATCATAAACAAATCCAAACACAGCAGTAGATTGCACCACTGTGTACAAAACATCACACAACGAACAAGCACAACAGACTTAATTAGGATAGAACATATACTGCAAGTTGTTCAACTCTCTGGTGCAAACCATAGCTGAAAAGGCACTGAAAGTCCAACCCCACTACACTTTATTTTTTAATAAAAGGATATCCCATAGTTCACTCCCATAGTTGACCAATAATTTCAGTAGATTTGGAAGAAACATAGAACAATTCGAAATTGACAAACCAAAGCTACACACTACACTTAATTTTTTTTATACCTTTTAGTTTCAGACTTTCAGTAGAATGACACTAAACAAGAACGGACAAAAGCTCTAGAACTGTAGAAAGCAATAATTAAAAGAGGATGGGTTGGTTATTAACCGATGAATCTGCAGAGAGTTTCAGAACTTTAAGGGAAAGAAAGGGCAAGTCCTTGATCACATGAAGCATTTACATGTACACAAGAAGCTGTGAAAAATGAGAACACCGGATGAAATATGTGAAACTTGAATTAGCAAGGATAAACTGCATATTCTAGAATTATTGTTGAATATTTCGTAAGAGCAATTCACTTACAGAGCCAAGAAATGTCAAAAGAAGCATAATGGCAGAAACTTCAATCACAGCAATTCGCCTGCACAAGCATAAACATGTCAGCAGAAAATACTTGGAAGCACAAAACAGTGAGAGGCAAGGCGCAACAAAGCTCGCCTGTCGCAGACTCACAGATGAGTTCACTAGCAGGCAGAAAAAATTGATCAACTCCAACCTGCCTAGCAGCCGCAAGAGAATCCGAAACATCTAGAGTCCGACGCGAAGAGGCAAGGCGCTGGGCAGGGCAGGTAGGGTTCACCGGAATGTCATGCTCGTCAGGAGTAGGGACTTGGGAAGCGAAGGGCACAAGAAATTTGGTCTGGTGGAGGGCCTGGTCCATTTGGACTGGAGGCGATTGGCGAACAGGATTAGGGATTTAGGGTATGGGGTAAGTAATTATATTATATTATTTTTTTTACTAGGCTTGTTAAGCTCGATAAGTATTCGAGCCGAACACTGTTTGGCTCGAAGCTCGGCTCGTTAAATATTCGAGCTTATCTAATGGCTCGAAGCTCGGTTCGAGGCTCGTTAAGCTCGGCTCGAAAAGAAAAAAATCGAGCTCGAGCCCGAACCGTTTGATAAGCGGCTTGGCTCGTTTCCACCCCTACAGGAGACCACCTTCTAATTTAAGTTAGATAAAATGGACAAATCTTCCACCCATGTATTTGCTATAGTGCAGATTACCCATTATTATCTTTTTGCAGTTAAATTAGTTAACCAAGTTTCTTTTGAAAGAGTATTGGTCCCTAATGATTGCAATTTGGACAAATTAAACACTGGTGAAACTAACAGCTAAAATATTGCATTATCTCATGAAATATTTCATAAAATATGATAATGACATAACTGATTAAAATGATAAATTACATAATTCATCTATGAACTATATGTTCTTATTCACACTGAACTAAAGAATACAGAACCATCTCCCTAATCAAATATATAGTCCTAGTTTGCCATGGTCAATTGATGGCGGACAACAAGATGGCCAGACAGTGTGGGAACACCTTAAGGGAAAAAGAGGGAAAGGAGAAAGAGGATGGTGGAAGATAGTAGAAACAAAGTCTAAGGGAGATTTATAGTGTTGAATAAAAATTTAGGGGCTAAGTTAAGATAATATGTGTCACATCATTATCCATCTAGGCTTGCCATATCAACAATATGTGCCACAACTTTATCTAACATGGACAATGTAATGCTGGTGGATCTAATTCATAAAAAAAATGTTAATGACAGATTTAAACTAGAAACAAAAAATAATGACCGATTTGCCTACTTTACAAACATGGGTGAGAGATTTGCCTATTTTACCTTTAATATATCATTACCATAGACCAATTAAACCAGAATTACTAGTGAAATAAAAGATACATATCGAGGTATATTTGAGTATCAAATAAAACAAAAGCATATATAATAGTGGAGTATATAAGGATAGATTCAATTGCCCGGTCCAAAATGAAATATAATTCTAGTACAAACTTCATACAAAAGCCACTCTTCATCCGTCCATTTTTTTTTATTTTTTAATACTCAGAATTAGGTATATAAGTGTATACACTACTAAAAAACCATAAATTTCCAACTGCCCGAGCCGTTGGAAGGAACATAAATTAATTTCCAGCGGCCTAGTAGTTGGAAATTTAAGAAACTAATTTTGAAAAATATTTCCAACGGCTAAAGCCGTTGGAAAATGGTGAAATTATTGCATTTGAAACGAAAAAAATATATTTAGGTTTAATATTTAGTATTTCCAACGGCTTGAGGCGTTGGAAAATGTTGAAATTATTGCATTCGGAATGAAAAAAAAATTATTATTTAATACTTAGTATTTCCAACGGCTGGAAAATGTGAAATTATTGCATTTTTAAAGCAAAAAAAAATTATTGTTTAATATTAAATATTTCCAACGGCTAAAACCATTGGAAAATGGTTAAATAATTGCTTTTTGAAGGGAAAAAAATATTATTGTTTAATTTTTAATATTTCCAACTGCTATAATTGATTTTTGAACAAAAAATATTATTGTTTAATATTTAATATTTCCAACGGCTAAAGCCGTTCGAAAATGGTGAACTAATTGGTTTTTGAAGCAAAAAAAATATTATTGCTTAATTTTTAATATTTCCAACGGCTTCAGCCGTTGGAAAATGGTGAAATAATTGGTTTTTGAAGTGAAAAAATTATTATTGTTTAATTTTTAATATTTCCAACGGCTAAGCCGTTGGAAAATGCTTAAATAATTGTTTTTTGAACAAAAAAATATTATTGTTTAATATTTAATATTTCCAACGGCTAAAGCCGTTGGAAAATGGTGAAATAATTGGTTTTTGAAAGGTGCAATTATTGCAATTGACACGAAAAAATATTTTTTTTCCTATTTACTTTTTCCAACGGCTTGAGCCGTTGGAAAATCATTAATTGCATACGGTGCGTTTTGATTTTCTGTTTTAAATTCCACCCCCCCCCCCCCCCCGGGAAACGCAGCCATCGTCTTCTTCTTCTTCTGTTCTTCTTCTTCGCCTCTCTCTCCCTCTGCGTTTCCTTCCTTCCACACGCACACACAGCACGTTTGTTTGACAAACTAATGGGTGAAATTGCTTCGTTGAGCTTAGTAAAACGTGGATCTGGTCTTGATTTCGTTGATCTGTAGGTTAGTGTGAATATTTTTTCAATTTTTTTTATCAAATTTGGATCGGTTGTTTGTTGATAATGGGTTTTGATTTTCATTGTTGTAGCTGATTTGAAGCTATTTGGAGGTATTTGAAGCAACTGAAGTCGGATTTGAGGTATGTTTGTTTAGAACGTATTTTTAATTTTTTTATTTTCTGAAAATTAGTTAATATTCCGATTATTTCATTGTATTTTGGAGTAAAATTGGTGAAATATTTGTGATTTATTGTTGTTGATGGTTGGATTTGAACTATTTCGGTGACCCATTATAATTTAACATTTATGTGCATTTTCTTAGTTTTTTCTGAATTTTCGGATTAAATAAAAAATAGAAAATAATTACTTTTAAGTAAAATGTGTGGGTAATATATGTATATGTCAAAATATTGAGTTTAATTAAAAATAGTGAAAAATTTATTGTCAGTTAATTGATTAGGTGGTATATTTAATATTTGTGTAAAATTAGTTTCTATATTTAGATATAATAAATAAGTACTTTGGAAGTAAATTATTTAGGTTGTATATTTATGTGTGAAATTATTTAGTTTAATTTAAAATAGTTAATAATAAGTTGTAAGTAAATTGATTAGGTAGTATATTTAATTGTTGTGTAAAATTACTATGTAAGTAATCTACACTTAAATTTACTCTCACTTAAATTTTTATTTGTTTAGAACGTATTTTTTATTTTTTTTATTTTCCAAAAAATAGGTAATATTCCGATTATTTCATGGTATTTTGTAGTAAAATTTGTGAAATATTGGTGATGTATTGTTGTTGATGGTTGGATTTGAACTATTTGGGTGACCCATTATAATTTAACATTTATGTACATTTTCTTAGTTTTTTTCTGAATTTTGGGATTAAATTAAAAATAGAAAATAATTAATTTTAAGTAAAATGTGTGGATAATATATGTATATGTCAAAACATTGAGTTTAATTAAAAATTGTGAAAAATTAGTTGTAAGTTAATTGATTAGGTATTCTATATAATATTTCTGTAAAATTAGTTTGTATACTTTGTGGATAATAAATAATTTGGTTGGAAGTAAATTATTTAGGTTGTATATTTATCTGTGAAATTATTTAGTTTAATTTCAAATAGTTAATAATAAGTTGTCAGTAAATTGATTAGGTTTTATATTTAATTGTTGTGTAAAATTAGTTTGTATATTTAAAATATGTTCTTTTAAGTGTATTGTTTACGTAGTATATTTGTGTGTGAAATTAGTTTGTATATGTCAAAAATACTAAATCTTTAGTAGTTTGAACTCAATTGTTTGGGTTATTTATTTTCTTAGTACGTACAATGTGTAATTACATTTATTCTTACGATGTTTTTAGAATTGGCATTAATATAAACGTACAAAATATTTGTACTTAAATAAGTTTATTTGATTAAGTTTGGCGTAGCTTGAATAATAATATATGTCAATATTAATAATAATACTAATAACATATATTAGTTGTAAGAATAAATATTATTGTAAAAGTAGTAGCAAAGTCATAGTAAGAAAAATAATAAGAGTAATATTAATTATAATTTTAGTAATATATTATTATTAGTAATAATATTAAATCATTTAAACAATAAATTTTTGGATAAGATTAGTAGAAAAGTAAAAGTAGTTATACTATTAATTATTATTATTAGAATACTCAATAATAAATCCAATCAGACAACGAATAATGATAAGTATAATAATAATGTGCGTAATAATAATAATAATAATAATAATAATAATAATAATAATAATAATAACACTAATTGTATATTGAAGTACAAGCAATAGTAATATATTTAGTAATATATGTATTATTATTATTATAGTAATAAGCAATCCATTCAGAGTAATAATAATTATAATATCCATAGTACTAATATTTAATAATTTCAAGAATAAATGTTATTCGACGAGTACTAGTAAAGTAATAACTTAGCGTTACTCTTTATGTAGGCAATAATAACTGCTGAGATTGAGGAAGCAACGCAGCAAGCAGATGACGATGCTGGCGCACCTGACATAAATGAGGTTACGATTCTGAGTGCAGCTGCGGGGGGCAGGAAAAAAGGCCATGTATTTGGACTTGGATCAGAACAACATGTTGTGCCTGGACGACGACGACCAGCGCTTACGCATGCAGCACATATTGATGTCACACAGACTCTGGAGTTCACGCAACAAGTATAGCGAGTCGTAGCGGAGCAAACTGCACAACAAGCATCACATTATGAGCGGAAGCTAGAGCGTCTGAAGAGGAGACAACGGATTGAGCTCGGGTACATATGTAAGTCAATTGGCATTCCACTGCCCGCGCCTCATGATGATGATGATGATGACTCGGAATCGGATTAAGAATATATCAGGTATATCATGCTACTATGTGTGTTTATTAACAAACAAACATTTAGTTGGATAATGGAACAATGTAATTTCTACTATAAAAGCTTATGTGTGGATTTATAAGTACATTTATATAATGACGTAGTAATTTGAATTGTGTATGTGTTTAGGTCGTTTAAAATTTATTGTTATGTAATTGTAGTAAAAAATTTGACTACAATCGATATAATTATCTAGAATATAATAGGTTGAAGTTTAAAGCAAACAATCAATGCGAATGCACTGTTCAATCAATGACAAAATATTTCGAAACGGAAAGTAAATATGCCCACATTTTCAACTGCTTTTTCCGACTGCCCAGCAAATTTTCCAACTGCCTGAGCAGTTGGAAAATATTAAAACTTTCCAACTGCCTGAACAGTTGGAAATATATGGAATATTTCCAACTGCCTCAGCAGTTGGAACAAAAAAATTTAAAAAAAAAACCTTCATCGTTGCAAATTCTCCAATTACTTATTTTCCAACGGCTAACAGTTGAAAATTCCAATTACTAAAACCTGGGCAGTTTGAAGGAAAACTTCCAACGAATTGATTTCCAACTGCCAGCCGTTGGAAACGTAATATTTCCAACGGCTGGCAGTTGGAAATGGTAGTTGGTAATTAAGCTTTTTTTAGTAGTGATATAGTTTGAAGTTGTTAGTTTATAATATTTAATGAGAAAAATGTCGGCTTATTTAGAGTCTCAAAGGCAACTTATTTAGATCAAATGACATTTTGTAAAGTTGGGGAGGAGCAGGAGAAGAGTCAAACTCAGGGTATCCCTTCATGCCAATTTACTGGGCACTTGCGGACGATCATGCATCTTGATTAGCTTAGAATGTAATCCCAAAGCAATCCCCTAATCCTAAAGCAAATATAGATTTCCCTTGAAATGTAACGATTTTATTTGCTTTGAGTTTACTAGAAATATCGCAGACGTATGACAATATATATTATAAAAACATTACAAGGAAAATAAATAATTTAGTACAAAATTTCCGTAGTTGAGACAAGCGTGTCTCGCTCACCGGCATGAACCGCCCCATACCGATCGGCTCTGAGTGAAAAGTGAAACTGGAAAACCTCCACCTAAGTCACAATTTGTACGAGGCCAACTCGTGAAATTGCAAGCATTTTTATCCATTTAGCAAAGGATAATGCAAACTCATCAGTCAGATAACAGATGCCTGAGAATATTAACATTCTTTGTCAAACATGTCATTGTCTCTATTCTCGGTTCAAATGACTTTACATCACCTGTCAACATTGAACAAAAATTTAAGGACAAAAACTCATAATTAAGTTTCTAGGATAATTTGCATTTACCTAAACTTTGGCAAAATTACAGCTGCCCACTAGAGTTTACAAATTTACACTAATCCCTTTACTTTTTAAAAACCATTAGTAAATAATGAGTTTCATTGGGTCCGCCTATTTTACTTATTCAATCTTTGTTAACATTAAATATAGAAATAATTAATGGTGATTATTGACCAGAACTCTTTTCATAAAAAAGAAAATAATAATAATTGAAAGAAAAAAAGTTAATGTAAAGTTCAGGGACTAAAAGAGCAAACAGAAAAACTCTAAGTTCAAAAGATTTTAACCATGTACTTAATAAAGGTTAAAAAAAGAAGAAAAAAAATTCCAATTAGCCAGAGATTCATCAGCACAAATCATACCAAAAAGTAGCAAAAGAAATAATATGGAAAAGTCAATAAAACAAGGCAAAGGGTGGATTTATGTGACAAAAAAAAGTTAGATTTAATAATTGATATATAAAAGAAACAACAAAAATGGTGTTTCGACTAAAAGAGCAATGGGAAGACTCCTTGTGTTAATTATTTGACCATTAAATTAAAGGTAAATATCATCAGTTGTCCCTAAACTATACCTATGTTGCTAATCATCTCGAAATTATCAGGCATTTCACCAATCATTCTTAAACTATTTAATTGTTGTCATTGCGTCCTGCCGTCAAATAAATCATTAAATATGGATGAAAAAATGATGTAGATGCTAATGTGGTATGGAAAAATGATGTGGCTACTAATGTGACATCACTTTTCCATTCATATTTAACGGTTTAGTTGACGGCAGGATGAAACAGTAACAATTAAATAAATTGAGAATGATTGGTGCAACATTTGATAGTTTCGGGATGATTAAACAACATGTGTATAGTTTAGGAACAACTTGTGATATTTACCCTTAAATTAATAAAGGAAAAAAGGGATTGTTTCCTAGGAAAAAAGCAAAAAAAAAACTTTCTATAAAAATGTGATATTTAAGCATTAGCACAAAAGTTAAAGTAAATAAATAGATCAAATGGAAATACTCTAGGTAGTAAAAAAATAATTTTCACTTAACAAAGGAAACAAACAAGAAAAAGTAAAAGATGAGAAAAAGGGACAAATATAGCAAACAGGTAGAATTTAGAGACTAAAATAAAAAATACCTGAAGGACTGAAATGGATTCAAGCAAAAAATGTGAAACAGACAACACATGGGGAAATTCTTTGTAGTATTTTCTCTTTGGCAAAATTTATTCCTTAAACTTGCATATCTGTCGACCGTGTATTTTCCTCATAGTATCTTTGAGGGTCTGATCGTCAAATGGAACAATTTAGGTTAAAAAACAGAAGAAAAAAAAAAATCTATAGGAGCTGAAAGAAGTGTTTAACCATCGCATAGGAAAAAGTTAAAAAAAACAAAAAAAAAATTGCCATATATTTAAGTAGATAAATTCAAATAAATTAATTTTTTGAGTAGCTAAAAACCATTTGATGGAAATTTTAAATTTATAAGTAAAGAATTATTGAATAGTCTAAATTAACGTTTTTGTCATTAATTACAGATAAAAGATTATATTTTCAAGCTAATGTCTGGTCTCGTCAGAGAATCAAATACCATGGTTACCACACAATAAATGTACGTGTACACATGTTTCTTTATTTTGTCAGTGTATGCAAAATGTCCTGCAATATTCCGTTGACCTAAACTTTTTGAACTTTTTTATTCTCAATTTACTGCAATATATCGTGATACATGGGTTATAATGAACAAAAAAACTTTTGTTATTATTTTATTTTAAATCATACACATCAATGTAACATGCATGCATGCACAAAATGACAAGAAATAATTGATATACATATTTTATTGGAGTATTTAATTTTTTATGTGTTAATAAATTATTTTTTATTCCATAATATTTATTTTGTTCCTATATTTTGTGTAGCCGGCCCAATAAAAGAAAAATTAATAAAAAATATTTATTTTTATCAAAAATTATTTTAAGACTTTTTAAAATGTAAATTTACAATTAATATATGATTTAAGTGAATAATCACTAAAAATTAAAAATAATGCACTAAATAATATATTATCTACGAACAAGAAAATAAAAAATATGTACAATTTCTAGATATGAAAGTTTTGGGTTTCGGGTCGAGGTTCAAGACAAAACCCGAAAATAAATGAATTCTTTCGTAATCTAAAAATGTCAACCTGAATTGATCCAAGATAGAGAAAAAACCCAAACTGGCCTTAACATGAAAAAAAATAAAACATATTAGAGTTGGGTTGGATTGGTTTTGGCTTGATTTGGGCATCTCCCTCCTTCGATTCTTTCGATTCATCTAGGCTTAGCACACCATCTTCAACCTATTGTATCTTTTTTCCATGTAACAAAACACAACTTTGAGAGACAGGCTCTAGATAGAAAAATAAGTGATTTTCCTATTTACTCCTTTTTATTTTATTTATTTCCTTTTATATTCTAGCGACAGCTAGTATTTAAGCAAATCGGGAGAAGGAATACCACTACTAAAAAAATCATTTTTTCCAATGGCCCATTTTCCAACGGCTTGGCTGTTGGAAGCTGTGAAAAAAAATGACTTTTATAAAAAAAAATCTCCAACTGCTTGGCCGTTGGAACTGTTGGAAAATTTCCAACGGGCACTTTTCCAACGACCTAAACCGTTGGAAAATAGCGAGTTAAATTGTATATCTTAGTATTTATTGTTTCCAACGGCTGAAGCCGTTGGAAATTTTTTTTATTTTTCCAACTGGCAAGGCTGTTGGAAAACATTTTTATTTTCCAACTGCCTAAGCCGTTGGAACTTTTTTTAAAATTTTTCCAACTGCCTAAGCCGTTGGAACTTTTTTTTATTTTTCCAACTGGCTTGGCCATTAGGAAAATTTTAAGTTTAATGGGCTTCTTAGTATTTATTTTTTCCAACGGCCTCGGCCGTTTGAAACTTCCATCGGCCTGAGCCGTTGGAAAAATATTTCACTATTCAAAAAAAACAATCCTAAAAAACCGTGGGAAATTACCATCGGCCCATTTCCAACGGCCTGCCCGTTGGAATTACCAACAGCTTATCATTGGGCCGTTGGAAATTTTTTTCCAACGCATGATTTACCAACCACCTAGTTTCCAACGGCTTTGCGTTGGAAAATGGTTTTTTTTGGTAGTGACTATACTAAAATAAAAATGCTTTTGGATTGAGAAATGTTAAAGATGGATAACTTCGAGGTTGAGAAACTGCTTGCAATATGTATGTAAAAACTAGAAAAATGACTAGTGTGGTTGTTTTTGTCATGTAAGAACTAGGACAACCATAGGATTCGTTGCAAGAGAATGGGACTTTGCTGGACCTATCTTAAGTTACCAGTATTTCCATATGTTCCATGTTTCCATTAATAATTGGCCGGCCCTATACTGTCTGAGGAGAGACTTTAACAATTTAATTAGGATTCTCTCACCATGACTTATAAGATTCAAAGTCCTTATCAGCAGCACATGCAAAAGCATGACCTCATACTTGGTACATGAAACAAATTAGTAATAGTTTCATCAACAAGATGCAATTCATTAATTTGTTGTGTATGTATTTATATATATATGTATTATCAACATTCATTGGCAACAGAATTTGAGCACCCATATCAGCATCATTGATTTTAGAGAGATAATGTCTAGATCGAAGGGTAAAAAGGAGCATTTATGTCATGGCTTTTTCCCCCCGCCCCCTCCCAATAAATGGTGATTATTCAAGAAACAGAAACGTTCACCTCGAAAGTCATAGAATGTTTTAGTTACAGTTGTGCATGACACAGATAATGAATGGTCCATATAAAAGAAGAATATATATGGTTCTTTAAGAAAACTGAAACGATCGAACAACATTAAGACATCCTAAATTAAGAAATGAAAACTAAAATGTGACTACTGTTATAAATATATAACAATGTTTATTTGAAGTTGTTTGCTGGGGTATAATACAAATCACGGTGCTGTCCTTCTTATATATATAAATTTTGATTTAGGTTATACTTGGGTTTTCCAAGCATATAGAACATGGCAAAACTGCGGGGTTGTTTGGCATGACTCATTATACAAGCTGCCAATGGAATTTCCACTCTCATAATCATTTTGCTCTTCAACACCTGGAGTGAAGATGAACAATCCATGGCTGGAACCATGAGTACCGTACAGCCAATCATGCACATCCCAAAATATCTGCACCTGTGTGTTCTTCACTGATACGACCTCATTCCCTCTAAACCTCCAATGCAGGTTCATGATCCGTATTACAAGCATCCCGTCTATGTAAACCCACATTTCTGGATCATCTAACCCTGTCAGTGAGTCTTCAATTGCGATATCATGCTCCTGTCCTCCATCGGTCAGCAGTGCCTTGGTGCAGAACATTCTTTTTCCGCAGACATGCTCTTTCTTGCACAGCAAGGCAGCCTCTTCTGATGGTGGGCTTTTCTTGGTTCTCTCATAAGCATCCTTGTGTGAATCCCCAAGCAACAACAACATCTCATCATGGGCCGAAACTGCCACATAATAGTTTGATGATGGGTGAGACGTACTAGAGAATGTCACGTGACGAAAATCCCAATAGACCTCTATGCGTTGGCCATCAATTTCAAAGCTCTTGAGGCCTTTCCTACCCCAAAGCTGCCATGATTTCAAATCAATCTTACAGGTGTAATGGTTCTGATCGTCGAAAGGGTTTTCGATGTCAATGATGAAAGAGCAACCACTGTTGTTCTTGGACCATGTTGCAGTGACCTTTCGGCAATAGTCTGCTACATTGGCTTGGTAGATTGAAGAGATGGAGCATTGTGGGACTGAATCAACGTCAGGAAGATCCTCCCTTCTTGTCTCCGTAGAGTTTACCGGCTTTGGAATGAAAAATGATCCGGATCTTTCCAGACCAGAACTCATCGTTTGGGTTAAGGAATTATTACTTGCAAGGGCCAGAAGACAAGTTTGTAGATGCTAGTTTTCTTGGGAAGCATGCAAACATGAATAAAGGAGATCAAAGGCAGGCAGACAGGCACTAGAAGGGAGGGGCAGCTCATTTTACCTGAAGGAGCCTAAGGCCTAAGCATCGCCATGAGCCTAAACCTGATCAGATTTTGTTGTTTAGAAGAGTTGAAAATCATCACTTAGCTTGCTCACCAAACTCACAGGGAACAAAATCATTGGTGTGGAATGAAGAAGACGAGAGGAGATTGATTCCAATTAAAATTTGGCGATCAAATACTAATTAATACTTCATGGTGGAAAGCTTTGCAACGACTGTAGGGTCTAAGTTGAGCCGTGCGATCTCTTGCAACAAATTAACATATAAATTTCTTTACTATTTACAGGCTGTTCCCCTAACCCAAAACAATAACAAGTTGGTTAGCTGTTACAAACAAAACCAACTGCATCTAAATCTGCCCTCACTGATTAGAGAAGTCTAAATCTGGAATTAAGTCAAAACAAGAACATACATATTTTTTACTTGACATTTTAATGGACCCTAAAATCTTCATAGCTTAATCGCACACTTGCCCCCAACAAATTATGACTTTTTGATAATTTAATATAGAGTAATTTACTGATATCTTCTCAACTTAGATTTGAAAATCTGCATTTTCCCAATTTTTTTTAGATCATCCGACAACAATTTTTGAAATTTTAATTTAAAAAGACTATTAATTATATTTTAGTAATCTCAAACCTTCCAATAATGTTTTTACTAGAAATGAAAATTTTAAGTTATTAATTTTTTCTTTCTCTAAATGTAAAATAGGTTTTTATTGTCAATTAACTATAGAAAAAAAAATATATAGTTTGTACTCATAAACATCATTACAAGTTTACAAGGGAATAGGGTACTATTTCTATAAATTATAATTAAGGGGAAGGGGAATGTTAATTTTTTTGAGACACGATAAGGGGAACCGAACTAGCTTGTTTGTGGTATGATGTAGGAAGTAGGAGGCTAGAGTTGAATTTGAACCTCCCCTTTGTATCTTTAGTCTTTAATCACTATACCAAGTGGCAGGGACATAGTTACTAGATTGTTTAAACTAAAATCTCAAAAATTGTTTTCAAATTGTCTATATAAAAATAATGTGGATTTCCAAACTTAGGAAGGAGAACTGTAATAAAACTTAAGTTCAAAGGAAATTGTTAAAGATGTTAGGAGTCAGATTTGGAGATGTTGGAGTCATTCCCAAAGCTTCTTTGAAATACAAGAGCTCTATCCAAGCCTTCCAAACAACTCTCCTCGAGTAGGGTTTCCTCACCCAAACCCTCCCCGCTTCAAGGCATGTAGGTCGGGTATTATACCCACACTAATATATTATTCATATAATAGAAAATAAATTAAAAAAATACTAAACTATTATGATTTACCACAAGTAACATTAATCACATTGGAAACTAAAACAAACACCCAAACAAATATGAAATCCAAACACACATAAATAAATAAAAAGTTTCAGCTAGGTGCCAAATAATATTGCTGCAATTCTAGAACACAACAAAGCAAGAAAAAGAAATTGATAATCCGCACTTAAATTAAATTGTATACCATATACGTCTTGCGAATTTTAGGAATTTAAAATTAGATTATATTGGATAGGATTGTGTATGTATGATGTATGTATTATTTTAAAAGCTCAAGCGTTATATATTACATGTAGAGAGTGTATGAGTTGGATCTAGGGAGGGTAGATTCCTTAACTTATACCTACCCCATAGCCAATTTGGGTAAAATTAGTTAAACTTGTACTCCTTCCAAGACTTTACGTGTAGGGACAGGTTCATATTTAGATCATTGGACTTGGAAATGGTAGGGATGAGTGAGATATTTTTCGACATCAAAGCAATTGGCAAACTAACGTAAAAATACAAATAAAACATTGTGAAACTAAGACTTTTAAAGTGAGATTCTTATTAATAATTTGCTGCTGGTTTTACAGATCGGTAATTTTGGGGCAAATGTTTAAATTGATTTAATCATTATCACGTTAATTTTAATTGCTATGAATCCTTATAATTTATCGGTCTATACTCCATATGTCTTCCATTGAATTCTGGATTTGGTTACTAGATTAGTGTTGAAGAGGTCACGATGATGATAAGATTGTGGGAACGCCCTTCAAGTTTTACATGGATTGCCAATCAGGCTATTGGAGCCACTGAAAATAATTTATTTATTTAACAATTAAATTACCTAATAATTACTTGAATAATAATTTTTATTAAAAAAGTTAGTTTGTATAGTAATTTAGTTGTTAGTTAACTTAAAAGAATTAATAAAATATATTTTTTTACAAAAAAAAAGTTTTAAAAGTAGTTTTTTGGAGTTCTTAAAGTGTATGGTTCATTAATAGATACCCATCACTTCTCTCCGGTTAGAGAGGTTAATACTAATAATCACTTCTATATAAATTTCCTTAAATACATCTTTTTTTTTTATCAAAAGATACTGATCATTCCAATTAAAATGAACAAAATACCAATTAAAATGAACAAAATAATATCTTACAAACCAATAGTATAGGACTTTAACCATATTCATCCCAAAATACATTTTGAAAATGCAATTAGTTCAAAAAAAAAAAAAATTTCCGCTTGTTTTACACTCACAAGAAATTTAAAATTTTTGAATTAATGCGTTCTAGAATGCATTATAGTGATGATTGAATCAAATAAAAAATATCAATACCTAATAGTGTATCTGCGGACATAAAATATAATAGAAATAATAAAATATTCTAAATTTATTATATATGAATGAAATTGCAACTACAAACCCAATTTCCATATCCTCCACTAATTGATCTCCAAACGACACCACTGATAATTGATCCACAGCGATAGATTCATTTTAAGGACGATCATTAGGTCAAGTAACTTCCACTGGATCGATAAGACACAATAAACCCCATGGTAAGCCAAAAAAAAAAAAGCAAAGATAGAGCCTGAAAATGAGAGTTATGAAATTCTAAAAGATCATTAGCAAAAACTGGTCAGGGTATCAATTTGGGCTAGAAACCACCACCAACTTGAAAGAACTAGAGACAGAATTAGGATAAAGGAAGGGAGAAAGCGCCCCCAGATATACCCTTAGACAAAAATTATCACTCAGTATGACATAACTGAGTATAAAAAAAACACAATCATCTAAATAAAATTTTTTTGGGTTAATTCTGAAGAGTATATTTACAAATAAATATTATTTTGAGGAATCTTTAGTTTTAATTTGAAGTAAGTTATTAAATTTTATTAGTTTTCAAAATAAAGGAATTCTACAGTCGCTAAATATATAAGGTTTGCATTTAACTTTAAATTGAGTAAGTTTTTAAAATTATTAAGAAACTTTAAAAATAAATTTTCAAAGAGAATTATCACTGTTGCTATTTCTGGTTTTTTGGGATAAAATAATCCTATGTTAGAGTTTATAATTTCATCGTAAAAATAAGTAGGAAAAAAAGCTTATTTCTTTGGTGATATTGATACTTCTATTAGTGATTAACATGGCTTATAACTTTTGAAACTTAACTTGGTTTATGAACTTCAATGACTATAATTGGCTCATTCCTAATTTTAGAGCTAACTATACCAATTAAGTAAATTTCAATAGCTAATGTTGTATTTAAGCCACAATTTTAAGATAAGAAAAAAAAACAACAACAAAAATTTGTAATGAGTGACTGAAATTTTTTTGTTTTAATAATTTCTTTTTCATGAAGATATTATTGTATTTTCTATTTTGCTATTTTGTATTCAAAACAGTGAGATCCAATATAAAATTAAAGTAGGATTTAAACTTAATTTTATATATCTTTTACTCACATTTATTAAATAAAAATGGGGTACATAGACCCCACTTTCATCCGTATACATCCCCCAATAAGAGACATAACAACACAAACAATTATCTTCCTTCAATGATTTGAACTTTCTTTGTCTTTTTTAGTAGCTAGATCAATTAAGATGGCTACTTTTGGATGAGGTGAGGGTAATATTTACAACAACTTCATATATATCGTATTCATACTAAGGTTTTAAATCTCATATTAGATGGTGTATTTTTTTTAACGGCATGGTACAGTACTGGAATTATATCATATTGTCTCGAATATACCAATTTTAAATATTTTAGGTATATAGATATTTATGAAAAAAATACATATAAATGGTATAGCATATCAACACATAGAATATATCAAAATTTGATATTGTAAAAGTGTGGATTGTATATTATACCTATATAGATTAATTAAAGATTTTTTTGTATATAAATATTCCACTATATATATTAAAATAAAATCATAATTTTTGAGATACGAAAAAATAAAAATAAAAAATTTATTTCAAATAATAGTAAATGCTTGTTATAAAACTAATCAAATACACATACTTATAATATATTTTACCTAAAAATATCAAAAAGGTAAAAAAAAATTTAAAAAAATTATATTTGTCAAGTACCAAGATGGTACGGTTGGCACGGGTGCGATGGTTGATACACCTAGCACTGACTAGTACAATCTGATACAAATTACAGACTTAATTCCAGCAATTTCGTGCCATTTATGACCTAGTACTAGTACAAATTGATCACACCAGCCAGTACGTTATGAAATTAAAAACCATGATTCATATTCACATTGAGATACTCTGCTTTTTTTTAATAGAACCATCCTTTTTTATGGGTTTGATGTTTTTTATGGACATGTAAATTCGAAGGAAAGCATAATTAAAAAAAATTTTAATGACATAAGTAGTTATTGAGAAAGAAAAATCATCTTTACTATACTATTAACTTTTTTTTCCCCTTTCTTTGTAAATTTTCATATATGAAAAAAATTACAATATTTATATATGATTTCCAAAGTATTTCATTTCGGAAATTTAATAATTTAATGATCACAATTCTAAAAGTTTGAAAGGTGGATGGAAATGAAAACCTTGAGCTAATGCTAATTTGTGCTTTAATGATTTATCAATATGTCTGTCTTTCTTTCCTCTCCTTTTACTTTTCCAACTCTATTTCAGAATAATTCATTTGTTTTTGGAAAAATTGAAATTTATTTGGCTGATCTTAAAACAATAACGATCTTTCAAATTTAACAAATAATCACTTATAGTCAAAGATAACTCATAACTGTCATCCATGGACACTTAGGGTTTGTTTGGATTTAATTAAGGCCTAAAGGCACTTTTGGTTCCTGAACTCAGATGACCCGGACACTTTACCCACTGAACCATGACTCAATCCAACTTGCCCCTGAAACTTAAGAAAATGGTGCACTTTATCCCTTATGAACCCTGTGCTCATCATGTGATGGATGGAAAACAAACGCCACTTATTGCCATCTTCTTTTCTACCCTCTGCCCCTTTGACCATAAACGCCCCTCTACCTACTTAGTCCTATCCTCCACTCCCTCCTCATCCATGTTTGGTTCTGTCTCCGATCCCTTTTTTTACTCGATAAGAACAAATTGGAAAAATCTAGAATTACCATAACGAAGGTTTACATTTGGTATTCACAACAAATCATAAAAGCAACACATTCATTCTTAGTCCAGGCAAAGCCAGAGCCAAATACCTTGAATCGAAAAAAACACAAAGAAGTATCCTTGATTGGAAATGGATCGGAGAGTGAAGATCAAGAATTAATCTTTTCAATCACATCCCTTCACCTTCGTTCATTGGAACATTAATAAAAAAAGACAATCAAAAAGAGATTTACCAGAAATAGAGGTTTAAATCTCATTTCATATTCATTAGAAATAAAAAAACAGCTCTCGGTCCAAGGAAAGCCAAACTTAAATCCCACAAATTGGAAAAACAATAAAAAGAAGTAACCTAGATTGAAAGAAACCAAATAGTAAAAAGTAAATAGAACCACAAAAACACAATTTGAGCCTTCTTGAATCATTAAGTTCTAGCAAGATTCATGAGAATCGAAAACCTTTGAAACCCTCGATAATCACCCATTGTCAAGACACACGTGTCTTACCAATGTTGTTCATTTGAACATAGCATCGACAAGAAAGAAGAATTGACTTTCTTCCACTAGCTTTACTCTAGGGTTTCAGAAGAAGAGACAATACTAAGTGGTAGAGGGGATCGGAGCCAAAATCAGACATAGGTAAGGAGAGAGTAGAGGACAAGTTGGAGTAGGCGGAAGGTGAGGAAAGAAATGATAGGGCAGAGAGATCGGTCGGCGAGGAAGGAGAAGTCATGGTCAAAGGGGTAGAACACAGAAGGTTGGAAAAGGAGATAGGTGTTTGTTTTCCATCCACCACATGATGAGCATGAGGGCCATAAGGGGTAAAGTGCACTATTTTTGCAAGTTTAGGGGGCAAGTTGGACTGAGTCATAGTTCATGGGGTAAACTATCTGAGACATTCGAGCTTAGGGATCAAAAGTGCCTTTAGGCCTTTAATTAATAAACAAATGGAAGGAAAGGTAATGGAAAATAATAGAAGGGATAAAGTCTTTTTCCCCTCATTTGGAAGAAAAAAAATGTAAAAATGAGGGAAGAGAGTGGGTAAAGACTCCTTCTTTCTTTTATTTATTTCAAGCAAAACAAAATTACACTAATTTTTTTTCCTTTCACCTCATCTTTTCTCAATTCAATCAAACTCTTAGGGTTTAGTAGGGTAAGAAGTGAAAAAAAGTTGAAGGGGCCAAAATCCAAACTAAGTTAGTTTAGGAGCCAAAATCCAAAAGTTCATATTTGTTATAGTTTAGGGGCCAAATATTATATATATATATATATAATAAAGCAGAACCTATGGGTGATTTAGTGAATGCATAATTAATTGATAGGCTAATTAAGTGTCACCTCAAATTTTTATATGGAATCTCAATTTTACCTCTTAATTTTTTGACTCAATTTTGACTATATAATGATCACTTAACCATTGAGTTTTGTTGAAGTATTGAATTTAGGGACGCTACATATCTTCTTCTTATATAAATTTTTGGCCAAATTTATCCCATCCCACAAATTGTCTTGGAAATCTCTGTAAATTAGCCTCAATATTGCTTTCCATGTAAAAGTGTTCCAATTCCATCCAAGCGCATGAGCTTTCAAAATTAAGCAAAAAAATTTCTTAACTTGAGAATTTGAGACACTAGACCACTTACATTTTAACCACAAAACAAATAGCTATATAATACGTAAAACCCCTATATCTCATATGGAAGAAGTGTGAGAAACCTTAGATGAATATATATTATATTGACACAAGTTTCAGAATATAAGCACCTAATACTTATTCTTTTTCAAATGATAAGCACCTAATCTCAAACCTTTAATTATTATTATAAATCAGCCTTTAACCTCTAGTTCATTACAAATTAGTTTTGAACCTTTATAATTTGTTACATATTGGTCTTTAGCTTAGGTAAGACTAAGTTGACACAAAAACATAATTTGGAAACATGAAAAAATTGATAATTTAAATGATCTATTAGCCATAAGAAAATTATGACACAATTTAAATTTATTAGAAGATAGTTACTGAATAATTTAAATTAGAATTTTAAAAGTTGATATTAGGTACATAAGTGAGATTTAATAAATTCAAAGTCAAAATATGACATAATTTATGAAAGTTAACGCACTGCTTATATTATCATTTTTCCTCTATAAATTGGATTTTTATACAACCACAGTCTTATTTAGGATAAGGGTGGAAACAAGCTAAGTCTTTCATCAAACAGTTTGAACTCAAACTCAATTTTTTTATTATTGAGTTAAGCTTAACAAGCTTAGAGCTTCTTTTTAAGTTAAGTTCGAACTTTTAACGAACCAAGCTTCGAGCTTGGTATTGGCTTGAACTCTTATCAAGCCTAACAAGTTTAATTATTTTTAATATACATAAACTCTAAAATTCTAATTTTTATTCCTTAAAGCAAGCTCAAACCTTAAATCGAGCTTTGAACTTATCAAGCCACGGAACTGAGTTTCATACCCCATTTCTCGAGCTCAAACTCAAATTCGAGCCGAGTCAAGCCAATCCTTAACAAGCTGAAGTTCAAGCCTAGGGTGTTCGGGTTTGGTTCAGCTAACTTTTACCCCTAGTTTAGGGCTTGAGGCAATATCAATATCCAGTGGATTATAAAGATTTGAGATCAACTTGCAATGAATTAGAGGTTAATGACTGATTCGCAATGAAAGCTAAAAGATTTGGATTAGTGGTGCTTTTTGACCAATAAACATAGGAAAATGGGGTTAATTGCATCCGTAGCCCCTAATATTTTATTATTGTCTTATTTTGGACCATAACATTAAAACCTTGCATAAAAGGTCATAAACTTTAATTTTTGTTTCATTTTATATCTTTGGAGGACGAAAATTGTTAGAATAGACAGAACTGGTCACGTGGCATGCCAACGTGGGATGCTTTGTCACATGACACAATGAATCAACCTTGGTAATAATGTGAAAAATGAAGAAAAAAAATTGAAACCCTTCGACCTCCTTCAACCGCCGTGAGTCTCCATCCCCACGCTGGCCTCTGCCACATCTCCCTTCCTTAGCCACATCGCCCCACGTCTGCCTCTCTCTTAGCCTCAGCTCTGATGGCCCCTCAACTCCCCTCGGCATGAAATGGCCCCAAATGGCTGCCATGTTTGTACCCAAGCTCCTCCGCAAAATCCCTCTTACTCAATTTGCAATAGACCAAATCGTGAATTCACGAAATCACCAAGAAATCAAGCAACGAAAGAGGAAGATTGGGATGAATCATTGACGAATCCAATAGCGAGAGAGGAAACCAGGTCTATGACGGTGGAGGAGGTTGAAATCGAACACAAAGATGGAGGAGATGGTAGAGATGAAATCGAAGGTGGAAGATGATGAAATTGAAAGTAAAGGACGTGCGATCAATAGTGAGCAAAAGAGGCACGATGGATAATGAACAAAGGCGAGATTTGCTAGCGAGCAAAGCGATTCGTCGATGGCAGGAGGCGAACGGTGGGATGGCCGAAAAGAGGCAGCAAAGAGGTGTTGGGCGGACAACAAGAAGGGCTGCGCCGGTGATGGGCAGAGGAGCGGAAGAGGTGGACAACTTAGATGTTCTTTTCCCCATTTTTCATACCCTTTTTTTATTATTATTTTCTTTTCCACATCATAAATAGTTGGTGATTCATAATGTTACCGTGGCAAATTGTTTACACTGATGTGCCACATGGTTAGTTTTGTCTATTCTAATAATTTCTATTCTCCAAATGTCTAAAATAAATTAAAAAAAAATTAAAGTTGAGGAACTTATATGTGAAATTTTGAGGTTAGAGTCTAAAATATGATGATAATAAAATATTAGGATTAACAGATACAATTAACTCAGGGAAAATGCCAAAAGAAAAGGAGAAAGGTTGGGCGACTTGAGTGGCAGCATAGGGAATCCGGGGAAAGCAATGTCCCAACTGCTGAAATATAAACTTTGGTGCGGAGTCCCTCGGTGAGTCCAGCGAAGCGATCTTCATATATAAACCTCCAAGTACCCTCAGCTGTGTCCTCCCAGCGACTTCATCTCTCCTCCCCTGCAAAAGAACAAATTAAGTCTCACTTCTCCCCCTTAAAATATCAGGTATTTCTTAATTCCTTATTCCACACTCATTTCTTTATT
Organism: Aquilaria yunnanensis; assembly: GCA_039654915.1. Taxonomy (NCBI): domain Eukaryota; kingdom Viridiplantae; phylum Streptophyta; class Magnoliopsida; order Malvales; family Thymelaeaceae; genus Aquilaria; species Aquilaria yunnanensis. The sequence goes on from CM077597.1 coordinate 97,392,060, forward strand.
ATCATCTCTTTCTCTTCTTTAATCGTTTCTTTGCTCCACTCACGATCTCTAATTGGCACCAAGTGATCTGCGGATTTACTTATCTCTCTGAGAATCGATCTGGGAATTTTTCTCTTTCGCTTGCTGTCTTTTGATCTGTCCTTTCGAAGCCGCTGGATCTGTTGCTTCTTGTTGGACTCTATCGGTGGAATTCGGGTGACTGAGGTAGTTTGATTTCGTGAATGTGGGGCTTGTTTTCAGAAAACGAGCCTGCAATGCCGTCTAAAGGTCTCCCTGGATTGAGAACATTTCAATGTTTTCTCGGAGATTGGTGCTTGTTTGGCGGACTTTGTTGCTTGTCCTGTGCTGCTCAGTTATTGTCTTGAAATGTTTGATTGTCGCCCTTGAAATGCATGATGGTGTCTGTTCTTAGCTTTTAATTATCACTTCTCAGTTGATTTGGGAAAATAAAAAACAAGTGCATTCTATGACATTGTTTTCGGGAAGATTAAACCAGTCCGACAGAAAGTGGCAACTTGAGATCTATGGGAACTCGTTTGGTTGTCTAAAAAGGCTAATATCTCTATGAGTTTTTCCATGAAAATAAGTGATACTGCAGGATAGAGGAACATAAAACTAATAACAGGTCCTTCCTCATTACGCCTCAAAGAAAACAAATTTTCATTTCTTCGTCTTCCTTTTTTTTTTTTTTCTAAAAAACAAGAGAGGCTGCAGCGTACATCATTTTTCTGTCACCAGCTATAACATTGGTTCAGCTTCTTGTTTCATCTTTGCATGTGCAAGAGTGATTATGCGAAGCCATCATGCATATTTAGCTTCTCTTGCATCTATTTTTTTTGACTTTGTGTACCTCTTTTTTAGGTCTAAGCATATGGGCTTTAAATCAGTTGTAGATATGATAGAGGCCTCTTCAGGTGTCCATTTTTCTGGTTTCCATATGGATGGTTTGGAATCCAGGAATGTAGAGAAACCTTCCACCTCACCAGCAACAAATAACATTCACAAGCAACCTTTTGTGATTGGTAAGCATGAATCTTGATGGTCTATGCTTTTGTGTCGTCATGTTAAATTTTGAAAACCTTGGAGGGAAGAAGAAGCGTAGGAAAAGTGCAAATTGATAGAGCCTGCTTAATTATTTCCACCAGTCAAGCTGGAAAACTTTGGCATTCTAAATCAGGTTTAGGAAATAAGATAAAGCACTGATAGCATGTTGTGTATGCATAGGGAAAAAAAATGTGTCTAGGTTCTCATGCGCTTAACATGTCATTTTACACCATATTTGGCTCCGTCAAGAGATATTCTTGTCTAAACTACTTACATTACTGTATTGTTGCAGGTGTTGCAGGCGGTGCTGCATCTGGGAAGACTACAGTATGTGATATGATCATTCAGCAACTTCATGATCAGCGTGTTGTACTTGTAAATCAGGTAGTTTACTTCTCTACATGTCTCTATATATTTTTTCAGCTAGAATTTTAGGGATTTCTTCTATTTGTCCAACATTTTTTTTTCTAAAACATTCGAAATTGAATGCTTGAAGCTCTCTCAAGGGTATGATTCCATTTAGTTCATATGCTTTGAAAGCTGTCTTGGGTGATTTCTTTCTAAACCAGATTAAACCTGGTACTTGCACAGCCTGTATGTTCTGTCTTGCTTGATCTCCTGGGTATGAGTAGGGTACAAAGTAGATAGCTCGAAAAGAATGTTAAAAAAAATTGATCACTTTTCTATGTTATAGTGGTTGCTATATCTGTAGTACTGGCTGGCTGGTTATGCCCTCACAATTGGCTACATTTGACACGAACAATGTGCCAGGATTCCTTTTATCACAATCTTACGGAAGAGGAACTTTCACAAGTTCATGATTACAACTTTGACCATCCTGGTGAGGACATTTCCATTGTATACATCTTAATTGTAGTAGTACATGGGACCATGCATATTGGGGTACCTGAACTTTTGTGCACTGTGATCATTACTACTACTTGTTTTGCATTTCCTAATAACTGAATACTGCTCTTCTTGTCAGATGCATTTGATACTGACAAACTATTAGATTCTATGGACAAATTGAGGCATGAACAAGCAGTAGATATTCCTAAATATGACTTCAAGAGTTACAAAAGTGATGTTTTCCCTTCGAGGAGGGTAAGGTTTGGTTATCATTGGAGTGATCAAGGGAATTCTATTTAAATATGTTTCCCAATTTTTCCCCAAAGGATGAATATTCATCAACTGCATAATTCTTATCTGTCTTCTGTTTATTTGACAATGAATTTTATCAAATTAGCATATTGAATTTTGGCTATGCTATAGATTGAACTGCAAATCCTATATCTCCAGCTTCGTATGTGCCACTGCACATTTTTAACCATATGCATGATACACAGCAAGAGCAAATGGCATCTTTATTTAATGAATTTTAGTTTTTAGAATTTCAACGTGTTTCTTGTTCACATTTGTTGGCTCTCATTGGTGTAACATTTTTTGCAGGTTAATCCCTCAGATGTTATAATTTTGGAAGGCATACTTGTTTTCCATGACCATCGTGTCAGAGAGTTGATGAACATGAAAATATTTGTTGATACAGGTCTTCAATATTACCCATGTTTGTTCACTATGTTTTCAAATTCATATGATAAAGAGACCAAAATGCTCAAGCATCAAGTTGTGAATACCTCTTTCCTTTTGTCTATGAATGTGTGTACACAACATATTATCATGATAAAACATTTCCTGAAGGTGTATTCTTTGACTTTCAATAGTATATTGTAGCCTTAACGACAATGTTTTACAGAATGCCGGTTTCATTGTCATTTAGTTACTAATAGCAGATTGTGAATTAAGTAAAGCATTCTTAGTCTAATTTGCTTTGGTTAAGATTTTGCCCTTGCAACCGTTTTTTGTTTGCAAGCACTTCCATCAACTGGATTTTGAGGTATTTTTCCCTACTGTTTTGTTTAAAGAACAATTTGTGAAAACTATGGAAAAATGATATATAATGGAAAATCTAGATGTTGGTACAACTTCACTACTATGTTCCTAAATGTATCAGCAACTTCACATAGTAAATCTTCAGTGCAGATGCTGATGTACGACTAGCGAGGAGGATAAGGCGTGATACTGTTGAGAAGGGTAGAGATATTGGTGCTGTTCTTGATCAGGTGACAACTCTATACCAACTTGTCAGGCAGCAGCATTTTGTTCTTTTCAGTAATTTGGCAGATCATCGCCTAAGAGTGTTTTCTACTTTAAGCTTGACACACTTTCTAGCTCACATTTTGCAACCAGTATGTGGAAGTGATGGATTTTATTGATCTCTTGGATAGAAACAAATCTGCTTCACTTAAATATTTCACTTTGCTTGCGTTTCTTACATGCATGTTTAGGGTTCCCTGTTTAGCTGCTGATACACAATCTATATTTGTTTTCTTCTTCTTACAGTATTCAAAATTTGTGAAGCCTGCATTTGATGATTTCATACTTCCAACGAAGAAGTATGCAGATATCATTATTCCTCGGGGGGGAGATAATCATGTGGCAATTGATTTGATTGTGCAACATATTCGTACAAAACTTGGTCAGCACGATCTCTGTAAAATCTACCCAAATCTATACGTTATTCAATCAACTTTTCAGGTATTTCTTTTTACTTGAAGATGCTAACCTTGTTAACTATGAGCATTTAGGTGGTCAAAACATGATGCATCTCTTATTTGTGTGTCTAATGTGTCTCTCAGTGTGTGTACATTTCATCCACACTATCTTGTTTTGTTTATGAGTGGCATTTTCTTGGAGGACAGATTCCACACAATTTTGTACTTCTAGTTTCTATTCCTTTACCTTTTTTGTGGAACGGGATGGGATTAAAGTTATTGCTTGTTTTGTTGGTTTCTTGCTGAGATTCAAATGAGTACCTTTTCTCTTGCAGATACGGGGTATGCATACTCTCATCCGTGACTCTCAAACAACAAAACATGACTTTGTTTTTTATTCTGACAGGTTGATTCGTCTGGTTGGTATACATTACTCTCACGTTATGCTTGTTCGGGTTCTTCATATGATCATTGGAAGGAATAAATGGTTTCTTTTTGTTAACTTTTCCAGGTCGTTGAACATGGTCTAGGACATCTACCCTTTACAGAAAAGCAGGTGATCACTCCAACTGGTAAGCTGAGTTTTCATTAATCTTTCCTATTTTATCTCAACCTGTTCTTTTCGCTTTTTTGGTATTGATTAGTTTCATATTGAAACCCTTATTCTGGTTTATATTGTTCTTCGCTAGTTTGACATTTATCAAGCCTTTGATGGGTGATTGTTCTGTAATTCAGTCACAAATATAGATGTTTTATTGTCTTAGGGAAAATGCCATGCCATGGTTGATTTGTGTGGCATTGCTGTTTTTGCAGCAGACTTAAAATTTGTAGCGTCCTAATCTTTCTCATTTTCAGGTTCAGTTTATACTGGTGTGGATTTCTGTAAGAGGCTATGTGGTGTCTCTATAATTAGGAGGTATGATTTAGTTTCATATCTCTGAGATTTTCTTTAGTTGCTCTTGGTTTATGCGACTCAGAAATGCATCAGAAAGATTAATTAGTTTACTCTGTAGTTCCCATTATCATAGGGAAAGATTAATTAGTTTACTCTGTAGTCCTCATTATCATAGGGAGAGAGATTTTCTTTAGTTGCTCTTTTTCTTTTTCCTTATACTGTTCTCCTTTTTTATATGGTTAGGTGGGGTCAATAATATTTCTACTGTTAAGTGTTGAGTTGAGTCTAACTATAATCTGGCCTGGGGACATGCCTGAATATTAACGAACTACAGGTTTTGCATGACATCTTTTGTACTTGAATGTTAAGTACTCTCTCTGGCTTGGAACTGCTCTTCTACAATGGATTTAGTAGGGATGATGTTAGCAAAGTGTTGGCAAAGTGGAGACTCAGAGATGGAAGTCGAGAGAATGACGTTTCACTGAGACCATAGTTTTGGAGATTCTCTGTCTACTATATCATGTTGTGTTTGAATTCGCTTGTCCAGCAAAGGCGATAAATTATTGTAACCCTCCGTTTCCTATGAAAGGAATCTGATGCTTCTTTATGGTCTTTGCATGCCCCATGGTCTCCAAAATCTCCTCCCTAAATGCAAAATGAAATTGACGAAAACGGGGAAATTTGATTTAGGATGGCTGGATGGAAAAAAATGTGCTTAGGTTGTTATAGCACTGTTAAGTAAGTTATTTCACGTGTCAGAATTGTCAGTCTGAGAGTGGTATGAGAATGTTCATGACAATCAATTAATTACATTTGGTAACATGTATTTTACTAATATGCCAGTGGTGAAAGTATGGAGAATGCTTTACGTGCATGCTGCAAAGGCATCAAAATCGGGAAGATTCTTATTCACAGAGAAGGAGACAATGGCCAGCAGGTTGCAGCATGACTTACCTAAGATTACATTATTTGTCTTTTTCTAAAGGAGTAGTGCTTTAATTTTTTTTTCTTTTTTTCTTTTTTAATGGCTGATTTTCACCCTCTTGCTTCAACAACATACCAGCTCATTTATGAAAAACTGCCCCTAGACATTGCAGAAAGGCATGTGCTGCTGTTGGATCCTATTCTGGGCACAGGTTTGTTTCTCTTGTTTCAAATATTACTTTTTGCCAGATTGTATTAGATTTTTGGTTATTTATTTGCTTTTGCGCCAAGGCATTGATAAATAAATACATGGAGTCCTATTGCGATTACGAAGAGCCCTTTTCACTCTCATGTATGCTTATGTTCTCCACTTTTCCTGAGGGGGACGTGTTGCAACCTGTCAAAGATGAAACTGAAAATTATTAGTAACTTTTTGGTGTTCAAATTTTAAAATATCATCGTCAACATACAGGCAATTCTGCTGTCCAAGCTATTTCTCTGCTCATAAGCAAGGGTGTGCCAGAGTCCAACATCATCTTTCTCAATCTTATTTCTGTAAGACGTTTACCTTATAGTCATTTTGCTTGATATTTGAAGATATTTATCACTTGGGAAATTTAATGTTTCTTGTCCAATCCATCTTAATTCACCAGGCACCTCAGGGTGTGCATGTGGTGTGCAAAAGATATCCGAGGCTAAAGATCGTGACGTCTGAGATTGAAATCGGTTTAAACCAAGATTTCCGAGTCATTCCTGGTATGGGAGAGTTTGGAGACAGATACTTCGGAACAGATGATGATGACCAACAAGTGATTGCCACGGGGAAGTGTATCTGAATAGAGCCGCCGATTTTTTGGACAGGCAGCTCTTTGGTCGGTCTCATTATGTTTGCTGCCAAACAAGGAGTGTCGAGGAAAGCCAGATGAGCCAAGTAGACCTCCAAGAGAACGGTTGTGGAACCATTTCGGCTGATTTAGAAATTACATTTCCTGCAATCAGGATTTTGAGCTCATCCTTGAAATGCAAGGAAAAGAGAACCCCATAAAATTTAAATTCATAGACACCAAAATTCAACTTTTTTACATATATATGATAATGTGCCAATATATAATATATAGCTTTAACTGTGGCTGGACTATTTTGTGAATGAAGATTTGATGATGGCCCTTCCAGTTGCCCCAAAGAAGAAAGAATGGGGATGAGGTTTCTTTGGTTCTTTCTCACATGACAGGAAATGAATTGATTGAATTCTGAATTCAGGGCTGAAACACATGGAGTGAAGATAAAAGCACAGGCGAGTGCCACCTGGCTAATAGAGAAATCACTCATTCCTCTATCCCAATTCCATTTCCAATTCCAAGGATGATAAAGTTGGACGCGCTGGCCTCTTGACACGTGTAGGTTTTTTTTTTTTTGTCAATGTCAAGGGCTGGATTCCGTTGGTATATTCCTCCTTGGCTGGTCTATATACACCTCTGCTTCTTCCTCTTGTCAATTTGCTTTTGCGTCTCTTCCTCTAATTCAAGTCCAACCCAATTCACTTGCACACATCATGTCTGCCTTTGTTGGAAAATATGCAGGTTCTCTCTCTCTCTCTCTATGTTATCCTTGTCAATATGTGCATGTAGTTGTCCTTGTGATGATACTTGAATCACAGCATTGTCCATGAAGCTATCTAAGAAGTGATGAAGCTACATTAATACTTATGAGAATTTCTTTTTCCCTTCAAGGGGTTGGATTTCTCATTCTCATTTCACAATCTTGGGGAAAATTTTAGTGAAGTTGAGAACCACTTATATATGTCCAATGAAGACATTAGAATTCAAAGTTCAATTTTTTGCGGAAGAAAGTTGTCAATTTGAGATCTTTTATCGATTCCCACCAATACTATTCAATAATATTACTACCCGGAAATTAATTAACCAGAGGAGCTGGTGAAGACGGCCAAGTACATTGCAACGCCCGGGAAGGGAATACTGGCGGCCGACGAGAGTACCGGGACCATCGGCAAGCGGCTGGCCAGCATAAATGTGGAGAACATAGAGTCCAACAGGCAGGCCCTCCGGGACCTTCTCTTCACCTCCCCCAACGCCCTCTCCCACCTCTCCGGCGTCATCCTCTTCGAGGAGACGCTCTACCAAAAGACCTGCGACAGCAAGCCCTTCGTCGAAGTCCTCCAGGACAACGGAGTCGTCCCAGGCATCAAGGTCGACAAGGGCACCGTCGAGCTTGCCGGCACCAATGGCGAGACCACCACCCAGGGCTTCGACTCCCTGGGCGCCCGCTGCCAGCAGTACTACAAGGCCGGAGCCCGCTTCGCCAAGTGGCGCGCTGTCCTCAAGATCGGGCCCACGGAGCCCTCTGAGCTGGCCATCCAGCAGAACGCCCAGGGCCTCGCCCGCTACGCCATCATCTGCCAGGAGAACGGCCTGGTCCCCATCGTGGAGCCGGAGGTCCTCACCGACGGTGCCCACGACATCAACAAGTGCGCCGCCGTAACGGAGACCGTTCTGGCTGCCGTTTACAAGGCCCTCAACGATCATCATGTTCTCCTGGAGGGCACTCTCCTGAAGCCTAATATGGTCACACCCGGCTCGGATAGCCCCAAGGTACTTTGATCTTGCACGCGTCTTAGATGAATGCGAGGGCAATCCATATGTATATGTGTATTTATGGTAGGAGGGAGCGAGTGATGATGGTGGCTTTCGATGCATTGGGTTTTGCAGGTGGGGGCAGAGGTGGTAGCAGAGTACACAGTGAGGGCGCTGCGAAGGACGGTGCCTCCGGCGGTTCCAGGGATAGTGTTTCTGTCGGGTGGGCAGAGCGAGGAGGAGGCTACACAGAATCTGAATGCGATGAATAGGGTGCAGGTGTTGAAGCCATGGACGCTTTCCTTCTCGTTCGGGAGGGCTCTGCAGCAGAGCACGCTCAAGACATGGGGCGGGAAGAAGGAGAACGTGGGGAAGGCGCAGGAGGCGTTCCTGGCCCGATGCAAGGTCAACTCGGAGGCTACTCTGGGTCAGTACGGCGGAGGAAGCGCGGGTGGGTTGGCCTCTGAGAGTCTCTTTGTCAAGGGTTACAAGTACTAGTAGTAGGCAGCCAGTTTCTTACACTATTAATCATCATTGTTCAAACGACCAACTATATATATATATATATATATATATATATATATACATACACTATTTGTCATCACCTTGTTAACTTCCACTTTGATTTGCATCCCTATTAATCACTTGACTCTTAAACTTGCTCTCCTTCTCTGCATTAGTGCTATATATATATATATGTTTGCTCACACTACAGCATTAAAAAAAAAAGAAATTTATAAAAAATTGATGACATCATAAAAAAATTATATTTTGAATAACCTATTACATCTATAAATAATTTAATTTTTAAATGAAATTAGTTCCAAATAAAAAAATATAAAAATAAAATAAATTATTTTAGATTAATTTAAGTTAAAATAAATTGAGAGTTAGTTGTATTAAACAAAAACTAAAGTAGGATCATTCCAACTTCACAAATTGTTATGTCTATGATTAATTTACAGCCACTGAATATATGAGTCCTGTTGTGGGTCCAACAAATCTAATGACTGCAAATTTGTTACCGACATAACAGACTATTATGTTATTATTTTCTACTAAAATATTGCATGCAGATGTAACTTAAATTACTGGGTAGTCAGTGAATGAGCCTAACAAATTCCACCAAATACGAAACTCTCATGGCTCAGCAGCATGCACGTGAGTTATAATAAAGACGTGCATGCTATTACCATATTTAATATCTACACATAGCTGGCACTACTAAAAAACAGACTTTTTCCAACAGCCATTTCCAACGGCTTCGCGTTGGAAATTTTGAAATTTTCAACGCTAAGCCGTTGGAAATAAGACATTGGAAAACCCACCGTTGGAAGTCAATTTTCCAACGGCCAAAATCAGGGCCGTTGGAATTTCCAACTGTTAGCCATTGGAATTTGAGCAGTTGGAAATTTTCCAACGGCTCAGTTTTTTTTTCTTTTTTTCCATTTTCCAACGGCCTTGGCAGTTGGAAGATTTTCCAACTGCCAAGGCCGTTGGAAACATTTCCAATTGCCAAAGCCGTTGGAAAATTACTTGATAGTTGGAAGATTTTCCAACTGCCAAGGCCGTTGGAAAATTTACTTGGTAGCTGGAAGATTTTCCAACTGCCAAGGCCGTTGGAAATCAAGCTTTTTATTTTTTGTGCATTCTCGTTCCATCTCGAATGCGTGTGATTAAACCTCAAACGGCTACGGCGGTTCAAATTGATTGTATCGTATGTAATCACATTCTGAACCAGTGCACGTGCGTAAATGCAGTTGTAGATCTCAATAAAAATATACAAAATTGAAAGTACAGAATCATTTCATAAATATAGTTATAACATACACATAAAAGCTTACACAATTGAAATTTCAATATCATGACACAAATATAGTTACAATCCACATAAAAACTTGTTAAATTCTTATTACATACTTCCATTACTCCTAAAAAGTGTTTGTTTGTTGATGAAGACAGAAAGTAAAGTGATATACCTGATCTAGTCATCATCGGATCCCGAGGCATCAATATCATTATCTGGGTGCGCAGGCGGAGGAATTCCAAGTCGTTCATATATGTACTTCATCTCCGCTTGTTGTCTCCTCTTCATTCGCTCCAACTTCCGCTCATAATATGATGCTTGTTGTGCTGTATGCTCCGCAACCACTCACTCAACTTGTTCAGTGAACTCCGGCGTCTGAGTGACATCAACATGTGCTGAAGGAATATTCCCTGGTCGTCGTCGTCCGAGCACAGCATGTTGTTCTGATCCAAGCCCAAATACACGCCCTTTCTTCCTTCCACCTGCAGCTACACTCATTATCGCTGCCTCATCAATGTCATGTGCGACGCCTTCCTCTTCCATTTGCTGTGTTTGTTCTTCGATCTCAGCAGTTACCTTCGCCTTCATAAGGGTACAACTTCATTTATTAGTAAGTCGATATTTATTCGTATGTAAAAATGTAATTTAATATAACATGATTATTACCGCCACTTCTTCAGTACGCCTGTTGACGTATTCCCCGCTCTTTTTCTTATGAGTTTGCTGCATAACCTTGAACAAGCCAGGGTCCCTCTTCTCCGGATTTTTTTCACGCTACATTGGTTGTTAGTATGAATAAAGTTATTACGCATGTAACATAAGTTGAATTATGTGTATAAGAGATTCATAACGTTTACCATTCGCTCCCGGTGTTCTGTAATTGAAACAGATCCTCCTGCATAAGTAGCACTGTATCCACCAGTAGAGTTAGACGACTGCGATGATGATGCTCGTATTGTCTTACCCCTCGACGATTTCTCCTGAAACTCCGGTGTAGCCCACCATTCCTCCATGGCTGCATACTGTGCGTCGGTCATAAATGATGCCCGTGCTCGCCGTTTCTCAGGATTTCTCTCCCGGCGAATGTCACCCAGCGTCCCTCTGTAATGATTAGCCGCCATTATGTGCCAAACGCGATAGACCTCATTATGGTGGGCTGGATCCCACTCACATAAACCCTAGACATAAAATAAAATATAAGGGGGTCTAATAGTTATCTACATGATTTGTAAAGATGAAAATTCAATGTGTAGATTAAGTGCAAACCTCAAATACGCGCCACCACGCCTGAATATCTGCTGGGCTTGCACTCGACCAATCATGATGTCCCTTGAAGTGTGTGGTGAAGCATCTAGTGACCATCCGTGTTGCTCTTGATGGCAGGAAGCTATATGAAACGCATGTTCGAATACAATAAAATTTGTTTTCATTGGAAGATAATGAACTGCATGTAACATAAACTATTATTCTTTCAAATTATACATTACTTATGTGTTACCATGAGGTGTGATCCGTAAGCGACCCTGATGCGGGGCTTCGGATACCGCTGACTGGCCAATGGAATTTCCTCCATCAGATGAAGGTATATGTTCGGGAGTCGAGCGACTAGCACTACGGCGGAGTGGAGGAATGCCAATATCATCCGTACAAGGGGTGGTTGACGGAAAAACATCTTCTTCTATTATAGGCCGCGACCCTGAATGTCGGGAATGTGATTGGCCTGCCCTTTCATGTCTGGCAAGTGGCTCTGCTATCGCTTCTTTGAACTGCTGAAATAGGCCTTTCCCTGGCCTACGTGTATACGTCGCATCTCCTTTAGGTGGCATCTGCAATTTGATTAAAAACCTTACAACATTTTACAAATATTAATTATAGCCAATAGTATTGCTCTCGCAAATGCACCCATCACAGTCAATTTAGACGTACTCATAATTATGATTACAAGTTATTCCACGTTCACATTACATTTTATAAGTAATCGCACGTTAACATGAAAGTCAATGGACGTCATCGTCCTCAGACTGTGCCTCTGAATCGCTATTCTCAGTATCTCCAGATTCAAATTCATCTTCTTCATCACTCGCTTCAACGGCGTCCTCTTCGTCAGAATCATCCTCATGTTCCAACGTTCCTACCCTGTTCGGCATGTCATCATCTGCAGCTTCCCCGACTCCTGTTTCAGCTAAATTCTCGATTGGGTCATCCATAATTATGGGTGGATTGTTCAGGCCACCTTGAAAATCTTCCTGAAATGCATCATCGATGTCTGCTACATTATAATGAACGATGCGTCGAGGTTTGATTTTCAAAACGGCTAACCACCCTATTTTTTCACGTGACTTTGTTGGGTAATGGGTGTAGTAAACTTGATCAGCTTGGGAGGCAAGAATGAATGAGTCAAACTTCCCATATTGGCGACCATCACGAACCTCAACTAAACCATATTGTTTATGAACCCGAGTGCCACGATCTGGAGTAGGGTCAAACCATGCACACCTAAACAATACAACATGTTTCTGTGGCCATCCAGGATATTCGAGTTGAATGATTTCTTCTAACACGCCATAAAAATCACATTCAACCTCACTTGATCCTGAAGTCCTTATGCAAACGCCACTGTTAAATGTTGCTTTGTCGCGACCCCAGTCGCTAATGTGGAACTTGTACCCATTTATGAAATAAACAGGCCAAGTCTCAACACGACGTGATGGCCCGCACGCAACATCCCACAAGAAGCGGTCCGTGATATTGTTGCGCACATCATTCACCTAGTTACATATCAGCAAGTTTATGAATATTTCTATCGATGGAAAGCAAAATATGAAGATAGAGGAAAGTGTATGTAACTTACATAGTTTCTAAGCCATGTACCAAAGTTATTCTCAATGTAGACATCCAGGTCTGACATTGCTATATTTGGTGCATGCATACGCACTTCCTCAACAAACAAACTAGAACATATACATAAAGGTCGTTTAGTGTGAACCTAGATTATGCAAGTGTATAAAGGGAGAAAAGTAGTATTATTAGAGTATAATATATAAAGCAAATGTGTTATGTCACTTACTCGAGGTACGGCTTCACCTCCTTACAATTCAGTAAGACATATGCAGTAGCAACCCTCAATTCATTGTCATCAAGATATCGATATCTGGAGACACCATATGGACGACCCGGGTATCTAAAGATAGACCACACCGATTCATCATATTGTCTTTGTTCGCCATCGTCATTACGAGGTACTCTAGTAGCCATATGTGGAATATGAGATTCAAAGTAGTGAGAGCAAAATGTTGAGGTCTCCTCAATTAGATACGCTTCACAAATTGAACCCTCTACATGAGCCTTATTTGATACCTTCATTTTTAGGTCATGCATACAACGCTCAAACTTATACATCCACCTATACTGAACGGGTCCTCCAACCCTGGCTTCATAAGGAAGGTGAACCGGCAAATGTTCCATCGAATCGAAAAAAGCAGGTGGAAAAATTCTTTCCAACTTGCAGAGTATTACTGGAATATTTGCTTCTAACTCGACCATGTGATTCACATCTAACTCTGGAGAACATAAATCACGGAAGAATTGACTTAACTCAGTCAATGGTTTCCATATATTTTCAGGTATGGCTTGAAGAGCTATTGGGAGGAGCCTCTGCATCATTACATGACAATCATGACTTTTCATACCAGACATATGACTTACATTACTGTCAACACACCTCCCAAGGTTCGATGCATACCCGTCTGGGAGTCTAAGTGTTTTAACCCAATTGAGCACATCAGTTCTCTGATGTGAATTTAGTGTAAATGTTGCTTTGGGTTTAAATGCTCGACCGTCGGCAACCTCAATTAAATTTAGCTCTGATCGACTACACAACATCTCAATGTCCTTACGAGCCTTCATGTTGTCTTTAGTTTTGTTCCTCACATCCATCACTGTATTCCATATATTGTCAAACACATTCTTCTCTATATGCATCACATCCAAATTATGGCGGATTAAATTATTCTTCCAGTAAGGCAACTCCCAGAAAATACTTCTTTTTGACCAATTATGCGTTCTACCATAACCTGGTATGGTTAAAACCTCTCCATTCTGAACAACAGATGGCAAATTTGAGATTCGTTGAAATATTGTTTCAGGCGGAAGACGCTCAGGAGGCAACGATTTTTCAATTTTTCCTTTCTTAAAGGCAACTCTGTTTCTTCTATAAGGGTGATCCAGCTCGAGAAATTGTCGATGACAATCAAAGAAGGAAGTTTTCCTCCCATTCTCAAGCTGGAAGGCTTTACTTTGGTCCATGCATATAGGACAAGATAATCTCCCATGAGTCATCCAACCTGACAACATCCCATAAGCCGGGAAGTCATTGATGGTCCACAAAACTGAAGCACGGAGCTGAAAATTCTGTTTAAGTGATACATCCCATGTTTGGACACCATCTTCCCACAACTGATTCAATTCATGGATAAGAGGTTGTAAATAGACGTCAATGTTCTGACGTGGACTCCGAGGGCCCGGTATCAATGAAGTCAAAAACATATATGGTTTCTTCATGCACATCCAAGGTGGCAAATTATACGGCGTTACGATGACCGGCCAACATGAATATTGTTTACCAGAGTTTCCAAACGGAACGAAACCATCAGAACATAGACCAAGGCGAACATTTCGGGGCTCTGCGGCAAACCACGGGTAAGTGGAATCAAAATGTTTCCATGCTTCCCCATTTGAAGGATGTTTTAAAACATTTGGCTCGGATAGATGCTCACTGTGCCACCTCATGTGCTCTGCAGTTGAAAGTTAAGCATATAGTCGCTGAAGACGAGGAGTTAGTGGTAAATGGTGCATGGTCTTTCTTGGTCTATCTTTACCTCGTCCACCTTTTCTCGGCTTAAACCGCGATTCACCACAGAACTTGCACTGTGTAGCATCTTTATCAGTATTCCAGAACAACATGCAGTCGTTAACACAAGCATCAATTTTTAGATGCGCAAGACCAAGTTGTGAAACTAATTTCTTCGTCTCATACCAATTCGACGGCATCTTGCTGTCACTTGGCTGTGTTTCTTTCATCAAGGCCGCAATACCATCATAACACCCTCTTGGTATATGATATTCTGCTTTAAGGTTTAACAAACGAACTGCAGCAGATAGCTCAGAATGTGTCTCACATCCATCCCAAAGAGGTGTAGTCGCCGAGTACAATAAATCAGAAAACCGTCTAAAACCTTCATTAGGTTCTTCATGGACGTCAGAAAAATTCTGATGGGAACTTGGACCAACTGCATCAAAAATCATTCGAGCATATGGGTTTACAGGTGAACTACCCTCAGCATGCTCATACGAACCACAACTATCAAACGGCTGATCTGACGGTTCCTTAAACGGCTCCCCATGAGCTGTCCAGTTAGTGTAAGAAGGCATGAATCCGCACTTATATAGATGCACTCTAACATCATCACAATCCTTAAACCTCAAATTTTTACATCTCCAACATGGGCAACGAATTTTGTTCCCATCCATATGACCTGGATTACTACAAGCAAATGTTATGAACTGCTCAACCCCTGTCTCCCACTCCTCCTTCTACCCAACTCGCCCAGGTAAGTAACGACTACTATACATCCAAGTACGTTCTTGTTCCATGGAGTCCTACCAATGGAAATTATATATTAATAGAGGGTAAGGCGTGGAAGGGTATGTCCACTTCTTAACCCTCAAATTACTTGCATTTGAAGGACAGGTTGACAAGGTGACATGCAACAACAGCAAGACATAGACAATTTCATACTTAAGTGTTTAGGGTGTGTGAGTTCAATAAGTGCGGCATTCTAATGCATGTCAACCAAAAAGCCCACATCTTTCAAATTTTGCAAACATAGTGTTTCATGTCTCATGCTGATTAGGCACATCAAAGCCGAGAGCAAATTCAACACCAAATATTAATAACTCCAAATTATACAAAGCATAAGAAGTCATTCCATCCATAGTATAGATAATTATTATTCTAATTATTACTACTCTTGTTGGGTTTATTATAATTATTATTATTATTAAAATATTTATTATTATTATTCGTAGTCATATTATTATTGTCTTTGTTATCTTCCAACCATACATAATTATTTAAATAATTATTATTATAATTATTATTATAGTATTCTAAGTTTCATAATAATTATTTTAATTAGTCATTATTATGATTATTGTTACTATTATTATTACTACTACCACTCTTAGTATAATAGTAATTATTGTAAGTATAATAATAATAAAAATTATTAATAATATCCATATTATACTTATTTGCATCCTTCTATTCGAATAATAATAATTATTGAAATTATTATTACTATATTTATTAGTATTATTATTATTACTTGTATTATTAAAGTTCTACTATAATAATAATAATTTAAATTATTATTATTATTATTATTATTATTATTATTATTATTATTATTATTATTATTATTATTATTATTATTATTATTATTATTATTTTTATCATTATATAACTTCTCTTACTATAATAATTACTAAATTACTTATTAGTATTATTATTATTACTGAAATTATTATTAAGTACTACTCTGAGTATACTTCAAGTTACCTAAATTATTATTATAATTATTATTATGATTACTTTAATTAATATCATTATTATGATTATTGTACCTCGTACCTTTGTACAATAATTACTATTTTAATCATTATTGTTACATAGTATTATTAATATTACCAAAACTATTTTTATTATAATAATAATAATAATTATTATTATTACTATTATTATTATTATTGTACTACTACTCTTAGTATAATTATTATTTTGTTTATTACTGTTATTACTATTAGTATTATTCATAATACTATTATTATTATTTTTTTTATTAAAATTCTTATTATTGGCACATATTTTAGTAAAGGTAAATTTTAATCAAAGAAATTTAGTTAAGTATAAATACTTTCAACGTTTATACTCATTCTAAAACTAAAATCCTTATAAACATATTCCCAGCTAAATATTAGTAATTAAACTTTAACTGTAAAATTAAACTTAAACTATAAAATTAATCCTAAAAACCTGAAAATAATAAAAAAATTAACAAAATGGGTAAAAATTAAAAATTCTAATGGGTGTTCTAGCAAATCTTCACATCAAACCATGAACCACTTAAAATCACATAACAAATATTTCAAGCATTTTTCGGATAAATAATGTAAAAAATTATAAAAATACGTAATAAACGCAAAATACCTTAAAATCCTTCCTTCAAATGCGTTCTTTCTTTCTTCTAATCTGCTACAACAAGTTAAAAATTACACCCATTAGATTTAATAAACCAAAAACCATGAAAATCGAAACAAATAAAACCAAAAATATTAACACTTACCTACAGATCTGCCACTTAGACCACCAGATCCAAGAAATCAGCCTCCGAGCGACGTTAACCAAGCCCTGGGATACTTCACAAAGTGCTGTGTGTGCGTGTGGAGAGAGAGAGAGAGGGAACGAAGGAAGAACAGACAGAAAACGGATGGAGGAAGAAGACGATGCCGCGAGCTGGGGGGGGCCGAATTTATTGGATATTTTCCAACGGCCTTAGCCGTTGGAACCTAATTATTTATACGGTGCGTTTTGGAATTCACTTTTCCAACGGCCTAAGCCGTTGGAAATAAATCACAGCACTTTACCAATTTCAACTGCAAATGGTGCGTTTTAAATTTCCCCTTTCCAACGGCCTAAGCCGTTGGAAACACATTGAAATTAAAATTTCCCAAAATTTTGAAATCTGGTGCTTAATCTTCCAACGGCCAAAGCCGTTGGCAATAATAAAATTTCAAAATTTTCAAATTTCTAATCACGCTGCATTATGTACCTCATAAATATTCCAAGTTTAAAAATTTCAGCCTCCATTTCAAAACTTAGTTGCCGCTGTTGTTTTCTAGCTTACTTTTCCAACGGCTAAGGCCGTTGGAAACAATTTCAGGCTGGATTTACTTACTTCCAATGGCTGAAAGACATTATATTTTCAATTTTTTCATTTCACCGTTTTTTCTTTCTTCTCCAACGGCTTAAGCCGTTGGATATTCTCCAACGGTCAGACCGTTGGAAGTTAGGCCGTTGGAAAACTTAGTTTTTTTAGTAGTGTGGGGTTGATTTGTGCAAAAAACATATCATCTAAGATAAATAATAATAATAATAATAATAATAATAATAATAATAATAATAATAATAATAATAATAATAATAATAATAAATGTTCTCACTTATTGCCACCATAAAAAAAAACAAAAAAAAAAAAAAGATGCTTGCCCTGGGGGATCAATGATTATTGTGTCCATGCTGCATCTTATTATTTTGGAAAATTTTTCCAGTGTCCCGTCTTCTTATATGCTTATACGGCTGTCCCCTTATCTGCACATCTTTGCACCGCACCCAAGAGGCCCCTTAAGAGGAAACATGTAAATTGAAGTATTTAAAAAAAAACAAAATGTATTCAGATAATAATCAGAAAAATATACTCCCATTACGAGTTTTTCAAATAAACTTTCAAGTAGTAAAGAAGTAAAGAAAAGGATGTTCGATTTGGATGCAGTGGGTTTCAGGGATTTGGAATAGGCTTGGGGCCGTTGAGAGTTTGAATCCGGCAAATCTCCCATTAATTAATGGATTACTTTATGATGGTGATGTACGTAGTGATTATATTAAGGTGAGGATTGAATTGTTTTGCTTTTGCTGCCATTCATTGCAACTGATCCTAAACAAAGATTACAACCAGCCATAAAACACTGCTGCGCTTTTTCCACAGTAGTGGCCTAAAAAGGATAATACAAGTGAATTAATGTGTTATTAGGTGTGGGTATGCCAACTAGTTCCAAATTATCCTTGAAGTTGACCCAATTGGCAAGTCATCCACTGTGCCCAGCCCTTTTTCTTCGCAAGCCGCCGCCCAGCTATTCCTTGTCCTAGCTTCCGGTGACCTTGGTGTCCACCCCGTCATTGTCTTTGCCACTGCCCTGCCAGATCTCCAATGAGGCTGGGGGTGATTGTAATTGATTACAATCATAGGAGGAAGAGCTCGATTAGAAGGGGTGCGACCGGGGAAGGTGAGTTCAGGAGGTTGGAATGGATTGGGGAGGGTGCGGTCGGAAGGCCGAGATTAGGAATCGAACCGGATCGGGAAGGCACGAGTGGAAGGGTGAGATCAGGAGGTCAGATGGACTCGAGAGGGCGTGATCAGAATGGCGAGATCGGGAGGTTAGGATCGGGAGGGTGTGATTGGAACGACGTAACCATGTGACAGCGGGCTCAGGGGGAAGTGCAGCAGGAGTGGGTGGGCTGAAAGCGTGGAGGCCGAAAAAGAATTTTGCGGTGGATGAGGTGGTAGATGTGGAAAATTGGCGATAGATTTCCCAAGAGTAGAGGAGCGTAAATAGAGACAACTATAAAAAGGATTTTATATTAATTTTAAAATTGAGACCAATTAACACGTTAACTCAGCTCTATTAACTTCAGACGAACTCTCTTTAGTTTACCTATAGAAAAGTAAAACTACTTTCTGTTTTTTGAATAAAATAAAATAAAAAAGTCGAGTGCATTTTCATTTAAGGAAAATTACAAAAATACCCCCTATGGTATGGTTTAACCTACATTTTATCCTATCTATTTTCAAAACTTACACTTTAACTCCTATTTCCTTCACAGCATCTGACAACTTCTGAAATTATAATTTAAACTATCTGATAACCATGTTCCAGTAATTTTAAGATTTTTAATTTTTTTTCACAGCTATCTGATCTTTAAAGGATACTGATATGCATTTACAGAGAGAAAAATGTATTTATAGAAAATAAGTGATAATTTAAAATGTCTATTAATTATAAAAAAATATTATAGAGATTAAAATTATTGAAAAATGATTATCATATATTAATTATAAAAAAATATTACAGAGATTAAAATTATTAAAAAAATATTATTGTATAATTTAAATACAATTTTAGAAGTTATTAATATTATTGGACGGTGTAACAAATATAGAAAGTAAAGTATAAATTTTTAAAAATAGAAGGGGCAAATTGTAGGTTAGGGCATAACTCGGGGTAATTGTTAGTTTCGCTTTCATCTCTATGGTGCTTCTTGTGGAAGTTGTCAGTGGACAGAGCAGAGTCCGCCTGTCGTCAAACAGTTAGTCTGTGATCAGAAGTTGGAACGGGCGGCCAAGGTAAAGAGGCAGAGAAACGAATGGGTGATCAGGAACTGGAAGAGGAAGAAGAAGAAAAAGGAAGAGAAGGAAAATGGTTAGCTCACTACTCCTCCAATCACCAGATACTCTTAGTTGGCGAAGGAGATTTCTCCTTCTCTCTTTGCTTGGCCACCTCTTTCGGCTCCGCTTCCAACATTTGCGCTTCGTCTCTCGTCTCTAAAGGTAAAGGTTAAAGCTTCAACATTCTCTTTATCCGCCTTTCTTGCCTTGTAATCACTCCCTCAACGCCTGGCCTTGGCCTTGCCTAATTTCTCGACTTGGGTCTTCTTCTATTTCCAAAAACTTCTTCTTTGTCTCGGCTATGTCAGCGATCGAGCTGTTTGCTCCCGTCAAGGATCGGTTTTTGATTTCTTTTGCTACTTATCGTTTTTTGGATTTTGCTTGCTGTGCGCATGAAATGAGTCCCTTATCTTACACTATATCTTATTCAAGCTTGTGTCATTAAATTAATTAGGGCTATGCTTTTCAACTTGTGCATGGCTCCTTTGCATGGGCATGACAAAATTTGAGGAATCTGAGACATTGCACGTTTTTGTTTATAAGAATAAACGCAATGTGTTGGCTTTCTTCTCCTCGATCTTAATGATGTCTGGACAGTGTGTGCTATATCTGCTGTGCGTGCATGTTTCAAAATTTAATTGGGACAAGAAAGCTACTTGCTTTTGTGCTCGCGTCTGCCTTGTTTGTATGGCTGGTGATAGATTTGAGAAATCTGAGAAATTCTCCCTTCTGTTCATAACAATTTCCATCCAGAGTGTTGGCTTTCTTTCGATTTTTGATAGCCCTCTCTAGTCCTCCTGCTAACATAGGAACACCAAAAGATCTGTCTCTATTAGCAAGTCAATCCAAAGTTTTAACTGTCATCTTGATTAGCTTCATCTCTTCAAGCATTATGTATGTGAGCATTTGATTAACCTTGCTTCATTTTCACGGTTGGTTTCATTGTTCATATCGTTTGCTGTGGTGATTGTTTTGTCCAGAATGTTCGATGAAGAAGTACAAGAAAGCAAAGTCCAATTTAGAAGATCTGGAAAAGTTAGGAGCCTACTTGCTACATGAGGTGGATGCAACAAAGATGAAGCTCCATCCTGATTTGAGCAAACGAAAGTTCGATCGAATTGTCTTCAACTTCCCCCATGCTGGCTTTTATGGAAAGGAAGACAATGCCCTTTTGATCAAGTAAGCTACAATTCTTTCAATTTCTAGAAACCATACAGATTATTCTTACTCTAGTTACTGATCTGAAGCTTCCTTATGACATGTGTTTTTCTCTTTTTCTTTTCCCCCTTGAAAAAGATAAAAGGAAGAACAATCAGCAGGATGCGTTGAATACACGGACAATTCAAACATCTGTGCACAGTTTTGTAAAATAAGGCTTATTAGCCCATTTGCTCTTTTACACTTGATTGACTAGTTTCTGGAGTTAATTAACAATATCATCAATAATCCTATATATCTATCTGCACATGGCCTTTTAGTGGCAAACTATGGAAGATCACAGGAGAGGTAAAAGGTCTCCATTGAAGAATAAGAAGTTAATCATGTCGTCTTTGTCTCTTATAAACTTCTCTCATGTTTTGCCAACTTCTGTTTCTGTACTATTGTGTAGCATGCATAGAGATCTTGTGCAAGGTTTCTTTAGGAACGCGAAAGGTATGCTTAGAGCCAATGGTGAGATTCATGTGAACCACAAAATGAAGAAGCCCTTTTCTAACTGGAACATTGAGGAGCTGGGTCGTTTGAACTCCCTGTCACTGATTCAGATTGTCAGGTTTAGAAAGGAGGATTACCCAGGGTACAACAACAAAAGAGGGCATGGTGTGAGATGTGATGATCCCTTTTTCCTGGGTGAGTCCTGCACTTTCAAGTTCGGATTTTCACCTGGTGCTAAGAAACTGTCTCAAGCAATTACTGGAGCAGTTGAGAGGCATCACCAACCACAGCGGTCTCAGGACATACTAGTTCAAGTGCAGCCACAGCAGCAGCGGCAGCAGCAGCCAATTTATTCTAATTTCAATTATCATTATCCTCATAAAAGTCTCATTTATGACATCAGCCACATCCCACTGCATGCTGGCTCTGCTGTTATTGCCAATATGATGAATGGTTCCACAACTAGAATTAGATGTGCAATCCATAAAAAACATCAGCCATCTCAAGGCAATCCAATGCAAAGGAACAGGATGCCGCTAACTTCTGAAGCCATATATCCTCAGAGACATCACATTCCACTGAAGCTTGGTTCGCCTTGCATTGTCCATAGAGAATTTGGCTCACTGAACAGGACAACAGGTCAAGTGCATATTCAACCTGAACTTCATCGACGCATTCCAATCCAGGAGCAGCTTGGCCCAACATATTCTGATTTCATTTCTTCTGTGGGAAACCGGATGGCAGGCAGTAATCATGTCCCAGAGCATGTTGGGCTGTCTTCTATTCTCAATAAGAGGGAGTCCTCATTCAGCATGTTTGGCAGAGACTTCAATCATTATCATGTCCATCCTAAGGAGATGGAAGAGTCTGTAATGGACAGGATCAGGGATGTTGGTGAGGGAGTGCGGCATCATCTTGAAAGGCAAGGGGTTGAAGTGCGTCGAGCGTTTGAGGATGAGTTGTATCATCTGAGTGTTTCGAGGTCAAAGATGGTGAGGATGCAATGAAGTTGAGCCAACCACCTGAACCGTATCTGATGAATGGTGTTGCTTGCATTCCTCTTGCGTCTATCTTGGTGAAGGTATAGGCATGTAAATGCCAAGTCCAAGTCACTGGCATGCGGTTTATCTCACTGTTTTGAGATGGAAGATTATGAAGTCAATTAACTATTTGAAGGAACGAAAACATTAAGTTGACTTTATAAAAATCCATATTAATGTGTATGATGTCAGCGTTACATGCTTGAGTTCATTTTGTGATCTAGCTGGATGAGGATTTGTAGATGAATGTGGTTTGGCAGCAGTTTAAGAGTTAGAGACGACCTTGGTCTCGTCGTCTCAAATCTCAATTATTGAGCTGTGACTGTGAGCAGTCCAGCTTTTTCAAGTGCAAAGTGACTGGGAAATTGGTTTAGGACCAAAATTTGTCACCTTCATGGTCCTTTTCAAATCTCTATATTGCCAAGCTATATGCTTATTGGTCCCTTTCACCTGCCCTTTGGCAGAATTCTACACTTGCTACGAAAGTTAATTGTTTGGTGCGGATGAGGCGTCGTTGTTTTTCCTTGCCCAATAACATGGCACTGCTGTGCTGTTAAATTCGCCATGGCATTATTCAAGATGTTGAGTGGGCGTCTTGTCTAGTGTGCCTAAGTAATAGGTAACCAAAAACCTGAAACGAAAAACAAGTACTAAAATAGAACTCCTAAGTTTTTGCAAGGGTCTTTCAGCCGCCCGCCGCACCTCCTCCCCTTTCGTCAGCCACCTCTTCTGCCTTTCCTGATCTCTTCGATTGTCACTTACCTACTACGAGTGGACTTAGGAGCCATTAGTCCTCCTTAGACCAATTTCCAATTTGCTTGAATTAAAACGTGTATTAGGCACTTAAAATTCTTGTCATGATGGCAATTTTTAAGATAACTGTCCTGAATTTTTTCTAGAGCGGGGAGCGAGCAGTGAGTAGCTAGAGTGAGAGTGAAAAAATTTCATATTTTAAAATTTAAATAAAAATATTATAAAAATGAAAGCAAGTGTTAACATCAGATAAAAAGATTATATCATTTAGTCTTTAAGTGTGTTGGCTTGTTCTTAGCCTAAGATTCAAGCTTCTCTAAAAGTAAAATGGCCGCCCCTCCTTCCTTGCAGTTATACTTCTCTCAAAGTAAATATGATTCAAAATAGAACTTATTTCAATCCCTTCCCAAACAGAATTAACTTTACAGCTCCAAGAAAGAATCCCAATACCAACAACTAGAGAGGGTCTAGAACTTATTTCACCAATAAGCTATTTGATTAATTTTAGAGTTTTATTGATTATTTTAAGAGATTGATGGATTGTGGCTCGGAATATCAAGGTTCCAATGCAAAATGTGGTAAACGCACTCAATTTGCATAATTGATTCATCGGTAGTGAAATTCTAGGAAGTATTTTGCTTTCATATCTTTAATATTTGCATATTTAGTTTGCTATTTAGATTAGTTTAGTTTTGTTTAGTTTGCTCCGTTTGCAATTCTTATTTGCTTCTATTCAAGTTGTTGGTTTAGTTAGAATATAACTCAAAGTTTGGTATCAAATATTTTTCACACACTCAATCTCTTTGAGTCAACCCTTCACTTACTACAAATACACAATTGACATTGTATAGTTGTGGGTGAAACCGGTATTAAAATCTTTGTTACACAATAATATATTGAAACAATCTAGGAGATATAAATAGAAATTTCAAAATAAAAATAAAATATGTATGTTACTTTATCCAAAACAATTGGATTTAACATATTGAAGAGAAGATTTTCCAATGGGCAAAACTAGCAATCATGTCATGTTGCTAGCGCCCTCTGTACATACTAAAATTTCATTCACTTTCTAATTTCATTTCATTCAAATGTTTTTTTTTTCATATTATTTCGTCTCTTATTAATCAAGTCGTTAATTCTTTTAGTACATGAACAAAGCTACTAAAAATGAAAAAAAAAAAAAATCTTAACCTACAAACTAAAAAATCACCTCATTAGATACATTTTCTCAAGTGTTATAACTATTTAAAAATTTTAATTTTCGGAATTTCAGAAAATCTCCATTCTAATTTTCTCTTCTCCTAAAGTCATTTTCACCGGTCAAATATCATATTATATAAATGTTAATTACACTTATAGATTTATTAATTTAAGTTTTTTCTTCTATTTCCATTCAAAGGTCAAATTATGTTGAAAATAACCTCATAATCTGCATCAACTTTTGTGTATAGATTTTATGAAATAATTATCTAAAATCATAAAAAAAATAATTGACTTACTTTGAGCATCGCACGAGCATGCTTTAATCTAGTGTAATAAAGAAGTAATCACGTATAAATACTGGCAGCCCTTAATTATATAAGCCTAATTACCTCTTAACAGTTGGGCCTGTCAGATTTGGAAAGATCCATAGAATCAGCCAGGCTTTTCCTTTCCTATCATCAATGTTGCAATTTTAACACTCAGTTCGTTTTCATTCAAGTTAATTGACTTTAAAATAATTTATTTTTATTTTTACGTCTGTTTTATCTGGAACTAATTTTAATTAAAAGTTAATATTATATAGTTATAATAATCCATTGAAAATGCAATTTTTGTAATCTTATTCAATTTTTATAAAATTTTCTAGTTCAAAGCATTAAAAATAAAAAATTATAAAAATTTAGCAACATTATAAAAATTTAATTTCAAATTTATTATTACATTTATATAATATTAAATTTTAAATAAAATTGATTTTAGGTTAAAAAAATGTAAAAATAAAAATAAGTGTTAGCTGACTTAAGTTAAAACAAATTAATTATAAGTCTGGCAAGAATGTGAGATTCATGAATATGTGGACTTGTAAGCCCTGCATGCGTGTTTTGAAGCTCAATTTCTTATTTTATATATGAGTATAAATGATTATGTTTTCTACATTTTGGGGAAATTAGTATTCATAGACCATTACTTGGAGAGCAAAGAGTTTGAGGTAAGGTTAACTGTTGGAGCATTATGAAGGAAACAGATAGGCGATAAGACAGCTTTGTTTCTTTAAAATGGATCTATATATATGACTGAATCCAAACTAGTTCTTAGTATTGGAGTTTTAATAATTTATTAATAACAAAAGTTAAATCACTAAAATTAAAAACTAAAAAATAAAAACTCCTCTTAAATAACTTTTCCTGAACTCCAATGCTAACTACTAATATTAATCCCAAAGTCGCCAATAATTAATCTCAATCCAAACTAATATATTCAAAAAGAAAAAGGGGTCGCCCCGTCAACCCCGTTAATTAAAATATGATTATACATCTTTCGTGATTTTGAACTTAAACATTCAATATTCGTCGTTTGGAATTTGTTAAGCCAATAATTTCTTTCCCTGCGATTCACCGTCGCATCGTTTTCCTATCATAGGTAAAAAAATAAGGCTCACCAAATACTTGAAAAGGTTTTTTTTTAAGGGAAAAGTGGACAAAATGCACAGAAAAACCCCAACAATGGGGAGACGAAACAAAATAAGAAGAAAAGAATAAAAAGAAACCAACATATCCAAGACCCTAATCAACAACACCCACCGTAGGGATGTCAATTTACACACCCTACCATATCCTACCCGATATGTAGAGTTTTTTTTTTTTTTCAAATTGAATAGGTTTAGGTCGGGTTTAGGTATTTTTTGTTTTTACACCTGCTAGGTATGAGTTTAGGGGTCTACTCTCCCTGAACCTCGCCTGTACCCTATCCACATATTTTATATAGTATATAAATATTTAAAATATTACATATATTATATAAACATACCAAATTTTAGTTCTATACAACCCAAATATATGATATAATTCTAACATAAAAAAACCAAAAAATTCATAATCGTATGACTATGATATTTTTTTTTTGTTATATTGTATATTCAAACATGTCATATTTTCTTTAGTTTCAATTTTATATTATGTGATCACTAATATGCGTATTACAGATACAATATCCGACCTTATCTGCCTCAAAGCGATGAGGGTTTAAGCAAAAAAGTCTTATCCAATACAAATTACAGAAAGGGTTTGATTAGAATTTTTATATTATAACTAGGATTTGAGAGTCACTCTATCCTCTCTAAACCTGGTCTCTTTTGGTGAGCCTGATTTTTCTTAAGAAAAAATGGATGCTAGAGAAACAAATGAAATTGCATGTGAAGAAAACAAACATGAGAAAATAACTAAATAATAATGTGTATATCAATGTAACTGCACATTACATTGTTTTAAATGGAAGGATTTAAGAAGACAGGAACTGGATTTCATTTGCCCCATTCCAGCATATTAGAGGCCAGATCTGACAGCCAAGCACGGTTTTTATTTTTTTTTTGGTTGGAAGATAATTAGGCATACCCGGCTAGCTAGGTTCGAATTCATACTAATAAGTTGTTTTCAAAAAGTTTTTTTATAAAAAAAATATATAATCTTGAAAATTTCAAGATTATATAGTTGAAAACGAAGTTCATCATCTTCACTTACTAGTTAATAAACTTGAGAGTGAAGACCAAATAATGCCACTAGGAACCATTTCTCTCTCGTAGATCATGCCCATTAACTCAAATAATGATGAATTATATCATCCATTAAGTACCCTAAACGTAGATAGGTTCGATTACGGTTAACAAGCATTATTTTTTTTTTCCTGTTTAGATAATGTGAGATACACTTGTTTTTTTTTTTATTTACAAACTTCATGATTAACGCATGTTGAATTATTGTTACTTTTTGAAAGTTATGGCCTTCATCTCATCAACGATACTTTCAACTTCATGAGGTAGATTAACGCTGGAAGGGTTTACTGAAAATATTTTTCACCTAATATCTGAAAACTAATGTCATTAAAATAAATGAGCGATCTAGATTAACTTTTGATGATGATATTTTACTTAAAGCATCTAAACTTTATCAGTGAAACCAATCCATTGTTAATTACTTAATTGATTTTCCAAAATTATTTCCCATTCTATATATTGTTTTTCATCAAAGCAACAAATCAAAAATATAAAATACTATCAACTTGCTATACAAAATCATTTTGTGGGGTATGACATTAATTAATTATTGGATGTGGGTAAA
Source organism: Aquilaria yunnanensis (assembly GCA_039654915.1). NCBI lineage: Eukaryota > Viridiplantae > Streptophyta > Magnoliopsida > Malvales > Thymelaeaceae > Aquilaria > Aquilaria yunnanensis. Next base: position 97,419,918 of record CM077597.1, read on the forward strand.
ACATTTTATAATGATATATCTTTCACTTAATTAAGTCTATCGGAGGGTATGATGTGGTATTTTGCAACTTGTAACTATGTAGAATCTATTACCATGATTCATGAACATATTTTAAGCTTTTTGGAAGGTTACTATGTGAACGGCCATGTGTTATGAGATGGAGACCAATATTTCAGGACTTGAATAGCGAAGTCAAATATGTTCTATATCTCTTATGCCTGCATATGTTTATATTCTAATATTCCCTTTATAGTATAAAATAAATGTAAATATATCAAATTTTGTGTCTTTTAAAATTATAGATATGTTCAAATTAAATATCATATATGTATAAATTTGGGATACAAATTAAAGAAAGTGAAAGATCTACACAAATAATATATGATATATGCACAAATGATATCCTATATATGTTATTGATATATTTAATAGTATTTATGGGTTCGATCTCTCATAAAAAAATAATATGTGTGAAACCATCAAATCCAGCTTTTCATTAAAATTTATGATATGTACAAATTAGATGATAGATATGTGTCAAACTTAATATTAAAGAAAGTGATGGATATGTGTAAAATATACACTACATATGTACAAAAGATATTAAAAATATGTTACAGATATATGCAATTGTATGTGTAGATTTATATTTTATAAATAATTAAATGAAGTGCAAATTAGGATAAAAATTTAATTAATAGTAATACAATAGTGATATGTATAAATCAGATATTAGATATAAAGAAATTTGATATAAAGATAAAGTTTAAGAAAATTATAAAAATAAAATAATTGATATGTATATTTGTTATGAGAGATACGTGTACAACTATGCATCATCGAAGCTCCCTGCCTACTCGAGATGGCGATTCATCCCGTAATCGGCGCATCCCCTCCATCTTCCTTGCATCCGAGTCGCCGGGTTGGCTCATAATGCGGGGTTAGATCAGCGAGGCCAAGCAAGTTCTCGACAAGATCCCTAATTCCCAAGCTGAAACCACTTTACTCCTTGCCAATACCAAAATCATCATCGGCATTCCCGAAGAATGCACAAATGAGACCATCCAAGTCCCCAAACGCAGCCATGGCGAACGAGTCTAGAAAGACTTACTCCTCTACCTTGCCATCCACCATGTCCTCATTGCTGGGATCAGAATCCATTTCCCCCAGCAAGCAACCAGCATCAACGGTGTTGTCTTATTCTTGCCGGAGAGCTTTGAGAAAGTCGAGATCACTTCCTCCACCGGCAAGCTTGTAGCCATCGTTGGAGTCAAGTTTGTCAAAGTCCTTTTCATCCTTACGAAATTCCTACTTGGCCGAATTGGGCGGAGGAATTGTGATGGCGGCATTTTTTCCGATTACGATTGGTGGCGCGTTTTTTCTGTTCATCAGAAGCATGAGGAAAATGTATGGGGTTTCAAATTTTGGCATCGTTGGCGGCAAGGGTATTCCTTTTTTTTTTTTATTTTAGGGTTTGGGAGCATTATAAAACAGTATTTAAAAGTTAGGAAGAAAAAGGGATGGGGTGACTCAAATTCTGATTAAGAAAGTAAAAGGCTCAATGTCCTACCATTACACCAAAAGTATGCGGACATTTTGATATTCTTACAAGTACCCATAATGCTTTTGGACAAAGGTACCTATAACATTTGATTAGGTTAATTACAGGCAAAGAGGCAATTTTGACATTAAAATATAAGGTGGAGAATAATTTTGCTATTAAAGTATTTTTCGGGAAAATTTGTTATAGACTTTTTTAAGATGGGCATATTTACTACTACTGTTAACGATATGTTATGACACACTAAGAGAGCAATAATGTGGTAATATTTTGTTAATGTGAAACCAATATGGAGGTAAATATGGTTCTTTTACTTAGTAATTGATAAAAAGGAAAAATTATAGTATAGTTATGCAAATTATATTTGTTTCCCTTTTCACCATAATCTTTCATCTTCAACATCAAAATCACTATCTCCAACTTGTCTTCCTTAACCTATTGGAAATGGAAGGCTAGAGAAGGGCACCCGGTGAATTTTTTCACCACAATTCCCTTCAACTTGCTCACACAACTACCGTAATCCTAGCCCCAATCGCAACAACCCAAGCCCATAGATTCGCTCAATGCTAGTGGTGGCAATTGCCGTCAATTGTTGCTTGCCGGTCATAATTGCTGGGTAATTATTGCTACTGTTGCTCCTAGCCAACCGCCACCCCATCCTAAACATTGCAACAATTCCCATGCTTCACCACCAACAAGCGGCTTTGTATCAAGGAGGAAAAGTTGGATGCATCTCATCCCTGCCATGCCTCGTGTGTGGTCCATTGGCATTGGATGACCCTCTACTTCATCTGCCCTTCCTGGATGTTGCCACCATCATCAGTGTCAAAGCCCAGCCTCTCAATCATCCCAAAACTATCATCGTCGAAAGAATTGAGGACTTACCCGTTTCCCCACCTTGTCTAACCCACAAACCCTATCAAATGCACCAATTGTATGACTAACATGTTTGGCATTTTTGTCCAACTAATGCAACTCACCCTACTCTTGAGGGAATATTCTTTATGATAACGGAATATTTCCATTGTTAAATGTCATAGTGGTAAATATCTCCTCATTTCAAAATATTAATTGGTGGCAAATATGGCCGTTTTGAAAAACATTCATGGTAAATTTGTCAAAAAAAAAAAAAAATACTATAGTGGCAAAATTATTGTCCACCCTATACTTTAATGGTAGAAATGCTATTTTTTCCGTTAATTATATGTTAATTTTTTTTCTATGTACCTTGCTGCAATAATTTGTTAAAAACTGTATATGAATACCTTTACTAAACTTTATATGGTAGTATATAGTTTGATGAATATAAACACTTATTTCTTTTTATTTTCTTGTAAAAAATCAGCCATATTATCATATAAAATATTTAATAGAAATATTATGATGAAAATTTTCAGTACATTTAGAATTAAGAGTGTAATATATAGCATATGTTATCTACGTGATCCAAAGTGTTAGCGAGTGACAATAAAAAAATAAAAATAGAAATGAAAAAATGTCACATTTTAAATTTTGGATAAGTAAAAGTATTATAACAATAAAATCGAGTGCGATAGTTAAAAGTAAAAATAAAAATAGTATAATATAAGAACGCGGCAGCAATAATCAAAATAGAAAATTTTAAAATGGTGATTGGTGACTGCAAGTTGTGACCACCTGGTAAGCCATTGTTCAGGTCACTTGTAGGGCTGGGAGGGGGAGCTTCTAAAATACGGGGGGTTGTACCAATACCCCCCTTTTCCTAGCTCATCCTCCTACTTTTGATCTTTGGTCAATTAAGGACCCAAGTTTGGAAACATCACAAGAGTATATAAATTAAGAAAATGAAATTGTAACCTGTTGTTCAGGTTACAGGTTATACGGTATGTAATTAAGGATAAACTGTAACCTGTTGTCTTAATTTTTAATCGCCTTTTTTAATTTGTAATCGCTTTTTTTCATTTTTAATCGCCTTTTTTAATTTGTAATCGCTTTTTTTCATTTTTAATCGCCCTTTTTCATTTTTAATCGCTTTTTTTTTATTTTTAATCGCTTTTTTTAATTTTTAATCACTTTTTTAATTTTTAATTATTTCTTTAATTTTTAGTCACATTTTTTTAATTTTTATCATTTTCTTAATTTTTATCTTTTTTTTTTATTTTTATCACTTTTTCTAATTTTTAATCATTTTTTCCTAAACGCTTTTTATTTTTTCCAAACGCTTTTTCTTTTTTCCTAACGCTATTTCCTCGTTTTCATCGCTTTTTTTTAATTTTTTTCATATTTAATAAAATTTTTTATATTTTATCGCTTTTCAAATTTTATTTTTTTCATTTTCCCCATTAGTAATCGATTTATTTATATTTTTATTCACTTTTTTTAATTTCTTATCATTTTCTTCTTTTTAATCATTTTTTTTAATTTTTTATCATTTTTTCTAAATTTTAATCGCTTTTTCTAATTTATAATCGTTTTTTTTTAATTTTCAATAGCTATTTTAAATTTTTATCATTTTTTATTTTTTTCGCTTTTTCTAATTTTTAATCATTTTTTCCTGAACGCTTTTTATTTTTTCCAAACGCTTTTTCTTATTTTTCTAACGCTTGTATGAGATTGGGGTTAAATGGTATCAAATTCAGGTTAACTGGTATGAGATTAAGGTTATTCTGGTATGATAATTAGGTTCTTGCGGTGTAGGATTAAGGTTAAGTGGTATGCGATTCGGGTTAACTGGTATGAAATTCAGGTCAAATGGTATGAGATTGAGGTTATGGTATAGGATTGGCGTTAAATGGTATGATATTCAGGTGTACTGGTATGAGATTCAGGTTCAACGGTATGAGGTTAAGGTTAAGTGGTATGAGATTCGGGTTCATGTGGTATGAGAATTAGGTTGATATCGTATGGGAATCAGGGTATTTTGGTATGATAATTAGGTTACTGTGGTATCGAATTCAGGTTAAGTGGTATGCGATTCAGGTTAACTGGTATGAGATTCAGGTTAAACGGTATCAAATTCAGGTTAAGTGGTATGAGATTAAGGTTAGTGTGGTATGATAATTAGGGTGTTGCGGTATAGGATTGAGGTTAAGTGGTATGCGATTCGGGTTAACTGGTATGAGATTCAGGTGAAATGGTATGAGATTGAGGTTATGGTATAGGATTGAGGTTAAATGGTATGATATTCAGGTGTACTGGTATGAGATTCAGGTTCAACGGTATGAGGTTAAGGTTAAGTGGTATGAGATTTGGGTTCATGTGGTATGATATTTAGGTTGATATGGTATGGCAATCAGGGTATTTTGGTATGATAATTAGGTTACTGTGGTATCGAATTCAGGTTAAGTGGTATGCGATTCAGGTTAACTGGTATGAGATTCAGGTTAAATGGTATCAAATTCAGGTTAAGTGGTATGAGATTAAGGTTAGTGTGGTATGATAATTAGGGTGTTGCGGTATAGGATTGAGGTTAAGTGGTATGCGATTTGGGTTAACTGGTATGAGATTCAGGTGAAATGGTATGAGATTGAGGTTATGGTATAGGATTGAGGTTAAATGGTATGATATTCAGGTGTACTGGTATGAGATTCAGGTTCAACGGTATGAGGTTAAGGTTAAGTGGTATGAGATTCGGGTTCATGTGGTATGAGAATTAGGTTGATATGGTATGGGAATGAGGGTATTTTGGTATGATAATTAGGTTCCTGTGGTATAGAATTCAGGTTAAGTGGTATGCCATTCAGGTAAACTGGTATGAGATTCAGCTTAAATGGTATCAAATCCAGGTTAACTGGTATGAGATTAAGGTTATTCTGGTATGATAATTAGGTTCTTGCGGTATAGGATTGAGGTTAAGTGGTATGCGATTCAGGTTAACTGGTATGAGATTCAGGTGAAATGGTATGAGATTGAGGTTATGGTATAGGATTGAGGTTAAATGGTATGATATTCAGGTGTACTGGTATGAGATTCAGGTTCAACGGTATGAGGTTAAGGTTAAGTGGTATGAGATTCGGGTTCATGTGGTATGATATTTAGGTTGATATGGTATGGGAATGAGGGTATTTTGGTATGATAATGAGGTTACTGTGGTATCGAATTCAGGTTAAGTGGTATGCGATTCAGGTTAACTGGTATGCGATTCAGGTTAAATGGTATCAAATTCAGGTTAAGTGGTATGAGATTAAGGTTAGTGTGGTATGATAATTAGGGTGTTGCGGTATAGGATTGAGGTTAAGTGGTATACGATTCGGGTTAACTGGTATGAGATTCAGGTGGAATGGTATGAGATTCAGGTGGAATGGTATGATATTCAGGTGTACTGGTATGAGATTCAGGTTCAACGGTATGAGGTTAAGGTTAAGTGGTATGAGATTCGGGTTCATGTGGTATGAGAATTAGGTTGATATGGTATGGGAATGAGGGTATTTTGGTATGATAATTAGGTTCCTGTGGTATAGAATTCAGGTTAAGTGGTATGCCATTCAGGTTAACTGGTATGAGATTCAGCTTAAATGGTATCAAATCCAGGTTAACTGGTATGAAATTAAGGTTATTCTGGTATGATAATTAGGTTCTTGCGGTATAGGATTGAGGTTAAGTGGTATGCGATTCAGGTTAACTGGTATGAGATTCAGGTGAAATGGTATGAGATTGAGGTTATGGTATAGGATTGAGGTTAAATGGTATGATATTTAGGTGTACTGGTATGAGATTCAGGTTCAACGGTATGAGGTTAAGGTTAAGTGGTATGAGATTCGGGTTCATGTGGTATGATATTTAGGTTGATATGGTATGGGAATGAGGGTATTTTGGTATGATAATGAGGTTACTGTGGTATCGAATTTAGGTTAAGTGGTATGCGATTCAGGTTAACTAGTATGCGATTCAGGTTAAAGGGTATCAAATTCAGGTTAAGTGGTATGAGATTAAGGTTAGTGTGGTATGATAATTAGGGTGTTGCGGTATAGGATTGAGGTTAAGTGGTATGCGATTCGGGTTAACTGGTATGAGATTCAGGTGAAATGGTATGAGATTGAGGTTATGGTATAGGATTGAGGTTAAATGGTATGATATTCAGGTGTACTGGTATGAGATTCAGGTTCAACGGTATGAGGTTAAGGTTAAGTGGTATGAGATTCGGGTTCATGTGGTATGAGAATTAGGTTGATATGGTATGCGAATGAGGGTATTTTGGTATGATAATTAGGTTCCTGTGGTATAGAATTCAGGTTAAGTGGTATGTCATTCAGGTTAACTGGTATGAGATTCAGCTTAAATGGTATCAAATCCAGGTTAACTGGTATGAGATTAAGGTTATTCTGGTATGATAATTAGGTTCTTGCGGTATAGGATTGAGGTTAAGTGGTATGCGATTCAGGTTAACTGGTATGAGATTCAGGTGAAATGGTATGAGATTGAGGTTATGGTATAGGATTGAGGTTAAATGGTATGATATTCAGGTGTACTGGTATGAGATTCAGGTTCAACGGTATGAGGTTAAGGTTAAGTGGTATGAGATTCGGGTTCATGTGGTATGATATTTAGGTTGATATGGTATGGGAATGAGGGTATTTTGTTATGGTAATTAGTTTACTGTGGTATTGAATTCAGGTTAAGTGGTATGCGATTTAGGTTAACTGGTATGAGATTAAGGTTAAATGGTATCAAATTCAGGTTAAGTGGTATGAGATTAAGGTTAGTGTGGTATGATAATTAGGGTTTTGCGGTATAGGATTGAAGTTAAGTGGTATGCGATTCGGGTCACATTTTTCGGTTACCTTCAGATTGACCCGGTTACAACGAAGGTACCTTCCATGTGACCCGGTCACATTTTTTGGTTACCTTTACAGTGACCCGGTCACAACGAATGTACCTTCGAGGTGACCCAGTCATATTTGTAGGTTACCTTCAAAGTAACCCGGTCACATTTTTAGGTTACCTTCAAAGTAACCCGGTTACACCGAAGGTACCTTCAATGTGACCCGGTCACATTTTTCGGTTACCTTCAGACTGAACCGGTTACAACGAAGGTACCTTTAACGTGACCCGGTCACATTTTTTAGGTTACCTTGAATGTGACCCGGTGACAACCAAGTTACCTTCGACGTGATCCGGTCACATTTTTAGGTTACCTTTAAAGTTATCCGGTTACAACGAAGCTACCTTCCATGTAACCCGATCACTTTTTTAGGTTACCTTCAAAGTACCCGGTTACAACGAAGGTACCTAAAACGTGACCCGGTTATATTTTTTTGTTACCTTCAAAATGACGCGGTTAGAACAAAGGTACCTTCCATATGACCCGGTCACATTTTTAGGTTACCTTGAAAGTGACCCGGTCACAATAAGTTACCTTTAAAGTGACCTGGTCACTATGAAGTTGACTCGGTCATATTTTTTGGTTACCTTAAAATTGACTCGGTTAAAATAAAGGTACCTTCTATATGACCCGGTACTATTTTTAGGTTACCTTCAAAGTAACCTAGTTATTTTTCCTATTTTTTTAAAAATATGTTGGTAGAAAAAACATTATTGAAGCGAATAATAACAATGTTATAGAATAAACATGAGTTATGTATAAGTTTTTAAATATATAGGTAAAGTTGTCAAGTTAAATAAAATATTAGAAAAATACTGTTATTATCCCATTAATATGTGTCCCACGTATTAAATTTGTCTGCAACTATATTTTAACTTTGTTCCCCTCACCAGCACCATTAATTTTACTTCTTCAATCACCGTTTTAAATTTTACCCCTAATTTCACCTCCCCACCCACTCTTTTAAATTTAACCATCTACTTCAATAACTTCATCATTTATTATCTATACTATAACTACACTATTTAATCTTCCTCATTTCTTACAATTACCGCAAGTTACATCTCTTCCCTCTCCTCAATTTCCTTATTCCTACGTTCCATATAGAAACAAACAATGTCTCACAGTGTTATGGGCGATTATATTAAGCAATTGCCATGCGATTTCAGTAAATCAATGATCAAGCGACTAACTCCTCGCAAGAAATTTCTTCCTTCCACAACCATCTACTTTGAACCAGAGTCTCACGTTTCTCATCCAGCGCATCCAGTTAGTTTATATTTTACTGTAATTTTATTATTTCGAATTTAACTGCTAAATTTACTGTGATGTTAGTTAAATTTATTTTCATATTTTTATTTTAATTGATAACTTTACTGGTATATGTATGAAGTGAGAGAAAGAAAAAGTATGTTAGGTTAACTTGAAAGAACGATTACAATCCGAGAATGTAATAGAAAATGAGGTTAAAAATTAAAATTAAAAAAGCGATGAAGACGGGAAAAAAGCGTTAGAAAAATAAGAAAAAGCGTTTGAAAAAAATAAAAAGTGTTCAGCAAAAATGATTAAAAATTAGAAAAAGTGAAAAAAATAAAAAATGATAAAAATTTAAAAAAGCTATTGAAAATTAAAAAAAAAAAAACCGATTAGAAAAAGCGATTAAAATTTAGAAAAAATGATAAAAAATTAAAAAAAAATGATTAAAAAGAAGAAAATGATAAGGAATTAAAAAAGTGAATAAAAATATAAATAAATCGATTACTAATGGGGAAAATGAAAAAAATAAAATTTGAAAAGCAATAAAATATAAAAAATTTTATTAAATATGAAAAAAATTAAAAAAAAACGATGAAAACGAGGAAAAGGCGTTAGGAAAAAAGGAAAAGCGTTTGGAAAAAATAAAAAGCGTTTAGGAAAAAACGCTTAAAATTTAGAAAAAGCGATAAAAATAAAAAAAAAGATAAAAATTAAGAAAATGATAAAAATTAAGAAAACGTGACTAAAAATTTAAAAAATAATTAAAAATTTAAAAAGTGATTAAAAATTAAAAAAGGCGATTAAAAATAAAAAAAAGTGATTAAAAATTAAAAAAGGCGATTAAAAATGAAAAAAAGTGACTACAAATTAAAAAAGGTGATTAAAAATGAAAAAAAAAACGATTAAAAATAAAAAAAGGTGATTAAAAATTAGAAAAATTGATTAAAAATCAGAAAATGATAAAAACTAAAAAAAGTGAATAAAAATAGAAACAAAGCGATTATTAATGGGGAAAGTGAAAAAAAAATTTTTTAAAAGCGATCAAATATAAAAAATTTTATTAAATATAAAAAAAATAAAAAAAGGGATGAAAAGAAAACAAAAGCGTTTGGAAAAAGAAAAAGGCGTTCGTGAAAAGGTTAAAGGCGTTTGGAAAAAAGGAAAAGCGAAAAAAAATTAAAAAAAGTGATTAAAAATAAGAAAATGATAAAACTGAGAAAAACTGAATAAAAAAAGAAACAAAGCGATTACTAATAGGGAAAGTGAAAAAAAATTTAAAAGAAGCGAAAAAAAATAAAAAAAAAAGTGATTAAATATACAAAAAGTGATAAAATATAAATAAAAAAATTGGTCAATGTTTAAAAATTCATACCAAACCTATAAAATACCAGATATATTAAAAAACCTGAGTAAAAAAATTAGGACCGAAATAATAAAAAAGTTGAAAAATATAATAAAAAAGTGATAAAAAATTACAAAGTGAGTAAAATTGGAAATAGGGGTAATAATTGTTGAAAAAGTTAGGAAATATAAAAAAGAGTTATTAAATATAGAAAAAGTGGTAAAATAATAAAAAAATAAGCAATCATGAAAAGAGTTAAAATATTTTTTTATTACGATTTACAACAGAAAAATCATGCAAAACCTACAAAATGCAATAAATATTTAAAAATGTCAGTAAAAAATGAAAATCTTGATAGAAAACCGATTCATTATCATAACAAACGACTAAATATAGAAAACCAATAACAGTGGAAAAGAAATTTGTAAATATTTTTGAAAAGCGTCAAATGTAATAAATTTTTTAATAAAACCATTAAATAAAGTAAAGTGATAATAACGTACAAAAAAGGGAAAAGTATTCGGAAAAACTGATCATATTTAGAAAGTGATAAATAATTGAAAAAATGATAAGTAATTATAAAATTTAAATACGCGATAATAATTATTATTATGTGACTATTAATTTATAAAAGGGTATAATATTTACAAAAAATAATACAGATTTTTAAAATATCATAAAACATCTAAAAATATGATAATAATTATAAAAATTACAGAATAAAAAGGTAAGAAAATGCGATAATATTCATTATGAAAGTGTTAACATAATTGAAAAGAATACATAAATATTATAAAAGCCAGTAAAATATAACTGCAGTGAGAATAATTGTAAATGGTGAAGTAACTATGAAAAGCAATAGTATTATAAAAATGCGATAAAACTTCAAATAATGCGATATGTAACCGAATACATTAACTATATTATTTTAATATATAATTTGTAATGAGATAATGATATCAAAACTCTGTTTAAGAATATCTTTATGAAACGCTTGCTATTTTATGTTATATTTCAATTTACATTAAGATCTTATATTCTTAATTTTAATTTGATATTTATAGAATAGGCTAAGTGCATACCGTGGACATGGAAGCGTGAAGCCATTGTTGGAGTGGTTTGATGGGTTTCCAAAAACTGTGAAAGATATAATAAGAACAACGGGTATGTTCAATGCAGTCAAAGCATTGAAGTCCACATACTGTGACAGACACTTAATTCGTGGACTTAGTCACTTTTGGTGGGATACTACACACACATTTCACTTCCCATCTATCGGAGAGATGACCATGACACCTGTAGATTTTGCGGCAATAACCGGCTTGCGTTGTAGTGGCGATCCAATTCCTATTGATATGGAAATATGTGCAGATGCCTCCCGCCTGCAACTATTAGTCGGTGATGGTTGGGAGATATTCCATAACAAAAGGAAGGTGACTTTTAAGTTAGTACTTGAGACGTATAAAGGTTACAGATCAAATACCATGGAGAGAAAGAATCATTTGGTTCGTGTTTTCCTAGCAACTTTTCTTGGCACAACTATATTCTGTGATACAAGCACGAGTAGTTTTTACACATGGTGGATTTCAGCTGTAGCAGATACATCACATCTGGGAAAGTATAATTGGGGAAGTGCCGCATTGGCTAATCTTTACTTATATATGGATGGTCTAAGCAGGGGTGCTCAAGGGAGTGGTGGGTTTTGGCAGGCATGGCAGGTAACTATTATATACGTGAAGTATTTATTTCATTATGTACATCAGTTACATTTAAAATTATATTATTAAATGATCATGTTCAATATGAATTATTTGTAATCACAGACATGGGCCTGCGAGCATTTCATGGATATTGGGCCTAACCTAAATTTGAGCGGAGATGGGACATACCCTAGAGCAAAGTACTATGCTGAGGGACATTTGGGGGGCATGCCATATGATACTGAAGTGTATATAAAGCTATTTAAAACAGTCCACAGGGCGGCGGTGAAAATGTGGCCATGGGAGAAGTACATGGATGACTTACCACAGTACGTTAGTGAAAGTTTAGGTGCAACAAGGTCTCGAATTTTACTAGAAAGCCCATGTGGTCGAGCCTGGTTTTTAGGTGAGAGGGTGTTCAGACAACACATTAGCTATCGGCCAGTGCATGACAAGACCATCCCGAACCCACCTCCAACATCTATGTTCAACCAAAAGTGGCATGGTGCAGAACTGACAGCAGCAGTTGCAGGATCATTATGGGATAATAATTCAACAATTCTGTTTTCTGGTACATTTCAGTTGTGGTGGGAGGGCATGATGAAGGAGCTTGCCGAAGCCATGAAAGGTGGGGACCCAGGTGCATCTACCAGTGGGGTTGGTGGGACATCTATGTCAACTGTTGCACGAGAAATAGACACTACAGTAGAAGGTTCTGAAATACAGCTACCAGGTACATCTATGTTGCTCCCAGATCTGGAAACAGGAGAGGCCAAACTCCTAAAAATTCCTAGCATTGAGGATGAAGACGTTGAGGGTCTACCACTTGATCCTTCGATAAAATCTGTAAGTTTGTCATCTTATATGTTGTTGTACTTAATCCCATTCCACGCTGATCTTTTGATTTGAAAATGTTATGTATAGGTGAAAAGGGACACTGTGGAGAAGTTATTGTGGTTGGTGGCAGGTCTAAAGAAGGCTGTAACGGACAAAATGTGGAAGGATGCGAAGAAATTCTCTTTCAAACAGTGTGTAAGTATATAGTCTATATAAAAGTTTGTTGTCATGTATGACATATTCATGATATATTCATTTAATTGCAGGTGTCATGTGGCGGAACAACTGGAGACACTGGCTTGGAACACATGCAACATCATCGTCGTGGGAAAGAAGTGGTGCAGGATGAAGGTTCCATCAGTGATGGAGATGAGAGCGATGAAGTTGGTACCGAATCCCAATCAGAAGAAGATGATGCGGAGGATCCTGTGCAGCATGAAGACATTGTTGGTGATGAAGGTTTACATTCTTATGGTTTGATTGACGAGGATGAGGAAATCGAGGAAGATGACTCAGATGCAGAGTCGGATTATGAACCTGGGTCAGAGTCAGATGAGCCGTCATCTGATGGATGTATCGAGAGCCGTACTAAGCACAATGAAGATAGGCCTGCATCTAAGAGGGGAAGGAGAAAGTAAATATCGTTGGAACTATGATAGTTTTGAATTTTCTTTGAAGAAAATATGCACGTGTTTTTAACTATCTTTCGTTATATCGATGTATCGTGGATGCTAAAATGCTATTCCTCATGTTTATATAGACTGAAGTATGATATACTTATTATTACTTTACTCTTCTTTCTATTAATATGTATTTGCATACAAAAAAAAAATAGTTTTATCAACATATTTTCGCATTTCAATTACCTACATTGCCTTTTCTTTACATGTTAGCGTCTGTTTTTTACTGTTATCAAAAATTTTTAACTGAAATCATCTTTTTCCTACTTATTATGTTTTGGTTTTATGGTTTTGTGAGTAGGTGTAGGGTATGAGATTTAGGGTTATATAAAGTAATTTTTTTTAAAGTGTTGAGTGAAATAAATTAAGATGATAGAAAGTAATAAAAAAAATGTTTTCTTTTCAAAGAAACTGTATATATATTTTTGGAATTGTTTCAGTCTAAAATTATAGTAAATTGATATTTATTTTTTTTATAAATAATCAGTTAGAAGAAAACTGGGTTAACCCCTTCAACTTAGGCAAAAGTTTACACGTATCGGATGCATTAAAAACTGGCTAACTCTTGTTTTATTTTAAATAAAATGTGGCCGGGTTACGTTGAAGGTGCCTTCGTTGTAACCGGATCAGTCTGAAGGTAACCGAAAAATGTGACCGGGTCACATTGAAGGTAACTTCGGTGTAACCGGGTTACTTCGAAGTTAACCTAAAAATGTGACCGGGCCACACTGAAGTTACCTTAATTATGACCGGGTTACTTTGAAGGTAACCTACAAATATGACCAGCTCACCTCGAAGGTACCTTCGTTGTGACCGGGTCACTGTGAAGGTAACAAAAAAATGTGACCGGGTCACATGAAAGGTACCTTCGTTATAACCGGGTCAGTCTGAAGGTAACCGAAAAATGTGACCGGGTCACATTGAAGTTACCTTCGTTGTGACCGGGTCACGTTGAAGTTACATTCGTTGTGACCGGGTCACTTTGAAGGTAACCTAAATATGAGGTAACATAAAAATGTGACCTGGTCACATCGAAGGTTACCTTCAACGTGACCCGGTCACAACGAAGGGTCACAACGAAGGTACCTTCGAGGTGACCCGATCACTCGGGACATACCCGGTCACTTTTTTAGGTTATCTTCAAACTGACTTGGTCATAACGAAGGTACATTTAGCCTGGTTACATTTTTAGGTTGAAGTGACCGGGTCACGTCTAAGTTACCTTGAACGTGACCGGTAAGAACGAAGGTAACTTAAGCGATAAACCATAAGAAAAAGCGATAAACCATAAGAAAAAGCGATGACATGTAAAAAAAAAGCGTTGAAATTAAAAAAAAAACGACTAAATGTATAGAAAAGCGATAAAATTAAGAAAATGTGATAAATATTAAAAAAATTGACAAATATTTTTAAAAGGCAAATAAAAAATTATTTATTATATTTTATAATTAGTTATCACTTTTTATATTTTTAATAGGTTTTTAAAAAAAATTACCAATTTTTTAACATTTCTCACTTTTTTAAATGGTATGAGATTCAGGTCATGGTATAGGATTGAGGTTAAATGGTATGATATTAAGGTTTAATGGTATGAGATTTAGGTTAACCGGTATGAGATTAAGGTTATTGCGGTATGATAATTAGGTTGTTATGGTATATGATTGAGATTAAATGGTATGATATTAAGATTTAATGGTATTAGATTCAGGTTAAGTGATATGATAATTAAGATTTATTTAAGTGGATGACCAAAAAGCCCCACTATAGATTGTCCTTTAATTTTTCTTTATTTACTTTATGTGTTTATCTTTATGTATTTATTTCATGTATTATTTAATTCATGCACTTTTTAAGTTGATGGCCAATAAGCCCCACTTTTTCTTTCTTTATTTAATTTTCTATAATTATTTAATTCATGCAATTTTATTTTTAAGTGGATGGCCAAAAGCCCCACTTATTGTCCTTTGATTTTTCTTTATTTACTTTATCCAATTTTAACTTTTTTTATGTACATGGTTATACTTATTTCACTTATTTCACTTTTAACCAAAAAAAAAAAATATAATAACAAACAAATAAAAATAAATAAATTTTTTTTTATATCAACAATTAACCTTATTTTTAGGGCTAATTAAGAATTCATTTTTTTTTTACAACAAAGCCACCATCCTTTATTATTTTAGATCACATATCATTCTTATTAATTTATTTAAAATAACAAAAATTAACCTTTTATTCCCTTTTTATTTAAAATTATTACACAAGCATAATTAAATAATTCCAAAAATAAAATTTTCAGACAAATATAAAAAAAATAATAAAATCTAATAAAATTATGATAAAAATTAAGTATTAATTAAATAAATAAAAACTTAAAATAAATTCCATGTCCAAATGATCCTACATGATCCATGGTTTGGAAAATGAAAAATATTTGTTTAAATAAAGAACATAAATAAAATTAATTTTTTTTAGTGTCTTAATTATTGGGGTTACAATAATAAAATTATTACATGGTACATGTAAATATCATTTACCCCTTTGGCGTTTCATTATGTATAACAAAATATGTAATTGCATCTATTTTAAAGGTGTCCACAAACTTTACGTTGAAAGAAAAGCATAATACAATTGCCCCGAAATTGTAAGTACAATTTGTATATATATTTAATTACACCAATTTAAATACACATATATTGTTGAAAACGTTGAGCTGGTATTCCAGGAAGCTTCGCATCGCATCTGCGCTCATGTCGCCAGCCTTCTGCGTTCCGTCAGCCACCTTCGCATCTCTGCACACACATATTTGAAGGGAAGTGTGTACACAAACTGCTGCCTCCATTCGCGGAGTTTGCTACTTCCCTCCTCCTCCATCTACGGTAACTGTACATGTTGCCGCAACTAATGTCCTAGGTTTTCTACTCCTACGTGGTTCCACAGCAACGCCATGGTCGACAGATGTTGGCAGCAATGTTAAGCTTTATGGATGTCCACCAAGTGTTCATCAGAATGTCTGCCTTCACAAATAACCACTGCTGTTGACGTTCAGGTTTATTCTTTTACTTGTGTTCACGTTTCTTTTTTCCTGACATTGTCCTGCTTTACGGTAGCCATCAATTCAATGTTATTACTACTTCATTCACATCACATGGTATTTTAGTGTTTTGTTAACATCCATGAAGTTGATATAGGATAACAGTCCCATTCGATGTTGGTCTACCCTAACCATTTAGGATAACATTTCGGACTTCAATCAAATGGATGTGGATGGACGTGCAGAAGTATTTACTGATGAGTGTTGTGATTATGATTTGGCCGTCATTGCCGACAAGATGAACAAACCAGTTCAGGAGTGGGAGTATCATGATGTCGAAACCGTTCAGTTTAACACTGTAAATGATGCTGAAAATTTCTACCGTCAGTACGCATGTTTGATGGGATTTTCAGTGCGTAAAGATGAGCTGAGGATGAGCTCTAAGTACAAGGTGGCTCAGCGGCGGCGTTGGGTTTGTGCAAGGGAGGGGAAGGCTAGAGTTAGGGAAAATAAAGCTCAGCAGGCCGGCAGGGAACCTCGGCGTGTTTCGCGGTGTGGCTGCAAAGCTACGTTTCGTGTGCATTATTGTTCTGAAAATCAGAAATATAATGTTCATGAGTTTGAGGTTACCCATAACCATGACCTTGCGTCAGAGTTTGAGTCACATTTCCTACGGTCGAGGAGACTAGTTACTCCTACTGCTAAACATGTTCAGACGGATATGCGAAGGGTTGGAGTCGGTACGGCACGGGTGATGGACTATATGGTTGTCACCAACGGTGGATATAAAAATGTTGGGTTCACAAGAAAGGACCTATACAATTGGGTTGACTCGGATGGCAGGGTTGGGGAGCTCCCAACAGATTGTGAGAAATCAATTGCCCATCTTACTTCTAGAGCCCAATGCGACCCTGACTTCTACTGTAGGTATGCGGTTGATGGGGAGGATACATTGCGCTATCTATTTTGGGCAGATGGGGGAATGCGGCGGGATTATGCAGTATTTGGAGATGTTATTTGTTTTGATGCAACATACAATAGTAATGGATATAAGCTACCATATGTTGTCATTCTTGGCGTGAACCACCACTTTATGACAACCATATTCGGTTGTGCCCTTGTGCGTGATGAGTCTGAGGATTGCTTCAAGTGGTTACTCAGCAGGTTTGTTCACTGTATGGGAGGCAAGATGCCAACTGCAGTTATAACAGATGGTGCCCCAGGATTTAAGCTTGCGATTGAGTCCGAATTACCTGCAGCTCGCCACCGAACATGTTCTTGGCATCTGATGCGCAATTGCAAGACAAATGTAAAAGAATCACCTGCCTTCGCTGGTTTGTTCGCGCACATGATGCTAAACATAGACGACCCCAACGAACTTGAAGCGAAGTGGCATTCAGCAATCACAGAGCATGGGCTACAACAAAATCAATGGGTTAAGGATGCGTGGGATAAGCGGGAATATTGGGCTATAGCTCTGTTGAAGAATACGTTCTTCGCTGGGATGACAAGCACGCAGCGGGCCGAGGGCATGCACGCTTTCCAGAAGAGATTCTTATCTTCCCAGTTGAAGCTGTACGACTTTGTTCGGCGTCTTGATGTGGCTCTAGAGAGGCTGCGGGAAGCAGAAGTTCAGCAACACTTCTATAGTCGACATACAATTCCTCAGGTTGTAACCCATCTTAAGCATCTGGAGAGACATGCAGCCGAGTTGTACACCCCTCGGATATTGGTTCGTATCCGCCAACAAATTCTTGAAGAGCCCTCTTACTTCGTTGTTGGTGGAGAAAATGTCCGTTCCGCTACTCATGTATATCAGGTCTGTAAATATGCAAGCGAAACGGCACCAACAGTCGTCAAATTTGATGATGTTACTGGCGTGTATGACTGCAGTTGCAAGCTACTTAGTTACACAGGTTTGTACGACATACACGTTATCCCACGTCACTTTATTTGTTACAACTTTGCGCATTGGAGATGAAGTTACTTATCTTACCATTTATGTTTCAGGTCTCCCGTGTAGTCATATCTTTGCTGTCCTTAAGCTAGACAACGCAGTAACTATACCCGCCAGCTGTATATTACGAAGGTGGACAAAGGATGCGAAAAAAGATCCAAGTTACATTTCTCGTCTAACTCCGGATGATGTTGAAGCAGCAATTTTGGTTAAATGCGCACAGTTGGCTGGCATATGTAACAAACTTGCGTTCTTTGCTTCTCGGGCATCAGAAGATGGATATTTGGAAATGAAGGACCAGTTAGGTGCCTTGACTGTCAGGGCAGCGGAGTTGTTTGAACAACACCAAAGTACACTACATGATGACAAGGTTGGACGAGAGCAGTCCAGTATCATAAAGGATCCTATACGGGTAACGGGGAAGAAGGTGGATGAATCGAAGAAGATGACGGCTAAAAAAAGGAAGCGTTTGAGGAAGCAGAATTCAAAGCCGGAGGCTCCTTCAGTGCCGGGTAAGGCCATTCAGGTTAAATCTGAACCGCAAACTACAGAAAACAGCTTGGTCAATATTATAACACCTTCACCGCCTCAACAGACATCCTCATATCCACACCCAGCATCATCAAGTTCACCTTTTCAGAGTTATAGTGCTTATTCGAACTCTGCATTCCATGTCTCCCTGAAGGCACAGCCAGTAAACCCATCAACATGGGCTTCCTATCCGAACCCTGGTTCTTTTCAATACATGCTGCAGTCTCAGATGCTCGGCCAGCCGGGGGATGGGTTAACTTAAGGTCAGAATGCTGAAAAATACTTTAATGCGTGAAGCACATTCAAGTTCACATGCAAATGTGGGAACTAACATTGGCACTCCATTTTGTTACACCCAGGTTGTCAATATTGAATAATATAGGGCGATTTTTCAGATTTTAGTAGTCTTATGTTATGGGTTGATGTATGGGGAGAAAACTTAAACGAAGGACAAAAGTGTTCGAACATTTACTGTCGTATTAAGATGTAACGCAGATATGTATCAATTAGGTAACCCGGTTATCGAATTTTGTACACTGATGTATTATGAAAGCAATGTCAAGAATTGCCCAACTGTCAGAAGTGCAATGGAGTCATGAAATCGTGTAAGGGCGAAGACGGACATCCTGTTGATGTTCGTCTCATTCTTTCCCATGTTAGTTGTTACAACCCTGTGGAATTAATATTGGAATTGCTGAGAACGTAGCACTTGCAGCTGCTTCTGTAAAACAATTGTAACTGAATGTATGGGAAAATTGTGATGGAATCAAATTGCACTTTTATAAGCATTCGACTCTGTAAACAGATTCAGTGGCTGGAAAGTGTATGTGGCATAGGTTTTGTGACTAGACTATAGCATTTCAAAAAAAAACCATTGCCGAACTACTACAAATTCGGAACTTCCCATATATGCGAAGTTTCAGTTTTTACTTCGCCTGTGTACTGGAAGAGACATTGAAGGTAATTTATATTGTAAACAACTGATGGTTCCATCAACCACTCAATAACATTTCAATTTTGTATTAAAAACAGTAGTTGTAATGTCACTGCATGTACAAAGCCTCACACGTACATACCCTGAAGCAGCAAAAAAAATTGGCTTGTCCAAAAAAATATTGCCAACCTAGGAAACTTCAGCCCCTTTTTCAATACAGCTGAGTCCTGCAACAGATGTATCGATCCCTTCTCCAAAATCCACAACTACTGTATAGAACACCCTATATACAAAATAAGTTAGGAAGGGACGATCGGGCCAACAAAAACGAGCGGCCATCCACAGGACTACAATAGACACTACTCTACGCACAAAAAACTTATAGGACTGCAGATTAATCTACACAGCTTCATTTCTGGCGACGCTTCCCTCTGCCCTTTGGTTTCACTGCAACTTCATCAACGGATAGTATTTGCTCCTTCCTAACATCAACACCCCCACAATCTTTGCGTTGGGACTCAAACCAGTTGCTGGCCGTCGATTGAATACTAGTCTTCAGTAAGTTCTCATCGCACAGCAATAGATCTAGTACAAACTGGCATCTGCGCTCATGTGTGTCCCACTGGTGAGTAACAGAAAGACAAGGTTAGTGTAGCAGAAATTGGTGATGTAATAAAACTAATGTAAAACTGCAGCTGAAATGGGGACGAACCTCTTTCTTGGCTCTCATTGTAACCTTTGTTGGATGTTCCATGAAATAGCAAACAAACAGTCCACAGTCACAGGAATTTGGTTGCACAGGGAAGTCTTTTGGCTTCACCTTTTGAAACTCGCTGAACTTGAATGATATTGGAGCAACAACTTCGTCCAAGGTTGCACACTAGTATTACAGCATAGGAAGAGGAAAACTTCAGTTTTTTCAGCCAATACTATGAAGTGGCAGATCCGAATTGACACTTGAAATAGTTACTGTTACGTACCTGTAAATCTATCACGTTAGAATAATACTCAATGGTTTGCCCTTTTCCTAGCGTGTCCCACACGGAGATTGTCATTAAATTCACATCAACAACCAGCAGAAAGAAATGGGCCGGTTCATGCATGGGAAGGAAGATCTGAACATCAACCAATTTATTCATCACAGCAGCATCATCTTGATTCCATACGTTTAATCCAGCAACCTACAAATTACATATATTTGGAAAAAAATTACCTTATCACAGTTGTTGATATCATCCATAAGTAGAGTCCTCAACTGCTGATTCGTACGCAAGTTTTGCAGATATTGTGCTGGCCTTGATGCCATAAACTGGAAACAAATTGAACATAAAAATCCCTCACGGATCAGACTCAATTTGCCGAAGGCAGCATTTATGCATATTAGTTTCTGCATATAAAAGCACATAACCTAACTTTTTTGGCAGAATCACTGAATTAAGTTGCACATGAAATTACTGTATAAAAAGGTTTATAGTTTGAAGACAGTCAACAAACACAAAACATAAATTCCATACAATGTAACTACCAAATACAGGCACCCGGGGGGGGGGGGAGGGGGAAACTTAATAATGTAAAAGAACACAAGTTGCAAGAAACTACGAAGATGGGGAAAAAAAGGATTTTTTATTCAAGTTTATTTTTCCTTGTTACATTTTATTTGCAGCATTTCAGACAAGCAGTTGTTTTACTTTTTGTTTTTACCCAAATTTGTCAGGTTTTTGTACTTATAAATAACATGTCTTGCAGTGAGACCAAAGAACCCCTCACAGTTACTGTGACAAGACCGACTACTTGGTATAGAAAATGAAATAGACCCATCTTAGTTATGGTTACATGATATGATTCTGTTTATCCCGTTTGTAAAAAAAATTAATATGCAATTGTTTCAGTTCTTCGGGGTTTTGGAAAAAGTTTATTATTCTATTTTACACATAATGAGGGCTCTGTCATGAGTTCAAGCTATTCAGCTTATACAACGTTTTTCTAAGGTTTACATTCATGTGTTGTTGTCCTTATATCAGTACACAAAACTGAATATCTAATAATAATGTCATAGATAGCTTCCTCCATCCGCGGAATAAGTATGAAGTGATTAAGTAAGAAGAAATTTTAGGAACAACAATTTAAATAAGTAGTAATTAGTGCTATACAAGTACGTTTACTACAACACAAACTAAACGTCAGGAAAAGTTGTTCAATAACTGATGCTAGAAGAAACGAGCATTACAATTGTCCTATCGTAACTAGTATTAAAAGAGAAAACACTGGGAATAATTACAAACGATTAATTTAAAACACGACCATAATCAAATGTAATATTGATTGCAACATTACAATGAAACTAGCACACAACTAGTGAAAGAAATACCAGATGAGAATGAACTATAGTAACAAATTACTGAGAAAATACAAAGAACAGCGAAATAGGGTAGCACAGCGAAATATGTTCAGAAATCAGGTAAACAAAGATGAGGTTGTCAGGGAGTTAGGTCATGCAGGGTTGAGGTATGTGAGGAAGAACACATACCGTGAAGTCGAGCGTCATGTACCAATTCCGTATCGACGAACCGCTTGCCCGAGCGCGGTTCGTGAGTATGACGGCCCATGTGTTGATGATGACATTGCTAAGCCACTCAGTTGGCAACAACAACTTCATATCACAGCGTCGCATATCGTAAGGCCCGCCGGGTTTAACTAACAGGTCACTGTGAAAAAAAACCAAGTTATAACATGAGCACAACCAACAACGTAAGACGAAGGAGAAAGCAAATTACGACAAATCAATTTAACAGTTTCGTTTATAGGAAACAGTAACATGTCATCGAGACGCCGTACAATACATACCGAATGACATGGTAATGA
Organism: Aquilaria yunnanensis; assembly: GCA_039654915.1. NCBI lineage: Eukaryota > Viridiplantae > Streptophyta > Magnoliopsida > Malvales > Thymelaeaceae > Aquilaria > Aquilaria yunnanensis. The sequence continues at coordinate 97,442,413 of CM077597.1, forward strand.
CAAAATGAAATTTTCGTAAAATCATACAACGAACAGTTACCTGTCATTGCAAGGGCCGTAAAAGACATACATAAGGACATGGTGTTCTTCTGGTGACACAGGGTGCCGCACACCAAATGGCCCCGCACCGAATCGCGGACCAGCCCGATTTTTTTTTACGTCAAGCATAGTGAAGGGTGATGTTTGCGCCCTTGACAGCTTTGGGATTTGAATTGGCCGCTCCAGAAGGTTCAAGATAGGTTGCCTCTTCTTCTTTCCTTTCAGCTGCAAACAAAAATAAAATAAATCACCATAATCAATAAAATAATGCGGAGGTAAATGGAGTGATGAATTTGCAAACCAAGCTGCCAATTTGACATACCTGGCCTCTAACATCACACACGTCCATCGCCTCAGAAAACATATCTACAGATCCTAATTCTGTTTTGTCCAAATTGAAAATAACTACTTTCGGTTTTGGCTTACCGTCAAACTTTGTATCCCCAGAAGGTACCAACACCGGTTCAACGCTAGTTGGGCAGACAAAAGGAGTGGCTGTAGTAATAGTTACAGCCTTATCAGGGCTGTCAAATTCATCATCACCTCTAATAACCTTTCCATGGTCAGCATCTTCACCTTCTATATCATTGCTTGGCCGTCGCAAGACATCATGCTGTCCTTCAGGACATCGCTGTCGAAGTTCAACGTGAGGGAATTGGGGTGGGGCATGGAACGGAGCATTGGAACCGTGTGTCTCCTCAGGTCTAGCCCTCTTACATTCATTGACCTCCTTCACCCGGGTCGTCTTCAATGCTTGAACAAGCATTGTAGCATTTGCATTAACTTCATCAAGCAATGCTCTTTGCCGCTGTTGCTCTTCTTTCAAATATTCCAACAACCGACCTTGCCGCTGTTGTTCTTCTTTAATTGCCCCAACATCCGACACTAATTGTCGAACTAAAACCCCCAACCAGGTTACACCCCCATTAACCTCGTCAAATTCCTCCGCACTGCCCCCAACCTTGCCCTTACCCTTCCCATTGTCATCCATACAACCACCAAGGTCATGATCAGGACCGCTGGGACGATTGCCAAAACCAGGAAGCCCAGATGGTGACTCAGAAGGGGATTTGGGAGGGGTTTCCGGAAACGTCTTTGCACGTTTTGGGTCATGGGGAAAACAAACCTACAAGACGTAAGAGATAGGGTTAAGAATCACGCGGGAGATACAAAATTCAAAACGAACCTAACAATAAGACCACTACTTCATATGTGAACAGCAGAACACTAACCTCCTCAGTATCCCGGAAAGGACGTTTATTCAGCAACTTGGAGGTCACATCTTTGCTGAAATATTGAATGGGGAGGGTGAGTTGACCAACTGGGTACGCACCCGGAAGAATGTACCGTAAAAAGTAGACCTAAAATATAGCAACGATGACATACGGTCAACAAAATGGAAGGTCAAATTAAAAAATTTTGAACTGTTAAGGGAAAATGACAATAAAGTTGTTATTACTTGCAAAAATAGGGCACACCCCCCAAGTTTCTGGACACGTTCTTCGAACACATTCTTGATTGAGCTCACCAGATGATCAAGTGTGAGTGTCGCCCATTGACAGTCGCTCAACATATCCACATTCTCAACGGCGGAAACCCATTGGTGATGTAGGTACTGCCGTGTCGACGGACATATCACTGTTGCAAGAGCGAACAACACATAACACCTCTTAAACTCTTCACCATGACTGTCAGCCAACTTGTCAACTATACCACGGAGGTCAATAACCAAATGTCCGCTTGCTTGCTTGCAATACCGGCTGACCAAGGGGGACTTCTTCTTAAGATAAAGGCAGCTGCTTCCATCCACTAATCCCATAACGGATGTAATATCTGCGGCACCAATACGGAACCTCCGTCCATAGACAATGAGGGTACGTGTACTAAGCTCAAAAGACTGCGCAAGCCAGCAAATCAGATCACCTCGCAGCTGGGTTACGTTGTTGTCTAACAAACATCCAAGCCCGGTTTCATTGGCCAATCTCCGTTGCTCTGCAATGAACCCTTTCACATGTTTCGCAAAGTATGAAGGCCGACACACGACATCCCACAGATGAACGACAGGCTCACTAGCTTTCACCCGATCGGGAGCCTCATCCGCGAAACATAACTTTTGCTGGATGTCAAACGTCTTCCAGCGCTTGTTCATATCAGCCCACTCCTACAGGATAACAATTTTCATCAATGAAGTACAGAAACTATATATCACACTCAGATTAAGCCGCATGGAGATGAAGCCGTATAGCACATACCAGTCGAGTCATGGCGCGGTTATTCTCCTCCTGAAATCGTTGTTTCTCACCGGTACTGCATTATGGAAGTTCACATCAGAATTAAACGGTGAGAACGCGAAAAAAATAACATAACATAGAGAGCAAAAAATTACATGAACTTATTATATGCATTCTTCAGGTTTGCTTTCACATTCTCGACATCATCACCGCGATGTACGTTCCTACAACCCGAACCCCCTTCATCTGCCACTATTTCCTACAACACCAAATAACATATACGTACGCACATTACTTTGGAACTGCATCACTGATTGAGAAGCAGTGGAACAAGATTTCCCCAAAACACACACCTCAAATACATTCTCCAGAATTGTACAAAGTGCAAGTTGTAGCTAAATATAAAACAGACAACATTGTTTTGAAATGACAAAGCATATAGCAAACATTGAACAGACCCACAGAAGAAACAATTATTGCCCACCTTTTGAATGCTGTCCTTGGGATTCATGATGGTGAAGGAGGTGAACAGAGTCACAAACAATACACGGAAGTACCTTTTGTCAGTCCTGAGAAGCATCAATAGAGAAATGAACACCTTCAAAATAATAGTCCCAGTAGAGCAATTGCGAGAAAAAAAAAAAGTTAGTAGTACACCAACAGCATCGTGTTAGGATTTTCTACAACCTAAACATAATGGTTACACTTTAATAAAGCTGGATGAAGTCACAATTTTTTTAAACCCGCACTTTGACAAAAGAATTTTTATTTATGTAATTTCTAATTAAAATAAATAACAGCAGGAATTAAATGAATAATTTTTTAGTATCAAAACTATGCTATTATATTCAAGTATTATTTATTTGAAACTGAAGTTGGGCATTTTTAATATCAGCTTATTACCATTCAAATGATTAGTTATGATTTCAAGGGTTATCATCAAAACATAACGCATGCAGATGCTTTGAATGGATTAAAATCAACACTATGCTAATAAATTCAACTATTATTTAATCAAAATGAAATTAGGGAAATTTTAAATTCATGTTCTGACCATAGTCAATGATTGCTTATGATGAAAACATAACACATGCAGATGCTTTCAATTGATGAATAATTTCTTTTTTCAGTAGACCAAAATTCACTTAAAAAATTTCACATTCTATCAATTCATTTTAAACGTTCACAATTCAGGGACATGGTATTACGATAAATTTACTGTAAATTGTAGCACTTATGTATAAATTTAATTTATTCAACCAGATAAATTTTGAATTACATAGTTCATTCCATATAAAACAATTAATCAATATTAGAACAAAAATAAAAATATTCGGCAAACAAAATTCAGCGACTAAGCGATGAAATTGAACATGTTTATATATTACAGTTGAGTAATTGTGTGTGACCAGTGTTTCACTTTACAATATAGTACGTAAAAAACCTAGACACAAAATACAAGACTGAAGGAATAGAAAGAATATAGTACAGGCAATCATTATTAATTAAGTTTCACAATCCAGCATACGAAAGTTCGAGCTTAGTGTCCAAATTGGGAAGCAAAATAAATTATGGGCGTTAAATTGCAGTGTCACTATAACCAAAAGTGAAAGAAGGGACACGAAGGAAATTACACTAAAGGCACCCAAGACAGAATTTCGTGTAAAGAATGCAACCGAACTTCAATACTAATAAGCGATCATGTCACAACCAAAATTAAAAAAAGATATGAGGGAAGTTTATGTATAGTGAAAGAATAATTAGAAGATAAAAATGTTATAATCAATTAAAAATTTAACTATTGAAAATTCATGAAAAATTTAGTTACCACAATTCACTTTATATTTGTAACAATTATGAACCAGCTGACTTTATTATACTATAAAGCAGGTTAAGTAATGAATTCAGACTACAATCATCAACTTTCAATAATGAAAACAAATGATGGAAAGGTGAAAAATCAAGTTTAATTAATTTTGCACTTTAAAATTGTACATAAAAAAAAGACAACAAACAATACAGAATATAAAGTAAAAATTAAGTTCCCAGACCAATATGTAATACTGTCGGCATTACATGATTAACTGGAAAAGGTTAAAAACTGTAGGACTACAAATGCATCTAACCATGATAAAGTGAAACAGGCAATAACGGAGAAAATCCACTAGACAGGCGGCTGCAACTTTTTCTGATTCGGCAAAATAATCTGAACGTGCAAACAGCCAAATAGTCCAGAAAATAGGGAAAAATACGAAGTGTTACATGAACACTACTTCCAAATTGGGGAAAAAAAATTATTATAAAATTACAACAAACAACTATTACAACCATAACCTCCACTATTTACATTAGTGCATTTAAAAGTCTTTAACCTTCCTCCTTTAACCACAACTTCCTACGAAAAATTGAGACACTGCACAATCCAGTAGATAAGTAGTAAAACTAAATGTATTTCATAACTTATATTAGCTTCCAAATCTAGTTAATTCACCGGTGAAGGGATACCTTCACACAAAACGCAAACAAAGCGGAAGTTAACTCAAAATGAATGTAATTTAGCATCAACAAGACTATCAAACTGCATACAGAATTCCTTTAGCTCGTAAACATTTACTTAGGGTGGATGTATATTTGAACTCCGCATAAACAACAGGTATGATTATCAAAATGACTAGAAAATACAAATAAGAAAACCCAACCACGTAGAAATAGGCCAACCTGATGCAATGATGAATTTGGGGACATAGTTGCTTATCGATCTCGAATCTCAAATCCTATCTCAATTCCACACTCTTCAGACAACGTACAATGCCGACTTCGACTTGAAGCCTTTGGTGACGGCCGCTGAACGAAGCCTTAAACTCCAGCAAAATAAGTTCAACCCTGCACCAAACGAAACCCATTCAAACAACAAAAGATGACCCAAATGAAACAATAAAAGCTGGTTGGCACAATCACCCAAAAAATGGTATGACAGAATTATAACCAATCATTGTACGAAACCAGATCTAGCACTCACAATCCAACTACTAATACAACCACTTCTAACTTCTGCGATCAGCTGGATAAACGGAAAAAATACATGATATATCCATAGCACTTAGCCGATAGCACATATAAAATCACACCACCTAGCATGAACATTTTTTTCTTTCCCACATACTAGTTTAAGTCTTTATATCACAAAAGCCAAGAAAAATCATATATTACTTAAACATGGAAACATACCCGTAATGGATGCAAGTATTTAATTTCTTCCTTTCAATCCAATTTCAATGTAACAAACATCAGTTCAACTGGGAAAAAACAATGGCAGTTATTATCATCAAGCCACACATTAACAGGGGATGCCACTTTACATGTTTCCCCAACAAAGACTGTTTCAAACAGTAGGATGAAGTGCTGATTCAGAAAGGTAAGGAAAACATAGAACTTGAATGAGAGCAAGATGTAATACTGGTGCAAAACAAAAAGTAATAGTCCAACCCACTACTTCAAGCCTTGAAACGGTCTTTCTTCATAGACACATACCTTTGATTACTTGTGCTCCAAATTCACACCCTCTTCCTATCCAGCAGCTTCATGGCAACAGAGAGTTTGCTGCAGAATAATATCCGATAAAAATCATGCATCTCCTATCCATAATATAAAACTATGCACATAAAGTAGACACATACATTAACTTTCATGCAAAATTTTAGGCCAGAAATTAAAATACATAAATTCCGTAATCAAGCCCTTCAGTTGACAACACACAACCAGTTTCCACATACACTAGTCTCCACTAAAACTGGTTTATAAAAAATCACAGAAAAATCTTAATTCGATTCTGTGAAATCATGGACCGAGTAGAGAACATAGTTATTAATACACAAAATTTCATCCGTAGATGCATAGCGTTTAATTTATCATGGTTTTTGTATCAATTGACAGAGACAGGACTACTGGTCCGATTTCCAGCAAAACTACAATTCAGTCAAAAACCTCTATAAAATCAACCAGAAATCCAACTCTAATGCCATAACATAGTGGATAAACTAGAGACATAGTTGATGCGCATATAATTTGGAAACCTCTATTTGTTATGCGCATAACCCATAACATACCATTCAATCTCTATCCTTACTGTTGATGCGCATGCCAATCCTCTAAGTTTGTGTATGTGTGTGAAAGTTGCTGACAACGGTACTTAAAGATTAGCACAGCTACACAGTTGTCTATGGATAATAAGGGGTATTTTGCCTATGATTTGCACAGTTTTCTCCAAGCTTCTCTCTGTCATCTTAAACTAGACTAGGACTTCAAGGACAGGTAGCAGCTCTTAATACTGTGACGTCTTCAAGTATATTGCAGCAGCCGACTTCCATACATCAATAGGCTTTTACATATGCAGGTCCAGAGGATGCTGGTAATGTTCAAATCCATGTTTGTTTGAATTTTTGTCAGTGTGCTTCAGGATCTTGGTTCATCTCTCTCTCTCTCTCTTTTTGGTTGGAGGGTAGGGGGTGGGCAACAGGGGGATTGGGAATCATATGCTTTATGTGTCTAGGAAGGCTTTCAAAGCTACATGGTGCGAAAGGGTGATTCTCGGTTTATATTGTTATTCTGGGATACGATGCTGCCTGAGCAGTCCTATGGTTTATAAATCAAACAATGTATGTAGAGTTGATTTTGTATGTGTCTACAAGCTGGTTATCCATGAATGGTAATGACATGATTGGTGTTAAGAAAGCATTTGAATAGCATTAAGGGTATTGATGGTGATATTATTAACATGCTTCAATTTAGTTATGATCATTTGAAGGATATGGATATCCAATAGTGCTTCAGTGCTTCCTTTCATGTACTTTTTACCGTAAAGATGAAGAGATCAAGAAGCAGGAGTTGCTAAATTATTGGATAGGGGAAGGGATGATACAGGAAATCGAGAGAATGAGTGATCAAAATTGATCGATGCAATAGCATAATAAACAAACTCAAAAGTAATTGTTTGTTACAATGTGGTTTTTACACTCCAAAATTCTGTGAAAATGCATGATTTCGTAAGATACATGGCATTGCACATCACAAGGATGGGACCTAGAAGGTCCTTCATACAATCCGACATGCACATGAACCAAATGCCAACTAAGGAAGAATTTGGAGAAAATGTGGAGATGGTTTCTTTGATGTGTAATGGAATATAATTTGGAGATTATTGGACACCATCATCTCCAGGATGCCTAATGCTCACCACCTTATTGTTGCAACGGAACAACATATATTGGATTCCAGGATGTTTCTTGGAGGGAATGCCCAACCTCATGTTTCTCAATCTTTCACATAATCCCCTTTACCAATCTTCCTAAATCCTTATCTGATCTGAAGAACCTCACTTCTGTAATTATTCAGGACTGCAGAAATCTTAAGAGTGTGACATGTTTATCACGCCTACAAAGTCTAAAGCAATTGGACCTCTGTGGGACGATTATCACAGGACTTCCCATGGGAAAGGAAGCGCTAGTGAATCTCAGGTATCTTGAGGTTAGGCCAGAACAAGGTACACTAGTAGAGCGCCGAAATTAAGACAAATACCCTAAACCCCAAAAACCCACAAATCAGATTGACTTTCACGTCAACTGAAGTGGCCAAACAACAATCCCTAACTACTTAACAATGAGTACAGAATCAAAATGTGGTCCATGGACAGTTTGAAAAGAAAATTTCAAACATACATTAATTAAATGGTGGAGTTGAAGAGCTAGACTGTTTAAGAAAATAAAAACAACGAAAGAAAGAAATAAAAGGCTGAAAGAGTATGTATTTAGGAAGAGTTGAAGACCAGGTGGGCAGCACAAGAAGTTGGGATAGGCATATCCGGTCTGCAGATGAATGGATAAAGTTCTATACCAACAAGATGGTCAAGGTTCCTCTAATGTGTGTGAAAGACTGTTTCGTTTCCATTAACACTAGGAATACAGACATGCTGATGGGTGTCTCGTGGTCCCAAAAGGATCTGAAAGAATAACAGCAGAAAAGAACAAAGAAGAAAGAAAATGCCTGCTTGATTTTTGATTAGTTAATGCATAAGCTAATGCTCACACACTTGCTTCTTCTGGCAGATGTGTGGCAGGGCTGGTAGGCCACCATTTGATGATACAGGAACGGTTATAATCATGACAAGAAGGGAAACTGTAATTCAATTGTTTGATTTAGAATGTGATTCTGGATTGTTTTTTACGTGATCTGCCCATTCTTGATTCTTACTAAAATTTTATTCTAATATAACATTTACATGCTCTCAGGTCCACTTATATGAGAATCTTTTGAATGGATGTGAAGTAGTGGAATCACAGTATGCCCATGACTTTCCATTTTTTTTTATAAATGTGGCATGCTTATTTACATTATGCATGTGCGCTAACCTTTTCTTTCATTTATTGTATTCCATACATTGCTCTCATGTGTGATAGAGCACTTGACAGCTGAAATAGTTCAGCGAACTGTAACTGATATTGCACGGGCAATTGAGTGGATGAAGTGTTCCTACTTGTATGTAAGAATTAATAAGGCAACTACATGTCCATATTTTCTAGAATATAAATGATTTAATTTATAAATATTTCTGAGAATGTCATCACACCCAGAACCCTGAGAATTATGCAGTTAAAAAAGGGATTCCAAGGGATCACATAGAAAAACATATGCAAGGTCTTGTTATATCCTTCTCCAACCATCAACCTCTTGAAATATGTGTTTGTGCACGTATTTGTGTGTATGTCTGTGTAAAGGTGTTTCTGTTTACCTACTGATCACATTAAATGGACAGTTTAAAGACAATTTCAAAGATATATAAATTAAATGGACAGCTTAAAGAGAATTCCACTACCTGAATGAGATCGGTGTAGCGAAGCGAGAAGGTGGAATCGGAGCCACCAGGGGAGACGCTTCGGCTGGGTCGATGCGGGAAGCCCTGCGCAACTTCCTTCACCCCAACACTCGCTAGCCTTCTTTCCGAGACAACCAAAATCACGATCTCTTATCTCTCTCAGCCACCGAACAGCTCCGCCCTGAATTGAAGATTTGGTGATGGAGAATCACGCAAATTAGTGATGTGAAGGAGATTGATTCGAGGAAATGAAGAGAGGATGATATTTGAGGAACATCAGAAGAAGAGAGACGTATTTGACTAAGAGAATGAGAACGCGATACCTGCTGAAGAATGAGAGCCCACTTGTAACCGGTTGAAATGGGCTCCCTCTTATTTCACCACACTGTAATGGCACAATAAAGACGAAATAAACTGTTAGGACCAAAACGAAATAAGCAGAAAAATGTAGTTCGTAGACGTGGTTAGCCCAAAACTCCATCTAACATCATGGACGGTGGAGATGCAGCCTCTATGGTACCACCCCCCGTATTTTAGAATTCTCCAAACTTATTACTCGTGGGGAGGATTTTGGATTATTTATACCCAACCCAAACCCAGCCTATTGACATCTTATTTATTTCGTGATGACTGTTACTAATAAAATATTACTTAAATTAAATAACTAGAATAAATATATAATTAAAATTCGTATCTAATGCAATTCATGACTTAAATTAAGACAAAATAAAAATCACATGAAAATGACTTTTAGAATTCTTCCCAAAAAAATTAATTTGATAATTTTTACTGAAAAATATACTTCTATAATTTCAATCTATTGGTAGTTTTTACATAATTATTGGACAATTTAAATTATTTTTTCTTCTCAATAAATATATAAATAACTATAAAAATATTATAAAAACTGAAATTACTAAAAGATGGGTTAGAGTTTAGGGATTAGGGATTAGGATTAGATTTTAGGGTTAGGGATTAAGAATTAAGGTTAGGGTTAATGTTTAGGGAATAGGGTTGTAGTTACGGTTTAGGGTTAGAGTTGGTGTAGTTATTAGTAATTAAGTTTCACAATCGAACATAAGATAGTTCGAGCTTAGTGTCCGAATTGGGAAGGAAAAGAAATTCTAGGGGTTAAATTGTAAATTAACTATAACCAAAAGTGAAAGAAGAGACAGTAAAGAAATTACAATAGAAGCACCCAAGACAAAATTTCCTTTAAAGAAGACGACCGCACTTGAAAAACAAAAAGCGATCATGTCAGCAGCAAAGAAAAAAAAAGGATATGATGGATGTTTTTTTATTGTTAAAGAATAATTAGATACAAAATTTTTATATTCAATTTAAATTGTAATTTTTAATATTGCTGAAAACTTTAGTTACAATATTCACTTTATAATTTAACAATTATGAACCAACTCACTTTATTAAACTATAAAGCAAGTTAACTAAATAACTCATGCTACAATAATCAATTATCAATAATGAAAAGAATTGATGCAAATAAAAAAATCATGTTTAATTTAATTTACACCTGAAAAATTTTACTTAAAAAAACAACAAACAAATTTGGAGAGTAAGCGAGCAAATAGAAAGAATATAAAATAATAATTAAGTTTCCGGACCAAAACGTAATAATGTCGGCATTAGATACTTAAGTGGTAAAGGTTAGAAATTCTGAAAATGCATCTAACCACAAAAAAGTGAAGCATGCAAAAACTGAGAAATTTACTATTCAGGCCACCAGCACTCTATCCACTTCCAAAAAAAATGGAACTGAACTTGAAAACAATCAATATAGTCCGGGAAATATAAAAAAGAAACGAAGTGTTACATGAACTATTCTTCCTAATTCAACAATAAAAATATAGTTATAAAATGACAACAAACAACTATTGTAACACATATCTTCCAGTATTTACATTAGTCAATTTCAAAGTATTTAACCTTCCTTGTTTCACGACAACTTCCTGCAAAAAATTCATACACTACACAATCTAGGGTAGAAGTACTAAAACCAAATGTATTTGATAACTTATTTTAGCTTCAAAATCTACTTAATTTACCTGTGAAGTCATACCTTCACACAAAACATAAACAAAGCGGGAGTTAACTCAAAATGAATGTATTTTAGCATAAAAAAGCCTATTAAACTGCGTACAAAATTCCCTTAGCTCGTAAACATTTACTTGGGGTGGATATATATTTGAACTCCGCATAAACCAACAGGTTAAAATTTCAAAATGCTTAGCAAAGACAATAAAAAAAACCCAACCACGTAGAAATAGGCCAACCTGCTGCAATGATGAATTTGAGTGCAGAGTTGCTTATTGATCTCGAATCTCAAATCCTAAATCGATTCCACACTCTTCACATAACGTAGAACAAGATGTGACTAGAGACTTCGACTACAGCCTTTGGCAACGGCCGCTGCAAGAGGCCTTAAACTCTAGCCAAATAGGTTAAACCCTAAACCAAACCAAACACAGTCAAACAACAAAAGATGACCCAAATCAAACAATAAAAGTTGGTTGCCAAAATTACCCAAAAAATGGTATGACAGTTTTCAATTTGTCATTGTATGAAACCAAATCTAGGACTCCAAATCCGGCTACTAATAGAACCACTTGTAACTTGTGCAATCAACTGAGTAAACGGAAAAGCCATATATTATATATCTATAGCACTTAGCCGATACCACATTTAAAATCACACCACCTAGCATTAACAATTTTCTTTCTTTCCTAAATACTAGGATAAGTCTTGGTAACATATAAACCAACCAATATCATATATTACTCAAACATGGAAACATACCGTAATGGATTAAAGTATTTAATTTATTCCTTTAACAAATATAAGTTCAACCTGAACAAAACAATGGCAGTTATTATCATCAAGCTACAGTTCATCAGGGGATGCCATTTCACATGTTTCGCTAAAAGGACCATTTGAAACAGTAGGATGAAGTGCCGCATGAGAAAGGTAAAGAATACATAGTACTTGCATCAGACAAAGAAGTAATACTTGTGCAAAACAAAAAGTAGTAGTCCAAGCCACCACCTGAAACATTGAAACAGTCTTTCTTCACAGAGACATACCGACTCACAAGAATGTATCGCAGTAATATAAAAATAACAACATGAAGTAAACATATACATGAACTCTCATACAAAGTTCCAGCTATAGAGACAAAACATAAATCCCACTAATTTCTGTAAGGCAGCTCATCAGGCAAAAGTTCAGACAGGATCTCAGGTAAGCAATACTTTGGTATGACAATTTTATAAATATCACACAGAAGTCAAAATGAAAATCTAGGAGCTTGTACTGAAACTAGACATCCATGAGAACTTTCACTTAATTCAGCAGATTTAGACAAATAATATATTAATTCAAATTATTTTTGTAGTCAGGTACTTTTCAAACATATAGCACTAGATTTCCAAACAGACTACTCTCCACTAAAAAATAATTACATAAACTCAAAGGAATATCCAAACTGCATTCCATAAAATTGTAATTAAACTAGACATATAAGACTATGATTCTGGAAAGATTCAATTCCAGATAAGTAGTACATGATTTATAGCATAAAAACTATTTCCACATTTTGGCAGGACCAACATATTCAGGTCTAAAACCAGTACATTACTGAATACCATAAAACTCACATTTTGTGACTTGACTAAAAATATAATATCTCCAAGCTCAGCAACCAGGTTTCAATACAAAAATCAGTAAGATTAGCAGCGATGTAATAATCTTTTCTTACTGGTCTTCAATTTGTTTATTATAAATCAGACTTAATAACTATATTTGTCACACAACCAGTAGCAGCTACTCACTTAATTAATTTCAAAGTAATAAACAAGCAACCAAAGCAGCAAATTGAAGGATTCCACACTTTGAACACAAACAACATCCATTTACCAAATTAAACTTACCATTAAAATATGCCAGCCGAGCAAATTATTTGAAATACTTAATCAATACCAAATTCATAGTAATATCTAACACATGAAGATTATAATGATGAGATTAGACAACAAGCAATCAGATTACTAAAGTACTAACTATATGTATTGCAATTTATAACCTCCTCTTAAAATTCAAAACTTAATGCGAGAAGAGCTTCTATTACTTACTTGTTCTCTATAAATATTTAACCTCAATTTTAGCCCACTAGAAAGAACTGAAGAAAGTAATGTAAGCAATGAACTTCAACTACTCTAGAAAAATGTCATAAAGCATAAATTTTTCCTCACACAACTAAACGATAAACATTTTTCAATGAATTCACAAGCATCAAATATAATTAGGGGCTTCAGATTTCCCTTCAATTTAAAGATGGCTCTAGTCTGTACAGAGAACGTAGTTGTTTCTTTCGACAATTTTCATGGGGAACTAATGCCTTCCTTCAAGTCAAATATGGAAAGCCGAAGAGGGGAATCACACATCACAAAAACAATGGAAATAAATCACACACATGTCCAAATCAATCCATAAAAGATTCATTATATGAAAAAATTGATCATCGTTGAAATCCATAAATCTGGCCTAAATACTATAAAACTACAAGAGAACACTATAAGCACTCGATGTCAATTCTACTTATATATCATGCAAAGATCAAACAAGAAATTTAGGATTCAACCCACTTCATTTCAGTTTCGCTTAAACCTTATGATCTACATCATCGCACCCTCCCCATTCATATCCCAATCAGATGGAACCCCAACCAATCTACAGAGAAAGCTGTGCACAAAAATTGGAACAACATACTGGGCATAACAGAAGCCACTTGAGTCTGCTGGAATACCATATGAATCCTAAAAATATGTCACTCATTAACATCATTTCATGCAAAGTACCATAAACTACAAGTTCATAAGTTCAATTTTTTCCAACAAACAAACATCTGGGACTAATTCAACTGAATCATCAAACGACTGCCCCTATTCAAATGTTGTCAAACTCAAAATGCAGGCACTGAAGTTTTTAATGATCCCTCACTACAAAGCACCAAAGCCATTACATTACCCCCTACAAATCACAATTCGGTTATACTCATCAACAATTTGTCTACCCATCCACACACTTTTGAGGTTAACGAAAATGGATTCCAAAAAACATTAACAAAGAGCAGTTCATTCAAAGGGTGGAATATCTACACAGCAGAAAGAGGAAGCAAGAGACGCTTAGTGTAAACAGAATCAATTTTTGAATTTTAAAAACAAAACTTCCAACCATTTGGACCTATTACTTCACTGCAAAACTAATCCTCACTTCTAAACTAAGAAACTACAGGGGAACATCCATAATTCTTTTTCTTGTTTCAATCCTAAACATACATGTAGGAGCAACAGCATATCCAACAATGAAAACAAAACTTTTGTACTCCAACAAAATCACCAGTTCTAATTTCAATGGGCCAACAATAGTTTAACAGGACAGGACGAACCTATTTGACGGCAATGGATTTCACTGGATCGCCTTCCCCTTCATTCCCCCCTCACCTCTTTCCTAGATTGGATCAACTTCTGCTTCTCCTCCTCTATCAAACTCCCCAGCTTCCTTCTTCCTCTGGCTCCTCTCCGCTTCCCTCCTCCCTAGCTCTTAAATTCCAAACCTTTTTTCCTTCGCTTTCTTAGTGTCGAACAGCTTCTACCTACGCAAATTCTTCTCAGCGCTATTGGATACAACTAGGGTTCTTTTCTTTCCCTCCTATCCTTCCTCTCACTGGGTTACCCACCGATGACTTTCTCCGGGCAGGACTGACGCATTGAACGGGATTGGGGAAATCGGTGATGTGAACAAGAGATTTGAGAGATGAAGCTTTGCGGACTATCGGAAGATGTGAGATTTACTAAAGAAGAGGAAGAGGGTACAAGATTTGAGGAAGATAGACGATTGTAACCGGATAAAAGAGGTTGCCACCAATAACCCCTGGACCCGGTTTCAATCTGAATGGCCTAATAAGTCATTAATAGATGTTTGGGACTACAACGAAAAAAATTCAAAACATGGCTGTCAAAACTGATGTTGGACCAAACCTCAATCTCATTGATGGACGGTGGCGATGGGGGGGTATTGTTACGGCCCCTGTATTTTAGAATCTCCCGCTGGGAGGGCTGCAGCGTTAAAGGATTCTGGATGCCATGGTGCCCCACACAAGGACACCTTTCTTGTCCACTTGTATTTATCCCGCGGTTTATATTTGTCAAGATTCCATTTCTTTGCATGACGCCTTCCCGAATCAAATCTAAACGTCGACACAAATGCGTAAACTTAAACAAACTGGCTGCCTTCATGCAAACTTGCTTAGTTGCTTTCCTCCTCATCCCTCCAACACAAACGATGGGGTATTTTATTTTAGGCAAAAGAGGTAAACTTATCATTAAATTATAAGAGATAGAATAATTTTATTATTAAATTTTTTTTATAGGTAAAGTTTGTCATTAATATTTTTATTTTAGACATTGTCATTGACTATTAAATGGTAGAAATATTTCATTTGTTCAGAGAATATTTTATAACATAACTCTTAAATTAGTCTCTGAAAGTTTTTTTGAAACCCCTAGTAACCTTTCACTACCACTGCTATTGATCTTTTATTTTAGAACTGTAGTACATCTAGATTTAGTTCCACGTACATCAATTGAACCAGATTTAATCTAAGGAGTGTCCCGAGAATATTGCCGGGATGTGTGGAAGAGTAGAGGTAACACCTATGGTGGAAGGGTAGAGGGTGACGAAAGGTACATGGGTGTGCTGGAATAAAGACAATGATGAAAATGATATATTTAGACACTTAGGGGGCCAATGTGTTAGGTAAAGGAAACTAAGAATTGATTTTTTTCTCATTTTTTTTTACATTTACCATGTTAAACAATTTTAATGGTGGGTGAAAAATTTTCTCTCAATACAAAATATTGATGACAAATTTACACCTTTCAAAAAGATCAATGGCATATTTGCCCATAAAAAAATCAGTGGCAAAATAATTCTATCTCTATCTTTTAGTGGAAAATTTGCCTCTTTTGTCCTTTTATTTTATAATCACATTTGTTTAGGTTTGGAAATTTACACCTTTCAAGAAGATCGATGGCATATTTGCCCATAAAAAAAATCAGTGGCAAAATAATTCTATCTCTATCTTTTAGTGGAAAATTTGCCTCTTTTGTCCTTTTATTTTATAATCACATTTTTTTAAGTTTGGAAATTTACATATATATTTTTTATTTTTTACACTTTCTAACAATAAATTTTAAATTTTAAATTTAAATTATCTGATAAATGTGTTATAGTAATTTTTAGTTATCTGATTTTTTTTACAACTAGTTAACATTAAAAAATATTATTTTAAATTTATAAGAAAAAAATTGATAATTTAAAATATTTATTAATTGTAAAAACATATCAAAGATATTAAAGTTATTGATAGACAGTTGTCAAATAGTTTAAATTCAAATTTTAGATGTTTGTGGTTGAATAGTATAAAAAGCCAAGAAAAAAAATGCAAATTTACTACTAATATATTGGCCATAGATCGATTTTGTCACCAATTTTTTTTGCCCCAAATTTACCATTTATTTTTTCTGTTAGAATAATTTTACCATTGGCCCTTAAAAAAATAAATGAAAAATTTATGACAGAAAAAATATCGATAGCAAAATTATTCTATAGCCAAAATGAAAGTGCTAAAATTGTTCCAACAGAAAAGATAGATGATAAATTTCAAATGAAAAAAAGTTTGATGGTAAAATTGCTCTATAGCCAATACATCAATAGTAAATTTGCATATTTTTCTAAAAACAATGAGAAAGTTTATGTGGCGTTTGGTTGCATAAATTTTTTATTTTTAAATTTCATTTTCTGTGTATAGTTTTCTAAAATACCTTTTAGAAAACATGTTTACTTGTTTGGAATAAGTAAAGATGGTTTTATGTATATAAATGAATAAGTAAAGTTAGCGCTTTCCTCGAAAGTTGAAGAAAAAGTTTTCGCATTATAAATAAATGAATATATTTTTTAAGTCTATTAGCTTCAAAAGTGAATAGGAGAGATTTCAAATCCAGCCTCCAACTTTTTTCTCTTTGCTGCTTAGGCTCTTAACTTTTTTATCTCTTGCATTCACGCCACCAACTTCGTCTCACCGAACACACAACACTCCAGCATCGATGTTGTCTTCTACTGCAGAATTGCTCATTTCCAGCCATCGCTGCCACTTTTTGTTTCACCATACTGCTGATAATCAATGGCACTATTTGAAGGAAGGGGAAGGGTCCAATCGTAAGCTCCACGATCCACCGTTAGTTTTGCTATCCATCGATCAAAGGAGAGAGTTGACGCATTGTCCACGAAACTAACGTGTAAAGAGACTCCGATTAAGCTATACGAATGACAGTGATAAGAAGATTGTTCAAAGAGGTAACAAGGAAGAGAGTCAATAGCAGTGACGGTAAGTGACAAGTCGAAAGCGAGAGAAAGTTGAGAAACACAAATAGGTATGTAAAACCGGGAGAATAGTAAAAATAGTGTTTTCCAATTCTTCATGACATGAAAAACTGTTTTCTCAAAAAATAGAAAAAGAAAACTTGCAAGCTAAACATATTTTCTTTTGATTCTCCAATTTTCAAAAAATTTTCTAGAAAAAATTAGAAAATTTTATGAAACTAAACAAGGTCTTACATTTTCAAACTTTAATGATGTAATTGTAATATCAGACAAATTCACACAACCATAAATTAGCCCAAACAATAAAGAAATTGGCAAGATCATGATATCTAGCCAAGCTACCCATTTTCTGCTTGATCATACTTAACCTCTAAGAATATTTTAAAATGAAAATGCAATAAATGTAATTATTTTAAGTACCCATTAGTATAATAAATTGAAAAACTTAAAATAATCTCATTATGATTTGACATAACCTACAGTTTTTTCTCATTGTTTAAAAAAACTTGCACTTTGCTTTATGCTTCATTTACATTATTCGTCAGCAACTTTTGAAAGCCTATTTTAAACTGTACAATAACTATCTTTTAGAAATTTTAATGTCTTCAATATTTTTTCATAATTAATAATCATTTTAAATTATCTATTCTTTTTATCCGTAAATGTATTTTTTTCCTTTGTAAATACAAATAAGCATTTTTAAAATGTCAGTTAACTATAAAAAAAAAATTCTATGAAATTGAAATTTTTGGAACATAGTTGCCAGATAGTTTAAATTAAGGTTTCAATTTCAAAAATTGTTTCCAAACAATACAAAGGAAGTAGGGGTAAAGTCTTGGTGTTTGAAAATGGATAAGGCAAATTGTAGGTTAGGCCAAATAACAAGGAGATTTTTTTAATTTCCCCATATTCCTTTTTTGGCCTTCTTGAAAAGGAATGAAGCATTTTCTTTTTAAATTTTTTTAATATCTAATTTACTTTAGTACCAAAAATATATATTTTTTAATCTTTATTAAAGCTCTCACTACACAAACATCAAAAAAGATTTTTTTTAACCCTTATTTAAACTCACTTTATAATCTTCATTAAAACTCTCACTACATAGATCTTAAAAAGAATTCTTTCTTTTTTCAATCATTATTTGAACTTTCACTAGAGATAACTTAAAAAGGTTTTTTTATTTTAGTTTCAGGGATAAAAATAAAAAAATATATTATAAACTACACAAATTATAATCTATGTATTAAAAAAAAACATCATTCGAGAGCGTATGTGATAAAAGAATTCATCTATTATTAACTTATACTAAATGAAATTATACATAACCGTATTCTTGAGAAAAGCAAAGGACAAAAAGGTGAGAACTTGGGATGAGTATTATTAGGGGTGGGCATTCGGTTATTTTAGTTTGGACAGAACTGAATTGGTCGGTTAAGTCGGTTTTCGGTTTCTAACCATGACAAACCGAATTAACCGAATTATCCAGAAAAAATTGATCAAAATCGAACCAAAACATTTCAATTCGGTTCGGTTTGAAACCGAAATAACCGAATTTACAAATACCTTCTTGATACATGCTACCTTTTCTTTACGTTTTCCTCTTATTTTCCCAAGTAATCTCATCATCCTCACGCACAAAGGAGTAGTGAGGGTTAGGTTAGGTCATCTAGGCCTAAACAATAAGTTTCAGTAGCCTACAGGCGATTGTAGAAAGCGGGTTATTAGGAGCCCAAAAATATTTTTAAAAATTTCGGTTAATTCGGTTACCGAATTAACCGATCCCTCAAACCGAAACCGAACCAAAAAATCGAATAAGTCAAAACCAAAAAACCGAATTTATTCGGTTTGATGGTTTTTTCAGTTTCGATCAAATAGTGCACACCCTAAGTATTATGCCATCTTATCATCCAATTAATGCCCACATAAAAAGTTTTAGGTGGGATTAAAGCTATTCAGTTTCCTTGTTTTTTTCCTCATTTGTTCGTTTGGTTAGGCTCTGGTAGCTTCAAAATCAGAACAACTTGCTCTTTTTACCTCAACCTCACTCTCTATGTACTCCTCCCAAGTCCCAAGTCCCAGGTCCCACCAACAAAAACATGGACCCAGAAAAGGCAAAATATAAGCCCCTTCTTTAATATCCAAGAAATGCTAGTTAGATTCCATTGGTTTCATTCTGCTACCGGTTGGTAACCTAATGGCAACCCAAAATATTGTTAATCTGAATTGAAACTTGTAAGGCACAAACGCAAGCTTACAAACAAGTCCAACAAAAGTTGCAAAATTTACACAAAGCACAAGATGCTTTGCTTGGAAGTCACAAAATTTACTGAAACAAGACAGAGGATGAAGAATGGCAGAAAGGAAAGAAAAGTATATAAATATCTTTGCTTCCAAACATGCCCCAGATTATTAATAAAGTAAAATACTAGTGCATAATGAATGGGGAAGAGGCCAAAAATTGCCATCTCCCAATAAATAACCCCCACGCACCACAACACTCTCCACGTTTCACCAAACCATTAACAAAATCCATACTGCCCTCTCTCCCTCTCTCTCGGCTAAATCGATATCTCACTTGTTCAGTTTCTTTTAAACATCATCTTCAGCTTAAATGGCTTAACGCAACACCAATACCCACGTCCAGGAAATCAAGTTTCTTGGATTTTGTCCTGTAAAGCAACAGAAAACATTGGCAACAGAACATACCAATATAAAGGAAAGAAATTACTGATATAAGTGAAAGGTGTCCTGTTTTTTGGTGCTTGTGTTTGCAAGCGATCGCAAAAAGGGGGAATTTGATGAGGCCGGGAGCTTGGGGTGAGGAGATACGTAAACCTGGGAAAGTCAAGGGAGTATCTGCTGGAAGGGATATTGGGTTGCATCAATGAGATCACTTCGGTTTTGGCGCTTTCTAGGATGACGGATTCCGCTTATAGAGTCGAAACCACCCCTCGACTTGCCCAATGGAGGATAGACAATCTCGCCTCTTGCACCTATCGAAAATCCGATCCCTTCAAGATCGGCAAGTGGAATTGGTCAGTTCCTTTTTTCTCCTTCGTTTGATCTTTGTTCTTTGGTCTGGAAATGATTGATTGTTTTTGGAAAAAATCGACTACTTTTGTTGATTCTGATTGATTTTGGATTCAATGAATTGGGTTTCGAATTTCTATTTCATTCGTTTCAGTTCTGGGAATCAAAAGGTTTATGCTTGTAAATGTGATTATGGTGATGAGTAGGGGCTGTAGGAAGCTAAGCTTGATGGTTTTGTTTGGTAGCTGGGATTGGGAAAAAAAAAACATGGCTTTTGCGTTTCTACTTTCTAGTTTGCTTGTACTAGTGCAAGCTTTTATGGCTTTTTGTTGAGAAGGGAAGGGACAAGGGAGCTTTTGTAACTTATACTTCCTGGTCTGGTTTCCATTTTGAAGGCATTTATCGGTGGAGAAGAATCGGATGCTGTTTGTTAAATTATATCCAGAGGTATCAAATTTAACCAGAGATAATCCCCCGATTGCCTCTTTCATCATTCGTGTCGTCTGCTCTGCCGGAGATCGCAAGGCTTTGACTCATCCAGGTACTTGATCATGTTCTTATGTATGCCTTCCTCAAGCTAAGCAAGACAACCCTATAGTTTAGGTTCATGGAAATATGTAGCCCATAAACAGCCTCCTGAACAATTTTATGTGTCGATTAGAGTTTCTGTTCTAACAGGTAAGAAGATAACTATTGAACAATGATCCGTTTGCTTCTTTATTGTCATTTTCATTATTCATTTGTTGGCCTGCTTCACGTTAAATAATTGCAGAAATAACTGACAAGCAACTGAAGAACAACAACGACTTTGTTTGGGAGCTTGAGGTTCCTTTAACTGGAAAGTTCATTATTGACGTTGAATTTCTTGATTTGAAGACTGCATCTCCAAACGTATGAATCTATTTCCCCTAAGCTTTCTTGCTTATGTTAGACTGAAGAGTATGATTGTCAATAGGAATGGCAGAACAAGTTGTTGGTTACCTTACCCATTCTGCTGTTTGTATTTGGTTTGATTCCTTATTAACATTTTGGAGCTAAACTAAAAGTTGCATGTATATAATTGGCAGGGTGGGGAACCTTGCTCCATTTGGGCTGAAGGATTCACTGAGAAGCGTGCACATGCATCTGCCCTTGCATCTCTTGGTCGAATGTTAACTGAAGCCATTCATACAGATATCATCATTAATGCTTCTGATGGAAGCATTGGAGCTCATCGTGCAATTCTTGCCGCAAGATCACCAGTTTTCTGCAGCATGTTTTCTCATGATCTGAAAGAGAAAGAACTCTCAACCATAAACATCTCTGACATGTCACTTGAAGCATGTAAGGCGTTTCTCAGTTACATTTATGGGCATATCCAGCATGAAGAATTTCTGTCCCATAGACTGGCACTCCTCCGAGCAGCTGACAAATACGATATTGGAGACCTGAAAGAGGCATGCCATAGGAGTCTCTTGGAAGACATTGATGCGAAGAATGTCCTGGAGAGGCTTCAGAATGCTTGTCTTTACCAGTTACCAGAACTGAAGTTTGGTTGCATGCAGTATCTTGTGAAGTTTGGTAAAATATATGATATCCGAGGTGATTTCAATTCATTCCTGCAATATGCAGACAGGGAGCTGGTAGCCGAAATCTTCCAAGAAGTTCTAAGTGCGTGGAAAGGTTTCTAAAACTTCGGTGTCTCCTAGAAGACAGCTTGGAAGGAAATGCTGGAATATTTATTCAGGCAATTATTCTTTTGTGTAGATGAAATTTGTTGATGTCTTAGTGTACAGATATTGGATTCGTGTGATCAACTACAGCATGATATGGAATTATAAGGTAAGGCGTTTCCTGTGTGACACCAAGTCCTGAGAATCCTAGAAGTCTGGTTTGCTGTCAAACTGAGCCAACAGGCTCTTAGTAGTCACTAAGGTTGACTTGAAATGCAAGTATCACCTTGCCGAGTAATTTGACTCATTTGTGGAAAGCTAACACAACAGACTGAAACAGTCATGGAAAGGTGTCTTGGAACTGCAGCCTGCAGCACCGGTCAGAAATCAACCAAGTTAAACAGGGTGGGAACGTTCGGTAGTAGACTCAGTCAGAAATCAAAATTTACCTACCAGGAAAATGGCAACAATTAGAGAAAAATTCCAAATGCTTTAGGTCCCAGCTATGGAAATGTCCTCGAGGGCATCCGGAATAACCAACTAATCAGATCTGGTAGGTATCAGATCACTCTAGAAGCTCTATTCATCACTCTCTACAACCAGGACGACATGTTTTGCAATATTTCTTCAGACCCAAAATTATCTTGGACTGCAGTGCAGAAGTAATGTAATCGGACCAAACTACCCTGAAAGCAACTGAAAACAGCTACCTACACTTTTTTTTTTTTCTTTTCCTTTTATTTTTTTGCAGATAAACTGAGATTTTCTTATTTCTGTTCAGCTTTTTGGTAGTGAAGCTCAATAGATTACCTAAAGCGAACAGATAAGAGTCTCTAAGCCAAGTTGTGTGAATCATTGAGCAAAAAGAGAATGGAAAAACAAGATTATTGCTGACAGCAAAGACTACTGATAGTGAAAGTGAAGAGAGGTCCAGTATGGAAATATTTATCAGAAACTAAAGAGGATATTCATAAAAACTGCAGAATGGTCCTAAAACATGTGTTGAGAAAGGGTGTGTTAGAGAAATGATGGATGAGATAGCCAGATGCTTACCATTGACTGCATGATCCCCTCTCCTCTCAGGCTGCAAGCTGCAGCAGCTGAGGATTGTGTTTGAACCAATAAATAGCTAGCTTATAAGTTCATAGGAAGGAAGGCAGGTAGGAGATGATAAAAAAAGGGGTGGATGGAGGGAAGAAGTAAACTAAGGGGATTTGAGAATATTATCAGCAGGATGTTCCTTTCTTGCTGTGTCCTGTGGGGTACAGACAGACAGTTGCCAATTACAAAGCAGGACATGACATGATATATTCATTCATATTGAGCTCAGCCCAACATCTCCAACTATATAAGAAAGCATGCACCTAGCCCTAGGCTCCAGCCCAACATCAACATGGAGTTCAAGTATAATAATGATATAGCCCATACTCATTACCAGCAGCAGACACTTGGAATTTATATATATATTTGGGTGCAAGTTCATTGGTGATGCAAAGCTAGGCTAGCTAGTACGTAGTAGAAGATGAACTTGTTTTTGAAATTGTAGAGGTGAGGCGAACCCCTTGTTTTATTTATTTATTTTTATGGAGTATGTTTTGTTATCTGTCACGGCCTTGAGGTGAGGCAATCTGCGACTAGGATATGAACACCACACAAGAAACTTTTAGCTAACCAGGCCAGGAACAGGAAGCCATACATATTTTGTGTGACGTGAGTGAAGTACTTTTTAACTGATGGCCTGGTGATGCGTAACATTTAAAAGCCTAACCAATAGAAATTAATGTAAGCAATTTGGTAATCAGGTTGTTCCTTATTCATGTTGTAAGTTTCTCATTCTTTTCCCTGATGTACTGAACCGAAGGGTCCCATGGTTTTAAGCATGTTTTTGACTGGCAGAGGTGTTTGGGCCAATTCCACACCAGGTGCACGCCTGATGTACTGGTGAAGGGATTAGAGATGGGACCTGCACCACCACCATGGTATTGGTAAGGTAAGGAATCTGTCACTATCACTATCACTACGGGCAGGCCATTGCCTGAACCCTATAGGTCCTTTCTGCCTTCCACTTGTTTGTAGCCATACATATGTAGTTATCCACTTGTAGCCGGCCATATCTATATTCATGATTCATTCGAACTAACAGTTTGTGTCCTGCAGAAATGACATTAAGCAGGTCATCTTTCCTGTTCTTGTATAACTTTGTGGGGTGCTTCTTGTTTCAAGCTTTGCTTGAGCATTTAAATTGGGGCGGTAGCTGATCTATCTCTTTAATATCATTCCTTGTCTAATATATATGCTGGGCGTAGATTATGTATGAAGAGGTAGAGCAAAGACATGATCTGTCTCTTTGTGATTGTTTTGTGCCTGCCATTATCCATTCCTCCCCTTTCTTCAATATCGCAAGGTTGTGCAATTGATTTTCTTCTTTATAATAAATAAATAAATAAAGAAAACAGAATACAGCACATAAAAATATGTACCCAAACAAAGGCCTTGAAGTAATGGATCTGGACACAGCTCTAGAACCGAATGAGTTGTGAGATTAATGTCCCTACTCCTATGCAATGCAGTACTGTAATAAGAATGACTCCTTGATTGGTACTATGGAATGGATGTAGAAGAGGGAGGGGAGGGAGGTATCTAATTTTGGAGCCCTTCCTATTACTATTACTATTTCCATACATTCATGATCCGAATCCATTTATTAGTGAAAAAAAATGGAATAATTCATTCACTCCGCAACTTTAATTGAGCCCCAAATAAAGCAAGAAAATGAACAATAGCATTAGCTGATCCAACTCCTGCCTTCCTGCCTGCCTGCCTAAATCCATTCTCTTCTTAACTTGGAACTTAGTAGTGTAGTCGTTGCCTGATTTGGAAGCCAAGGCTTGAAGATTGGGTAGGCACTGGCAGCCCATATCCATTCATTCATATCCTCATTGGGTCTTTGACTTTTGAGGCTCTCCTTGTAAACTAAATTCCAGTTTAAATACCTGACATTAGTGCAGCTATAAATAAAATTAGGAATAAGGGAAGTAATAAAATAAAATAATTGGTAAGAATGTTATTTATTGTCCATAAAAACGAATGGTATTCATTGTGAGCAATGTTTTACAAGTAAAGCAGTTGTTAGCCATGTCAGAAAAATAATCACTGTAAACTAACACTAAACCACATTTTGGGATTTATGCAACAGTTCAAATAAAACATAATTATTTGTATGAATGATTACAATAGAATGGCACATAGGCAATGGAAGATTACTGACATTTCTTTAAAAATGTGGGAAAATACACATGATTCCTGTCATATCTTATCTTATCTTATATTATAAAAAGTACGAAGGTATATAAATGTTGAATGACTTTTTTATCCTTCTGTTATAGGATATTTTGTTCTCTTAATGAAACTCAATTTTGTCGTTATTTATTCAAGTGGAGTTGTATTAGCACTATAACACACAAAAAAAAAAAAAATCTTAAGTTGCTACTAAATTTTATTTTTTACTACAAACTTACCCACCCTTGATTCTATATTATATAATTACATATTATATACAATTATTTTTTGTGTTAATCTTACCTAAAATGCTTAAATTGCCATTAAATTTTTTTTGCTTCAAACATATCACCCTTGGTTCTATATTACTATCAAATAATACCTCAAGTAAATATTTTATAAAACTTAAAATTTCAACTTATCATTCCAAAAACTTTCATAGCCAAATCTTTCATTTAAGTAAAAGACTTAAATGTAAAACTCATGCAAAAGTTTGTATAGCTAAATATTTTATAAAACTTAAAATTTCAACTTAGCATTTTAAAAAATTTCAACTTAGCATTTGAAAAACCTTCATAACTAAATTTTTTATTTGAATAAAAAATTAAATATATGGTAAATATCAAGCTAAAATTTGTATTGTTGTAAAAGGTACCTTGGAACATAATTTTTTTGTCAATTAAGTTTTTTCGGTTTTGCAACTTAAATGAGTATATACTGTGAAATTTTATTATGTCGTAAAACTCATGCTAAAGTTTCACATGAAAATCTATAAGTGTTGCATATTAACAAAAAATTGTAGGTATAAAAAGTATATATTAAAGTATTGTTGTAAAAGGTACCTTGGAACATAATTTTTTTGTCAATTAAGTTTTTTTTGGTTTTGCAACTTGAATGAGTATATACTGTGAAATTTTATTACGTGGTAAAACTCATGCTAAAGTTTCACATGAAAATTTATAAGTGTTGCATATTAACAAATAATTGTAGGTATAAAAAGTATATATTAAAAAATTATATAAGTGAACGCTTTATAATAGTTCACATATAGTTTTTCCTTTATCCTAAAATTATAAGTTCTTTTACTTTTTTAATGATAAAGAAAAAATTTACATTGTCTATTTAATTCGAGTTGCGTTAGTATTAGGGCTCTAAAAAGAGGGAAAGAAAAGAATCCAATTACAGAGATCTAAATATATAGTTTTCTATTTAATTATATATTTAGTAGCATTAAAATGCTAAAAATATAATAAGAAAGGGAAAAATGCAAAGTGGGATGCATTTAGCCTTTGGTTTTTGGGAAATTTATTATTTTGAGTACTAAACTTAGTTAATTTTAACAAATATGGCCTAAGTTTATTCTACTATAAAAAATATCTTTGAATATAAAATTTTTGTCAATTGAGTTTTCTTTTCTCTACTTGGATGAATATATACTTTGAAAGCTTAGGTATTTGGTCCATATTAGAGCAATTATATAATTTGCATATAACTCAAGCACATACTATGAAAAAAAAAATAAAAGAATTATTATTGTAGCAAAGGTCATTGTGAAAAATTTTAGAAAAAAAAAATTCTTAACTCCTAGAATTAGTTGCTTATATGATAATAAAGAGGAATTTTAGTAGTAACTCTTTTTTTACATTTTTCCAATATTTTAAAATATTGGAAAATTTATAATAATTATTTTTTCCTACATGGTCATTGTTTTTAATGTTGGAACATAAATTTTTATTCTTAGCAACTAACTCTTTCCCTATACTAAATAATATTGATGTATTTTTATTTTTATATTGTTTTAGAGCCAATTAATCAAATCTTATGAGTTTTTTCAAAGTAGCATTATGCATATATTGTTTTTAGGCTTTAATTTTTTAAAAAATCATTACTTAACCACAAATTTAGTTAAATTGGACAAATATGCCCTAAATTTTTTATAAATGCTTTTGAATGTTAGTTTTAGGGCAATTTATTTTCTTTTCCCTTTGCTTTCCATTCAAACTACTATTTTCATCGCAAGTTCTTTACATCATTTCAATCTTTTTTTACTTAAGTTTGATTTAAATTTATTTATATTAATATTAGCTAAAAATTTTTAATTTAAATTTATTTATATTAATATTAGTTAATTTTTTAAAAAAATTATTTAAAAATTAAAATTTTATAATTTCCAAATGTAATTTTTAAAATTTTTTCTATAAAATATTAAAATAAATTAATTTAAGTAAAAAAAGTGAAATGTTACAAATAAATTGTGACAAAGGGAGTATAATAATAATAATAATTAAAACATAAAGCCTTTCATCAATAATTATTTATACATTAAAAAAATAATAACAATATATTAAAATTTAAATTCTATTTACAAAGAGAAAAATAAATTTTTTAATAACAGTTTTTTTACACTATGAGGCCTTATAAGAGTTTAAACTCCCAGCTTCATCTATACCAATTGAGGCCCCATATTGTCAAGTGAAATTAGAGCTATGCGGTTAACTTGACCTATTTATTAGAGAGTTATAGAAATTTATGAATGCTTTAATATGAAGGTTTGGGGTTTAAATCATACATTTGAAAGAAAAAAAAAGACAATTGTTTAAAGTTGATTATCCAAAATAATTTATTTTTATTTTTATAAGATTTTTCATATCATTTGAAAACTAATTATATATATATATATATATATATATATATATATATATATATATATATATATATATATATAATAATTTATTAAATAAAATTTTTATAGTAATTGTTACAAATTTTTTTAATTATTCAACCTAAAAAAATAATTAAAAAATTATATCAATTTCAGACAAAAAAAAACCAATAGAAAAATATTTGGATTAATTTGACTTAATGCTA
The DNA here is from genome assembly GCA_039654915.1 of Aquilaria yunnanensis. Taxonomy (NCBI): domain Eukaryota; kingdom Viridiplantae; phylum Streptophyta; class Magnoliopsida; order Malvales; family Thymelaeaceae; genus Aquilaria; species Aquilaria yunnanensis. The sequence continues at coordinate 97,470,837 of CM077597.1, forward strand.
AATAAATTAGAGCTTTATATCAGTGGTTAGGTTCAAGCTTTTTTGGCTTGATGTTCTATACTTTGGTTCTCTTCCACAGGTTAGTTTTATATACCAAAGAATCATTTGACGTATACTGAGTGTATAGTTAAGGCTTTTCTTACTTAATTATAAATATTTTTCACCCTAACACTACTATCTACCTAGAAAATAATAAATAAATTCTTATGATATATATTGAAAGAGTATAAAGCTTTTATTGTATCAAACTACTAATTTTACCACAAAGAGAATAAAGAATTAAGGTTTTTATTTTACATGCACGTTAATTGTTTAGAAGTTGTAATGATTTTAACTTTATTATAAAGATTATACTTTCATGCAACCTGGTGTTCTATTATCAATATTAGAAAAATTATGAAAATGACAAAATTTTTATCTACTTTTATACTCTTAATCTATGGGTGTTTTATTTTTTTAATGAGACCCAAATTAATTTGGTGTTGTATATTTATTATAAGTATAATTAGCACTAGCAATCTAAAAGGGAAAGAGAAAAAAAATCAAAGTCTCATATGTGCAGTTTTTAAAAAACAAAAAAGAGGAATCCGTATGTCTTTTCTTAGCTCTAATACAATTACTTAAATTTATATATCAAGTGTAAATTTTGATGGCAAAAAACATCTTAAATAGCCATAATAAGTCAAAATTTTGTAACAAATATGTCCTTAATTAAATTATATATATTTTTGGGGCATGGCCTTAAACATAAAATTTTATCAATTTTTTGTACTCTTAAACTTTAATTAAGTATTTTAATTGGAACTTAAAAGTGTTAAAAACCTCTTAATTATGTCTATTTGAATATTTAAATATAATAAAACTAAAAAAATGTATGAATATATCAAATGTTGGACCTTTTTATCCTTAAGTTTTATTTTATTTCTCTCTTTTAATGATAGATTTTTTAAATTTCATTATAAACATTATACTTTCATGCAACGTAGTGTTCTATTATTAGTATTAGGAAAAGTATGAAAGTGACAAAATTTTTATCGATTTTTATACCCTTAACATATGTGGTGTTTTATTTTTTTAATGAGATCCAAATTAATTTGGTATTGTATATTTATGAGAGGTATAATTAGCAATAGGAATTTAAAAGAAAAAGAAAAAAAATAGAAGTCCCATGTTTATTTTCTAAAAAACAAAATAGAGGAATCTGCATGTCCTTTTTTTTCTTTACTGCATTTTCTTAAATTTATATATTAAGTATAAATTTTAATGGCAACAAAAATATTAAATAGCCATAATAAGTTAAAATTTTGTAACAAATATTTCCTTAATTAAATTATATATTTTTGGGACATGTCCTTAAACATAAGTTATCAATTTTTTGTACCCTTAAACTTGAATGAAGTATCTTACTTGGTATTTAAAAGTTTCAAAAACCTCATAATAATATCTATTTGAATCAATGATAAAAAGCCTAAATATGTAAAAAATGTTGGACAACCTTTTTAACCTTAAGTTTTATTTTATTTCTCATTTTAATGATACTCAAAATTGTCATTTCCTATTTATTAGATTTTAAAAAATAAAATTATGGAAAGGAATAAAAAAATAGAACAAAGTGATGACAAGCTCTTAGGCTTTAGATTAGGAAAATAAGATTAGTATTTGAAAAGAAAAAATAGAAAAAAGAATTATTGATTGTTTTGTATGTTTTCTGTAAGTTTTTTTATGGCAAAAAACTGAAAAATGGCACTAAATTTAAAATTTTGTAACATACATGTGTTTGATTTATATGATCTTTAACATGCCTAAAAACATAGTGTTTATCAATTTATTTACTTTTTAAACTAGGAATGTATTCATCAGAACTTAAAAGTGCAACTGATATACCCTCATATCCCATATATAAGCTTAAGTTACATATCACAAGCACCGAATGCTCATTTTTTTCACAAAGGATAGCTTATGTGATATGAGCGGGTGTTTCGTTAACCGGTTCCAAACTTGAGTCGTTATAAATGGTATCAGACCTGACCCGAGACCGCAATGATGTGACATAGTGAGTATGCACATGTATTGTCTTCTAAGATTGATCCTAAATTAGAGAGATTATTTTACCAGGGGCTAAGTAGTTCAATTAAAGAGGATATTGGTCCAAGCGACTAAATAATTCAAGTGACCTCAACGGGAATGTTGGGTACATAAAAGGGGGGGGGGGAGTTTTTAACACCCCATATCCCACATGAGTAAAATATGAAAAGCCTTATGTGCATACATAGAGTCAAGTTCTATAGTACAATCACCTAGCGCTTATCCTTTTCATAAATGATAGCAGTATGACGTGGACAGGTATTTTATTAACCAGTTCTAGACTTGGGTTCTTACAACAACTTAATATCCATATGTAATAAAAAGTGCAAAGATATATAAAATGACTAAACTTTAAATTATAAATTTTTAATTTTCCTTTTAAGTAATAAGATTCTATTCTACTTTAAAATTTTATTTTCCTATGGTTAACTAATTATATTATAAGAACAATGGGTATGGCAATGTTTTCAAAATTTAGTAATGTGAGCATAATTTCTAAATCAACGTGTAAGGATTAATTATCCGAAAATATAAAAAAACTATATAAGATTTTACCTCGATCTTTGGAACAATCACATTGAATCAGCCATAAAATATAAGGTAAGGATAGGTTTCAAAATCTTGGAGGTAAGTGTATTTTGATAAAAAAATCAAGAGTAGAGTAATTAAGCTTTTTGAGTAATGTATTGTTACCTATAGTTACATGTCTTTGAAAAAACTCAATGTTTACTTACTAAGTTTATACTTTGGCATCGTTGCCCATATTTGTGTCACACTTCTTAAAAGAAATTTGTTTTTACTTGATTTTTTTATTGAATGTCCCATCTATATTATATCTCTTTAAAAATTCAAAGTTATGATAACACATTAATGGTAAATCTATTTAATTATTTGAGCCATGTAACATATATAGAATCTCCATTTTAATAATTAGCTTTTTGAATCCAAAGCATAGTACTTAAGATAAAATTTACCAACTTAACTTTTAATAAAAATTATAAATACATAATACTATTAAGGTATTAAATTAAGACCTTTTCTTAATAGATTGAATACCATTTTTAAATTTTACATTAATAAAAGGAATTTTGACATCTTTGATTAGATTTTAAAAATATCATGAAGTAATTTTATAAGTACTCTACCATCACAAATAAAAAAACTTCTATTAATTTTGTTATAACAAATATTACCTATAGCGTATTCTACATTATATTATTATTATTGTTGTTGTTTGTATGAAATAGAAATCCAATACAATGAGCTATTTGTTATCATGAATTACGCAAATGAAAATAGTTATGATGAAATATTATAATAAAAAAACTACTATATAAGAGACAAAAAAATTAAAATCATTATTGCAATTATTTATTTTGGATAAACTAATAAAAATTATAATTATTAAAGTAAAAAATAATTTAATATTTAATTCACGTGCAACGCACGTGTGCAGTTACTAGTATTATAAAAAGTACGAAGATTCACAAATGTTGAACAACTTTTTTACCCTTCTATTATAAGATGTATTGTTCTTTTAATGAAACCCAATTTTGTCATTATCTATTTAAGTGGAGTTGTATTAGCACTAGAACACTAAAAAAAACCCTTAAGTTACTACTAAATTTTATTTTTTGTTACAAACTTGCCTGCCCTTAATTCTATATTACAAAATTACACATTATATAATATTTTTTTTTGTGTTAATCTTACCTAAAACTCTTAAATTGCCATTAAAATTTTTTTGCTTCAAACATGTCACCTTTGGTTCTATATTACTATCAAATAATAGCTCAAGTAAATATTTTATAAAAAGTAAAATTTAACTTATCATTCCAAAAAATTTTATAGCCAAATCTTATATTTGAAAAAAAGAATTAAATGTAAAAATCATGCTAAAGTTTGTACAGCTAAATATTTTATGAAACTTAAAATTTCAACTTGACATTTTAAAAACCTTCATAACTAAATTTTTTATTTGAATAAAAAATTAAATATATGGTAAAACTCAAGCTAAAGTTTTTATTATTATACAAGGTACCTTTGAACATAATTTTTTTTTCAACTTGAATAAGTATATACTATGAAAGCTTATTATGTGGTAAAACTCATGCTAAAGTTTCACATGAAAATCTATAAGTGTTGAATATTAAAATATAATTTTAGGTATAAAAGTATATATTAAAAATTATATAAGTGAGCATTTTATAATAGTTCACATATAGTTTTTCTTTATCCTAAAATTATAAGTTTTTTTACTCTTTTAATGATAAAAAAAATTATATTGTCTATTTAATTAGAATTGTGTTAGTATTAAGGCTATAAAAAGAAGGAAAGAAAAGAATCCACTTGCAGAAATCTAAATATATAGTTGCCTATTTAATTAGATATTTAGTAGTATTAAAATACTAAAAATTTAATAAGAGATGGAAAAAATGCAAAGTGGAATGCGTTTAGCCTTTAGTTTTTGGAAAATTTACTATTTTGACTACTAAACTTACGTTGACCACTAAACTTAGTTAATTTTAACAAATATGCCCTAAGTTTATTCTACTATAAAAAATATTTTTGAATATACAATTTTTTTCAATTAAGTTTCCTTTTCTCTATTTGAATATATACTTTAAAAGCTTAGGTATTTGGTCCATATTAGAGCAATCATATAATTCACATATGACTCAAGTACATACTATGAAAAAAAAAGTAAAAGAATTATTATTGTAGCAAAGGTCATTGTGAAAAACTTTAGAAAAAAAATTCTTAGCTCCTAGAATTAGTTGCTTCTATGATAATAAAGAGGAATTTTAGTAGCAACTTCTTTTTTACATTTTTCCAATATTTTAAAATATTAGAAAAATTATAAGAAGTATTTTTTCCCTTATGGTCATCATTTTGAATGTTGGAGCATAAGTTTCTATTCTTAGCAGCTAACTATTTCTTTATACTAAATAATATTAATGTATTTTTATTATTATTATTTTTTAGAGCCAACAAAATCTTATGAGTTGCATCAAAGTAGCATCATGCATGCATTGTTTTAGGCATTAATCTTTGGAAAAATCATTGCTTAACAATAAATTTAGTTAAATTTAACAAATATGCCTTAAATTTTTATAAATACTTTTGAGCGTTAGTTTTGGGGCAATTTATTTTTTCTTTCCTTCGCTTGATGTTCAAACTACTATCTTCATCTCAAGTTCTTTGTAACATTTCAATTTTTTGACTTAAGTTTAACTTAATTTTTTTATATTAATATTTGCTAATTTTTTAAAAAAAAAAATCTTTAAAAACTAAAAATTTTATAGTTTCTAAATGTAATTTTGCAAATTGTTAATAGAAAATATTAAATTAAATAAATTTAAGTCAAAAACCTAAAATTTTGTAAAGAACTTGTGATGGAGAAAGTATAATAATAATAATACTTAAAATTTACAACCTTTCATCAATAATTATTTATACATTAAAAAAATAATAACAATATACTAAAGTTTTAATTATATTTACAAAGAGAAAACTAAAATTTTTAATAAGAGTCTTTTTTACACTAGGAGGCCTTCTAAGAATTTGAACATTCGGTTTCATCTATACCAATATTGGGGCCCCGTACTGTTAAGTAGAATTAGAGTTATATGGTTGACTTCGCCTACTTATTTGAGAGTTAGAGAAATTTATAAATGCTTTAACATGAAGATTTGTGGTTCAAACCATACATTTGGAAAAAAAAAAGACAATTGTTTGAAGTTGATTGTCCAAAATAATTTATTTTTATTTTTACATGATTTTTCATCTAAAACTAATACTGTTTGAAAACTAATTATATATATATCTGTAATAATTTTTTATAGTAATGTTTATGAATTTTTTTAATTATTCAACCTAAAAAATTAATTAATTAATAATATCAATTTCAAAAAAAAAAAGCCACAAAAACATATTTGGATTAATTTGAATTAATGCTAAATAAATTAAATCTTTATCTCAATGGTTAGGTTCAAGCTTTTTTGGGTTGATGTTCTATACTTTGTTTATCTTCTTACAAGGTAGTTTTATATACCAAAAATCATTTGATATACATTAAGAGTATAGTTTTTCTTGCTTAATTATAAATATTTTTCACCCTAACACTACTATCTATCTAAAAAAGAATAAATAAATTCTTATAACATATATTGAGAGAGTATAAAGTTTCTATTGTGTCGAACTATTAATTTTCCCACAAAGAGAGTAAATAATGATTTTAATTTTATTATAAAGATTATACTTTCATGCAACATAATGTTCTATTATCAATATTAGAAAAATTATGAAAGCGACAAAATTTTTATCAACTTTTATACTCTTAACCTGTGGGTGTTTTATTTGTTTTTAATGAGACCCAAATTAATTTGGTGTTGTATATTTATTAGAGGTATAATTAGCACTAAGAATCTAAAAAGAAAACAGAGAAAAAATAGAAGTCTCATATGTGCAGTTTTTTAAAAAACAAAAAAGAGGAATCTGTATGTCTTTTCGTAGCTTTAATATAATTACTTAAAGTTATATATTAAGTATAAATTTTGATGGAATTTTTTTTAAAATAGCCATAGTAAGTTAAAATTTTGTAACAAATATATATATATATATATATATATATATATATATATATATATATATATATATATATATATATATATATATATATATATATATATATATATTCAAATAGACATAATTATGAGGTTTTTGAAACATAAACATCTGGGGTATGACCTTAAACATAAAATTTTATCAATTTTTTGTACTCTTAATCTTGAATGAAGTATTTTAATTGGAACTTAAAAGTTTCAAAAACCTCATAACTATGTCTATTTCAATATATATATATATATATATTTGGGGCATGACCTTAAACATGAAATTTTATCAATTTTTTGTACTCTTAAACTTGAATGAAGTATTTTAATTGGAACTTAAAAGTTTCAAAAACCTCATAATTATTTCTATTTGAATCAACAATTTAAATATGATAAAACTCATAAAAAGTATTAATAAGTCAAATGTTGAATCTTTTTATCCCTGAGTTTTATTTTATTTCCCTTTTTTAATGATAGATTTTTTTTAATTTCATTATAAACATTATACGTTCAAGCAACGTAATGTTATATTATCAATATTAGAGAAATTATGAAAGTGAAAAAAATTTAATAAGTTTTTATAACCTTAACTTAAATGGAGTTTAATTTTTTAAATGAGACCCAAATTAATTTGGTGTTGCATATTTATTAGAAGTAAAATTAGCATTAGAAATCTAAAAAATAAATAAAAAAATATAAGTCCCTTGGGAGCTTTCTAAAAAACAAAAAAAAAAAAGGAGGAATCTCCATGACCTTTTTTTGCTTTAGTACATTTTATTAAAGTTATATATCAAATATTACTTTTAATAGTGAAAGCTATCTTAAATAGCCATAATAAGTTAAAATTTTGTAACAAATATGTCCTTAATTAAATTATATATTTTTGGGACATGTCCTTAAACATAAATTATCAATTTTTTGTACTTTTAAATGTGAATAAAATATTTTAATTGGAATTTAAAAGTTTCAAAAACCTCAAAATTATATCTATTTAATCAATGATAAAAAGCATGAATTTGTCAAAAAAGTTGGATGACCTTTTTATCTTTAATTTTTATTTTATTTCCCATTTTAATAATATTCAAATTTGTCATTCCCAATTTATTAGATTTAAAAAAACTAAAATTATGGAAAGTAATAAAAAAATAGAATAAAGTGATGACAAGCTCTTAGGCTTCGTATTAGGAAAATTAGATTAGTATTTGAAAAGGAAAAATAGAAAAAAAATTGTTGCTTTTTTTCTATGTTTTCTATAAGTTTTTTATGGAAAAAAATTAAAAATGCCAGTAAATTTAAAATTTTGTAATAGTCATGTGTTTGATTTATATGAGCTTAAACGTGCCTAGAAACATAGTGTTTGTCAATTAATTTACCTTTTAAAATTGGAATGTATTAATCAAAACTTAAAAGTTCAACTTAATATCCATATTTATCTATATGTAATTCAAAGTGCAAAGATATATAAAATAACTAAACCACAAATAATAAGTTATTAATTTTCCTTTTAGGTACTAAGCTTCTATTCTACTTTAACGAGTTTATTTTCCTATGATTAACTAATTATGTTATAAGAACAATGTGTAGGACTAGATTTTCAAACTTTAGTAATATGAGTATAAATTTTAAATCAATGAGTAAGGATCAATTATCCAAAAATATAAAAAGCTGCACAACATTTTTACCTCAAACTTTGGAATAATCGCATTAAATCTGCCATAAAATATAGGGTAAGTGTAGATTTTGAAATCTTGGAGGTGAGTGTATTTTGATAAAAAAAAAATCAAGAGTAAAACAATTAAGCTTTTTGAGTAATGTATAGTTACTTATAGTTATATACCTTTGAAAAAACTCAGTGTTTACTTACTAAGTTTATACTTTGGCATTGTGGCTTATATTTATGTTACATTTCTTAAAAGAAATTTATTTTTACTTGATTTTTTAATTGAATGTCTCGCCTGTATTATGTTCCTTTCAATTTTGAATATAACATCAGAAAAAATTATTAAAAGTTTACCTTATGTCTCTTTAACAAGTCAAAGTTATGATAACATGTTAATGGTAAATCTTTTTAATTATTTAAGCCAAGTAATATATATGGAATCTCCATTTTAATAATTAGCTTTTTGAATCTAAAACATAGAAGTTAAAATAAAATTTACTAAATTAAGTTTTAATAAAATTTATAAATATGTAATACTATTAAGATATTAAATTAAGATATTTTCTCAATAGATTGAATACCATTTTTCACTGATAAGAGGAATTTGGCATCTTTGATTAGATTTTAAAAATACCATGAAGTAATTTTATAAGTACTCTACTATCACAAATAAAAAAAATTCTATTAATTTTTTTATAACAAATATTACCTATAACGTATTCTACATTATACTATTATTATTGTTGTTGTTGTTGTTGTTGTTTATATTAAACAGAAATCTAATACAATGAGCTATCTATTATAATAAATGACACAAATGAAGATAGTTATAACGAAATATTATAATAAAAAACTACTACATAAGAGATAGAAAAATTAATAAGAAATTATATCTAAACTAAAACAAAGTAAAATCATTATTACAATAATTTATTTTAGGTAAAACAATTAAAATTATAATTATTTTAGAAAAAAATAACTTACTATTTAATTCACGTGCAACTCATGTGTACAATTACTAGTATATGAAAAAGTGCAGGTAGAGAACTCCTTAAGCCTGACTAGTTTAGAAAACACAGCTACAGTACCCTTGAAGGTTGACTCTCTTTCTTAAAACACGGTTTAAGAACTCCTTAAACTTGACAAATTTAAGGACCTCAACTAAAGAACCCTTTAAAACCAACAAGTTGTTTTTAAAAATGAAGCTAAAGGGGCTTCTAAGTTAGACAAGTTTCTAAAATCGCAGCTATAGAATCCTAAGCCTAGCTGAAGCCCAACCCATCTTTCTTTATATAACAATTCTAGAAATTTACCCTACTTTTCGTTCCCCACTCTCGCCCGATCCTACACTCTCCAGTCTTGATCTTAATGTTGATCTCATTGTCATGATTCTTGTTGCGTCAGCCGATTCTATTCTTCGTTATCTTCACTCTTGAATGGCCAGCGGTCCAAGTGAAGTTCCGAAGCTGGCTAGCTCGCACTCTCAGACATTGTCTCCTTCAATCAAAGTTTCTATGTCTGATCTAATCCTCTGCCATCCAAGTCCTCTCCCCCCACGCTTGACCTCAGGTTTGTTCTCCAGGATTATTTTTCTAAATTTTTTCTTTAGGTTTTGGATTGAGTTTCTGTGGCTAATCATCAACATTTCCAAGTGTGTGAATTAAATTCATTATCCACCAATGTTCTGGTTATTGGGAATAGCTTCATCTTTCTAAATACTTGTTGCCAAATCAGTAAGGTTGATGCAATTAGTTGGTTTGTTAGCTACTTCAGATTGAGTTTCCTTTCTATTTCATCTTGGTCTATCGTTAAAATCCATGTTTCAGTCATGGTTTAAATTCTCTCTGGTTTCTTCCTTTGTTAAGCTCATTTACAATTCTAAAAGATTTTTCATGTATAATTTTAAACAACTTGATGGACCTAACTCGATTATGCTGCTTATGTTCCCTTCTAGCTTCTAAGTGTGAAGGGCCAGAGGAAAAAAGAAATTTTGGTTCTTACTTCTCAGAAGTATCGACTAGATGCATAACAAAACTTTTAGCTCTTATAAAACCATGGAATTGCAAATCATGAATGTTCAAAACCAGTTTGTGTTTTCAAATAGATGACATCTAGAATCGAAGTGAGAATTGTCAAAATGTTAGTATCACTTATTTGTTGGTGGATTGGCATCATTGTTGAATTAGAATTAGACTATGGGTAATCAGCTGGTTTTCGATTCTCGTAGGCCTTCATTTTTTTTTTTAAACTCTTCTCATGTTCATTTATGTTCATTTATTTGGATTCATTTGTTTGTATTCATTTATTGGGGTTAACTTGTTTTGTTTCAGTAAATTTGGGGTGCTGATACAATAGGAGTTGGTGCAGTACGTATGGAACTCTTAGAGATTAATGTTTGCCTATAGAGTTTCAACTCGTAGTTTTATTTTTACTTTTTGGTAAATGTCTGAACTTGAGTATTATGAACATGAGTACTATGGAGCTCTTGAAGATTAATGTATGAATTTGTTGCAATTTCTATTAATAAAAAAATTTCATGATTTAATATCTTATGCTTTAATATAAGTTTTATTGGAATTTACATTGATGAAATAATATAATATCTCTGTCTCAAAATAAGTAACAAGTGAACAATGATATATTGAAAGAGGATAATAAATATTTATTTTAGCTACCTTTAATAGTTGCATTTTTGCTTTAGAATCACTGGTAAATGGCACAATGATTTTCTGACATTTTCTGGAAATGTCAGTAGATATGTACATTGCCAACTTTTTTTTAGTAAAAAATGATATTGAATATAGTATATTGCTGACGTTTGTTCTAACAAAAATATTATTAAATATAGTAAATTAGTGATGTTTTTATGAGAAAATGCCACCAATGATAATATTTTAGTTGCGTCTCCAAAATGTGGGAAAATAAATAGAACTTTTACTAATGTGTTCCTAGGTCACATTTTTTTTGCAGCGTTTTATAATTAGCTGATAAAGGTATTTTAGCATTTTTAAATGCTAGTAAAGATCCATAAAAACGTCACCAAAGATCCTTTTTATTGTATTGAATGACAAACGTGTTGCGAAATGACTAAAGAGGATAAAGAAACAAAAACTACTACACGAAAGTGACGGCTAAGGATTTTAACAGATGTCCTACCCTAGTCCCAATTCCCAAAGGTGTAGTACAATGGTAAGTCTGTTGTTCCCTTAGTGAATGTCGCAAGTTTGACTCTTCACTTACTGGCTGTTGAACAACCTAGAACTTGGGCATGAATACCTTGATTTGTCTAAAGCTGTAGCCTTGAGGTTGAATATTGTTCGACAATTTATACTAGCCAAATGATGAGGATGATGGCCTGCATGAATCCGGGTTGCTAGCACCCGCTAAGACCAGTAGTTTTGGGGAAAAAATAGATATCTTACTTGGTTGAGATCAACTTCCATTTACTCATGTGCATAGGTTTTTTTACAGTGGAGTGAGTTTTTTTTGTCTTCGAAGAGGCTTTAAACCCTAGCCTTCAAGCTAAAGCCAACCTTAGTGTAGTTTCAAATTTGGTTGATCCGATAGTATACAAATAAGATATAAATTTGGTTTTGAAATACTTGATGAGTGTAGATAAGCTAGACATTCATGATTTACCCTATATATCTGCTATCTGAGTACAAATACATTTCAAAATTTTTAAAATTCTTCACGTTGTGTAGCACTAAATTTTCACATTTAAGAAAAATGTTGACTTTTTCTCTGGATATTTCATATTTAATTAAAAAGATACAAATAAGATACAAATTTGGTTTTGAAATACTTGATGAGTGCGGATAAGCTAGGCATTCATGATTTACCCCATATGTCTGCTATTTGAGTACAAATATCATTTAAAAGTTTTTAACTTTATAAATTTTTAAAATTCTTCCCATTGTGTAGCACTAAATTTTCACATTTAAGAAAATTGTTGAGTTTTCTCTCGATGTTTCATATTATTGTTTAGTTTTATTTTCTTTTTAGCACGTGAAATAATATGCAATAGATGTGCGAGTAGGCAGATATATATCTGATCATGCTCACCAATAAATCATTCCATCATAATATAGTATTTAAAAAAAAAATACAATAACTTAACAAATTACTTCTTTTGTCCAAAAAAAAAAATGTAGCATTCACTTTTACTTTTAACATTTAATCTATAATGTTTTTTCATCTTTAATATTTTGATACATAAATTTAAAAGTTCAATACATAAATGATAAATAAAAACTTATATGTTCCAAATATAGTTTTCCAATTTTTTTTTACAAATAATAATATAATTAAATTTAAGTTAAAATTTTGATCCAAAAAACAAATGTTTCATCCATTTTAGGATGAATGTTGTACTAAGATGAATTTAACAAAAAAAGAAAGAAAGTAAAAGTAGTTTATAAACAAAGGAGTGAGACACGTGATACCATATTGGGTTTTGATTGATCAGTTGGAAGATCCAATAGAGTTTTCCCCCATGAGTTAGGCTTGGGGAAGCCCATTAGAGCGTGGCTTATGAGCTAAAAGGTCAACAAGTTGGCCATTAACCAGGAAGAAACACAATAGGAGGGACACCTACTCGATCACAGGGTGATCACACAATGGGAGGAGTTTTCCCCTATTACCACAACGTTCTGAGAACCTGTAAGAGGCTAGATTCATGAAAAGAAAGATACATTTGTTTGACTAGTCTAAGACTTTCACTCTGCTAAACACCTATCTCAAGACTTTACTAACTCAAGTATTAGATGGTCTTTCTTGGTCGCACAATTCCAGGGCTCATACCCTTGTCTTTGGTTTCAAGTCCAGTTGTTACTAAAAGCATTGAGCATCTTATCAAGTACAACATATATCAACTTTGCCTCATCTATGGGAACACCAAACATAGCTAAGACAAGGAGACACCGCTTGAATAATGAGCTGGGCAAGAGGAGGTCAGAAGAAATAAGATATATGAAGTTTAATGGGAGAGCTAAAAATTAATAAAATTTTAATGGATAGAAGAGTTTATTTACACACACACATATATGATTAGAAAATTGACTTTTAAATTTAAAGTGAATTGATAATGCGTGTTGAAACCAACACATAGATAAGGTATTGAGAAATTTGTTTAGTTAAGGCAGAAACAAAAAAAAAAAGGGTTAAAATTAAAATTTTATTCTAAAAGTTAAATATGGGTAAAAATTAGGAGAATATTCAATGATTATTTATAATATTAAATTATAAATGTATGAGTAATTTGCTATTTATGAATCCGAATATTATTATATTAGATAAATATATAGTTACAGAAAATTGTTAAGCGGTTGTAATATTATTTTTTGGTAAGAGCATCTCCAACAGCTTTCCCTAAAATTTCTATAAAATGGGGAAGTAAATAGTAAAATCTCTATAATTTTTTTGCTCAAACTCCAACAACTTCCCTATTTTGTAGAATTTTATATTTATTACATAGCAATTAAATATTATGGATTTAAAGCAAATCAAATTAATGACTAGATTAATTATTATATAATTAAATATTATTAAAAATGTAAAAAATTTACTCCTTCCATTTTACAAAGAATGACTCTTTTATCTTTTTTACTAAAATTTAACTTAAATATACCTATATTAATTTATATTATAAAAAATTTTAAAAATTATGTTTATAAAATAGTCTTTAGGTTCAATTTTCATAAAAAAAATTATAATTCTATAAGAAATTTTGAAAAAAAAATAGGAAATAATTGTTGATAATTAAATATTGTGCAAAATATAAAAATGTATTACCTTTGTTTCATAAAAAATGACTATTTTAATTTTTTTAACTAAAGTCTGACCTAAAAATATTCATATTAATTTGTACCATAATTTTTTTTTAAAAAATAAATTTATAAAATAGAGTCTTTAAGATACCATTTTCATATAAAAAGTTTATATTTCTATAAGAAATTTTGAAGAAAATAAAATTATGAATTAATTGTTGTGAATAATAAATAGAACAACCTTTACGAGAAAGAGAGAATGTTATTTTTCATTCCCCAAAATTTTTTGGAGTTTCTGCAGAAATAGGGAATGAGATCTTCTCTTTTATCTTATTCCCCATTTTAGGGAATAGGATGGGGAAACTGTTGGAGTGAAAAATGGCTTCATATTCCCTAAAATGGAGAAGCTGTTGGAGATGCTCTAAAAGGATTGATTCCTTTTGATTGTACGTTATAAAAAAGGAGTGTCAACTTCCCATTTATATTAATATGATATATATACAAGTCATTAAATTAGATTACATAGATGGTTATAAAAAATTTGGTAAGTATTAAATTCATATATCTTTTTAGTAAAATGAATTGATTCCTTTGATTGATAGAAATGGTAATTGATGTTGATTTCGTTTCATTTTTTGGAAATATTCTTTCCCTCCCAAAATGTAAATCCGTTTGGATTAAGTAATACGTTTGTAGTATATAAAATATTGTAAATTTTAGGGTTAATTACAATTTGTACTATGAAATTTAAGTAAAATTACACTTTGCCCTTCTTATTTAAAAACTATATACTTTATCCTCTATCTTTTTAATATAGTCCAATAGCAACTTTCGAAATCTTAATTTAGACTATACGGTTATCATCTTTAAGTAATTTTAATCTATATAGTATTTTTTTTATAATTAATTGACATTTAAAAAAATATTATTTTGCAAATTGAAAAAAATATATAAAGAAAAAATTGATAATTTAAAATGTCCATTAACTGCATAAAGAATTTCATACAAATTGAAATTACTGGAAGATGGATACTGTAATGTCTGAATTAAGATTTCAGAAGTTACTGTCGGATTGTGTTAAAAAATAGGGGGGTAAAGTGTATATTTTTTAAACAAGAAGAGATAAATTGTAATTTCATCTAAACCTCATTGAGCAAATTGTAATTATTCCTAAATTTTATGCATAAATTGCAAGTTCACCTTTAACCTAGCGGAAATTAAAATTTGACCCCAAAGGTTTTTAAACCAAATATTGCAACAGTAATTTTTTGGGAAAATTTCCAAAACCTCCTCCTAAGGAATACCCTAACCTACAATTGTGTCTCCCTATTTCAAATATCTACACTTACTCCCTTACATTCTTAACTCCGTCAGTCAGTTTGTTAATGATATTGGTTCAAATGTTTTGATTGACCATTAAAGTTTAAAAATTGTATAGATGAACCCTTTGATTTTTAATCTCAAGGCACATCCACTCGACTATCATCTAGAAATCCCAAACCCAGGGAACCTCCCTGGTGACGAGAATCAAAAGCACTAGGAGGCGACCACCGTTCTCGATCTATGCAATTCAGCCCTCTTCGTTCTTGATCTTTGTAATTCCCGGCGATGCGAATCAAAACCTCGTCAGCAATGTGAATCAAAATCAACTCATTGTGCTCAATCTCTACAATTCCCGGTACACGAATCCAAACCTCCCTGGCGACACGGATCAAAATTGACTCATCGTACTCGATCTCTGCAATTCCGCCCTCTCTAAAATGGAATGCCTCTGTCTGTGTCACCTTTAAATCAACTTTCTCCTCTGACTTTAGAGTGGAGAATCTTAATGGCCATTGATCTCTGACCCATCAAACCCCTTAACCCCGCCCCCAAGCACAAAGTGGCATCAAGATTTTGCTCGGATTCTTACTCTGATGACCCCGATTCGAAGCAGAAGCAGGCTCTAGCTCCCTCACATTATTGCCATGGCCCATGGATGCTGCCGGTGAAGCGATCCAGAGTGCTTAGCCAGAAATGCCAAGACTTAAGAACTTCTGGGGCTCCCTGGTTATTTTCATTCAGGCAAGCGAAAGGTTGTTGCGATCCCTCAAAACACCTGACCCAGGGTAATCAGTGGAAGAGGATGGAGATTCGAATTGGGTCGTCGGTGGAGCAAGAAAGTGGTTCTAGTGCTGGTGGAAGTGACAATGGATGGTGGAGGTGGAGGAAGAGAGTGGGGGCCTATCTTATTAGATGCAGAAGTTGGTGGGGGTAGACCTTTTAGGGAAAAAAGATAGGAGGGCAAAAGTAGGCATTTTCTCTTTTTTTATCTTAACGATCATTAACAAGTTAAATTTTCAGGAGGTAATTGTAGTATTTGAAACAATGGGGATACAAGTGTAGGTTAGGGTGTATCTTAGGGGGGGTTTTGATACTTTTCCCGTAATTTATTTTACATCGTTGAACTTGAACTTTCAATAATTTCTAGGTAAACTGTTGGGTAATTTTTCACATAAAGGTTTGGAAATCAACCGTTACAATCCCTAATGTTTTTACAGCATCTGACATAAAATTATCAATGCTTATTGGTAAATGTAAGAGAGCCTTTTAGTTTTTACAAATGTAAGATAATCGATAATTGCGTTGAAAAAGGTTGGTAATTTTAGGTTTCAAGATCAAGGGATTAAATTCTAGTAACAATCACATTTACAAAAACCTGTAGTTTACCCTTTTTTCTAGAAAAACACGTGAGTGACATCTTATGATGAAAGGGCAATTGCACTGAAAATTCCAAACCTTTAATCTATGTTGTAAGTCCAACAAGTATCTCTTAATTATTGCTCAACGGTCCCAAACCTCTTCCTTTCATTGCAAAGTAAGATCGAGTTGATACAGAAATCCAATTTACAGTTAGGAAAAATTAATTATTTTAATAGTATATTAACTTCTAGAAAATTATGGTACAATATGAATTTACTAAAAAATGATTTTCAAATAGTTTAAATTCATTAACTCTTATATAACTATCTAATATCAATTTTTTTAAATTCTAATTTCAAATATCAGGTATTTGTCTTCTTATAAATTTAAATTATATCATAATATTTTAATAGTTGACGAATGATTTAAGTTATCAATTTTTCTTATCTATAAATCAACTTTTTGTATAAACTTGATCTTTCATGGAGCCAGTGGAATTTGCAATGCAGGGAAAGATTTGAGATCAGCATTCAGCAACGAACAACTGAAACGTTATGGATAAATTTGCAACTTAAAAAAAATTTTGAGATTTTTGGTATAATTTACCCGTATGATTAAATTTCTTAAGTGGAATAGTAATGTTGTCCTAAACATATCTGTAATATATTATAGACAGGGTCTTTTAATTAGAGCTCTATCTTTTACCATCCTATGTTTTAGGCTCACGGAATTAGCAAATTTCCAACCAAATCCCAACTGTGGCTCTGCTGTACCGATGCGTATTCTTAGAGAAATGCAAATGTGATGGCAAGTGATCCCGTCGGGATGAATGAATGAGAAATAAAAACAGTCTTTCCAAATCCTCTCCGATTCCCCCCAAAAAGGAAAAGTCGCTTGCCAAATGGAACAAGATTTGTATTGTATTGCCATCCGCTATCAAAGGCAAGCGTCGAAATTGGCTGAAACAGGGCGCACACCCCAGAGTTTAAAAACAGGGGAAAGGGGGAGCCACTCTCTCTACATTTCTCTTCCCTTTCCCTTTCCCTTTGGTTGTGGTGGTAGCAGTAGCAGAGCAGAAGCTGAGGCACTTCCTGCGCCAAAGAAAGCAGTATGAGGCTTTCCCTCCTCCCTCCCCTGCTTTTCCCACTCTTTCTCGTCTCTCTTTTGCAGAGTCCCACTTTTGCTGCCCAAAAGGTCAGCACTTTCAATTATTGCATGCTTTCACTATTTGTTTCACAGTCTTGATAACGATATCATCAACTTCAAATCTTTTCCTTTTCTTTTGGTTATTGCTTCTTCTTTTCTGGTGATCCTCCATTGATTCTCAGTACCAGACCAGAACTCCATTTGGGTTGGGCTGTTCATCCCTTTTCAGCCACTCACATGACAACAATATGTGCGCTTCCACACTCTCTCAAGGAAACTAATGTTTTTGATTAATCAGAATCCATTGTTCTCTCCTGTGCAGTCGTATATAGTTTACTTGGGAGAGCACACGCATGGCTTGGAGCCTACTTCTGCCCACCTCGAGCGTGTCACCAATTCCCATTACGAACTCCTGGGTTTGTTTTTGGGCAGGCAAGCAAAACAATTCTCTTCCCCTTTTTTCTTTTCACCATACATTTTGAAAGTATATTATTGGTGATTGCAGCCCACAGTTGGCAAGAGACAAGATATTCTACTCCTACACTCGAAACATCAACGGCTTTGCTGCCTTCCTTGATGACGAGGAAGCAGCAGAGATTGCCAGTACGTTTTTTTTATCTGTTTTCCTCCGTTTTTGAAGATGTACATACTTAAGATGATATTATTGGTCTGAATCTGATCCAACGCAGAGCATCCTGGAGTAGTTTCTGTCTTCTTGAACAAAGGCAGGCAACTCCACACAACAAGGTCCTGGGAATTTCTCAACCTAGAAAGGAATGGGGTCACTTTTCCAGCCTCCATCTGGGACAAGGCAAGGTTTGGTGAAGATACAATTATTGGAAACCTTGACACTGGTAAACCTTCTCAATTCAAAAGAGGTTCCTTATTAATCTATGTTTTTTTGGCAACCTATTGGAAATTGGAAGAGCCATTCTCCAATTTCTATTGCATGGGTTTGAGTGGCTTGATTTGATGTGTGCACGTTTTAGCCAACAAATTTCTTTACAGTGGTGTGGAATTGGATGACTCCGCCGGGCTCAAGTTGACCACTAGTAGTAGAACAATTCTTTCTACTGTGCTTTTGACTTGACTTATTATTTACCAAAACTGTATAACAGTAGTTTTGCAAGTAGCATCTTTTTTTCGTGGTTAAAGTATGAACATAGGAAAGGACTCATCCTCATGTAATGACCTTTAAAAGGTCATTTTCCATTGCGATAGAGTTAATCTAATGCTGATATGCAATCATATGATCAGCATTTATACGTGAACCTGACAATGGTAGGGTCTTTGGCAAAATATTTTTTTGACTATTCATTCATGCTTTATTCTTCCTTTTTGCACAGTGTATTGATATGTTTGCCACTCTCCTTTTTTTTTATTTTTTTATTTTTTATAAGAACATGAGGAGGAATAACTGATTTGCTTAGTGTTTTTAAAATAATGCACTTTTGCTAAAATAGTTGATTTTTTTTTTTAAATTGAAAACTTGTACAGGTGTTTGGCCAGAATCAAAGAGCTTTAGTGACAAAGGGTTAGGACCGGTCCCATCTAGGTGGCGAGGGACTTGTCAGTCTAATTCTAAGACTAACGGAGTTACCTGTAACAGGTCCGTACATAATTTTGGTTCACCCCAAATGATCACTTACTTCTCTTCTGAATGCGTTGGTTTAGTCATAGAAAAGTAGCTAGAGAAAATGTTAAGAGAACTATATATTGTGCTTGGTCCATGTGGGGTTTTATTACATTTTATGACCATAGGTTATTTAATCAAGTCCATTCCAAGCTGAATCATGATGATGCATGAAAATTTTTGTCTTTGTTATCCAATAATGGTAAAAAGTTTAGGGGGAAATGGGTCCAATGAATAAGCCTTTCATAAAGTTGCACACTGACCTCTTTTAGGGTATGAAATGGATTCATCCTTTGGTCTCATATCCTAAAAGTTGAAATACTAGTGATAGATAATAAAATCTTCTTGGTATCTTTAATCAGTTTTTTGATTCATTACATGGTCTTGTTTCTTTACATGTTTGTTGTTAATTTGTTTAATTAAAGAAAGAACAGCCCATGACATTTGACCTATTGTTCCTTGAGCTATACTCATCATTGGTATGTTCCTTTATAAATGGAAATTGGTTTTTGCTATGTGCCTACCTACATCCGTTCACATGGCTTGCTAACCAATCCTCCTTGTCCGGAGTTCTGATCAACTTTAGTAAAGTCCAAGCTATCTTTTGCTAGTTAACTGTATTATTTTAGTAAAAAACGTGTATACATTGCATTATAATTTGTTAACATGCTACGAGTGGATAATAAAGTTATTTGAACATTGATTATGGGGGAAATTAAGGAATTTCAAGCCAAAGATTTGCTTTTTGAGACATCTAATCAAGCAAAAATTGAGCTTTGGCCATGTTGGTAGGCTCCACTCCATTAAGTGCTAATGAGAAATAGGCAGTCTTGTTTTTGACTCATGTTGTGCAAATTGTAATGGCATTGCGCGCAGGAAGTTGATCGGAGCAAGGTACTTTAACAAAGGGTATGCAGCATATGCCGGCCATCTAAATGCGTCATTCTCAACTGCCCGGGACCATGAGGGCCATGGGTCACATACATTGTCCACAGCAGGTGGAAGTTTTGTCCCTGGAGCCAATGTGCTTGGATATGGCAATGGGACGGCCAAGGGTGGCTCCCCAAGGGCAAGAGTGGCTGCGTACAAGGTCTGCTGGCCGCCTGTCAGTGGTCATGAGTGTTTCGATGCAGACATCATGGCCGCCTTCGATGCAGCCATAAGTGATGGGGTGGACGTGCTTTCTATCTCCCTTGGAGGTGACTCTGCTGAGTTCTTTGAGGATGGGATCTCCATTGGGACATTCCATGCTGTTAGGAAAGGCATTGTCGTGGTATGCTCTGCAGGTAACTCTGGGCCAAGCCCCGGGACTGTGTCTAACGTGTCTCCATGGATGTTCACTGTGGGCGCTAGCACCATTGATAGGGAGTTCACTAGCTATGTTCAACTTGGCAACAACAAAAGTTTGAAGGTACTCAAGTTGGTCGGGCTCTTCCTATTTACATCTATCTCTTTCAACTAATGATTGGTGTCAAGTCTCATTCTAGGGACAAAGCCTTTCTGAGAAATCACTGCCAGCTGGCAAATTCTATCCTTTAATCACTGCTATTGATGCCAAGTTGGATTCTGTAGCCGATGAAGAGGCGTAAGTTCTTGTTGACAAGACTTTTGTTTCTTTTTAGTAGATGAATGTAAGTAATTCTTTCTGCTATCTGATTCAAAATGAGTAGTGTGCTTTGCATGCCGAGGACACTTGATCCAAAGAAGGTTAAGGGGAAGATTGTGGTTTGTGTTAGAGGTCGGAATGCTAGAACAAATAAGGGTGTACAAGTGCTCCAATCAGGTGCTGTTGGGATGGTACTTGCAAATGATAAACAAAGCGCCAATGAGATCATAGCAGACCCTCACTTGCTTCCTGCTACCCATATCAGTTTCACTGATGGTGGATCACTTATCGCCTACATCAATTCTACCAAGTAATTCTCTCAATCATTATAATTAGTTTGTTTATTCAACAGGCAGACATTTTCCATGGTAATGGTATTGTTTTTGTTTGTTTAATGATAAGGAATCCTACTGCCTATATTACCCCTGTTAAAACGGTACTGGGCACTAAGCCGGCCCCGTACATGGCGTCATTTTCATCCAGGGGGCCTAATTTTATTGAGCCAACAATTCTCAAGGTTAGCCTTGTTTTATATTTATCTCAGCTTAGTGGCTCATTGTAGAATAGATGAATTTAAGTAGTCGGTGTTTTGTTCAGCCTGATATTACTGCTCCTGGGGTGAGCATTATCGCTGCTTTCAGTGAAGTAGTAGGACCAACCGATGAAGCAACAGACAAGCGCAAGATTCCTTTTGCCTCGCAGTCGGGCACATCCATGTCCTGCCCTCATGTTTCTGGAATTGTTGGCTTGCTAAAGACTCTATATCCTCACTGGAGTCCCGCTGCCATCAAGTCTGCAATCATGACAACCGGTAAGAACCCTTAACTCTGACCAAACCTATGAAACATATGAATGAATTTGGACTAGACCTTCAATAATTGCTGCTCTTGCTTCTGCTTCATTTTCATTTGTAGCAAGGGTTCGAGATAATAGTGAAGGGGCATTGCTTGATTCTTCCAACAGAAAAGCCGACCCCTTTGCATATGGGTCAGGGCATGTTAGGCCTAACCGTGCAATGGACCCTGGCCTCGTCTATGACCTTACCACCGATGACTACTTGAACTTCTTATGTGCAAGAGGCTACAACACAAGCCTGATCAAGTTGTTCTCTGAAAAGCCTTATTCCTGTCCCAAGTCAGCTAGCCTAGTAGACTTCAACTATCCTTCAATAACAGTTTTTGGTCTTAATGGAAGTGTGACGGTGAGCAGGAAGGTCAAGAATGTTGGAAGTCCAGGCACCTATAGAGTTCGGGTAAGGTCGCCCGCCGGAGTGTCAGTCACGGTCGAGCCTTCAACCCTTACGTTCAGTAAAAATGGTGAGGAGAAGAGATTTTTGGTTAGTTTAAAGGCAACGAAGAATGTAGACAAGGGAAGAGACTTTGTGTTTGGACGGTTGAGTTGGAGTGATGGGAGGCATTATGTGACGAGCCCTCTAGTTGTAATTCTCTCTAATAATTAGGAATTGGTGAATCATTAGGGTTTTATTTGACTGTGATGGTGAATCATTTTAATTTCCTTCTTCATAAACAAGAATATTTTTTTATTCTACAAATGTTGTAATAAAATACCAGTAAATAGTTAAGAATTTTTTCTGAAATTCAACTGCGCGCATTCATTTTTTTTCTATGATATGTGGACTAAATATGGGAAATCCTTAATTAGAATTATATATCTTCTTGTGAGATCTAATTTTTTATGAATCTTACTTTACAAACACATGTTGGTCCAAAGGGAGTAACGAAAAATTAAAACTCTACCACGTCTGTTATTTAATTGCGGCATGCATGCATTAGTTGTCTATGCCCACCCAAAGCATTGCAAATAAACCCAAGGCACAAAATCAGCCAATTACACCTTTGGCATCGATAGCGCTCAATTCGTCTGAAACGGCTACTCTTACCTAGCTCGAATTTCCACGTACTTTTTCAAAGAAAAATTAACTTGAACAATTATAATTGGTGGCTCATATAAAAAGGATTTGATTTATGATTGAGAAAAAGGATTAATAAGTTAATTAGTTGACATAATAAGAGATACAAGGGCATTGAAGCAAGTATCCCGGGCAAACAGAGCTTTGGAAATGAGACATCCTTTTTATTAATTCCAACATCTGGAGAATGATTTCAAATGAATTTGGTAGGCGGATGGATATGTAATTTGAGCAGTTCCAAAAGCTTCCTGCAGTGGGTGAGGAAATACTTGAGCATATGGATCGATTTCCGCTGGAGTGGCGCAGAAACTGAAGAGATGGACTATCTTCAGATTCGACAGCATACAGGTCCATGCGTATGGTCTCGGCAAGCCAGATCTTTAGAACTGTCATGAGATTGTGGAAAAGAGGGATTGGCATCGCAGGAGACTGCAACAAATTAACTAACTAGCTAATTAAGAACTTTTTAGAGCACTCAAACAAAACAAATTAATTAATGCATGGGCTGTCTAGCTTAAATTAATTACAGTAGATTACTTACCAAGTCCTCCATCCAGATTCAGAGTGTTGAAACCGATGTAAACCTATCGAGGGGGATGCTGACTTTCCCTGTAGGATCCCTCCTGATGTACATCATGGCATCCATCAGTCTGGGTGCTTCAACCACAAAACCCTCAACTACACCCCGTGAAATAATTTCTCAATCTTGTCAACTGCGGATGAATGATGGACAGCTTCCTGCTGCCACCACCCAGGTCACAACGTACGGTCCAGACCTATCACCAGAAGGCTAGGTTAGGCCACACACAGCTTCCCCGGCCCACCAACACATCATCCTGAAAGGTCACCCATTTAAGGGCAAGGACCTCGAGGGATGGACAGTAGGCGTGGGCAGGAACACTCAGTGCTAGATTAGGCACTGGCAGGTGGAGCTGGACCAGGGTCTTGCGGGAGAAGAGAGCCTGGGGCAGCGATTTGAGGCCTGCGTGGGAGACGTGTATCTCCAGGTGCTGGAGACGGGTGAGGGCGAGCACCTAGCTGTACATGGGGCTGAGATTGCCCACCTGGGCTTGGAGGTCTAGGGTGAGAGGGAAGTCTTCCAAAGGCCGGCTGTGGTGGGCAGTGCATAGAACCCGATCCAGGAAAGAGACCGGCCGGGGAAGGCGGCAGTAGAAGGGCTTTACGGGACTGCTGATGGTTGATTTTGAGGGCAGGGAGGCAGGAGAACAAGTGTCACCATCGCCGAGAAACTAGGCAGGTCCTGATGGCATCCCTTGATATAGGGAGATACGGTAAGCAGTGACACAGGATTTCTTCTGACAAATCATTATTCAACCAATCCCTGTCTCACTGCATGTTTGCTAATTTGTTCATCCTCTTGACCTTTCCTAGATAACTAGCTTAGCTATAGGATATATGTCGTCCGCCCAATCACGACCTGATCCGACAAACTAAGTCTGTCCAACATAGTAAAATTAAAACAGATATATATAGTTGTCCCTTCTTTAAACTCCCGTAGCCCGCATAATATATCGTATGTATATCTGCATATCTTGATAGTGTCTGGTTTGGGCGGGCAATGAAAAATAAATCCACAAGGATTCCCAGTTTTGCTTGGTAATCAAGTTAACATTAGTTTTATGCATACATCTTTGGTTTGTAAGTGTCTTTCGTAATTTCCTACCTAGGCAGGTACTTTGAGTTAATTTCCATGGGTGATGAGCTGATCAGTTGAGGCAAATCTTATTGTAATTGGATTCAAACACATCTCCAGACATACTAAGTATTACATCATTTGTACCTATATATATATATATACATATTTACAAAGGCCAATTCTTGTGTGCGCCTGGCTTATTTACATCCGTGCCATTTGACAGTCGGCTGGCTTATTTACATCCATGCCATTATGACCTATTTACTCTTTTTCTGTTTTTTTCTTTTTTGGGTCGTTTCTTGTTAGTTAGTTGCTCTGCTTCTTCTTCTACTCCGTTTCTTCTCTAGCTTTGTCTCGCAATTTTCGCGTTCCATCGATCGTTCTTCGGTGTGTATTAGTTGCTCTGCTTCTTCTTCTAATCCGTTTCTTCTTCTAACTTTGTCTCGTGAGTTTCGGGTTGCATCGATCGTTCTTCGGTGTGGATTTCGATATTAGTTTCTTTTCTGTGCCGTTGAAGGACAAGTTTTGGAACTCTTGTTTTGATGGAGGTGTTTGCTTGTGGTCGGTAATGGATCTAGATCTAAATGTTTCTCCTGCTCTGTCGTCCGACGTTATTTGCTCTGTTAACTTAGGTACGAACGTTATTTGGATTGCCTTTTCATGTTTGATATTTATTTGTGTTTTTTAATGTTTTTTAAATGTTTGCCTCAGTTTCTGGTGATTTAGGTTGTGGATTAGATGTTCGGTCTTTGATATCTGCTGTTGAGGGATCTGATTTGGGTGCATTGTCCAATTCTCTGGCGATTTCATGTGGTATTCATGTTGAAGGTACATGTTCTTTTTTATATTTGTATTTGTTCTTTTTAAGAATATTGTTTGTTCTTTCTAATAATACTGTTTGTTCTTGGCTATTTTAGACATTGTTATTTTTTTGTTTTTTATATTGGTTTTATATATATGCTTTTTGGTCTGGGGCGTTTGCTTTTTATGAGTTAGCCTTCATTTTTTTATGGTTCACAGTCTGTTGTCTTTACGGAACTGATGTTTTGGGCTTTTATGTTCTTTTCTTCATTAGTATTTGTACCTTTCTACAGAACTGTTTGTACCTTTGTGTTTTAGACCTTGTTCTTTTATGCTACATAGTTTGTTCTTTTAAAAATGCATATGTTCTTTTATGTGTTAGACTTTTTTATTTTTGCATGTTGTATATGCTCTTATAATGGAACTGCATGTAGGTTATTCTGAAGATGATGGATTTGAACGGATTGATATGACTGGTATGGAGTTTGGCGGTGAGAATGAAGCATATGAGTATTACAGGAAGCATGGTCTTAGCCATGGTTTTGATGTAAGGAACACTAGGCTCCGTCGTCGGGTAGATGGTTCTTGTTGTGGAAGGGAGTTTTTTTGTTCTTGTGCTGGTGAAAAACATAGTTCTGTGATTGATGGGAGTCATGAAAGAGCCAGTTTTCGTTCTAATGGCAGGGCATTTGTGAGGTTTAAAATTGATATGAGTGGTACTTGGAAGTGTGATAGACATGATAGGCATCATAGTCATCCATTTGTTCCACAACATCAGACTCATTTTTTGCATGCTGCGAGGCATATAGATGATAGTAAGAAGAATATGTTGATGTCTTTCATGCAAATTGGTATTCGAGCTATAGATGCATTCAGGATAATGTACCAAGAATGTGGAGGTATTGAGTTTGTTGGGTTTACGAAGAGGGATTTATACAATTTTTTTACTCGTGAAAAGTCAATTCAGATTGGGAGTGCTGATGCGCAGTCATTGCTTGATTGTTTTAAAGAAAGATATGTTTGTGATGGCAATTTTTACTATCAATATCAAGTTGTTGACGGTCGTTTGGGTAATTTTATATGGAGAGATTCACGTATGTATGAAGATTATCAGTGCTTTGGTGATGTTATTGTTTTTAATACAACATACAGAACAAATATGTATGGTCTCATATGTGCCCCCTTTGTTGGAGAGAACAATCACAGGCAGATTGTTATTTTTGGTTGTGGATTCTTGATCAACGAGGAGAAGGAGACTTTTGGGTGGTTGTTTGATCAATTTTTGGAGAGTATGGGAGGTGTTCAGCCATCAACTTTTATGACAGACCAAGATGCTGCCATTATGTTTGCTACTGAGAGACATTTGCCTGGTTCTAAGCATAGGTTGTGCTTGTGGCATATTTCACATAATGCACGAAAACATTTGGGGTGGTTAATGAACAGCAACAAAGAGTTTTCTAGAGCTTTGTGCCGGTGTTTTTATGGTTGTATTACTGTTCAGGAGTTTATTGAAAGGTGGTCAAATATGATAGAGACATTTGGTTTAGAAGGTAATAGTTGGCTGGAGAGTATATTTGCACTGCGGGAGAAGTGGTGCCCTGCTTATTGCAGAGATGTTTTTTCAGCGGGTAATTTCCCATCTATATATGTGTGTTGTTTTATATATTGTTGTTTGTTTTTCTTCAGTTAATGCTTGTTCTTTTATGTATTAGTGTATGTTCTTTCATTCGTTAGTTGGTGTTCTTTTATGAATTAATGTCTGTTCTTTTCGTTGGTATATTGTCAACCCAGAAAAGTGAAAGTACAAATCACATGTTGAATGGGATTTGCAGCAACCAGACATCACTTTTGTCAATGTTTCATTCGATTGAGCAGAGAATCAGAGAATGGAGAGATGCTGAGGTTGGTGAAGATTTTCGTAACCGAGGGTCATTGAGTGTGAAATTTCGTTGTTCGCTTTTGATGCATGCTGCTAAGGTATATACATTTCGTATCTATAAAGAGTTTGAGGATGAGCTTGAGATTGGTTCTTTTGCTGATTACAAGTTGTTAAGTGAGGTTGATGGTGTTTCTGAGTATGAAGTTACAAATCAAGATTCTGAAGGACATTACTGCATGGTGTTTTTCAGAAACAGTGATTCAATTAAGGTAAATTGTTCATGCAAGCATTTTGAGGAGATGGGGTGGTTTTGTTTGCATATCCTCAGAATTTTTAATGTGAGAAATGTTACAACAATTTCTACTGCGTATATTGTGAGAAGGTGGACAAAAAATGCTAGAGCTGGTAAGCGTATTGATAGTGTGGGTGGTGGAACTAATGTGAAGTTTGTTAGCATGTTTTAGAGAAACAAGTTGATGAAAGATATATATGATGTTGTGATTTTATGTCAAGAAATTGAGGAGGCGAGGCATTTATGTGAACAATGGGTCACAGATTTGAGTATAAAGGTGAGTGTTTGTTTGAGTTCTAACCAAGCGATGGGTCCTAGCAACAGTTGTGTGTCTGGGGTTGATGAGACTGGAATACAAAATCCGTTGCCTGTTAGGACAAATGGCCGCAGCAAGAAGCGTATTCAGAGTTGTGTTGAAAAGCAGTTGAAGAAGTCAAAGAAGTAGTTTCATATATTTCTTTGTTATTTTATGGTTAGAAATTTATTCTTTCATGGGGAACTGTTTGTTCCTCTATGAAATTTTATATGATTCCCTACAGAGGACTAACATTTTTATACAAGTGTTATGAATATGTAGTGTCAGGTAAAAGTACAAACAGGTTCTGATGTAAGAACAAAGAGTTGCATCGGAATGAACAGTTGTTCTGATGTAAGAACAAAGAGTTACGGTGAAAAGAACAAACATAAAAGAACAAAAGAACAAAGAGTTATAGCGAAAAGAACAAAGAGTTACAGTGAAAAGAACAAACATAAAAGAACAACGAGTTACAGTGAAAAGAACATACATAAAAGAACAAAAGAACAAAGAGTTAAAAATAAAAGAACAATGAGTTACAGTGAAAAGGACATACATAAAAGAACAAAAGAACAAAGAGTTACAGAGAAAAGAACAAAGAGTTACAGTGAAAAGAACAAACATACCCTTCTAAAAGAGCAAACACGTAACGACAAAAGAACAAACGTTCCTTTCCAAAAGAACAAATAGTGGTTTTGAAATAAAGAAACACAAAAGAACAAAAGTTCAAACAGTCACTCATAAAAAACAGACAAACAGTGCCTTGTAGCATAGAAGGTAACATGAATGAACAAAAACTTCATTGCCAAAACGATAATAATTTCTTTGATATTCATATTTTCTTCACAGAATAATATATACAATCTGTATAGAAACAACCAGTATAGATCCAAAAACCCTATACAAAAGTATAACAGTTGACCTAAGAGTTTGTTTCTCTACTGTCCTATGGCGTTAAGAACAATATTCCTTTTGCTGTTGTGCTCCGAAAGGAGAAGTTCCGCTGCAATCTTGATGCGATGAATCTTCATTATGTCATTTGGTCCCAAGTCAGAATGAAACTGCTTACCCTCATAAAGTTCCAAATGCCTACATGTGAAAATTCCGCAGTCAACTGCGTTCAATATATATTCATCTTTCCTGCCAGCTTTATGCATGACTTCCTTCCAAATTAGCTTCACATTTGAGTGTTTGAAGACTGTTACTGGATGCTTGAGTTTGACATTATTTTCGACAAAGTAGGAGTTGAATATTAACATCTGAAACAAAAAGAAAAGAAAGCATCCAATGAGTCACAGTTTTTAATACAGTAGTTATATAGTAGAAGGAACAAACATTGATATAAGAGGTACAACCAACAGAATATAAAACAACAAGTGATACAACAAATAACTAAGAGAGAATTCTAAAAGAACAAACAGTAACACGTAAAAGTACAGAAAATAACCTGGAAAAGAACAAACACTAACACGTAAAAGAATAAACAAGAAGAAATAAAGAAGACTGAAAGAACAAACAGTAACATGCACATATGGTCAAAGTACAGACAAGAACGTGCAAAAGAACAAAGAGTAACATGTAAGAGAATAAAAAAGCTAAAAAAAAGGATTCTAAAAGAATAAACAGTAACACAAGAAATGATATGTACATATCTTTCAGAATAAAAGAACAAGAGGCAACACAAAAAAGAACAGATAGATTGACCAGAGATTGAGCGACTTACGAGTGCACTTCTTATTTTCCCGTATTTTGCTTCAACTGGTTGCAGGTTGTCAATTGACCTGACTTTTCTTGCTTTCATATCAAACACTATAATGAAGAAGTGTTCGTGCTGGATGACAGGAAAGAAAATCTACATCAAAGTAAAATTATATCAAATAATAGACACTAACATAAGTGGAATAAACATAAAAAATAAATTCTACCAGTTCATATTGTTCCAGTGGTTGTAAATTCTGGCTTGCAGTCCAGTTTTTCAAAGTTTCAATTCCCGCTCGTTTAATCTCGTCAACAACAACTTTTTCCTTCTTCTTTTGCTTTGTCCTATTATCCAGGATATTCAGGGCAGTGAACTTGTGGAAATGAGCAGAGAGACACGGAAGAAAAAGCACCAACATGCAAAAGGACAGACAGAAGCATAAAAAAGAATAAACAGTACCATAAAAAAGAACAAACAATAACATGCAAAAAAAAAATGAATTAGAGCAGTGGTTTGGGATTACTGATAAGAAAAGAGTGATGAAAGCCCTTTTACTGTGAGGACTTTGGTTTTCCTTCATGTTTAGCAGGGCTGTCCACACTTGTACAATTTGTACTTCAACGTAACCTTCACCAATTAATGTTGCAAGTATGTCCGTTGGAACCGAATTATCAGAAATTTGAATCAAACTTGAACTGCAGATTATAAATCACAAGCAATTTATACAAGGGACTAAAAGAAGAAACACGCACTTCTAAAAGAACAAACAAGGCTTTCTAAAAGAACAAACACAAGGTTTTCTAAAAGAACAAACACAAACTGAGAAAAAACAAATATGCAGTTCTAAAAGAACACACAAGGTTTTCTAAAAGAACACACAAGGTTTTCTAAAAGAACAAACACCAATGGACAAAAGAACAAACAAAACTGTAAGGTTTTCAGTAAATTTGCAGGAATAATACCTCATTGAAAGTGCCTTTTCCACAGCTCTAATTTCAAGGTCTGTAAGGTTTTCAGTAGGTGCATGTGCAGCATACTTTCGGATGAATTCATTCTGAATGAAGCTGATGTCTCTGGTAGGCATGGTAGCTTCCTCTGGTTCTTTGGTTTGTTCATTCAAAGTATTTGGTGGAGGCCTCAATATTGGGAGCTCAGTCAGGAGTTTTGATATGAGAGAGTTTGGAACAGCATTATCAGTTTGAGAGTCCGACAGCAATGTGAAGTCTGGTATTTCATCCAAGTAACTCACAGGTGCTGCAAAGAAAATGTAGAAGATCATTTGTAATGCAAAAAAGAAA
The DNA here is from genome assembly GCA_039654915.1 of Aquilaria yunnanensis. Classification (NCBI taxonomy): domain Eukaryota; kingdom Viridiplantae; phylum Streptophyta; class Magnoliopsida; order Malvales; family Thymelaeaceae; genus Aquilaria; species Aquilaria yunnanensis. Next base: position 97,501,881 of record CM077597.1, read on the forward strand.
ACAATCATTAACAAAATTAATAGTGAGAGAATATAAGCTTACTCTTATTTGTCTTTTCTTGTTTCTTGGTCTGAATAGCAATCAATTCTTCATGTACAAATGGTAAAAGAACAATTAGTAACTCATAAAACAACAAAAAGTAACTCATAAAAGAACTTAAGAGAACATACCAGCTGGTTGGCCTCCAAGAATTGATTCATGTTGTTCTTTCAAAATATTACTGTGATGATCATGTTCCTCCAGATCATCAAAACGTAAATCACCTTCATCTTCATGTACATATGGTAAAAGAACAATTAGCCACACATAAAAGAACAAAAAGTAACACATAAAAGAAAGAACAAGAAAAAAAGAACATACCAGCTCGTTCGTGTTGTGTTTGACCTCTTTTTCCTTCATGGCATGTATGAAGTGATTCATGTTGTTCATTACCAGACTTGCGTGAAAAGAGGAACGTAATCCTCTGTTTTTTTGCATGTTTTTCTTCAACAGGGTTTTCCAGAGCTTTGTCAACTCCTTGCACCCCTGGTTGCTCTGCCTGTGATTCATGCTGTGCTTCATTGCCTCCTTGCTCCCCTGGTTGTTCTGCCTGTGGTTCATGCTGTGCTTCCTTGCCACCTTGCTTCGCTGGTTGCTGCAAATCATCAGAACATAAATCATCTGCATTTATCTGCTCATCCTCTTCTTCCCCATCATCATGAAACCCTCCTTTACGCACGCTCTCACAGCTGTGTCTTTGTGGTTGTGTGAATTGTTCTCTTGCACGCTCCTACAGCTGTGTCAACTCATGAATTTGGTTGAGGGCAGTTGAACTGAACTGAGAGTCAGATGACCCTTCTTGTGCAGATGTCCTCATTGCCATGTATTCAGCAATGGTTGTTGTCTGATCAGGGTAGGCATCCATGGCATCTTTCATGGCCTTAAACAAATCCCGATTGGCATCCGCAGCCCTCTTTGCATGCTGTAACACAGCATCAATAAGTTCCTCAAATCTTTCAAGCTCTTGCGAGGCCGATTCTCCCTGTGCATTTTCCTCAGCCTCTCTAGATGTGTTTTGCAAGTTTTCCAACTGATAGCCAAACGCTATCGCCTCTATCTGGCCGAACTCCCTGCCACAATAATGGCCAGAAAAAGCTGGCGCTACCCGAGAAAAGGTGCGATCAGGCACCTCGGGAGATAGCCGAAGAGCTCCGAGCCCGGCACGCCAGGAAACCCCGAGGACACTACTCGCCCCCCAAGGTTGTGAACATATCACCTTCGGAAAAGCGGCACCAGACATAGCGAGCCGAACATGATATCCCCGAAGGCGAAACTCCCTAAAACTGGGAACCCCCGAACTGAGGGCTTGTTTCCCGAAGAGGCTCTGTCCGAACTAGAGGACGACCTCACCCAGGGACCTCGGGAGTACGGCAAGAGCATTTATGGAAGCAATTAAGGAAGCCTCTGACACGTCCTTTCACAGACGTCATAAAGTCGCCTGAATAGGCGCTCTGACATACGGACGCCATCAGAATCACATCATGGCCCATCTCAGCACGTGGCTCAGGACAACCTGCTACCAGTTATCTGTCTCCTACGCCCAGAAACTCAGGGAACATCCGACCGAACACGTGTCGTGATCTGAACGGGCTAGGCACTCCTTTAAATACCAGGAATTAATACTTGGCAGGAGGCTGGTTGGTTAGCCAAACACTGCTCCCACACTCTGAGAAAACTACCAGGCGAGACTCTTCAGCCCTTTGTGCTATTTCCTCTGCCTTTTCTCAGCCACCACTGACTTGGGCGTCGGAGGCTCCCCCCCCGGAAAAACACTCCGGGGGCCTCCTAACCCTTTGTTTCTGAGCTTTCAGGCACTCTCCTTCGGGCTATCCATTCCACCAGGCGTTCTTCCTCCTAGAAGTCCCTCCACCAGTCACCATGATTATAAACGATGAGGCCCCTGGCCATCACCAACCATTTTTGTCTGACAGTAGCAACCAGTGTATCATCCGCCACCTAAACATAAAAAACAATGGTAATGAACAAAGAGTAACATGTAAAATTACAGACAAGAACGTGGAAAAGAACAAACATTGATATAAAAGGTACAACCAACAAAATATAAAACAACAAGTGATAAAACAAATAACAAACAGATAATTTTAAAAGAACAAAAAGTAACATGTAAAAGTACAGACAGGAACGTGGAAAACAACAAACACTACCATGTAAAAGAATAAACAAGAACAAATAAAGAAGCCTAAAAGAACAAACAGTAACATGTACATATGGTCAAAGTACAGACAAGAACGTGCAAAAGACCAAACAAGTAAGAGAATAAACAAGCACAAAAAAAGGATTCTAAAAGAACAAACAGTAACGTGTAAAAGAACAAAAGAGAACAAAAAAGAAGAAAGAGTGTCACCTTTCCCAGTCCAAAGGAACCTGCAGCTTTTTCTTGGTTGATTCTTTGGATGATTAATTTGTTGTCCCATCCAGACACTCTTGGTATCTGCCTAGCAACAGTTGGTTGTCCCTTCATCCAAAATCTGTCAAAGTATAGTTGCTGCGGATGAACTTTTTAGAATTAGTTAGTTGTAACAATAGCGACCTAACAATGTTATGACATGATAAGAGGAATACCTGAAGTAGAAGGGTGCATCCACCAATGTTGGCCATTGAACTTTTCTGCTTGTATTTTTCTATTGATGAAACAAGAGAATCAATCAAGTACTGAGCCTAGTTCATATTCTTGACAAATGACAAATCCTCTGTTGCTTTCACAACTTTCCATGTGCAGTCATTTGCGTTTGCTGTTGGAGCAATCAAATGTGTAACAACAAAGACAATAAAGTTCCTCTTGAAATTGTCCCCTCCCTCAATGTCCTGAAGAATTGCTTCCCTTAGTTGCCTCGGGTGTGGGGATTTGCCACCAAATTGCTGCGCCCAAGAAGCAAATAAGGGGGCTCGATCAGAGTTTGGTGTGAAGAACGTGTCATATGTTGGCACAGTTATCTGCCCAAAGGGTATCCCAAACAATACATGGGCATCAGCAGCGTCAATCTCAATCTCCCTCTTGTTTGGAATATATAGACTCGAAGAGTTGCAGTCAAAGGTGGAGATTAAAAATGTCATCAGCTCCTGCCTAATAGTGATCCCGGGAAGATGGAAAAGCTTTTCAAACCCAAGCTCCACAACAGCATTTTTTTGGTCAAGGTTGTTTGATATTATTTGCATAAGCTCATGAACTTGCAATGCAGAGCACCTGGGTGTAACAGATGACCTACAAACAATGAAAAAAAAAAGAACAAACACTTGAGTACAAAAGAACCAACAATACCTTCTAAAGGAACAAACAGGCCAGTTGTAAGCAAAAAAGAACCAACAATGCCTTCTAAAGGAACAAACACACAAAAGAAAAAATAGGGCTGATGTAAGAACAAAAGAACCAATAATGGCTTCTAATGGAACAAACAGGCACTTCTAATAGAACAAACACACAAAAGAAAAAAACAGGCCTGTTGTAAGCACAAAAGAACCAACAATGCCTTCTAAAGGAACAAACAAGCAGTTCTAAAAGAACAAACACACAAAAGAACAAACAGGCCTGTTGTAAGCACAAAAGAACCAACAATGCCTTCTAAAGGAACAAACAGCCAGTTCTAAAAGAACAAACACACAAAAGAACAAACAGGCCTGTTGTAAGAACAAAAGAACCAACAATGCCTTCTAAAGGAACAAATAGGCACTTCTAAAAGAATAAACACACAAAAGAACAAACAGGGTTGCTGTAAGAACAAAATAACCAACAATGGCTTCTAATGGAACAAACAGGCACTTCTAACAGAACAAACACACACAAAAAAAAAAACAGGCCTGTTGTAAGCACAAAAGAACCAACAATGAATTCTAAAGGAACAAACAGACAGTTTTAAAGGAACAAACACACAAAAGAACAAACAGGGCTGCTGTAAGAACAAAAGAACCAACAATGGCTTCTAATGGAACAAACATGCACTTCTAACAGAACAAACACACAAAAAAAAAAAGGCCTGTTGTAAGCACAAAAGAACCAATAATGAATTATAAAGGAAAAAACAGGCAGTTATAAAAGAACAAACACACAAAAGAACAAACAGACCTGTTGTAAGCACAAAAGAACCAACAATGCCTTCTAAAGGAACAAACAGCCTGTTCTAAAAGAACAAACACACAAAAGAACAAACAGGCCTGTTGTAAGCACAAAGAACCAACAATGCATTCTAAAGGAACAAACAGCCAGTTCTAAAAGAACAAACACACAAAAGAACCAACAATGCCTTCTAAAGGAACAAACAGGCACTTCTAAAAGAACAAACACACAAAAGAACATACAGGCCTGTTGCAAGCACAAAACAACCAACAATGCCTTCCAAAGGAACAAACAGGCACTTCAAAAAGGACAAACACACAAAAGAACAAACAGGCACTTTAAGAAAACACGAGATCTAAGACGCACAAACCTCCTCAAAAGAACAAACACATTCACATTTGAAGAACATAGAGGAACATACGGATACCGTTAAAAGAACGAAAAAGAGAGATACCTTTGATTCTTGATTTCTTTTGACTTCTTTCCAATTTTTTTACTCCTCGTAGATTCTTGTAGTTCGTCTTTTGCAGCCGGTCTGATTTTCTTTTTGTTTTTCTTGTTCCCCTTGTTCAGAAGCTTTTCTCTTTTTTGTCGCTCTGATTATCGACTTTCTGCAGGGATTAAATACATTTATGGTGCGAAAGAACGACAAACAATGGAAGATACAACATATTAGATGTACTTACAGTTGCTCACTAAGCGTTTCTTCTTCATGCGATGTCATCATCGTTGTTTATCGTCGGCTTGTTTTTTCACGACCAAAGTTTAGCGGCTAGGGCAGAGATTCTCTCAGGCGTTTCAACGGAAAACCAAGTGTTATGGCTGAATGGAACAGTATGCAACGATTCGTCGACGACGGAACAGAAGCTTCTCGGAGAAGTTGAAATGTATCGGTTTTCGCGCTCAGATATTTATTGGATGGCATGAGATGTAATTTCGAGAGATTTGGACGCGGTGGCACGCCCGTAATTTCATAAAAATTGTAGCGCGTCTGCCGAATGTTAGTTTCTAATAGGTAGGGGTTGAAGTGACAATAGTTATATAGTAGAAGGTAGGCTTATGGCATAAGCCAGGCTTATGCAATCAGTACACATTTACAAAATATGCTTTATTCCAAATAGAAGTGAGACAAATAGCATCTTATAAACCAATAACGACATAAAACTTTAAGGGACAACAAGAATATAAAATTGACTACAAAAATGCTACTTATTCTTGTGATGTTGAATAAATGGAAGAGAATCGGATCAAGCCAAACATTCCAGGGAACTCAAAATAAATATATAATATATAACTCACAAATAACTGGAACAATGTCAGGTTAAACCAACAATAACCAAGCAGTGCTGGAATCAACTAGGCATCAGAGACCTAATGAGATTATCTATAAAAATAAAAAAACAATCACCTATAAAACCTAAAAAAATAAAGATTGAATTTATTCTATGCAATCACTTCAGGGCACCCCAGTAGAGTTGAGATTTATGTGAACTGAAGAGAAAATCTAGATCCATCATTGCTTGCCTCCAATTGAAGATTTACTCTGTAAGAGTCTCGAATTACTCTTAAATACCAAAATTTAAAGAATATTGTATCCACTAAAAAATTTCATAAATAACATTAAACAAGATCAGTTAAGTAATAAAAATACTGAAAGATATCCAGCCATATCCAGACCAAAATTTGAACCTGCTCATTAGAAATGGCAGAGAAGGATAGGGAATATGGCAGAAGAGAATGGGTTGGAGGAGAAGAGGCTAAGCAGGCTAGGTTATTCTCATTTGTACCTAAATATTTGTATACTATTTTTTCTTCAATAATATTAAATATGTTTAAACAGCCTTATCATTTATCAATTAATGCTATTATACTGATAAGTATTTATCATACATTTGCGTAATGGAAATAGTATATTAGGAATAATATCATACTTTTTTTGGTATTTAGGAGATCATTATAATTGTACAAGGGAAAAATATATATACAATTACCGTAATTAAGAAAAGGGGGATGCGAACTTTTAGAAGTACCACCAGATTTGTACCTTCTCCCTGTCACCTCATCTTAACCTGATTAGCAGTAGAAAGTGGCAAAATCAAGGCCGGATTGTGGTAAAGACAAAAAGTGAAGCTCTTCTTAATCAAAGTGTCATCATCGGTGACTGGCGACACCTAAGAACAACAACGTAGGGCGAAGTCAAACCGCGGCAATAGGCTAGCAGATGAGGTGGTGAATCAATACCTGGACGTGGTCGTGGTGCATTGGACAACAGGGAGATAGAGGTGGAGTGACAACTTTTAGAGGTATGGGGTAGTTTGTATAGTTTTTACAAATGTAAAGGTCAAATAGAGCAATAGAACACAAAATCCATCACATGACGGTCAATCTATCAATTAAATGGATTTTTGTAATTTTTTCTATGTAGTTTTAGTCAAAATCTATAACAAAATGCAGTATCATTTCATATCCTCATTCATGAATTTGGTAAACAATTTTTTTTGTAAATAATCATATAGTGCTTAGAAATACAATATAAAAGATTATTACAAATAAAATTCTAATATATTATAAATCAATATTATCTAAAAATAAAAAAGAGAATTTCAAGTTTAACACAACAAAAGGATTTCACAACAAAAAATAAAATAAAATTTTTTTGAATTGACTAAAAAAATTGGCACACATTTCTACTCAACGAAGAAGAAAAAACAAAAAATAAAAATGGGTAATAGGCAAGGTTAGATACTTGGAGATCCGAGTTGAAATCGAAATGCTCAATCCAAACTTAATTGCAGTTGTACTTTTACTACTCTTAACCATGCATTGCTCTCTCGCCATGTAGTTGCATGCACACGCATGTAACTTTGCAATCCATACCTCAATTGTACAAAACATAATACACAAGCTCTCCCTTTTTTCCTTTCATTTCATGTAAAAATTTGTAAGTCAAGCCACAAAAAAATGTTAGCTGCAAGTTTCCCAATTACATGTGAATGGAAGGGAAATTGTAGCAATCAGGGGGGGTGCCTGGTCAAAGTGAATGATTTTGCTACATTAAGTGCATACAATCGGTATACAATGGGTATAATAGTTGTAGATATGTTAGTCTAGTATGATGGGATATAAGGGTGGGAGAAATTGTGATGATAATCTGATTTGTATCTCTAGAAATAAAACTATTGTCGATCCATAGAAAAAGTTTTGTGATGATTTTCCTCCCAATGTGTTTCCCATGATATTGATACATGAAATCAAATTATTGCAAATACATGGGGAAAGCTGTGTGATGATTTTCCTACCAATGTGTTTCGTATGATTTTCAAATCATACAAAAGCATTGTAGCAAATAATTTCATCATAGAATTGTATAAAAACTTATGCTACTATTTTGCTACAATTTAGTGTTTTAGGGTTTAGGGATTTATGGTTAAATACTCAATTTTGATAGAGCTTAGCTCAAAATGTCTGAATTCAAGCTCAAGCTTCCCTGAGAAAGGCCCAAATCGAATTGTTTAATTACTTCCTCAATCTCATCATACATGAACTAGGGTTTGCAAGCTTAGATATTAAGGTTCAAATTATTTTTGGGGATGTATTTAAACCCTAATTAAGGGTTTAGGGTTTCCAATGTTTAATTAGGGTTTTGGAGCTCATGCTTTTTAAGGTATCAAATTTAGGGTTTTAGGGTTCCTCGAATGCTAACCTTAAATCCCTAAACCCAAACCCTAAAACTATAAACCCTAAACCTTAATCCTGAATCCTGAAACTTGAATTCTAAAACTCTAAACCCTTAAATTCTAACTCATAATCGCAAACCCTATAACTCTAAAACTTTAAACCCGAACCCTATAACTAGTGCGGATTCAAGGGGCTAGGGGTATGTTTTAACTTTTTTTTCAATGTAAAATTTTTGCTTTCATATGTATAAAAAAAACTTAAAGTGTATGTTAAAAAAACCCTTAACATCAATGTCTCTCTTTGCCTTGATTTTATCTTTCCCATGATAAAATTCTTATTACTAAGTTGTGCCCTACACCTAACAATTAACAATTACCACATGACTATCGATCCATCACAACAACAATTTGCAAGTTGAAAATTGCAATTGTTTGCAACTTCTCCAATCTTTAAGCCATTCATCTCTAATTTTCATGAGTTCTTTTTATTTTTTCATTCTTATTTCTACTTGATAAAAGAAAGGTGACCACAACTTTGTTTTCATAAAGTACATTTAGCTTTTTTTTTTATGCGACAACCATAATTAATATATATTTTCTTATATCATAATTATAATAGACAGGGAAGCTTATGATATAATATGGATCTAATGCTCCAAATTGCTACATGGTTATGGAGATTGAGATTAGTAAGTTTTAACATTTTTCAATCATAAATACTTAAATTATGATTTTGATATATTTTTCAGACAATTTGAATAAAATTATTGTTATACAAATATTATATGAAAATGCCCTCAGTCTCGCCTTTAGTCTGCCCCTGCTTATAACCCTAAAACTCTAATAAACCTATATATATATATATATATATATATAAAACCCTAAAACCATAAATCTTAACTCTATCCTCAACCTTAACTCCCCTTAACCATAAACTCATGAACTTTAACATTTAATCTACATAACACCGGGCTTCAATAGTGGTTGAAGATAATAATGCAACTTCATTTACATAGTTACTTAGTGACACTTTTAAAAATGATTATCAGGATGGAGATTTGTTACTTAGTGATGCTTCTAAAGGAGATGGATCAATGATTAAACTAAGAATTATATATTTTTTTTTATCATGTTTAGTAAACTTTTATGTTTAGCATTTTCATATTAGGGTTCAACTATATTAGAAACCAGAAACTTTCGTCATTAAGGGGCTTCTATATGTTGTGGCTTTTATATATAGCAACTCTCATATTTGCGTTCTACCAGATCTAGTAATTTTCATTTTTTGGGGCTTTCATATTTAGTAAGTCTCATATCATCACAATAAAACAGGGTTGATGAGACTGATCAAAAAGTGGCATTTAGTCGCATGATGCAACTAAAATGCCATAAGAAAAAGGAGGGGCATAAACTCTAGTCACATAAGCTGTGCCACTAGTGTGCGACTACCCCATACGACTAACTTGCAATTGAAAGTGTCAGTAGGTCAACCTTAGTTGCACGCCTAATATATATATATATATATTTTCAAAATTGATTTCAAATATGTTTATAATTATCAAAAGTAGATTATAATTAATATAATAATTAATCCACCAATATTTAGTAATAAAATGTACACTAAAATAACTACTAAAATTAATCAGTCAAAATTAACACTAAAATTTAGCACTAAAATTAAAAGTAAAAGGAAATCTACACTAAAATCAAGACGTACAATCCACCAAAATTAACATATAATCTACACACAAATTAACATTGTAATTCACCAAAAAGTAACATTAAGACTAAAATTAACATATGATCCATGAAAAAAATAACATAAATCCACAAAAAAATGTATATAATCTACAAAAATTAACATATGATCCACAAAAAAAAAACACCAAAATTTCACAAACACTAAAATTCAGAGCAAATGCCATATTAAATAAACAAAAAATTAACACTAAGATTCAACTTAGATAAATAATTGAAGAAAGAGAGGTCAAAATCTTACCAGAATGAGTAGACAGCATGGCTGAAAGTGACTGATAGGGGCAAGACTGAGGAAGAATGAGGAAGCAAGAGGAAGAAGGAGGAAATAAAAGGAGCAAGAAGCAAGGAAGAATGAAGAAGGAAGAGGTTCTAAGGAGACTATGTAAAAGATGTGAAATGAGGCCGAATAAGTAGGGTTTATGGGAGTTTGGATTTTGTATAATTGAATTGTCATTAATTGTTAGTTGCATGCAATTGATGCGATTGATGTGCGACTGACTTGCACAACCTATGTGAGTGAAATTGAATTATATGCTGCTTATGCAACTGAATGTGTCAATCTTAGTATTTTGAATTTCAAATTTAAATTAATCACCTGAACGTAGTTGCAAAACACTAAAATATGTTTGAATACCATGTGATTGGTAGGAAAATGTATTTTAAACCATGTGACTACGTACCCTGCACTTGGACTTCGACACATTGTCATTGAGATTAAAGGTAAACACGCTTTTAAGTATGTTTATGCCTGACATGCACTAACAGGATATTGGGGTGGTGTGAACCCTGGTGTTATTGAAATGCAACAATATAACTCCCCATTAGCTTATCTTGTTTCATCACTTGGTGTTCTGTCAAATCAAATGGTTGAAGCACTAGATAGCATAACTAAGAATGGGCTTGGTTTAGTTAACCCTAAGAAAGTTTTCAACTTCTATAATAAGCTACATTCATACCTCACGTTCGCTGGTATTTATGGTGTTAAAGTGGATGTTCAAAACATCCTTGAAACTCTTGGGGTAGGCCATCGTGGAAGGGTTAAACTCACAAGAAAATACCATATGGCTTTGGAAGCATCGATTAGTAGGAACTTCTACAATAATGGCATTATCTTATCTATGAGTCATAACACATATGGTTTATATGGGTAATTATTACTTCCTTTTATGTCCTGAAAATGCTTCAACCATCTTATTATTTAAGTTCATCAAATATTCTGAACTGGACTTGATGTATTTGTGCAATGCAAAACATACAGCTATTATTAGGGCATCCAATGTCTTCTGGCTTGAGATTTTGCCTTACACACTATTCACATTTCATCTATTGCTTATAACACTGTTTTCCTAGGGGAATTCATGTAGACAAATTGGGACACGTTCCATGTAAGGTTCTATTCTTTTTGAAAATTAGAACCCTTAATTATCATACTTATATCATAATTAGAAAAGAAGTTGCCTGACTCCTATTATAGATCTTGCATTTTATGGCGGCATTCCATGGAGCAACTTGAATTGTTGGAGGATGTGCCATTTATATGAGGTAACCTATTTTGCATAATTTTTTGCAGACATCACTGACAATTGTGTTATGCACTATCTAATATACATGATTCCATATACATCACGTTCTCTCAATGACAAGCCTGGCCACCATGACTTTGAACTACTGAGAAAGTTTGGACTGCTGAACAAATCTATATTACAAGCCAAACTTCCTGAGAGACCTATTAATGACTGCTTTATTTAGTGATCCTGCCAGGGATGGGAAAAGGTAAACTCTTTGTTATAGGGGAATAAGTATCTTCTAACTATTGGCATTAGAAAAAAGCTTCTGCTTGATATTATACTCTTGGTGTTGTAGCCTTCTAAAATGTGAATTTGGTATTTTGAACTACCAAAAAGTTGGGTGGTGTAGGGTAGGGAAGAAGAATTTGATTTAAGACAAACAACTTGGCATAATTACGAGAGTCATTAGTGCTACAAATGTTGATTATTTGCACAAAGTAGCTGATGAAGGATGGAACAGGGATGTTGGATGTTGTCTTATATTCACATCTTGGTGGTATGGCCTAATGCTCCACCCTAATGTTTTTGTTAATTTTTCTTTTCAATATATATATAGGAATTCTAATTACTCCCTCTGTCCCATATTCTTTGCACTGTATTTCTTTTTAGGTTGTCTCAATTTCTTTGCTTCGTTTCCCTTTTTAGTAAATTTTACTAAACAACTCTACAATTATACCCCATCCCCATCTACTATTCTGTTGTTCATTTTGAACATGTTCTGTTTCTCCGATCCCTTTAATGGCTACAGCCGGCATGGTCTAGGCAACTAATCGGGGCAACGAGGTGAGGAGATCAGGGCAGCAAGCAACGGGTTACATTGGAAGCATAGGCGATAAGGTGATGGGGCAACAAGGAGACGAGGCAAGGACATCGAGGAGCCTGAATCAATGTGATGAGGAGAAGATCAAAAGGGTTTAGGCTGAGAATCATGATCGACAATGATTGATTTAACGAGGGCAAAGGCGAAAGCTAGGAGGTAGAAGCCGAGACAGTTGCTTAGGGAGAGATTAATACTCCGATGGTGGTACTCTGACGATGAGGCAATGAGGATAGAAGCGAGGAGGTCGAAGACCTGTCGGAGGTGACGAAGTGTGGTTGTGCTGCTGAGTGGGGATGTGATGAAGGTGACGAATCATTGGCGATTTGAAGGTGGTTGTGGTACTGGAATCATAGTGAATTGAGGATGGGGCGGACTAGCGAAGGTTGAACAAATCTGAGATTTTGTTTGAATCATCTACATTCGAGATGTCCGAGAAAAAAATGACATAGGGTAGAATTGTCCAAGATTTAAAAATTGTTACTCACCTAAAAAATTGTGCAAAGTTAAACGTTGTGGTCAATGTGGGATAGAAGGAGTATGATGCTAAATGGAAAGTGATGCCCCAAGGCATCTTCGTTTGCTGTCATGTTGACAGGCGGAGAGACTTCCTGAGGAGGCAAACGCCTTGAGCTCTGGTTTCCCAGCTGAGCGTGCCTGAAAAGCTCAAAGAAGAGGTTAGGAGGTCCCCGGTTTGCTTTTCCGGGGAGGACCCTCCGACGCCCAAGTCAGTTTTCTGAGTGAAAGTGGAGGAAGAACACTAAGGGATCAAGTGTCTTGCCTGTTTTGTGTTTTCTCAGAGGGAGGAAAATGCCCATCCTTTGCCCAGTCCCATTTCCTAGTATTTATAGGAGTAGCTGGTCCGTTCAGATCATGACACGTGTTCGGTCGGATTTGATCTGTAGTTTTGGACCTAGGGGACAGGCAGCCGTTTGCAGCCTCCTTTAGCCCTGGACCCGGACGGGTTGTGTCAGGACGGGGGCGGCTGCGGCGTGTCAGTTCGCCGTTCAGATGTGACGTGTAGGGCTTGTGGGCGACATGTCAGAGGCTCTTTAAATGCTCATACCGTACTCCCGAGGTCCCCTGGGCGAGGTCGCCCTTCGGTGCGTGCACCCTCTTCGGATTCTATCCGTCCTTTGGTGCGAGCACCTCCTTCGGGATCTATCCCATAGTTCTGGGAGTTCCCTTGATGGACACCTTCTTCGGGACTCACACCCATAGTTAGGGGATACCCTTGCTCAGGTGTTTCTTGTTCGGGGAAGATCCTCTTCGGGGCCTCTGCCTTCGGGGAGATTCTCCATTACTTCAGAGAGATGGCTCTCTTACCCGGAGGCAGTCAGTTTGGCCCCTTGATGGAGACAGTGTTGTCCTCGAAATTCCTGACGAGCTAACCGAAGTCTCGAGCTCATAGTGTTTGACTTCGCACCTTCCGAGGTCCGTAAAAAGATCCTCTCTTGGGTGACGTCAGACTCCTCGGCCAATATTCTGGCAGGGAGTTACTACCGAGGAGGCAATAGCCTTTGGCTATCACAGGCCCCCCTCCGAAAAGCCGAAGTGAGAAACTTCGGTTCATCGGTTTTCGGGTCCTGTGATTGTGATGTCTGTGCCGAAGACGCCTTCTTCTGCTTGTACCGATGGGCAGCATTTTTGCGTCCTCGAGGCGCGAGAAGATAGGCTGTCCCTGTGCCGAAGATACACCTTCTGCCCGAAGTCACAGGCTGTCTCTTGGTGTCCTTGTGGCAAGGGGAAATAGGATAACCTTGTACCGAAGATAGACGTTTTGCCCGAAGTCACAGGCTGTCTTTTGGTGTCTTCGAGGTAACCTACTTTTTTGCCTTTATAGGTCTGCTCATGCGTCGCGTCCTGTATCCAGCAGAGTCAGTTTAGGGCGGCGCCTCTAGACCAAACGGTGTCAGAGGGCGTGCTCGACGTGATGGACGACACGTGGCACGTTTGCTGCGCGATGATCGACACATGGCACAGTTTTATTGGGTAAGAATGCACTGAGTACGGCTGGCGCGACTTTTCAGGCGCCCATAGCAGTTATGGCGACGCTTCGCCTTCCGAGGGGTACTAATGACGACGGTTCTCCTGGTCTTCTCGGCCTATATATATCAGTCCTGTCATAACCCTCTTTCTTCTTCTGCTTTTGCTTTCTTTTGCCTTCTAATTCTCTCCCGATTTTCCGCGGCGGTTCTCCTTTTTCAGGTGTTTTTCCGACCACTTTTCACGACGGCTTCCAGGAATCCAGATTCCGGCAAGACCTTTGGTGGGTTTTAGTCCTTCTGCTTTTTTCAAAGATTCTTCCTTGTTTTTCCCGAACTCGTTTTCCTTGTTTTTCCCAAACTCGTTTTCATCATGCCTGTTCCCGAGAGTTGGCAACCTCTTCTTTCTCACCCCTGCTGCACTACTCCGGCAAAGCTAGTGAAGTGGAAGAAAAAGTTTTTCTTACCCTCTTACTCTGTGACGAGGTTGCCCCGTCCTGACCAATTTGCTTTCTCCAACCGAAGTGATGAAATCACAGTTTTCCGAGCCCAACTGAAGGCCGGACTTCGGTATCCCCCCCGGAGATGGTTAGCGCGTTCTGCAACTTCCATGGCATTGCCGTTAACCAACTCCCACCGAACTCGTTCTGCTATTTCAACGCCTTCCTCTGTATGTGCGGCGTTTTCAAAATAAAACCTCACTTTGTAGTTTTTCTTCAGTACTACAAGCTCTTCGTGGTCCCAAAGGGTGGCTTCTACTTTATGCTGCCTCGGGGATCCGGGAGCAAAAAGTATACGTTCACCTTCGCCACCAAAGACAGCTGGCGAGGGTGGCAACAAAAATTCTTTTTCCTGAAGAAGTCGGAGGCTTGGTCGCGCGTCCCGACCAAGTGGGCTCAGGGGAGGCTCAAGATGGATGTTGTTGACCCGAAGATACTGCTAGACGCTGATGTAGCACCTATCTTTGAGGACTTCGACAGGCGCATCCGGGCCGTCTCTGACTGGGCTGCCGAGGTCCCTCCTCGTGCCCTTTACCCCTTTCCGATCAACTGGAGGCTCATGACCGAAGAGGTCCTTCGGGAACTCAAGGTGGTAAAGGAGCATGAGACAGACCTCAATATGCCGAAACCGGCTTCTTCGGGGAAGGACTCCTGGCTCGTAAAACTCCTTCGGGGGAAAGAGACTTATGAGTCTTTTTACGAGAGTAAGTTACTTTCTCATTTTTTCCTTCATAACTTCATCTTGGACTTACACTGATCTTCTTTTTCCTTTTGCAGAGATGGGTGACGACGCGGCTGCCTTTTACAAGGCTCTTTTTACCGGGCAGGCCGAGAGGGGCGAGCAGACAAAAAAGGCCGCCTCTTGGAGGCGGAAGCACACTTCGGCGGGCCCTCCTTCCAAACGGGCCAGGAAGGCTGGTCCTTCCTCTTTTCCGCAAATTCCGGAGGAGGCAGGCGAGGAAGCTGAAGACCGCGCTGTCCCTTTGCCCGAGGTTCCTTTTGCCGACGTCCCTTCTTCCGACGTCCCACCTCAAAGCCCCACGCCTTCGCATGCTCTTCCGGAGGGCGATGGGGAGGAGACCCCTTCTGCCGAGGAGCGGCGCCAAATAAAAGGCAAGGGGATCTCTATTGAGGCGACGACGGTTCCTGACGACGACGTTACCGAGGTGCCAGCAGGTTTGCACTTTGTCAAACATCCTTTTGTCTCTTGCAAACCCTTAAGACTTTTCTGGCCTTAACCAATTTTTCTGCCTTGTTGTGCAGCAGAGGTGGCCTCTCCTGGCTGGGTTACCGAACATGCCCGCAAGAGGGCCCTTCGGGATGCCAAAATTCCTGAAGGGAAAGTGCCGAAAGAGCCCTTTTGGACGTTCACGAAGGACATGAATATGTACTCCGAGGACTGTCCTGAGATGGCCAGGCAAATGTGCAAAGGGGTGCTTACTGAGGCATCTTAAAAGGCCATTACGGCGGCTTACCCAGGCGATAACTCCTTGGCCGCCAAAGTCACTGAACATGCTGCCCAGGTGCTTAGCATTATTTTCGTCAGTGGCAAATTTGTCTTTGACTTTTTGTCCAAGTACTTAGCATTATTTTCCCTCTGTTTTTTGCAGCTGATGGGGTATGCCGGGTGTCTCCGTGTTCGGGTGGCGCGAGAGGCAGAGAAGAGGGCGGCACTTTGGGATCATTATACCAAGGCGAAGGACAAGTGTTCGGCCCTGGTAGCCGAAAATGCTCATCTCAAGCAGTCTGCGGAGAAGGAGGTTGCTGAACTTCGGGAGGGGTTCAAAAAAGAGAAAGAGGAACTCCAGAAAGACACCTCCCAGAAGCTTTCCGACCTCGGCTCCCGAATGGCGGAGCTGACTTCGACCGTCGAGGCGATTCAAAAGGGTAAGTCAGAAAGTGACGCAATCCTTGCGAAGGCGCTCGAGGAGAAGGCTCAACTCGAAGCTGAGGTCGCATCTCTGAAGGAGCCTTCAGAAGAGAAGAAGAAGGTGAAGTCACTGAAGAAAAAGGTCAAGGATTTGGAGAAGGATTACGCTGATCTGGAGAAGGACTATGAGGATTTGGAGGTCAAGAAGCAGGAGGCCGATAATATGATGAAGTTGGGCTTTCAAGACGGCTTCTGCCTCGCTCGGCACCAGATTCTACAGAAGTTCCCAGACTTCGACCTCTCCTTCCTGGAAGCAATGAACATCCCCAAGAAGCCTCGGTGGACTTGGTCCAAGATCGAGCATTTGAGACTGCCTCCTTCTCTCCCGGCGCCGAAGGCTACTGACAAAAGCACGGGGGCTGGCAGTTCTCAGGACGCCGAGGTTCCTTAGCTTGTACTAGGGCCTTTTGTCTTCATTTTCTTCTTCTTTTTTGTAGTCTTTCAGCAACTTTCTTCTCTGTAAGCGCTCTTTGGCTTAATAGATACAACTTCGGCTAAGTGTTTTTTGCCAGGTTCTTTTGTTTCTCCCTGTCCCGAACATAATTCGCTCGAGAGACTTCGGAGAACCATGCTGTTGCTTTCCTTTGTCCTGAACATATTCGCTCGAGAGACTTCGGAAAACCTTGCTCTTGCTTTCCTTTTGTCCCGAACATATTCGCTCAAGAGACTTGGGAAAGCCTTACTCTTGCTTTCCTTTGTCCCGAACATATTCGCTCAAGAGACTTTGGAAAGCCTTACTCTTGCTTTCCTTTGTCCCGAACATATTCGCTCAAGAGACTTTGGAAAGCCTTACTCTTGCTTTACTCGGCGATTGCTTTCGTGAGACTCTTGCCTTGTGCTTCTTCAGAACTTTTTACTTAGACAAATTTTTCCAACTTGTGGAATACAACTTTCCCACCGAACTTTTTAGGCATAGAACTTTTTCAAGGCCTCTGAGTGCCAAGTATTTTTTAATTCTATGCCTTCGGCATCACCGAGCTTATATACTCCTTTTCGTACTTCGGCAAGTACCAGGTAGGGTCCTTCCCAATTTGCGCGAAGTACCCCGTGGGACGGCTTTCGGAGTGCAAATTCAGCCTTTCGGAGAACGAGGTCTCCCTGCTTTATTCCCTTTGGCCTGGCGCGTAGGTTTATGGCTACTGCCACTCTTTGCTGGAAAGCTTTTCTTCTCAGCTCGGCTATTTCTCTGTGTTCGCTGACGAGGTCGAGCTTGGTTCTTAGGCCGAGGTCATTTCCTTTTTCATCGAACACTTGGACTCGTATTGACGGTTGTACTATCTCGACGGGGATGATGGCCTCTGTGCCGAAGACAAGTGAAAAGGGCGTTTCCCCTGTGGCCCTTCGGGGTGTCGTTCGGGAGCTCCATAACACGCTTTGGAGTTCTCCTGGCCATTTCCCTTTTGCTTCTCCCAATCTCTTTTTCAGACCATCTTTTATGGTCCTGTTAGATACTTCCACCTGCCCATTACTCTGGGGGTGAGCTACTGGGGCGAAGTGCATTTTTGTCCCGAGGTCGCTAATGAATTCTCGGAATCCTTTGTCTACAAACTAGGATCCATTGTCCGCTACGAGTACCCTTGGTATGCCAAATCTGCATACGATGTTTTTCCATACGAACTTCTGCACTTCTTTTGCCGAGATAGTTGTCAGGGGTTCTGCCTCGACCCATTTAGAGAAATAGTCTACTGCTACCACGCAGAACCTTACGCCTCCAGGCGCCGTTGGGAGTGGCCCAATTAGATCTATGCCCCAAACTGCGAAGGGCCAAGGATAGTCTGCCGAACTCACGAACTCTGAGGGTGTTCTTTGGATGTTCGCATGTCTCTGGCAACTACCACATTTCTGGACGAACTGCTTGGCGTCCCTTCTCAGGGTAGGCCAGAAGTATCCTTGGCGGAGTATCACTGCTGCTAGGGCGTCGGTTCCGATGTGCGAACCACAGGCACCTTCGTGAACTTCTTCGAGGATCATTTCAGTATCCTCTTCACTAACACACCTCTGTAGTGGATTTGCATATCCTTGCCGATATAGTTCTTCTCCAATTAAGAAGAAACGTCCGGAGCGCCTTTGCACTTTTGCGGCTTCGCTGGGGTCTTCGGGGAGTGTGTTGGTTGCGAGATACGTTTTGATTGGTTCTTTCCATCCTTTCCCCGAGGTCTCTATGCTTAACACCACGATGCTGGGGTGGCTTAGCACTTCGGTGCAAGTTTTGGACTTCGCCAGACAGTCTGCCTCAGCATTTTCTCGTCGGGGTACGTTCTCGATTTTCACGACGTCGAACTCCCGAATAAGCTTTGTTACCAACTCATGGTATTTTGCCAAGGTCGGGTCTTTCGCGCCATAATCCCCTGCCATTTGTCGGACCACCAGCTGGGAATCACTATGGGCTTTCAAGTTTCTCACGCCAATTTTTCTGGCCAGGCGTAATCCTGCTATGAGGGCCTCATACTCGGCCATATTGTTGGTGGCATTGAAACTGAACTTGATGGCCTTCATTACTTCTAGGCCTTCGGGGCCTCTGATAATCACTCCAGCTCCCTGGTGTTCGGATCCTGAGGCCCCGTCAACGTGCAAGGTCCATTCTGGCTCACCCTCTTTTGGATCTGAATGGCTCTCCTCAGTGGTGGGTATTTCGGCGATAAAATCTGCCAGTGCTTGAGCTTTTATGGCTTTCCGAGGCTCATACGTGATCTCGTGTTCGCCCAGCTCTATGCACCACTTGGAGAGCCTTCCCGAATGATCAACTCTCTTCATGACATCCCGCAGTGGCAGACTACTTCGGACAATGATGGGGTGAGCCTGAAAGTATGGCCGCAGCCTTCTCCCTGCAAGCACTAAGGCATATATAGCTTTTTGAAGCAAAGGGTACCTGACTTCGGCGCCATGCAAGGACTTGCTGACATAGTAAACCGGCCACTGTTTTGGTCCTTCTTCTTTCACGAGGACCGAACTCACAGCTTTTTCCGTGACGGCGAGGTATAGTGCCAGGGGCTCTCCTTCCCGAGGTTGCCGCAGAGTCGGCAGTCTGGCCAAGTAGACTTTGAGTTCTTCCCAGGCTTTTTGGCAATCTTCAGCCCAAGGATGGCCATCCCTTCCGAGGTCGCCTTCCATTTTTGCCGCTTTTGTGAGGACTTTGAAGAAGGGTCGACACCTATCTCCGTACCTGGAAATAAACCTGCTCAGAGAGGTTATTCTTCCGGTGAGTCTCTGCACGTCTTTGACTGTGGTAGGTGTTCGGAATTCAAGCAGAGCCTTAATCTTCTCAGGGTTAGCGTCGATGCCTCTTTCGGACACCATGTACCCGAGGAACTTTCCCGAGGTCACCCCGAAGATGCACTTCTCTGGATTAAGGCGGATCCCGAAGGTTCTGAGCTCTTGGAAGGTTTCCCCTAAATCTGCAACGTGGTAGCCAGGCAGTTTGCTCTTGACTATCATATCATCAACATATACCTCCATGTTCCTCCCCATTTGGTCTTTGAAGACCTTGTTCATCAGCCTTTGGTAGGTGGCTCCTGCATTTTTTAGCCCGAAGGGCATTCTGATATAGCAATATGTTCCTCCCTCGGTGATGAAGGCAGTCTTCTCTTCGTCTCCAGGGTCCATCCTTATCTGATGGTAGCCACTGAAGGCGTCTAGGAAACTTAAGAGCCCGTACTCGGCAGTTGAATCTACCAGTTGGTCTATTGGTGGAAGAGGATATGAATCTTTTGGGCAAGCATCGTTCAAATTTCTGAAGTCGATGCACATCCGAAGCTTGCTACTTCCTTCTTTTGTGGCAATTACCACGTTACTTAGCCATTCGGGGTAGTTTACCTCCCGGATAACGCTAGCGTCTATCAGACGCTGGACTTCGGTTTTGACGAATTCACTTTTGTGAGCTGAGATGCTCCGTTTCTTTTGCCGGACAGGTCTTACTTCCGGACTCACTTTAAGGCTATGCTGGATTATGCAAGGGTTTACCCCTGGCATGTCCTTTGGCGAGTAGGCGAACAGATCTTTATTTGCAAGCAGAAAAGATACAAGTTTTTCCTTGTCTCCTTCGGCCATATTTTTCCCTATTCGGGTACTATGGCCTGGGACAAGCTCTACTTCTTCTGTTCCCGCTTTTGTGGGATCTTCTGCCTCGCCTTTTTTCAGCTCTTTTGCTTCTACAGCATGTGCTAAGTTGCTTGCTGGAGCCTTTCGTGCTCTGACGAACACCTTTCTCACCTCGCCTTGATCAATGAAGATCTTTGCGTCTCCTTCTTTGGTGGCGAAAGTGACGGTCAAGTACTTTACATCAGGGCGAATGTGCAAATTTCCCTGTGTCTGTCTGCCCAGTATGGCGTTGTATGACGAAGGAACGTCCATGACTATGAATCTTGCCATGGTAGAAGCGAACAACTCAGCAGTTCCTTTCTCCGAAGTTCCTTTCATCATCAAGGGAAGGTCGATCCACCCGAGGACAGGTAGCTCAGATGGTCCTACGCCGAACGTGGGTGAAGTAGCAGCCTTGAGGTCACTCCTGGATACGCCCAAGCTTGGCAGCAAGTGTGAGAACAAGACGTCTGCGTTTGACCCATCGTCCAGTAGTACCCTCTTGACGTCCCAGTTTCCTATCCTCGCCATTATCAGCAATGGATCGTCATGGGGAAATATGATGGTGGAGCCATCCTCGCGGGCCAATTTTTTCGTTGGGCTCTGATATTCCATCACCGCTATCTCTCTGGCTCTTCTTTTTCTTTCCGAGGATGGAAGTCCGGTTGTGATCGTCTGTATTACTCCTGCCGAAGGTGGAAGACGCCTTCTCGGACTTCGGTTCCTTCGCCTGTCCGAATCGTAATCCTCGTCACCTTCTTCCTCTTTTTTCCCTTTCGGGGAAGGCATTCTCAAATAACGCCGAAGCTGGCCCTGCTTTATCAGCGATTCAATGTACTTTTTCAACTGAAAGCAGTCTTCGGTGTCATGACCGTGATCACGGTAGAACTGACAGAACTTCTTCATGTTCCTTCTATTGTCAGCAGTCATGCCCCTTGGTCGTTGGATTTGAGCCCCCTGTTTTTCCAACGCCATAAGGACGTTAGCCCTCGTGGTGCTCAGAGGTGTAAAGTTTTGGGGCTTCCTTCCTCCTACTCGCATTCTCCGAGGTCGGCCCATCTGTTCCATTGGACACCTGGTTTGCTGGCTGGACCCTTCGCCAGGAACGTGAATATGGTCAGCCTTCGGCCCAGTCATTCTCAGCTCTTCGGCTGTCATATGTTGTTCAGCCCTTCGGTAGAATTCTCCCAACGTGTCCGGGGGATCTTTGGAGAATTCATAAAACAAGTGCGAATCCCTTCGGAGGCCCCTCGTCATCGCGAGGATGCGGATCTCGGGACGAAAGTCCGGGACACTGAGGGCTTCTTTGTTGAACCTCTCGACATAGTCACGGATGGTTTCCCCGTTTCTCTGTGCTATGTCAAACATCTGGACGGGCATCTTCGCCGTCGGCTTGCTCCCAATGAACTGTTGGGTGAACGTTGTGGACAGCTCCTGGAACCCCCTGATGTTTCCGGGAGGCAGGGAATTGTACCAGGCAGTTGCTGGTCCTGCGAGGGTGACTTCGAAGCACTTGCAGAGCGTAGCATCATCAGCCCCATGTAACACCATGCTGCGTTTGTACTTTGTTAGGTGGGCCTGGGGATCAGTCCGACCCTCATAGGTCTCCAGCCGAGGTAGCCTGAAGTCACTTGGCATGGCCGCCTCGACCACTGTTCGGGCGAAAGGAGTTTCATCTCCAGAGACCGTTTCAGTTAGCCTGGCCCAAACAGGCTTGCGTGCTACCTGCTGTTCCACTCTCTCCAGTCTTGCCAAGACTTTCTCCAGGAGGAGCGTAGCACTGGGCTCCTCTTCCTGGTGCCGTCCCTTCGGGGAGCGACTCCGGTACCGAGGTGAGGGGGACCCTGCCTCTGTTGATAAACTTCTTCTGGTCGGGACTTCGGGTCGTTTAGACCTTGCTCTTTCCGCCAGCCGTGCCCCCAGGGGCAAGTTATCTGTCGAGGACTCTTCTCGTGGCTCCCCACTTCCCGAGCTATGATGGGTTGCCCTCGGGCTTTTCTCCCGAGGTCGTGCTGACGAGGTGGGTTTTTGCGCCTGGGCTGGTTACGGCCATCTTCGGTCTATTTGTTGTGTCATTTCAGCCACAACAGACCTCTGAAAGTCTCTTAAAAAATCCATGGTGATGACAAGAGGGCATTCCTCTTCAGGCAAGGAAGTCTCTGGGGGACTTTGTTCGGTAGCTGGTTGGGTCTCAGGCGCGGATGGGGACTTCGGAAGTCCTTTGTCCTTCGAACGCCGAGTTTCAACAACAGCTACCTGGGAGTAGTTTCCCACAGACGGCGCCAAATGATGCCCCAAGGCATCTTCGTTTGCTGTCATGTTGACAGGTGGAGAGACTTCCTGAGGAGGCGAGTGCCTGGAGCTCAGATTTCCCAGCTGAGTGTGCCTGAAAAGCTCAAAGAAGAGGTTAGGAGGTCCCCGGTTTGCTTTTCCGGGGAGGACCCTCCGACGCCCAAGTCAGTTTTCTGAGTGAAGGTGGAGGAAGAACACTAAGGGATCAAGTGTCTTGCCTGTTTTGTGTTTTCTCAGAGAGAGGGAAATGCCCATCCTTTGCCCAGTCCCATTTCCTAGTATTTATAGGAGTAGCTGGTCCGTTCAGATCATGACACGTGTTCGGTCGGATTTGATCTGTCTCTTTGGACCTAGGGGACAGGCAGCCGTTTGCAGCCTCTTTTAGCCCTGGACCCGGACGGGTTGTGTCAGGACTGGGGCGGCTGCGGCGTGTCATTTCGCTGTTCAGATGTGATGTGTAGGGTTTGTGGGCGACATGTCAGAGGCTCCTTAAATGCTCATACCGTACTCCCGAGGTCCCCTGGACGTGGTGGCTCTTCGGTGCGTGCACCCTCTTCGGATTCTATCCGTCCTTCGGCGCGAGCACCTCCTTCGGGATCTATCCCATAATTCTGGGAGCGCCCTTGATGAACACCTTCTTCGGGACTCACATCCATAGTTCGGGGATTCCCTTGTTCAGGTGTTTCTTCTTCGGGGAAGACCTCTTTGGGGCCTCTTCCTTCGGGGAGATTCTCCCTTGCTTCAGGGAGATGGCTCTCTTACCCGAAGACGGTCAGTTTAGCCCCTCGATGGAGACGGTGTTGTCCTCGGAATTCCTGACGAGCTACCGAAGTCTCGAGCTCATAGTGTTTGACTTCGCACCTTCCGAGGTCAGTAAAAAGATCCTCTCTTGGGTGACATCAGACTCCTCGGCCAATATTCTGGCGCGGAGTTACTACCGAGGAGGCGTTAGCCTTTGGCTATCAGATACGTTTTGATTGGTTCTTTCCATCCTTTCCCCGAGGTCGCTATGCTTAATACTGTGATGCTGGGGTGGCTTAGCACCTCGGTGCAAGTTCTCGACTTCGCCAAACAGTCTGCCTCAACATTTTCCCGTCGGGGTACGTTCTCGATTTTCACGACGTCGAACTCCCGAATAAGCTTTGTTACCAACTCATGGTATTTCGCCAAGGTCGGGTCTTTCGCGCCATAGTCCCCTGCCATTTGCCGGACCACCAGCTGGGAGTCACTGTGGGCTTTCAGGTTTCTCACGCCAATCTTTCTGGCCAGGCGTAATCCTGCTATGAGGGCCTCATACTCGGCCATGTTGTTGGTGGCGTTGAAACTGAACTTGATGGCCTTCATTACTTCTAGGCCTTCGGGGCCTCTGATAATCACTCCAGCTCCCTGGTGTTCGGAACCTGAGGCCCCGTCAACATATAACGTCCATTCTGGCTCGTCTTCGCCAGAGAACGAATGTCCCTCCTCGGTGTTTGGTACTTCGGCGATGAAGTCTGCCAAAGCTTGAGCTTTTATAGCTTTCCGGGGTTCATACGTGATGTCGTGTTCGCCAAGCTCTATACACCACTTGGAAAGCCTTCCCGAGTGATCAACTTTCCTCATAACATCCCGTAGAGGCAGGGTACTTCGGACGACAATGGGGTGAGCCTAAAAGTATGGCCGCAGCCTTCTCCCTGCAAGCACTAAGGCGTATATAGCTTTTTGAAGCAAAGGGTACCTAACTTCGGCGCCATGCAGGGACTTGCTGACAAAGTAGACCGGCCATTGCTTTGGCCCTTCTTCTTTCACGAAGACCGAGCTCACAGCTTTTGTGTGACGGCGAGGTATAATACGAGGGGCTCTCCCTCCCGAGGTTGCCGCAGAGTCGGCAGGCCGGCCAAGTAGACTTTGAGTTCTTCCCAGGCTTTTTGGCAATCTTCATCCCAAGGATGACCATTCCTTCCGAGGTCGCCTTCCATCTTTGCTGCCTTTGTGAGCACTTTGAACAAGGGTCGACACCTATCTCCGTACCTGGAAATAAACCTGCTCAGAGAGGTTATTCTTCCGGTGAGTCTTTGCACGTCTTTGACTGTGGCAGGAGTTCGGAATTCGAGCAGAGCCTTAATCTTCTCGGGGTTAGCATCGATGCCTCTTTCGGATACCATGTACCCAAGGAACTTTCCCGAGGTCACCCCGAAGATGCATTTCTCAGGATTAAGGCGGATCCCGAAGGCTCTGAGTTTTTGGAAGGTTTCCTCTAAATCTCCAACGTGGTAGCCAGGCAGTTTGCTTTTGACTATCATATCATCAACATACACCTCCATGTTCCTCCCCATTTGGTCTTTGAAGACTTTATTCATCAGCCTCTGGTAGGTGGCTCCTGCATTTTTGAGTCCGAAGGGCATCCTGATATAGCAATATGTTCCTCCCTCAGTGATGAAGGCAGTCTTCTCTTCATGTTCGGGGTTCATCCTTATCTGATGATACCCACTGAAAGCGTCCAGGAAACTTAGGAGCCCATACTCGGCAGTTGAGTCTACCAGTTGGTCTATTGGCGGAAGAGGATATGAATCTTTCGGGCAAGCATCGTTCAAATTTCTGAAGTCGATGAACATTCGGAGCTTACTACTTCCTTCTTTTGTGGCAATTACCACGTTGCTTAGCCATTCGAGGTAGTTTACCTCCCGGATAACGCTAGCGTCTATTAGACGCTGGACTTCGGTCTTGACGAAGTCATTTTTGTGAGCCGAGATGCTCCGTTTCTTTTGCCGGACAGGTTTTACTTCCGGACTCGCTTTGAGGCTATGCTGGATTACGCAAGGGTTTACCCCTGGCATGTCCTTCGGCGAGTAGGCGAACAGATCTTTATTTGCAAGCAGAAAAGATACAAGTTTTTCCTTGTCTCCTTCGGCCACGCTTTTCCCTATTCGGGTATTATGGCCTGGGACAAGCTCTACTTCTTCTGTTTCCGCTTTTGTGGGATCTTCTGCCTCGCCCCTTTCCAGCTCTTTTGCTTCTACAGCAAGTGCTAAGTTGCTTGCTGGAGCCTTTCGTGCTCTAACGAACACCTTTCTCACCTCGCCTTGATCAATGAAGATCTTTGCGTCTCCTCCTTTGGTGGCGAAGGTGACGGTCAAGTACTTTACATCAGGGCGAATGTGCAAATTTCCCTGTGTCTGTCTGCCGAGGATGGCGTTGTATGACGAAGGGACATCCATGACTATGAATCTTGCCATGGTAGAGGCGAACAACTCAGCAGTTCCTTTCTCCGAAGTTCCTTTCATCATCAAAGGGAGGTCGATCCACCCGAGGACAGGTAGCTCAGATGGTCCTACGCCGAACGTGGGTGAAGTAACAGCCTTGAGATCACTCCTGGATACGCCCAAGCTTGGCAGCAAGTGTGAGAACAAGACGTCTGCGTTTGACCCATCGTCCACCAGTACCCTCTTGACGTCCCAGTTTCCTATCCTCGCCATTATCAACAATGGATCGTCATGGGGAAATACGATGGTGGAGCCATCCTCGCGGGCCAACTTTTTCGTTGGGCTCTAATATTCCATCACTGCTATCTCTCTGGCCCTTCTTTTTCTTTCCGATGATGGAAGTCCGGTTGTGATCGTCTGTATTACTCCTGCCGAAGGTGGAGGATGCCTTCTCGGACTTCGGTTCCTTCGCCTGTCTGAATCGTAATCCTCGTCATCGGGCTTTCCTTCTTCCTCCTTTTTCCCCTTCGGGGAAGGCATTCTCAAATAACGCCGAAGCTGGCCCTGCTTTATCAGTGATTCGATGTACTTTTTCAGCTGAAAGCAGTCTTCGGTGTCATGACCGTGATCATGGTGGAACTGACAGAACTTCTTCATGTTCCTTCTGTTGTCAGCAGTCATGCCCCTCGGTCGTTGGATTTGAGCCCCCTGTTTTTCCAACGCCATGAGGACGTTAGCCCTCGTGGTGCTCAGAGGTGTAAAGTTTTGGGGCTTCCTTCCTCCTACTCGCGCTCTCCGAGGTCGGCCTAACTGTTCCGTTGGACATCAGGCTTGCTGGCTGGACCCTTCGGCACGAGCGTGAATATGGTCAGCCTTTGGTCCTGTCATTCTCAGCTCTTCGGCTGTCATATGTTGTTCAGCCCTTCGGTAGAATTCTCCCAGCGTGTCCGGGGGATCTTTGGAGAATTCATAAAACAAGTGCGAATCCCTCCGGAGGCCCCTTATCATGGCGAGGATGCGGATTTCGGGACGAAAGTCCGGAACACTGAGGGCCTCTCTGTTGAACCTCTCGACATAGTCACGGATGGTCTCCCCGTTTCTTTGTGCTATGTCGAACATCTGGACGGGCATCTTCGCCGTCGGCTTGCTCCCTATGAACTGTTGGGTGAACGCTGTGGACAGCTCCTGGAACCCCCTGATGTTTCCGGGAGGCAGGGAATTGTACCAGGCAGTTGCTGGTCCTGCGAGGGTGACTTCGAAGCACTTGCAGAGTGTAGCATCATCAGCCCCGTGTAGCACCATGCTGCGTTTGTACTTTGTTAGGTGGGCCTGGGGATCAGTCCGACCCTCATAGGTCTCTAGCCGAGGTAGCCTGAAATCACTTGGCATGACCGCCTCGACCACTGTTTGGGCGAAAGGAGTTTCATCTCCAGAGACGGTTTCAGTTAGCCTGGCCCAAACAGGCTTGCGTGCCACCTGCTGTTCCACTCTCTCCAGTCTTGCCAAGACTTTCTCCAGGAGGAGTGTAGCACTGGGCTCCTCTTCTTGGTGCTTAGAGGTTTTTCGGTAAGAGGACTGTTGCTGTCTCTTCGGGGAGCTGCTTCGGTACCGGGGTGAGGGGGACTTTGCCTCTGGCGACAAACTTCTTCTGGACGGGACTTCAGGTCGTTCAGACCTTGCTCTTTCCGCCAGCCGTGCCCCGAGGGGCAAGTTATCTGTCGAGGACTCTTCCCGCGGCTCCCCACTTCCCGAGCTATGACGGGTTGCCCTTGGGCTTTTCTCCCGAGGTCGTGTTGGCGAAGTGGGTTTTTGCGCCTGGGCTGGTTGCGGCCACCTTCGGTCTATCTGTTGTGTCATTTCAGCCACAACGGACCTCTGAAAGTCTCGTAAAAAACCCATGGTGATGACAAGAGGGCGTTCCTCTTCAGGCAAGGAAGTCTCTGGGGGGCTTTGTTCGGTAGCTGGTTGGTTTTCAGGCGCGGATGGGGACTTCGGGAGTCCTTTGTCCTTCGAACGCCGAGTTTCGACAATAGCTACCTGGGAGTAGTTTCCCACAGACGGCGCCAAATGATGCCCCAAGGCATCTTCGTTTGCTGTCATGTTGACAGGCGGAGAGACTTCCTGAGGAGGCAAGCGCCTTGAGCTCTGGTTTCCCAGCTGAGCGTGCCTGAAAAGCTCAAAGAAGAGGTTAGGAGGTCCCCGGTTTGCTTTTCCGGGGAGGACCCTCCGACGCCCAAGTCAGTTTTCTGAGTGAAAGTGGAGGAAGAACACTAAGGGATCAAGTGTCTTGCCTGTTTTGTGTTTTCTCAGAGGGAGGAAAATGCCCATCCTTTGCCCAGTCCCATTTCCTAGTATTTATAGGAGTAGCTGGTCCGTTCAGATCATGACACGTGTTCGGTCGGATTTGATCTGTAGTTTTGGACCTAGGGGACAGGCAGCCGTTTGCAGCCTCCTTTAGCCCTGGACCCGGACGGGTTGTGTCAGGACGGGGGCGGCTGCGGCGTGTTAGTTCGCCGTTCAGATGTGACGTGTAGGGCTTGTGGGTGACATGTCAGAGGCTCCTTAAATGCTCATACCGTACTCCCGAGGTCGCCCTTCGGTGCGTACACCCTCTTCGGATTCTATCCGTCCTTTGGTGCGAGCACCTCCTTCGGGATCTATCCCATAGTTCTGGGAGTTCCCTTGATGGACACCTTCTTCGGGACTCACACCCATAGTTAGGGGATACCCTTGCTCAGGTGTTTCTTGTTCGGGGAAGATCCTCTTCGGGGCCTCTGCCTTCGGGGAAATTCTCCCTTGCTTCAGAGAGATGGCTCTCTTACCCGGAGGCAGTCAGTTTGGCCCCTTGATGGAGACGGTGTTGACACGATCCCCGTGCCCCTGCCCGGGATACCCTGTGAGCGTTTGTCTCACGGTGGATTGTAATTGGCTAGCTGGTTATGTGTGTGGATTAAATCCAATGCTACTAGTTGATTAACCTAGAAATGCAATATGTATGCACTTATGCTTTGACTTGGTTTATTAAAACCATAAAACATTTAAACATTTAGACATTTAGCCGGCTAGGTAAAATTCTATATAAATAAATACAAAATGTCAAAGCATAGCAAAATCAACCTTTGAGTGATTAACTACACATACACCGCTCGTGAAAGCATTTATACATAAGTAATTAATGCTCTCACCCAGAGAACAATCCCCTGAGTCAAGGACTCTTTATAACATAAATACTGGAGGCAAAATAAAGTACTGTATCAAAATACAAGACTTTGCTGAGATCTTTTACCCTAGCTCCCACTTTGGACTCCTGTCCCAGTGGCGAGTCTCACAAGTCCTGTGCCAAGTGCTACTAGGCTCTGCAGCCAAAGGAAGAAGCAAGTTAGTACCACAGCCTGACCAACAGACCAATTAAACACTTAAGCAGGCTAGAAACTTAAAGTTTCTCAACTACCGTACCTTTACAGACAAAAAGGTACTACCGTGATAATCCTCAGTGATTATCCGGTCCTGCTACTCCAGACTCTGCATAACAAACAGGGAGTGAGAATTCAACATTCTCAGTAAGGGTCTTCGATGTACCTGCAAGAAAAAGCTAGGACTCTGGCTGCGAGCTCACACAGCATGAGGGTACTAGTCATATATATATATACTAGGCCGGTAGACCTCTCCTCAAGTAGTCCTCTGTATCAGGCCAAGTGCAATCACTTAGCAACCTGACACATATACAGGCCAAGCGCAATCACTTAGCAACCTGACATATAGGCCAAGCGCTATCACTTAGCAACCTATCATATGGCTCAAGGGCGAACCTTAGCAAGCCTCATTCAAACATAGAACCTCTCACCTAGTTGTTATGCAGGGGAATTTATGATGGGACTTGTAGACTAGGCCGCAGGGCCTCTTTGATGTAAACTAGATGAACAAGGTTTCGCCTCGGGGCCTCGTGGCTACCGCACGGCTAGGCCGACGAGGGTTCTAAACCTCTCACCTAAGCTATTGATAGCTAATTAAGTTCAATTGCAACATTTGTTTCCTTACTTGTTGCCTAAGCAACTTACTTACCTCAAACAGTTCAAGAAAACTCATACTTCCGGTGGGACTTTCGGAAGTTTCGGAGTACCATCGGGATCCTCGGACCCTTAGGCACGTTCCGAGCCTTCCGTAGTCTCGGTCGGGTCAACGCAGCAAAAAGTCAAACCCCCCATTTTCTTGTGTTGGCGCCGCGTCGCCAAAGGCAAAAACGAATTGGCGACGCGTCGCCAGCGAACAAACGTTCTGTGACTGAAAAATGAATTGGCGACGCGTCGCCAATTTTCGGGCCAATTGGCGCCGCGTCGCCAATTCTGCAGAAATGCAGAATTCGGCCATTTGCTGCTTCGAACTTTGGCAACCAAATACATATAGCAAACATGCATCAAAAGTTACCAAATTTCATACACATGAAGTACATGTTGCAAGGAACAAAACCAACTATCAAAGCCAAACTATGATGCATTAGAAGCATCAAACCAATCCTTCGAATCTAGCTAGTCCATCATAATTCCCAAAACGTTTCTTCATACCATACCCAAAAATTACTCAACTTTCTCAATCCATTTCAATCCAAAAACAATCCAACAACTTAAAAACACTTTCTCCCTTACCTTAACACCAAGAACAAGCAAGAATTCGAACCCTTCCTCTTCCAAATAAGCTTCCAAAGTTCTACACAAATTCAAACCAAAACAAAGCTCTAAAACATCAAAAACACCTCTTCCAACCAAAACCCAAGCTTCCAATCAATCAAATAACACGAATTCAATCAAGAACATGAATCATACCTCGTTCAAAAACAGGGGATGGAGAAAAACGCCTCTCCAAGCTTCAAAAACATGGATTTAAGCTTGAAAATCACTTCTCCAAGCTTATACACCCTTAATTGCGCCTCTTGACACCAAGATCACTTGATTCCAAGTTCAATTTGAGAGAGAAATGAGTGAGGGAAGCTTAAGAACGTGTTAATGGCAGCTTCTCCCCCTCTTTCCCTTCTTAAACCCTCACTTAGCAACCAAGATCACCAAGGTTTCAAGTTAAGTGCAATTAGGTCCCCCATCTTTGTAACTTGACAGTTCTTGATTAAATTCTTGTCTATTTGTTGAGTTTGAGTTAAGGTTAAAAGTTAAGTTCTAAAAATTCATTTTAAAACACTCGGGACTTGTCCCGGCCACTCAGGGTGCAAAATTACCATTTTGCCCCTGAACTTAGTTCAGAGCTTTATTCTTGTCGGAACTTAGTGAACTTTGGCAAACTTCTTAATTCTTGCTAGGCAAACTTAAATTAAACTTCTACACTAAATTCTAAAGTCCTTACCTCCCTCTAGAAGGGCCGTAACAGGTGTTGTCCTCGGAATTCCTGACGAGCTAACCGAAGTCTCGAGCTCATAGTGTTTGACTTCGCACCTTCCGAGGTCCGTAAAAAGATCCTCTCTTGGGTGACGTCAGACTCCTCGGCCAATATTCTGGCAGGGAGTTACTACCGAGGAGGCAATAGCCTTTGGCTATCAGAATGATATTGGTCCTTCCCTTTGAATTTCCTTAGTTATTGATTATTTGCTTTGATTTAGAATGCTGGAGAGCTTGTTTATCTTCCAAACAAGGCTTTAATGCCTATCACCCTCAAGGTGTGAGAGTACAAAATTTTGACTGTGGTTCCTGTCAAGGAGCTGTCGAGTGAAACTAAATTTTCTCTGATTGGTCTCATAAAATATGTAACTTAGGTGGAGCCATTAAGAAACTAAGGAATGAATGTGATGGTGTGAATGTAAAAGTACGAAGGTGAGGTCTATTTGGTGCCTATTCATCATCCTGACCAAAGAGATTGAGTGTTGATGTAGAAAAAGTGAAATTTGAATCCGATGAAGGATTAGGTTTGGTCACTATTTAGTTGAGTAGTCCGGAGAATGAGCTATACGTTTGAAGGTATAGAAGTTGAGATATAAGAAGGAAAAGGATTTTAGTTTTTAAATGGATTCATAAAATAAAAGGTTATACATGATATATAAGTATAATATAATCCACGAGATTAAGCATGCAAGAGCAGATCTAGTAGCGCATGTTTAGTATATGTGAGGTTATAATTATACATATAAATTAGCTAGGCATAGAGCTAGAATGCGAAGGGAAGGAGATGAGAAAAGAAAAGGGTGCTCTAATGTCTATTATGTGATGTTGTAATTGTGTGATGAGTAATTGTAATTGTAATCACTTACTTTTATGAGATTGAGTGAGGTTATAATTATACATATAAATTATCTAATGTCTGTTTGGTGCCTATTCATCATCCTGACCAAAGAGATTACAATTGAGTGATGAGTAAGTATCTTCCTTTGCCCTAATGTCTATTATGTGATGTTGTAATTGTAATGGTAATTGCACGTGTAATAAGACAGTATTTGTTTTCCTAAGTCTTCGGCAAGAAGTGACATCCGCCAAGACAGTATTTGATTTCCATCATTCTGTTGATCAATGTATAAGTATTTATCACTAGCTTTGGATTGATCAAATGGAGTACTATTCTAATTTGTGATTTCTTTATTTGTTAACAACATCAAAACACCTTTTTGCTCTTAAATAGACAATACACACACATATACACAATTATGTTGATTTTGCCTTAGTTACATTTTCTTAATAACTGAGCTAGCTAATAGAACCCCATATTAGTCAAATTGTACTTACTAACTCTCTTCGATGCAAGTTTCTATATTTTTCTTTTAGAAAATTCTTACTAGTTGTACTTCAAGACTCAATACCCTTAGTAGAATATTCTAATAGCTATCTAGTTAACTAGATTAGTGTAAATTAAAGTATATAACCATAGCTAGCTGAATTGTACGGGTGGTTTCAATTCTACGATTTCAATTCATAAAAGATAAAAGTTATTCTAGTTAGAATGGTCTTGGTTATGATAATTTTGGTTAATTGTTAAGTGGCCATAGCACTTTTTAGTTGCAGGTTTGGTTTCTTTCATGAGGGGCCAATGTATGTTTGTACATGGTAGGTTGGGTGGGTCAAGCATCTATGGAGCTTTGTCTCCGTCACTTTCTACATTCCCTCCCAAGGTGTTTGTTTATTTACTAGTGTCAACTTGTTGCCATGCTTTGCAATTGTAACATGTTGTTTATAGTTAGAATTTAGTGCTTCTGTTATATCTTCACCCCAAAAAATATAGCTAAATGGCATGCTATTAACTATACGGTTAAATCAAGTAAAACATACACATATGCATGCTCTAAGAGTTTTATTCTTGTAGCATTTAAGGAAGCTACTTTTAGCAATTTTAAGATAATAAGATGATAAGCAATGATAAGGTGCTTCATGTTGTTGAACGTGAAACTAGCCCTAAGGTGAGTTATATATATATATATATACAGGGTCAATTCCCAGATGTTTCCTGTTGAACATGCATTCTTTAGAGTTATAAGCATGTGTTAATTTTTTTTTCTAGAGTTGTGATCAAGGGCTTGATATGTAGGAAATGAGATACGAGAATAATAGGTGTGGACATGCTTTAGATGTTGTGTTTCTTTCCAACCTGGAAACACCTGTTGAAAGATCCACATAACCTTCAAATGTGGCTAAACAAGCCGTACTTTTTGTTCTCTATCCATGTGTTCTTATAAATGTGATTAGTAAAAGTGTTTGCAAGAGAATAAAGATCATATTCTTCTAAAACAAGCTCAACTTGCTTATGCTTTTTTGGAGCTTTTGCAATCATTGTGCATGAATGGACTAGTCACACTATGTTTGTATTCCTCTACTTCTTATTTTAGCATGTCAAGACATACAATTGGTTGACTTAGTTAAACTAATCCTAGGCATGAGTCTTCATTCTAAGCTTGTTGGGCATAATATCCTTAGCTAAATGTTTGGGTTATATCACAGAGTAAATGCTCATATGTCTTTGTGCAAGTTGACTATTTCAATAGTATTATTGCCAGCTCTTGTCTTTGATTGTGTTTTCATTCATCTAATTAAGCAATTGGCCATTTACACTAATCAGACAAGTAATCTTCAATTAGCGTTACATCGTGTATCAGACAATATCAATTTATGACTTGTCCGGTTTAAAGTTTGTAGTCAGGGGTCTTCTTAATGCTGTATTTGGGAATGCAATAGAGTTTATCATGACAACCTTTGCACTTAAACGGGGAAAAACATGCATTGTTCAGCTGTTGTTGCTGGCTTAATTCTCCCAAACATGTTTTTTGTTCTCGGATGTGCTTTCTTTTGTAGTGGACTAGTTGGCTAAAGAAAGGAGCAAGCTTTCACCATGGTAGTCTCATTGCTATGCTTGTGAGATGTTTCATGTTTGTGTGTGTGTGTGTGTGTGTGTGTGTGTGTATGCCTATATATGTATTGAATATACAATAAGTTAAAGCCAGAAAACAGGCAACAGTTGTGGTGGACTCATGAGTGTTGTTAATGGTGGTCATGTCCATACTCCTTCTTGCAGTTCTCTACTACACACATGCTAAAGTGCATCCATGGAAGTCAGAGTTGGTTCTCTTGAGATTCAACAGTTGTGTTATGCTTGTGGCTTAGCTGCCTATATTTTCTACCAAATAAAAATCAAAGAAAGTCTTCTGTATCTATTGACCATGAGAATGATTTTGTACTTGCTATAATTGCTTTTCTTTTTCATAGTTGTTAATCTCCCAATTTTTTTGAACAAGACAACATAATGTCTAGTGTGACAAAAGTAACGCCCATAAAAATCCTAAGTAAGTAAGCCTTGGGCTATGAGGATTTAGGGCTTAAGAATTTTTCCTAAATAGGGAATTAAGCTCATTGAGTTTGGAAGACACTAAATTAAATGGGACTGGGGAATATAATAAGTATTGGATACTCTCAGAATTTAAACTTGGCTTAGGCTAAGTAAAATGATAAAAATTTAAGGTAAATGACTCAATTGGACAAATGGGACTTTTGGTGGTTGGGCTCAATTGCCCAAATGTGAGGAATTAAAGGATTAAGGGGGGGATTAGCCAATTTTAAAGGCATTGGATGCCATGGCTGCCACCTCCCTCCATTTTCCATTATTTTAATCCACCTCCCCTCCAACTCATCACTTAGGATTCCTTCCTCCACCTACTTGTCCCACTTTTGATAAATTCTCCCAACTTTCACCAAAGTCTTCCAATTTGTCTCCCACTTTGTCTCCCACTCATCCCATGTGAATTACATGATTTCCCTTACTCTCCCCTCCATATAGACGATCATTACATGCCCAAAAACACTCTAATTGCCTCATTTAACTCTTCTTCATCTCTCTCCACAATCTCTCACTAAACCTCCTTCATTTTCTTTCTCAAATTTTACCTTAAACTCTAAAACACTCTTCCAAACTTCTTCTTCTTTCTAAATTTGGCCAAGGCTCATTCTTGAGCATCCTTGACCTTGTACCAAGTGTTCTTAATGTCTACAAACTCTTAAGAACACCCCAAACAAGAATCAAGAAGCAGATTGAAGAAAGGAGACGTTTTCGAAAGTCATCAACTAGGATGAGTTTCAGCCAAGTATTGTTCTTGGCATTCTTGAGTGTGAAGCAAGATTTCTTGTTGGGAATAAGCTTTTAAGGCCTTCCAAGGCAAGGAATCGAGTGGTGGATTCAAGAAAAGATGAGCAGGAGTTTGAAAGAAATCAAGCCAAAGAATTCGACCATACCTCATTTGGTTGAGGTATTATGTGTTCTACCAAGTGCTCTTGGTGTTTCCATGTTTTTAGGTTATGTTAATCAAGAATATGGCTTGCTAACTTTCTACCCTTATAGGATCTTAAGCTATGACACAAGTTCTAGTTACAACAAGTAAGGAAAAACAAAGAGCTAAGCTTCTAAAAGCTTTCGGGCAACATGAGTTGCAAAAGGTTTTGGTAAGGATTCTTATACTCTTTGAGTATTTAGTGCCCTTAGGTGATAGATAAAGAATGCCATGTGATCCTAAGGTGCTATAGAGGGCTATGTTTTGTTGCGTAGGCAACTCTGTGCTAGCTAGCTCCGGGCAAGCATTACAGTTAGGAGTTGGGTTGGCCAACTTAATTCCCAAGCATAAAAAGATTTCAGATTAATACAGACTAATAAATGGTTAACCAAAATTAAAGAAAATATGTTCATGCTTACTTTGCCCTTCATGGGAATATGGTGTTAAGTGGTGTGTGTGTTTGTGTGCTTCTATGTTTGGTTGTGCTTGCTTACCAAGATTATTATTATATGCATATATCCTGTATTTTCTTTGTCTTAGTGTTTTCTTTGAAGGAGCTTGGATTATATTTTGTGAAGATATACTTGTGCTATGTTAGGCTCTATGAGCTGTATGGAATCCTTACTGAGTTTTACTCACACCCTTCTCTACTTAATGTAGGAAAATGAGCACTAGAATGGAACTAAGATCGATAGTATTTTATACTCTTTTTGTTGGTAAAAAGGTTTGTGTGTACACATGTGTTTGCTCAATATTCTAAGTATCCTATGTGTTATGGGATGCTTGTGAAACACAAGCAAGCTAACTAAGTGTGGACTTTATGTGCAGGACTTAGAGTCTAGAGTCGTGGGAACAAAGTCTTAAGGTGGAATGTGTTCTAAGGCTCTATGTGTGTGCTTGCCATGATTATTAATGTGCTATGTATTCGCTTTGCTTTAAAAACCAAACCTATGTTTTTAAGTGTTTATGGACATTTTCGGGTACTTAAGTAAAAAGGCATGTTAACAATGAATCTAAGTATATTCGGCCATCTTATGTGTTTATGGCTTGTATGATGGACTTTTGGGTATTATACATAATTTTGGGCCTAAAATAAAAGTGAATAAATATGCATTGTAAGCCTATACGAAGTCATCCATATTTCGGCCTTATTTGGTAGGTTTAAAGACGATTATTGAGTAAACATGAACCAATATGAAAATGCATACCTATAATGAGCTAAAACTTTGAACCGAATATTTTTAAGTGCATGTAAGTAATTATGTGCACTTTCAGATTAGACATGAGCATGTAAAACAAACTTTCAAAACTTGATCTAGTGTTTTGGTTGCCATGCGTATACTTGGTTATGTTTGATAACGAGCTTGAAATGAATACACAAGTTCTACATAAGTAATAGCTTGTTTCTAAGAGCATGAAAATGGACCTTAATTAAGTAACTAATGAGCTAGTATTGATAATGTCCTGGGAACATGCCCATATGCTTGAATTGAATAAACGCCCCTTTATAAATTCCCCTGCATGATTAAATAATTGGGCCCGAGCATGGGCTAGGGGCTAAGTTGGGCATGACAACAAATGTTCTCTAACAAGGAACAACATATGAATGGAGACATCTTAAACAATGATGACCAAGTTTCATAGATATCTATAAGGGAAAAACTCATTTGGCTTGTAATTGTTACAGCTGAAATTTTAGAGAATAATAAACCTAGACTTTTGTTATTTTTAGCCAAATATGTTAAACACACACTAATATTACAACACTATTTTGGTAGCACTCACACACTCAAACCTCACCCAAGCACACATACTCATTTCTTTTCTTCTCTCTATATTTTCTCTTTTACTCATACATATCTCTCTCTCCATACACATACATACAAACAACTGTTCCCTAGCATCCTTATTTATATTATGCCTAGGTCAATTCACTTAGTAATAAACAAATATATACTTTCTTCTAGTAGGTTGGTTAACTAGGCTTGCTTAATGAGCAAACATTCTTTGATTCTCCACATTTCAAGATTTATCTAATAGCTTCTCAAATATTCTTCAAAGTCGGTGTTTACTTTTAACACTCCCTTTTAACACTAACTTCCTTCAACTTATGGCCACATTGAGCAATCTTCAAATCACATAACTTTGTTGGCCTATGATTCTTCGATTGAGCTTGATATTGCTCCCATGAACTAACTAGTTGCATTTCTTCAAACATAGCGAAGTTCATGTATCTTGGATTTGGTTTCTACTTTCTGGTCGATCGTTGTTTTTAGACTTCAGGCTCTTCAATTTCTATCTTATTTTCTTGTCTTAAAACTTCTTTGTCTTGGCTTAACCCTTCATTTTTGTTCCGTCTCTGGAAAACATGGTACACTCTTATTTTCCAGAAATTCTCTTTCTTCAGTGATTTATCTCCTTCACCATTGTCACTTGGCACTTTCGGTTCATTATCTTCCAACTCTTGATTTTCTTTTCCCTTTTTTTACATCTTCTCTTGAATTATTTCTGGTTTTGGAAGCATTGCCACTTCTGGAGACCACGATTTTGATGTTTTATCAAACACTACATTTTTGAAGATGTAGCACTTCCCAATATCTAGATTATAGCATTTTCATCCTTTCCTCTGATTTTCATAGACCACAAATATGCATCGTATGACCTTCCTATCCAATTTGCTATGCAAATAATCCGACACAAACATATAATAGACACCACCAAATACTCGAAAATGACTCACCATAGGCTTCAACTTCCATAGTTTCTCGAACAGGGATACAAACCCTAACCTTGCTTGCAACAATTTATTTGTCACATGTGCTACGGTTTTCATGCACTCAGCCAAAATCTCGAATGAACATTTTTGGTCTATAGCATGCTTCTCCAAATCTCTGCCAAGTGTTTATTCTTCCTTTCAGCTACTCTATTTTGTTGTAGTGTACCTAAATAGGTTAATTGTCTTTATATCCTATAAACCTATAGGAAATCTATGAACTCCTTAAATGTATATTCTCCCTTATTATCCATACGCAGGCATTGTATCTTTCTTCCGACTTCTCTTCCAACCTCATCCTTGATTTTCTTAAACTTTTCTAATGCTAATAATTTTTTTTTCATAAAATCAAGCCATACATACCTTGAGAAGTCATCTATAAATGTGATCATACAGCATATCTCACTAATAAATAGCTGCTTGCATGGCCTAAATACATCTGAGTAAACCAACTCAAATGGCACCTTCGTTCGGAACTTTGACTCTTCATATGGAAGCTAATGTGCCATCTCTGACTTCAAACTGTGGAAGTCTTTTGAGCATGGACTTCATCATTATCACTTTTAGCTTCTTGTAACTTGCATGCTGTAGTTGAGCATCCCACAAATCAGCTGTCTCATTATTACATATTGTTTACATAAACCTCATATTCTGACATTATGTAGATAGGTTGGACTCAGTGCCCTTCCATGTTCTGATCACCTGTTACCTTCAACTTCCTATAGATTTTTATATCATTGGGTCTAAATACCACACAATTGCTTGTAAATGTTAGTTGCGATATTGACATCAAATTCCTCCTCATTCTAGGTACATGGTACACTTGTTCTAAATGCATTTATTCAACACTATCTTGTGGAGTAATAACTGTCTTCCCTACATGGGCAATGGGTAATTGACTATTATTAGTCATTGCCATGATGTGGTCTCCTTTATAGTCAAACAAATTCGCTAACTTGTCCCTATCTACTGTCATGTAATTGGAGTACCCCGAATCTACAATCCAATCATCTTAGAAATTAACCGATTTATCACTTACTGAGATTTGTTCTTGTTCATCTCCTTCTATACTACAAAAAGCTGCGAGCTCTTGATTGCCCTAATCTTTGTCGTTGCCTCTCTTTTCTTTGGTGGAGGTTGCAACATTTCCTTCAACTTACTTGAATTGACAATCATGAGCAAAGTGGCCTTTCTTGCCATAATTGTAACATCTATCATCTCTTCTTTGCCATCTTTGCTTCTTATCACAAGCTTCACCTCATGACCTATTTTCAACTTCATGAGCTCCCCCTTGATACGAGCTCCATTGTTGTCTTCCTATCCATTTATGACTCTTCTAATTGAAGAGTGCAGTATCTTCTTCCTTGATTGGTACCTCAGACATCTGCTTCTCTAGGTCCTATTCATTAGCCAATAGATTTTCCAACTCCAATAAAGCTGCTTCTTTGGCCTAACCATGGGTCGAAGCAGTAAAAACCTTGAATTTCTATCTTAGCCCGTGAATGATTATCCTTATTATTCTAGCTTCACTAATTTTATTCTCATGATCTAACTTCGATATGTCATAATAAATGGATTTAAATTTTGTAAAATATTGACTTACAATTAAATCCCATTGCGCAATGGAGAGGAACATGTTCTACAATTTTTGTAGCTTTGCCTTGTTCGTCTTTGCAAACACCGTGGCAAGTGTGTCCTAGGCTTTATTAGGTGTTGCCACATCCTTGATCCATTGTAGGAAATCATCCTCCACTGTGACTGACAACATTTACATGTCTTTCCTATCCCTAACCTTCCATTCCTTCAAGGCTACTACATCTTTAGGTTGTGTGGTGCTCTTACCTTCTATGAGGTCCTATAAATCTTATCCCTTCAAGTAAAAGCGTACACGAGTGCTTCAACTTTTATAATTATGACTATTTAACTTTTCAAGGCTATTTACCGAGTTTCCAAGATCCTGCATCGGTCCCTAACCAACTTGCACAGTCCTAGACTTTTGTCTAGCAGAGTCTTGTCAAGTCCCCGACCCTTTGCCTCATCACTCATGGTCCCTAACCGTTCTTTTCAGCTATCATTCAAATACTTGGTACGTGATTACTTCAACAGATATTTTGTGTACCTATTACCTATTACACAAACTCCAGGGAACTTCCTCAAGCGTGGCACTTAATTATATCTGCTTTGATACCAAATGTAAAGAATAATAAATTTGGACTTTTATTATTTTTGGACAAATATGTTAAACACACACTAATATTACAACAATATTTTGGTAGCACTCACACACTCAAACCTCACCCAAGCACCACACTATATTCTTTTCTTCTCTTTCTATTTATTCTCTTAATCATACATCTCTTTTTTTATCCATACACATTTACACAAACAATTATTCTCTAGCATCCCTATTTATAGTATGCCTAGGTTAGTTCAATTCGTAATAAACAAATATATATTTTCTTCTAATAGGTAGGTTAACTAGGCTTGCTTAATGAGCAAGCATTCTTTTATTCTCCACATTTCATAATTTGTCTAATAGCTTTTCAAATCTTCTTCAAAGTTGATGTTGACTTTCAACAAAAATCTCTGCCCTATCATATTACTTAGTTGATGCCATGGAGGTAAACCATGATTGTTGCATCAGAAAGATGTTTCTTTGACCCATTCATTACACATTAACACAGGATTATCTAATTTCTTCTTTTCAGAGAGCATTTGCTGCATGGAACATGTCAATGCCTTTCGTAAGTGTGATATTGCCCTCGGTTACTAGAAATGTTGCGGCTCTGGCAAGTGCAGTTATGTTTGCCATGAAAGACAAGCTTGTAAGGCATTCCCTTTATTTTAGTGCGTAAACTTTGCATACCACTTTTTAATCGATGAGTTCTTGTCCTATGTAGAACGTGTCATTAATGGTGGCCATAGGCTCATCAATGTAGAATTCAATGTTTGTGGTAATTGCAGTACATTTGAACATATAAAGTTCAAAAGCATGTGGTATATGCTAACTATTCTTATGTTTAACTTTAGATCCCCTCCAGTGTGGTTGTCGGGTAGATGTTCAGGTGTCCAATGGGCTTAAATTTTCAACCCTTTGAGACAACAACTCTCTTTATAGTTGTTATAAGTGTAGCCTACTTTTTGCAAGTTTTTGTTTAAAGAAACAAGTAGAGCAAAAAATGTTAATTTGATTTGTTGGGTAGAAGTGAAAAAAAAAAATAAACACAACAACACGCAATTGTTTTTTCACCGTGACGATTCCACAGTCTTTCCACTGTCAAAACTCAAAAAGAATTACAAACACCAATTCTCTCAAACACTCAATCTCTATTCTTCTTCAAGCTTCACAACACACCACACACCCCAAAAAATTCTAACACAAGACACCTATTTATAGCTTACATAAAACCCTAAACAAAATAGGAATACTGAACCTAATTAATCAAGAATCCTAATCTTAAAGGACTTCTAGGAGGACAAACTTGGTCCACAAGCAACATAATAAAAATACTTCTACGCAAACTAGGAAAAAACCACAAAAACTACTCGGCCTTTTGAAAAAAAAAAACCAACACTTGGGGCAAATGACAAAACAATTCTTTTTACTTTTAATTTGAGCCAAATCACCCTAATAATCTCCACCTTGGCTTAAATTCTCTTTACCTCCACCATTTTACCAAATACACAAAGTTCACAATCTTACCGTAGGGATCGTTACATCCACAGTATAATTCTTTGCTTTTTTTTCACAATTGTGCTACCAACCAACTCATATAAATTATTTGAGTTCTTCACTCTTTTCATCGTAGTCAATGCATCTTTTGAAATCCGCAAGCCTCCACCTTGAACAGAAAATCCATAACCCAAACTATCTAATCTACCAAGTAAAATTAAATTCTTCTTAAATTTTGGAACATACCTCACATAACCAAGCGTCTTAATGCTTCTATCATGCAATTGTATCTTCACATTGTTAATGCTTTCAAATCTATTTTCTTGGTCATTCTCCAAATAAATTGGCTTTCACATGCCTCAAACTTTGGGAACCACTTCTTTTTTATGCAAGCATGCTTTGAACAAGTAGAATCAAATACCCAAACATCTCTCAATTCTTTCTTCCCACAAGTGTCTTACACCGTTAAAGTCACAGCTTCATCATCAATTTTGCCATCCTCTACTATATTCACATCACATTTATTTTTCTCCTTATTTTTCTCTTTTTTTTTCTTCCTTTGCCTTAAAAAATTCTTTCATGCCCTCTTCCAATTTTGGTGAAAAAATTTTATGTCCCAAATTATAAAAGTACCAAGATTTTTGTATTGCTCCAATCTTTTCCTGGTTTCAAACTTAATCTATCTCTTGAATCTGTTTTTCCTCTCTAATGACTTCTTCCTTGGTCCACCATGAACACATTATTTTATTTATCTTTTTCTTCAAATTTTCTTGTTCAATCATACTCCAAAAGAATAGTGATCACATCTTTAATAATCAAGTTATCTTTTCCAACCATTAATGAAGTCACAATTGGCTCATAAATTCTTTGTAAAGAATTAATTAAGATTATAGCCCTATTTTCTTCTTCGATATTCTCACCAATACTCTTCAATTATGTAATAAGCTTATTAAATTGATTCAAGTGTATAATCAAGCTGCTTCCATCTTTCATTCTCAAACCATATAATTGTCTTTTCAAGCATAACTTCTTAGTAATAAACTTTGAAATATACTTACCTTCATGCTTATCCATCAAATTTGGTGGAGAGGTCACATTCAACATATCATAGTTGAGTTGTGGTGCAAGAGCTAATCTAAACATATTCACCGCTATTCACTCCATTTCCTTTCACCTTGTATCCGTTATAGATTCAAGCTTTGTTTTCTTAAACACATCACCAAGTTTCTATTGAATTAGCTCATCCTTCACCATGTGCTTCCAAAAACTAAAATCTCCAAATCCATCAAAATGATCAATCCGAAAATTCAACATCTCAGCCATCTCGAACCAAGCTCTAATACCACTTATTGGGCAGAAGCAAAAAAAAATAAATACAACAACATAATTTTTTTTTTCACCATGGCGATTCCATGGTCTTTCTACCATCAAAACTAAAAAGCAATTACAAACACCAATTCTCTTAAACTATCAATTCCTACTTTTCTTCAAGCCTCAAAATACACCATACACCCCAAAAAACTTTAATACAAGACATCTATTTATAGCCTACACAAAACCCTAAATAAAATAGGAATCCTAAGCCTAACTAACAAAGAATCCTAATCTTAAATGACTTCCAAGAAAAAAAATACCACAAACTAGGAAAATACCACAAAACCTACTTAGCCCTTTAGAAAAAAAACACCAACACTTGGGGTAAATGATAAAGCAGCTCCATTTACTTTTAATTTGAGCCAAATCACCCCAACATGATTGTTGTGAAAACAACAGTTTATAATTTTTAACCCCTAATCACTCACAAGCATATGGTTCTGTCATGTGCAAACGTGAATAAAGGTATCATCCTTAAGGATAGTGTGATCCTACCAAGAAATTAAATCAAGCTACTCAAGCCACCTATACCATTAAGGAAAAGAGAATGAATGAAACACATAAGACTTAAGACTAGTTGAGTGAATGTGTGAATGAAGAGTAAAGAACAAAGATGAATGACCTTATTAACTACCTAGTAAACTCTAAGATGATAAGCTAAATAAATGCACGGGTTGATAAAGAAGACTAACCTAAAGTACTTAAAGTATGAAGATTATCTTCCTAGTAATCCACCTTATTGCTTGCTATCCAAGTCAAATGTAACCCTAGGACATTTACCCTTTGTGTGGTATGGAGGCCCTACGTTCAAAAATACACTTTCTCAAGCCAAGTCTTTGCTCACCTAGA
Source organism: Aquilaria yunnanensis (assembly GCA_039654915.1). Lineage (NCBI taxonomy): Eukaryota > Viridiplantae > Streptophyta > Magnoliopsida > Malvales > Thymelaeaceae > Aquilaria > Aquilaria yunnanensis. Next base: position 97,546,186 of record CM077597.1, read on the forward strand.
ATCAAGCAAGGCATTTCTCAAACTTATGCTTTAAACCAAGGTGGATTTAGATCTAACCTTCTTCCAAACACCTAATGAACTCATATATTATCTTTAATCTATAATACCCATTATAATCTATCCTTTGTTTCCACTCCCTTCTTTCTTTCTCAAGAACTAAATGGGATTATGCTTTGTGTGAAGTGGTCATTCAACACACATACATTTATTATAAGAATAGGTAACACAAGATGGGCAAAATCCATGAAAAGAACATCAAATGATCATTAGATAGCAAATAATAAAAGTTTCATCCTAGAAAGATACAATGATTTACTCTATGTCCATTCTATCAACAAACATCAAACGCAAAACCAAACAATCAATGAAAGATTCACAAAATAAAAAAAGGGAAGAAGAAACCCAAGATGAATCCTAGATGCCTAAATCTCCTTGGTAGCTTTCCTAAGAAGAAATGAGAAAAAGAGTAGGAAAAATCTAGCATGTATCTCCTCCCTTAATCAAAGTATTTATACTCAAACCCTATTTTTTTCTTGTCTTTTGCTTAAAAACACTTAAATGATAGAATCCTCTGCCTCCCTAGCCAGCTTGCAAGGTGAGAAGGAGTGAGGGACCATCAAAATATGAGGTTCGGAAAAATAGGGGAATCAACAGTGACATGTCACCAACTGTGTCGAGTTGGCGGTGATGCGTCGCCAATGCAGCAAAAATGGGCATAGTGTCCATAATTGTGGCGATGCATCGCTAACGCTTTTTCTACAGCTTGTTTCTTGCAAGTCCAATTTGCATTTCGCTTGATCTTGATCCATCTGGACGCATCCGCAATGTGATCCCACCTGTGGAAAGATGAGACAAAACAAGAAATACTAAGAGTGATGGGGGTGAAATGATAGAAAATGACAGTCAAAGTTGCCAAAAAGTCAACAACTTTGACCATTACATTAAGCACTTATCAAACTCCCCCAAACTTAAATTAAAGCTAGTCCCTAACATGCATAACATAGAAAAACAAACAAGCAAAACATAGAAGCTACAATGTCAACCAATCGCTACACATGAACTTCGATGATCTATTAGTGCAACTCAAAAGAAAAAAATGGTGATTAAGGAATATAAAGCTTTGCTACTTAAGGTAGGGCCTTGGCAGAGTCACACTCTTTCCAAATATGCTCACTTTTACTCAATGGAGTTATGCCTTGCAAAATAAAAATTTATATTATGTTTCTTTGCTAAAATTTTGGAAGAGGATCTTACCTTCCTCATTCAACTCCCTAAAGGGAGTAGCATAGAACCCAAGACTCAAATGATTTTTTCATGGTTGTAATGGGGCCGGGTTAGGGAAGGAAAAGTATCAGATGAAGGCTTTCTAAGTGGAGCTAAAGAGGTGAGCAAGTATAAACCAAGGGCACCAACATATGAACCAATCAAGCACTCATCTTAAAGTCTATAAACATAACACACCACTTAACCACTCAAAAGGCCCACAATTATTCAAAAGTGCTACAATTTTTTTTATCCTTTTCATGTATTTTGCCTTTTAGCGAGTGTACCAACAGGGGCTCTGTCTATACCTAAGCTACTGACTCAATACAATCCAAGGCGATTTTCAATCATACCCATGTTTCAAGCATCTTTTCAAGTAGTGGTCAACTCTTACCTTAGGAGAATACCCCCTACCTACTTTGATACTACAAAATAGCAGAGTATAAATTTATTTATACACAACATAAATGATGATGATTTTTTTTAAAAGATAACAAGGAGCGGGATGTTCTTTTTTTTTTTTTTCTAAAAGATAACAATGAGTGGGATATTCACTTCCTAACCATCCTAAAGATGAACATTTAGACTTGAAGTACAAGCTATCTAGAGCTCTCAAAGTTCCTCCCCCCCCCCCTCAAACTTGTTCTCGTTCTAAACCCTTTCTTAACCCAATGAACCCCCCACATCTAAGCCCATGATTTATACTTATGACTTTGGGTGAAAGAGAGGATACAAAGATAGTGAAAGCTCAAAGTGTGGGTTAAAACAAAGAAATAAGCAATTAGGCACAATGGGGGTTAATAAAGGAAAGTATGTAAGGGTTAGCCCTTTAGGAAGGTAGTTCATCCTAAGTAACCAAATGAGCCTTAAATTCCATACAACAAATGTGGGTTTGACCGGGTCCTTAAGCAAATTATAGATTGACACATAGCATAAGTATATCCATAAAAAATGGGTTCTTGCACCAACGCTCAAGGCTCAAAATCTCACTAGGTAGGTTCCACCAAAATTTTCAAAACTAACCTTCCAAATTCACCAAAACTTCACAGAGAGTAAAACTAGTAACCAAATCGATTCAAATGCAACAATGGTTTTCATTAGGTCCCTAAAAAAAATATGAAAGTAAGAAAAACAATCAACCTATATGCTACTACATGCATCCTAAATGAATTAAATGAATGATATGCAAGAAAGAGAAGGCCACAAAAAATGGACTAAATCAGAAGCGCCCTAAACTAAACTAAACAACATACACAACAAAACAAAGAATAATGACACAAACAACGATTAATGACCATCAAACGCAACCCTTCCCCCAAACTTAAACATAGGCATTGTCCTCAATAGAAGAGGAGAAATAAAGGAAGCATTCAGGAATCATACTTGGGGGGTGGATGTTCCTACCCCCAACTAATCCTTGCCTATGTCATCATGGCCGGAGGAGCCGCCAACCGGAGAAAATGAGGATGGACTTTCAGAAGGATCACTGGGACGATAGAAATGTGGATAAAATGGAGGTGGGTGGTTGGAGGGATGTGGTGTGTACCATTGGTATGCTAAAGGGTGGAATTGATAAGGGATGAGATGGAAGGGGGTAATTCCGGGGTAAGCTCTGCTGCTGCTGCTATTGCTGGTAGCCCTAGTGGACCAAATTGGAGAGAGATTCCTAATTTCCAATGAGAAAGGCTATGCCCTCACTCATCTTTCTCACAAAGGACGTAAAGCAACCACCAATTGATTCAAATCGGGCCATCAACTCATTGTGCTGCTCATTCATTAAAATATACATCTTATTTAGCACCACAGCCAATGATGCGGGAATGGTGGTGGCTAGGTCAATTAGCTGCTCAAATTCCATCCCCCCTTACTCCTCCCCTCCTTGTTCTTGCTCCTAATAACGCTCATGTTCTTCTTCTTCCTCTTGCTCTTATACTCACTCTTCCTCTTCTTCCTCCGAAACTGCTTCATGAACGCCCACCGGTGCTCCACCAAGCTTGTCCACTAAAATTGGTCTCATGACTAGAGATACTTGCAGAGGATCCTCAAAGTCAACCCTTCAGAACCATGGTCGTAATCAGCTGTAGGAATAGCAGATTTCCCCGCTTTGACTATCCAGTGCGTGATGCCCGGCGGCATCTTCGTTGGATGACATAGTAACTGGTGGAGGGACTTCCTGAGGGGGAGACCGCCTGGAGGTCAGATTGCCCAGGGGAGCGTGCCTAAGAAACTCAGAAGAAAATGGTTAGGAGGTCCCCGGGGTGTGTTTCCGGGGAGGAACCTCCGACGCCCAAGTCAGTGTCATGAAAGGAAACAAGGGAGGAGCCCTGAAAAATAGTAGAAAGGCCTTGCCTGTTTGTGTTTTCTCAGGGAGAGGAGTCTAGCCAGGGGGTCCTTTCTTTTGCCCAGGTTTGTTTCCTGGTATTTATAGGAATGTCCAGCACGTTCAGATCGTGACACGTGTTCGGTCAGATCTCTCCTGGATTTCTGGGCGTAGAGGACAAGTAGCCAGTGGCAAGTTCCTTGAGCCTTGAACCGGGGCAGGTCGTGACATGACCTGGATGGCATCGGCGTGTCAGACCGCCGTTTGAGGTGGTCTGTAGCGTGTCTAGGCGGTATGTCAGAGGCTCCTTAAATGCTTCTGCGATACTCCCGAAGTCCCTCTCCGAGGTCGTCCTTTAGTACGGACGATGCCTCTTCGGGCAATATGCCCGCAGTTCGGGAGTTCCCTGATTCAGGGGTTAAGCCTTCGGGGGATATTCTTCGGCTGGCACCAGCGGGTGTTTCTCCATTGAAGACGATCTGTTTAGTACCTCGGGGGGCTAATAGTATCCTCAACTTTCCTGACGTCCCGAGCTCGGGATCTTCGGCTTTGCTTCTGAGGTGCGTGATTCCACCTTTCCTCGGGTAATCGCCAGGTTTCCGGGCCATTCTCTCGGTAGGGAGTTTGGCCAGATAGAGGGGACAGCCCTTCGGCTATCACATGCCCCCCTCTGGAAAGCCAAAGTGACAACTTCGGTTCTGCAGTCTTTCCGAGGATGTTCTTTGGGAGTTTTTCAGGGAGCACAAGCTTTTCCGAAGATGCACCTTTTGCCCTAAGTTATGGGCTATTCGGCCATAGCCTGTCTTTCGGTGTCTTCGAGGCAACCTGCTTATCTCTTTTTGCAGGTCTGTGTAACGTCGTGTCTTATGACCAGGCGTGTCAATCTAAACGGCGCGTCCCAGTTCTTTAGGGATGTCAGAAGGCGCGTCCCCTATTTTGGCGCGGCGACTGACACGTGGCACACTGTCATTTGAGGGGAGTCGTGTCCGTTACAGAGAGCGCATCTTTTCGGGCGCAGAGAGCAGTTATGGCGACGGTTTGCCTTCAAAGGGTACTTATGACGCCGATTCGACTAGCCACTTTCGGCCTATATATAGCCCATTCCATCATAAGTTCCCCTTTTGCTTTTGCTTCTGCTCTTTTCCCTGCTTGCCACTGTTTTTGGGCTTTCTCTTGCTTTTTGCGGCGGAGCTGTTTTAACAGAGTTTTTCCGGCAATCTTTCACGACGGCGACTTCAAACCCGGATTTTGGCAAGTCTTTTGGTGGGTTCTTGTTTTCCAGACTCTTCTGATTTTTAGAGTTTTTTTCCGGAACTTGTTTTCTTGCCTTTTTCCGAACCCATTTTTCTGCCAATATGCCTATTCCTGAGAGCTGGCAGCCTCTTTTATCTTATCCTTGCTGCACCACCTTCGAAAAACTAAAGAAGTGAAAGAAAAAATTCTTTCTCCCCTCGTATGCCGTTACGAGGCTTCCACGATCTGACCACTTTAGTTTTTCAAACCATAGTAACGAGGTTACCGTTTTTCGAGCCCAGCTGAAGGCCGGACTTTGGTACCCCCCTCCGAAGATGGTTTGCGACTTTTGCCAATTCCATGGCATTGCCGTAAATCAACTTCCCCCGAACTCGTACTGCTATTTTAACGCCTTCCTCTGTATGTGTGGCGTCTTCGGGATAGAACCCCACTTCGTCATTTTCATGCAGTACTACAAGCTCTTCGTTGTCCCAAAGGGTGGCTTTTATTTTATGCTACCTCGGGGATCCGGGAGCAAGAAATATATGTTCACGTTTGCCACCAAGGACAGCTGGCGAGGGTGGCAACAGAAATTTTTCTTTCTGAAGATGGAGGAGGCCTGGTCGCATGTTCCGACCAAGTGGGCTCAGGGAAAGCTGAAGATGGATGTCGTAGATCCGAGGATACTGCTGACTCCAGAGTTGGCTCCCGTATTCGCGGACTTCGACGGCCGTATTCGTGCCGTTTCTGACTGGGGTCCCGAGGTCCCTTCGCGCTCTCTCTACCCTTTCCCAATCAATTGGAGGTTGATGACCGAAGAGGTTCTTCGGGAGTTAGGGGTAGTGAAGGAGCACAAGACGGACCTCAAGATGCCAGCTCCTTCCATCGCCGGGAAGGATTCCTGGTTGGTGCAGCTCCTTCGGGAGGAAGTTTCTTATGAAACTTTTTATGAGAGTAAGTTATCTCTGACTCCCGTTATTATAGCTTTCATCTCGGACTTACGCTGATGTCTTCTTCCTTTTTCAGAGATGGGCGACAACACTGCTGCCTTCTACAAGTCCTTCTTCTCCGGCCAAGTTGAGAAGGGCGAGCAGACGAAGAAGGCAGCTTCCCGAAAGCGGAAAACCACTGGTGCTGGACCTTCGGCTAAACGGGCAAATAAGACTATTCTTCCTCCCCCTTTGGAAAGTATTGAGGAGGAAAGCGAGGAGCCCGAGGTCGCTGCCATTCCGCCTCCCGAGGTTGCTGCCGACGTTCCTTCGGCCGACGTCCCTCCTCAGAGCCCCACTCCGTCACAGGCTCTTCTGGATGCCGTGGTGGAGGCTTCTTTTGCCGAGGAGCGGCATAAGCGCAAGGGTAAGGGGATCTCTACCGATGAGGCCCCGGCTTCTGACGATGACGTCGTCGAGGTGCCGCCAAGTTTGCTTTTTCCCCCGAAGTGTAATGCCCTTATTTTCTGAAGTTCTTTTTGTTCTCACCAGCTGCTCGTTTTGCCACGCAGATGAGTCACTTACTCCAAGTTGGGCGGCCGAAGACGCCCAGAAACGAGCCCTCCGTGATGCCAAAGTCCCGAAAGGGAAGATCCCGAAGGAGCCTTTCTGGACGTTTACGGAGGACATGAATTTGTTCTCCGGAGACTGCCCCCAAATGGCTAAGGAGATCTCGAAGGGGGTGCTTACTGAGGCCTCCTTCAAGGTTATTGCGGTGGCTCATCCGGGCGATGACACCCTCGCAGCGAAGGTTACCGAGCACGCTGCCAAGGTATGCTGGTTTGCCCTTGAAGAATTTTTTCTAAGTGTTTGGCTCTTGAAGAATTTTTTCAAGTGTTTGGCTCTTACTGTGTCGTGCCCTAAACTGCCCCTGGCCAATTTGGGCCTGATTTTTTTTTTTTTTTTTTTTAAACATGCAGCGGAAGTTTTCATTACACAGAAGGGGCTTTTAAAACTCACTAAGACTTATGGGCACGAACCCCAGGATACTTATCGGTACTAGCTCGTTAAGTTCTTTAATTAAGGTTAAGTTGATGTGCTCTCAGAAACAAGCTAGTGCCTATGTGGATTTCATGTGTTCATTTTCATGGTCTTTACCGAGCTTAGCCAAGAATATGCATGGCAACTAAAACACCAACTTAAGTTTAAAAACTTATTTTCATGCATATGCTTTGCATGCTTATGCGTTTTGGAGTTCACTAGTGCACATAATCACTTAATGCCTTTAAATGCAACTAATGCTTAGGCATGTATTAATTCACATACGTGCATTTAAATTTCTTATTAGCCAAACTTTACACAAGCATCCAATTTCATGCTTTTTCTAAGTTTACTTGCATGTTCTTTACTAAATGAGCATACATAGCCAAACATTGCATGCTTTTAACATAGACATGGGCTTATGGGCCTTTTAGTACTTAACATGCATATGGCCCAAAATTAACCAAGAATAAAATCAAAATTTTTAAGTTCTTATTTAAGCCCAATTTCAACATGCTTCAAATTTCATGAAAACATAACCCATAAATTCATGCATGGGCCTTGGTAAGTCCACCAAGCAATAAAAATACCCAAAAATGTCCAAGTCCATAATACAAGCCCAAAGCCAAGTTTTGGCCAAATTTTAGCTAAGTCCATAATTTGGTCACTAAAGTTAGACCAACAAAAACATGCTTAAAAGCAACCCATAAATTCACAAAGCCATGGAACACAAATTTCCACCTTAATAGACCTTGTTCCCACAATTCTAAGACTTCAAGTCCTGCACAGAAAGTCCACATTTTTTTAGCTTGTTTACAAGCAGCTTATATACTTAGAATACTTAGAATATTTTGAGCAATACCATACACAAATCCAACCTTAGAATACAGAAAGAGTACTCAAGACTCTTAGCTTGATCTTTCAAGCAAACCTTTACCTACAAAAGTAGAGTAGGGCGGGTGAGTTATAAAACTCAATAAGGATTCCGTGGCATCCAATGCCTAACTTATGGCCTCCAAGGCCTAACATATGCCAAGAATGTAATGGCAAAATAATCCTTATTCCTGCAAAGGAAACATAAAGACAAAGAAAACAAAAAGATACATGCATATAGCAATAATATCATAATCGGGGGTTAGCATGCACAACAAATCAAAGAAGCACACAAATACACGCCACTTAACACTTTGTTCACAGAAGGGCAGCAAGCATCCCTCAAGTTTTAGTTCATTAATTTCATATACTTAATGTTTTCGGAGAGCTCACTTAGCATAGGAATTAAGGTGGCCGCCTTAACTCCTAGCCCATAATGCTTGCTTACTTAACTTAGCTCATGAGCAAAACAGAATTGCCGAAGCAATAACATAACTTAAGCCCTCTTAGCACTCCTAGGATCACATGGTTCTTTGACCATCACCTAGGGGCCCGAATACTCACACAAAAAAAATCCATGGAACTAGGCCATGCAATAAAGTGAGTATAGGAATCCTTACCCACAACACTGAAAGCTTTATAAGCTTATTTTCCTTCGTTTTCCTTGCTTGTTGACTCTAGAAATTGTTTTCTAGCATAAGAACCAAGATGGGCCGAATTTTATTAGTAACCATAAGATACCAAGAAATCTTGGTGATTAACCCAAATAACACAAAATACCAAGAACACTTGGTGTACACTTACAGAACCTCACAGAAGAGGTAACGCCAATTTATTGTGCTTGATGTTCTTCAAGCTTCTTCTTGATTTCTTGCTTCTAATGAACTTAGAAACTCAATCACACAAAGAGTTCCTTGAGTAGAGCTTAAAACCTCCAAGAAATGGAAATGGCCAAATTTTCCTCTTGGTTTTCTTTGAATTCTTCATCTGATTCTTGCTCTTTATGGTCTTAGAGCTTGAATTCAACCAAGAATACTTGGTTTTAATTTGAGGAATGATTATTTCTAGCTATGGACGAATATTTGGATGAGAAAAGAGTTGGAAATGTGTTTGGAATGATGAGACTTGGTATGGAAGAAAATGGAGAGAGAATGAGAGAGTTTGAGAGCAAATGGCTTTGAATGAGTGGAGTGATTATGTTTTAATGTGTGGGAAGGTAATGGCCAGCCATATGGGAAGGAAAATGAGTGTATAATGTGCTTGGAAGGTGGGAGACAAGATTAAAAGAGATGAAGACTAATTGGAAGACTTTTGGGTAAGTTTGGTAGAAAAAGTCAAAAGTAGGTGAAGAAAGAATCCAAGGTAATGATTAAGGGTGGGAGGTGGATTAAAATAATAGGAAATTAATAATGTGTTTGAAATGAGTGGGAGACAAGATTTAATGGATGGAAAACTAATTGGAAGACTTTTGTGTAAGTTTGGTAGAAAAAGTCAAAAGTAGGTGAAGAAAGAATCCAAGGTAATGATTAAGGGTGGGAGGTGGATTAAAATAATAGGAAATTAATAATGTGTTTGAAATGAGTGGGAGACAAGATTTAATGGATGGAAAACTAATTGGAAGACTTTTGTGTAAGTTTGGTAGAAAAAGTCAAAAGTAGGTGAAGAAAGAATCCAAGGTAATGATTAAGGGTGGGAGGTGGATTAAAATAATAGGATTTGGAGGAAGGTGACATAAAATATTGGGAATTGGAGGGGCATGGCTGGCTAAGGCATCCAAAGCCATTAAAATGGCATAATTCCCCCTTTAGTCCTCCAACTTTCTAAATTTGGGCAATTGAGCCCAACCACTAAAAATCCCTTTGTTCAATTTAGTCCCTCATCTTTAAAAACCACCATTTTCATTACTATTTCTCTTGGCCTAAGCCAAGCTTATTTTTAAGATGTTCAACACTCAATTATGCACATGCCATATTGTCTTCTCAATTTAATTGAGCTAAATTCCTAATTAAGGAAAAATTCTTATGCTCCAAATCCATTTAACCCGGGACCTAATCACTTTGGATTGTCCGGGCATTACAACACTCCCCTCCTTAAGAAATTTGGTCCTCCAAATTTCCTAGAAGTTTAGGGAAGATATCAGGATAATTCTTAAGCATTTCAGCTTCAACCTCCCATGTGGCCTCCTCCTCAGAATGGTTAGTCCATTGGACTTTTACCATCGATATCCACTTACTTCTGAGCTTCCTAGTGTCCTTTGCCAATACCCGAATTGGTTCTTCTTCATAGGTGAGATCTTGGGTGATGGGAACACTAGTGACATGTACCACTTGTTTAGGATCAAATACACACTTCTTCAATAGGCTTACATGGAATGTGTCATGTACATGTCCCAGCTCAGGCGGTAGCTCTAACTTGTAGGCTACATTTCCTACTCTTGCGAGTATTAGGTATGGTCCTACATATCTCGGGGCTAATTTTCCCCGTTTTCCAAACCTCATTACTCCTTTCATAGGAGATACTTTTAACCATACTTGGTCTCCTACCTGGAACTCCAGGTCTCTTCTTTTCTTGAGGTTGGCATATGATTCTTGCCTATTGTTGGCAGTCTTAATCCTTTCCTGGATTTGCTTAATCTTCCCAGTAGTTTCTCTTATGAGTTCTGGGCCAATTTCCAACTTATCACCTGGCTCATGCCAGCAGTGTGGAGTTATGCATCTTCTTCCATAGAGTGCTTCATAAGGTGCCATGCCAATCACTGAGTGATGGCTATTGTTGTATGAAAACTCCACTAAAGGCAAGTGTTTATCCCATTCTCCTTGGAAGTCAATAACACAACACCTTAACATATCTTCCAATGTTTGAATGGTTCTTTCAGTCTGTCCATCCGTTTGAGGATGGTATGCAGAACTAAACTTTAACTTAGTGCCCAAGGCATGGTGTAAGGACTTCCAGAATCTGGAAACAAATCTTGGGTCTCGATCCGAGACAATATCGTCCGGTACACCATGTAGCCTTACTATCTCCTTAACGTATAGTTGGGCTAATTTCTCCAGGGAGTCTGTAAGGTTTATGGGCAAGAAGTGGGCTGCCTTAGTCAATCTATCCACTATGACCCAGATTGTATTACACTTTCTTCGGGTCAGTGGCAAACCCACTACAAAGTCCATGGATATGGATCCCCATTTTCTTTCTGGTATAGGTAAGCTCTGTAATTTTCCACCAGGTTTCTGGTGCTCCACTTTGACTTGTTGACAAGTCATACACTTAGCCACAGAAGCACCAATCTCTTGCTTCATATATGGCCACCAGAAATGGGATTTCAAATCCTTATACATTTTCTGAGCTCCAGGATGCATACTCATCAAACTGGAGTGGGCTTCTTCTAGGATTTGTTGTCTGATTCCATCCTTATTTGGCACATAAATCCTATCCCGGAAATATAATATTCCAGTCTTAAAGGAAAATCCTTGATACAATTTTCCTTGTTTCTGCCCAGAGATCCTGGGAATCTCCTCATCTTGAAGCTGAGCTTCCTGAATTAGGTCTTTCCACTCAGTCCTAATAGTTAAGACCTTTACTTGGTCCATTTCCCACTTATCCCAATCTTGGGCCAACCCAGATAAACTGAGTACCTCTGCCTCGGTAGGCTCTTCAGTGGCTTTGAGTATTCCCGTGTACTTCCTACTGAGAGCATCAGCTACCACATTGGCTTTTCCGGCCGTATACTCGATGACGCACTCAAAATCTTTCAGGTACTCAAGCCATCTTCTTTGCCTCATGTTCAGGTCCTTTTGTGTAAACAGGTACCTTAGACTCTTGTGGTCTGTGAAGACTTGGAATCTGCCTCCAAGTAGGTAGTGCCTCCATTGCTTCAGAGCAAAGATCACTGCCGCTAATTCCAGATCATGAACTGGATAATTCTTCTCATGAGGCCTTAATTGTCTTGATCCATAGGCTATTGCTTGCTTCCCTTGCATTAAGACACAGCCCAGCCCAACTCGAGAAGCATCCGTGTAAACTATATACTCCTTAGTAGGGTCTGGTAGAACCAGTATTGGGGCTGTAGTCAATCTTTCCTTAAGTTCTCGGAAGCTAGCCTCGCATTGCTCACTCCACTCAAACTTTTGGTCCTTTCTTGTCAATTGAGTGAGCGGAGCTGCTAGTACAGAAAATTTAGGCACAAATCTCCTGTAATAGCCAGCAAGTCCCAAGAAGCTTCTTATGTCCCTCACAGTCTGAGGTTGCTTCCATTCCAAGACAGCTTTAATTTTCTCGGGATCAACAGCTAAACCATGCTCATTGATTACATGTCCGAGAAATCCAATTTCTTTAGCCCAGAATTGGCACTTACTTAATTTGCCATATAGTTCATGTTCCTTTAACAGGCTTAGCACCACTCTTAGGTGCTCCTTATGGGCTTCTTCATCCTTTGAGTACACCAATATGTCATCAATAAATACCACAACAAAGTGGTCTAAATGAGCTTTAAACACTCTTTGCATGAGGTCCATAAAAAAGGCTGGTGCATTTGTGAGCCCAAATGGCATCACTGTGTACTCAAAGTGACCATATCTGGTCCTGAAAGCTGTCTTTGGGACATCTTCTTCCCTGACTTTCAGCTGGAAGTATCCAGATCTGAGGTCTATTTTGGAAAAGACCTTAGCTCCCTTTAACTGATCAAATAGATCCTCGATCCTTGGGAGGGGGTACTTATTCTTAATGGTCAGTGCATTGAGCTTCCTGTAATCAATGCACAACCTAAGGGTTCCATCTTTCTTCTTCACAAAAAGTACAGGTGCTCCCCAAGGAGATGTACTTGGCCTTATGAAACCTTTCTCAAGCAACTCATCCAGTTGCTTCTTTAGTTCCATCATTTCAGGAATAGCCATCTTGTATGGAGCAATAGATGTTGGTGCAGCTCCTGGCACTAATTTGATCTCAAACTCAACCTCTCTTGCAGGAGGGAGTCCTGGGAGATCAGTGGGGAACACTTCAGGGAATTCTCTTACTATGGGTATTTTACCCAGCTCTATTTCTACTTCTGTTCCATTTAACCCTAGGTATTCACCTTTTAGTAATAAGGGTTTGTGTTCCACCACCTTTAAATGAAAATCTGGGACTAACCCAGGAGATTTTTCCAAAGATTGAGGTTTGTGCCCAGGCAGATAAAGTTGCCTGGCATGGCAGTCTATAACCACCCGATTGGCACTAAGCCAGTTCATTCCTAGGATGATGTCATATCCATTAGTATCCAAGACCATCAGGTCGGCTCTAAGCTCTAGTTCACCTAGCTTAAGCATGCAATCTTTTACAATATGGTATGTTATCATAACCTCATTCCCGGCAGTTTTAACCAGGTACATTTTATCTGTATTGCATACTTCGAGGTTTATATCTTTGACTAACTTAAAGGATACTATAGATAAAGATGCTCCAGTATCGAACAAAACTGATACTTCATAACCATTTATGGAAATGGTACCTTTTAGAGTCTTCCTGACCAGCTTAGCCTGGTCTATTTCTTCCTCATCCTCCCCAGCTTTATTGACCTCTGGGTCCTCTCGTGCTTTCATCGATGTCTCAATCTGGAATATTCTTCCAGTAGCCTGAGGTTGTCCCCTCCTGGCCTTATCTTGGTCCCTTCTTTGTGGGGGTGGAGGCATATTGGGCCTCCTTATGGGCAATTGCCTCTGTGCCCATCTGTTATTAAACCCTCCTGGGGTCCTCTGATCTTCTCCCCTGACAGGACAGTCTTTTACCCAGTGATCTTGGGCACCACATTTAAGGCATCCGGAAGTGAGCCTATAACATGGCTTCTGGCCATGGAATTTTCCACATGTCTCACATTGTGGCCCATAGGAGGATGCGGTCTTCTCTCTTTTGTTACCCTTTCTTGGCTCATATGCCAAGCTTTCTCTGCCTCTCTTCTTAGAGAATTTTTGCATCCCACTAGTACTTCCAGGGCCATTCATGGCTTGCTCCCTGAATTCTTGCTCTAGGGCCATAGCCCTCTGTACAATGTCGTAGTATTTATGGGCTCCTACTGCTCTGAGTATTTGCCTCAGCTCTGGCCTAAGTCCCCGAAGGAACCTCTTGGCCTTAAGGTCCTCTCGATCATCGTACTGTGGTGCGTACCGTATGAGGTTACTGAATCTCTGTTCGTATTCCAGTACGGAGAGCTCTTTCTGCTCAAGCAGGTCAAACTCAACCTGCTTTTGGTCTTTCTGTGCTTCACCGATGTATTGTTGATGAAACACTTGTTCGAATTCGGGCCATCTCATTGCTCTTCTACTTTGAGCAGGCCGCCTAGCATTTTTGCTAGCATATGTCCTATGGACTGCTCTCCACCATAACTCAGCATTTCCTTCTAGTTTGAAGGTTGCCAGTAAGACCTTCTGAGAAGCGGAAACCTCCATTCTCTCAAAGATCTTTTCGATCTGGTTTTTCCAGAATTCTGCTTCATCTGGATTACAGCTTCCTTTAAATGTTGGTGGTCTTAGGGCAAGGAACCCCTCTAGTTGGCCTTCTCTTAGGCCTCCACTATTATCCATATTGGGCCTCCCTTTTTGGGCCCTCATTGTTCCAGTGGTGACAGTGAGTTGGGCAGGCCCATCAATATCTTCTATGTCCAGCTCTTCTGCATCTGGACTTTCTTCTTCTTCTTCCCTCAGTTCTTGTCTAATCTCAGATCTTATCCTTCTAGCTCTTGGGTTTCTCCTTTCCTCATCCTCATCATCACCATTTTCACTGGCTTGATCATCGAGTATAGGTTCTTTTCCTAGCCTCCTTCTTATTGGTGGCTCTCTTTGTTGCCCAGTAGGCTCTGGGACTTGGGCTTGACCCCTTGCCAGAATCTGCATGCTAGCTGCTAATTGGGCCATATTGGCCTGCATAGCTTCCATCATTGCTTCCATTCTTGCCTCTCTTCTTTCTTGGGCATCAATGCTAGGCCCAGTAACATTAGCCCTTATGAGCTCAGAAGGCCTAACTTGGGCCTCTGGCACAAAGCCAGCATTTTCATTCCCCTGATGGGAAGTTTCACTTTCATTTCGGCCTCGGTTCGTATTTCTGGTTCTCATCCTGGAATTAACAACAAGCAAGGCACACAATTGCTCAATATTCATAAATATTCATTAGTGGACTTAACCTATGTGGGAACAAGTCTATACTAAGAATCATAGACCAAAACTTTGGTCCTTAAGAGCAACTGTGCTCTGATACCAAGCTGTCGTGCCCTAAACTGCCCCTGGCCAATTTGGGCCTGATTTTTTTTTTTTTTTTTTTAAACATGCAGCGGAAGTTTTCATTACACAGAAGGGGCTTTTAAAACTCACTAAGACTTATGGGCACGAACCCCAGGATACTTATCGGTACTAGCTCGTTAAGTTCTTTAATTAAGGTTAAGTTGATGTGCTCTCAGAAACAAGCTAGTGCCTATGTGGATTTCATGTGTTCATTTTCATGGTCTTTACCGAGCTTAGCCAAGAATATGCATGGCAACTAAAACACCAACTTAAGTTTAAAAACTTATTTTCATGCATATGCTTTGCATGCTTATGCGTTTTGGAGTTCACTAGTGCACATAATCACTTAATGCCTTTAAATGCAACTAATGCTTAGGCATGTATTAATTCACATACGTGCATTTAAATTTCTTATTAGCCAAACTTTACACAAGCATCCAATTTCATGCTTTTTCTAAGTTTACTTGCATGTTCTTTACTAAATGAGCATACATAGCCAAACATTGCATGCTTTTAACATAGACATGGGCTTATGGGCCTTTTAGTACTTAACATGCATATGGCCCAAAATTAACCAAGAATAAAATCAAAATTTTTAAGTTCTTATTTAAGCCCAATTTCAACATGCTTCAAATTTCATGAAAACATAACCCATAAATTCATGCATGGGCCTTGGTAAGTCCACCAAGCAATAAAAATACCCAAAAATGTCCAAGTCCATAATACAAGCCCAAAGCCAAGTTTTGGCCAAATTTTAGCTAAGTCCATAATTTGGTCACTAAAGTTAGACCAACAAAAACATGCTTAAAAGCAACCCATAAATTCACAAAGCCATGGAACACAAATTTCCACCTTAATAGACCTTGTTCCCACAATTCTAAGACTTCAAGTCCTGCACAGAAAGTCCACATTTTTTTAGCTTGTTTACAAGCAGCTTATATACTTAGAATACTTAGAATATTTTGAGCAATACCATACACAAATCCAACCTTAGAATACAGAAAGAGTACTCAAGACTCTTAGCTTGATCTTTCAAGCAAACCTTTACCTACAAAAGTAGAGTAGGGCGGGTGAGTTATAAAACTCAATAAGGATTCCGTGGCATCCAATGCCTAACTTATGGCCTCCAAGGCCTAACATATGCCAAGAATGTAATGGCAAAATAATCCTTATTCCTGCAAAGGAAACATAAAGACAAAGAAAACAAAAAGATACATGCATATAGCAATAATATCATAATCGGGGGTTAGCATGCACAACAAATCAAAGAAGCACACAAATACACGCCACTTAACACTTTGTTCACAGAAGGGCAGCAAGCATCCCTCAAGTTTTAGTTCATTAATTTCATATACTTAATGTTTTCGGAGAGCTCACTTAGCATAGGAATTAAGGTGGCCGCCTTAACTCCTAGCCCATAATGCTTGCTTACTTAACTTAGCTCATGAGCAAAACAGAATTGCCGAAGCAATAACATAACTTAAGCCCTCTTAGCACTCCTAGGATCACATGGTTCTTTGACCATCACCTAGGGGCCCGAATACTCACACAAAAAAAATCCATGGAACTAGGCCATGCAATAAAGTGAGTATAGGAATCCTTACCCACAACACTGAAAGCTTTATAAGCTTATTTTCCTTCGTTTTCCTTGCTTGTTGACTCTAGAAATTGTTTTCTAGCATAAGAACCAAGATGGGCCGAATTTTATTAGTAACCATAAGATACCAAGAAATCTTGGTGATTAACCCAAATAACACAAAATACCAAGAACACTTGGTGTACACTTACAGAACCTCACAGAAGAGGTAACGCCAATTTATTGTGCTTGATGTTCTTCAAGCTTCTTCTTGATTTCTTGCTTCTAATGAACTTAGAAACTCAATCACACAAAGAGTTCCTTGAGTAGAGCTTAAAACCTCCAAGAAATGGAAATGGCCAAATTTTCCTCTTGGTTTTCTTTGAATTCTTCATCTGATTCTTGCTCTTTATGGTCTTAGAGCTTGAATTCAACCAAGAATACTTGGTTTTAATTTGAGGAATGATTATTTCTAGCTATGGACGAATATTTGGATGAGAAAAGAGTTGGAAATGTGTTTGGAATGATGAGACTTGGTATGGAAGAAAATGGAGAGAGAATGAGAGAGTTTGAGAGCAAATGGCTTTGAATGAGTGGAGTGATTATGTTTTAATGTGTGGGAAGGTAATGGCCAGCCATATGGGAAGGAAAATGAGTGTATAATGTGCTTGGAAGGTGGGAGACAAGATTAAAAGAGATGAAGACTAATTGGAAGACTTTTGGGTAAGTTTGGTAGAAAAAGTCAAAAGTAGGTGAAGAAATAATCCAAGGTAATGATTAAGGGTGGGAGGTGGATTAAAATAATAGGAAATTAATAATGTGTTTGAAATGAGTGGGAGACAAGATTTAATGGATGGAAAACTAATTGGAAGACTTTTGTGTAAGTTTGGTAGAAAAAGTCAAAAGTAGGTGAAGAAAGAATCCAAGGTAATGATTAAGGGTGGGAGGTGGATTAAAATAATAGGAAATTAATAATGTGTTTGAAATGAGTGGGAGACAAGATTTAATGGATGGAAAACTAATTGGAAGACTTTTGTGTAAGTTTGGTAGAAAAAGTCAAAAGTAGGTGAAGAAAGAATCCAAGGTAATGATTAAGGGTGGGAGGTGGATTAAAATAATAGGATTTGGAGGAAGGTGACATAAAATATTGGGAATTGGAGGGGCATGGCTGGCTAAGGCATCCAAAGCCATTAAAATGGCATAATTCCCCCTTTAGTCCTCCAACTTTCTAAATTTGGGCAATTGAGCCCAACCACTAAAAATCCCTTTGTTCAATTTAGTCCCTCATCTTTAAAAACCACCATTTTCATTACTATTTCTCTTGGCCTAAGCCAAGCTTATTTTTAAGATGTTCAACACTCAATTATGCACATGCCATATTGTCTTCTCAATTTAATTGAGCTAAATTCCTAATTAAGGAAAAATTCTTATGCTCCAAATCCATTTAACCCGGGACCTAATCACTTTGGATTGTCCGGGCATTACATACTGACCTCGCCTTCATCTTTTTGCAGCTACTAGCGTACACTGGCTACCTCAGAGTTCGGGTGGCCAGGCAGACGCAGTTCCGAAACTCGGTCTTAGAGACCTTAGAGAAAACGAAGGCCATGTGTTCGGAACTGGCCATCAAGAACCTGCAGCTGGCTGATGCTGCTGAGAAGGAGGTTGCCGCCCTTCGGGAGGAGAAAGAGGGGATTTTGAAGGACTCATCCCAGAAGATTTTTGACCTCAACTTCGAGGTGGCGGGACTGCTTTCGACCAACGAAGCGCTTCTAAAGTCGAAATCAGAGTCTGAAGAACTCCTGGCGCGGTTGCTGATTGAGAAGAATACGCTTCATGCTGAGGTCGATTCCTTGAAGAAGGAGCCTGAGAAGAAGAAGAAGCTGAAGGCGCTGAAAATGGAGGTTACGGATCTGAAGGACGAGCTCGAGGACCTTGGGGTCGAGAAGGATAAATCCGACCAAATGACCAAGGTCGCCTTCCAGGACGGCTTTTGCCTTGCTCGGCACCAAGTCCTTCAGAGGTTCCCAGATCTGGACCTCTCCTTTTTGGAAGCTTTGAACATTCCCGAGGGGCCTCGGTGGTCCTGGCCGAAGATCGAGCACCTGAACCTGCCTTCCTCAATTCCGGCGCCAAAGGTGTTGGAAAATGGCACAGAAGCTGGTAGCTCTCGGGACGCCGAGAACTCTTAGGCTGTTTTAGGGGCCTTTTCCTTTTTTCTTTTCATTTTTTTGTACTTCTTCTTCGGGCACTTCACCTTTGTAAGCTAGTTTATCTTTAATGGAGAATTTTTGGCTAAGTCTATTTGCAAGATTTTGCATTTCCATTGTCCCGAGCATGTTCGCTCAAGAGACTTTTTGGAAAGCCAGAAAAAATTTGACTAAGTCTTTTTGCAGGTCCTTTTATTTCCTTTTGTTCCGAACACGTTCGTTCAAGGGACTTCGGAAATCCTTAAGTCAAAATTTTTTCCTTTCCCCTCGTCCCGAGCACGTTCGCTCAAGAGACTTAGGAGACCTTTTGCGAGATTTTTCATTTCCCCTTGTCCCGAACATGTTCGCTCAAGAGACTTAGGAAAACTATCTCTGCGCTTTTTGTGGTGAGCACCTTTGCGGAATTCTGACTTGTACAATTTTGTACACTTGAGAATCTTTCTGTACTTAGAATATTTTTTGTACAACGCAATTCTTCCCCGCGGCCTTAAGCATAGAATTTTTTCAAGGCGTTTGAGTGTCAAGTATTTTTCAATTCTACGCCTTCGGCGTTGCCAAGTCTGTACACGCCCTTTCGTACTTCGGCAAGAACCAGATAAGGTCATTCCCAGTTCACGCGAAGTACTCCGTGGGATGGCCTTCAAGGTGCAAAGTCAGCCTTTCGGAGAACGAGGTCTCCTTTCTTGATTTCTTTTGGCCTGGCCCGTAAATTTATAGCCGCGGCCACTCTTTGCTAAAAAGCTTTTCTTCTCAGCTCGGCTATTTCTCTGTGTTCGCCGACGAGGTCAAGCTTGGTTCTTAGGCCGAGGTCGTTTCCACCTTCATCAAATACTTGCACCCGTACTGATGGTCGAACTATCTCAATTGGGATGATGGCCTCTGTACCGAAGACGAGCGAGAAGGGAGTCTCCCCGGTGGCTCTTCGGGCCGTCGTTCGGTAGCTCCACAATACGCTTTGGAGTTCTCCCGGCCATTTCCCTTTTGCTTCCCCTAGTCTCTTTTTCAGGCCATCTTTTATGGTCCTGTTAGATACTTCCACCTGCCCGTTGCTTTGGGGGTGAGCTACTGGGGCGAAATGCATCTTTATTCCGAGGTCGCTGATAAATTCCTGGAATCCTTTGTCTATGAACTGGGATCCATTATCAGCTACTAGTACCCTTGGTATGCCGAATCTGCATACAATGTTCTTCCATACGAACTTCTGCACTTCTTTTGCCGAGATAGTCGCAAAAGGTTCCGCCTCGACCCATTTGGAGAAATAGTCTACTGCTACCACGCAGAATTTCACGCCTCCGGGCGCTGTGGGGAGTGGCCCAATAAGGTCTATACCCCAGACCGCGAAGGGCCAGGGATAGTCAGCCGAAGTTACCATTTCCGAGGATGCCCTATGGATGTTCGTGTGTCTCTGGCAACTACCGCATTTCTGGACGAACTGCCTTGCGTCCTTTCTCAGGGTAGGCCATAAGTATCCTTGGCGGAGTATTACTACTGCAAGGGTGTCAGTTCCGATGTGCGAACCACAAATGCCTTTGTGGACTTCTTCGAGGATCATTTCAGTATCCTCTTCGTCCACACATCTTTGCAGCGGATTTGCGTATCCCTGCCGGTATAACTCTTCGCCGATTAGGAAGAATCGACCGGAGCGCCTTCGCAGTTTTGCAGCGTCGCCGGGGTCTTCGGGTAGCACGTTTTCTGCGAGGTATCTTTTTATTGGATCTTTCCATCCTTTGCCCGAGGTTGCTATGCTTAGCACTGAGATGCTCGGATGGTCTTGCACCTCGGTGTACGTCTTTGACTTCGCCAAGCAATCTGCCTCGGTGTTATTCCACCAAGGTACATTTTCGATCCATACGGTGTCGAACTCCTGAATGAGCTTTGATACCAGTTCGTGGTATTTTGCCAAGGTTGGGTCCTTTGCCCCATAGTCTCCTGCCGTCTGTCGGACCACTAGCTGGGAATCGCTGTGGGCCTTTAAATTTCTCACGCCAATTTTTCTGGCTAGGCGCAATCCCGCTATGAGGGCTTCATACTCAGCCACATTGTTAGTGACGTTGAAGCTGAACTTGATGGCCTTCATTACCTCTAAGCCTTCGGGGCCTCTGATAATTACCCCAGCTCCCTGCTGTTCGGAACCCGAAGCTCCGTCAACATGCAAGGTCCATTATGGCTCACCTTCATTTGGATCTAGGTGGCTATCCTCAGTGGTGGGTACTTCGGCAATGAAGTCTGCCAGTGCCTAAGCTTTTATGGCCTTCCGAGGTTCATAAGTGATATTGTGTTCGCCAAGCTCTATACACCACTTGGAGAGCCTTCCAGAATGATCAACTTTTCTCATGACATCCCGTAATGGTAGACTACTTCGGACGATGATAGGGTGAGCCTGAAAGTATGGTCGTAGCCTTCTCCCTGCTAGCACCAAGGTGTATATTGCTTTTTGCAACAAAGGATACCTGACTTCGGTACCATGCAGGGACTTGCTTACATAATAGACCGGCCATTGCTTTGGCCCTTCTTCTTTCACAAGGACTAAGCTCACAACTTTCTCTGTGACGGCAAGGTATAACACGAGGGGCTCTCCTTCGCGAGGTTGTCACAGGGTAGGCAGGCTGGCCAAGTAGATTTTGAGTTCTTCCCAGGCCTTTTGGCAGTCTTCATTCCAAGGATCATCATTCCTTCCGAGGTTGTGCTCCTTTTTTGCTGCCTTGGTAAGGACTTTGAAGAATGGTCGACACCGATCTCCGTACCTGGAAATAAACCTGCTAAGGGAGGTTATCCTTCCGGTGAGTCTCTGCACATCTTTTATAGTGGTAGGAGTTCGGAACTCGAGCAGAGCCTTAATTTTTTCCGGGTTAGCATCGATGCCTCTTTCGGATACCATGTACCCAAGGAATTTTCCCGAGGTCACCCCGAAGATGCATTTTTCGGGATTGAGACGGACCCCGAAGGCTCGGAGTTGGTGAAAGGTTTCCTTTAGATCCATGACGTGGCTGTCAGGCAGCTTGCTCTTGACTATCATGTCATCGACATACACTTCCATGTTTCTCCCCATTTGGTCCTTAAAGACCTTGTTCATCAACCTTTGGTAGGTGGCTCCTGCGTTTTTTAGCCCGAAGGGCATTCTGACGTAACAGTATGTTCCTCCTTTGATGATGAAGGCGGTTTTTTCTTCATCTTCGGGGTTCATCCTTATTTGATGATACCCACTGAAGGCGTCTAAAAAACTTAGGAGCCTGTATTCGGCAGTCGAGTCTACCAATTGATCTATTGGTGGGAGAGGGTATGAGTCTTTCGAGCAAGCATCGTTCAAATTTCTGAAGTCGATGCACATCCGAAGCTTGCTGCTGCCTTCTTTTGTGGCGATGACCACGTTGCTTAACCATTCGGGGTACCTGACCTCCCTGATGACCTCGGCGTCTAGCAGGAGCTTGACTTCGGTTTTGACGAAGTTATTCCTATGGGCTGAGATGCCCCGTTTCTTTTGTCGGACAGGTTTTGCTCCCGGGCTTACTTTGAGGCTATGTTGTATTACGCTAGGGTTCACCCCTGGCATATCTTTCGGCGAGTAGGCAAACAGATCTTTATTTTTCAGTAGAAAAGATACAAGTTTTTCCTTGTCACCTTCAGCCAAGCTCTTCCCTATTCGGGTAGATTGACCTGGGACAAGTTTTACTATTTCCGTTTCCGCTTTCGCGGGATCTTCTTCTTTGCCTTTCTCTGGTGCCTTTGCCTCCATTGTTTGTGCGAAGTTGTTTGTCGGAGCTTTCCGTGTCTTCACAAACACCTTTCTTACTTCGCCTTGATCTATAAAGATCTCTGCATCTCCATCCTTGGTGGTGAAAGTGACAGTTAAGTATTTCACATCAGGGCGAATGTGCAGATTTCCCTGTGTCTGTCTTCCAAGGATGGCATTGTACGATGAAGGGACGTCCATGACAATAAACCTCGCCATTGTGGAGGCGTATAATTCAGCAGTCCCATCCACCGAAGTTCCTTTCATCATTAAGGGCAGATCGATCCATCCGAGGACGGGCAGCTCGGACGGTCCTACGCCGAAGGTAGGCGAGGTGACAGGCTTGAGGTCGCTGAAAGATATGCCCAAGTTCGGCAGTAAGTGCGAGAACAGGATGTCAGCATTCGATCCATCGTCAAGCAGTACTCTTTTGATGTCCCAGTTCCTTATCCTCACCATGATCAGCAGCGGATCGTCATGGGGAAAGATGATGGTGGATCCGTCTTTGCGGGCCAGTTTCTTCACCGGACTCTGATATTCCATGACTGCTATCTCTCTGGCCTTCCTCTTTCTTTCCGAGGATGGGAGCCCCGTCGTGATTGTCTGAATTACACCAGCCGGTGGTGGAGGACGCCTTTTCAGACTTCGGTTCCTCCGTCTATCACAATCATAGTCCTCGTCCTCGGCCTTTTCTTCCTCATCTTTTCTTCCTTTCGGGGAAGGCATCCGCAGATATCGTCGAAGTTGGCCCAGTTTTATCAGCGACTCTATGTACTTCTTTAGTTGGAAGCAGTCTTCGGTGTCGTGGCCGTGGTCGCGGTGAAACTGGCAGAACTTCTTTATGTTTTTCTTGTTGTCAGCGGTCATGGCCCTTGGTCGCCGAATCTGCGTTCCTTGCCTTTCCATTGTCATGAGGATGTTTGTCCTTGTAGTGTTCAGGGGCGTGAAAATTGGGAGTTTCCTTCCCCTCATTATCCGAGGTCGGCCTCCCTGTTCGGTTTGCTGCCGAGTTTGCTGGTTAGACCCCTCGGCGCGGGCGTGATCGGACTTCGGCCCGCCCATTCTCAGCTCCTCGGCGGTCATGTGCTGTTCGGCCCTTCGGTAAAATTCACCGAGGGTGTCCGGGGGGTCCTTAGAGAACTCATAAAACAGCTGTGAGTCACTCCGAAGGCCCCGCGTCATGGCGAGGATGCGTATTTCGGGCCGAAAGTCCGGGACACTTAGAGCTTCCCTGTTGAACCTTTCGACATAGTCATGGATGGTTTCTCCATTTCTTTGCTCTATGTCGAACATTTGGACAGGCATTTTCGCCATTGGCCGACTTCCAATAAATTGCTGTGTGAAGGCCATGGATAACTCCTGGAACTCCGTGATGGTTCCAGGAGGCAATGAATTATACCACGCCGTTGCTGGTCCCGTGAGGGTGACTTCGAAGCATTTGCACATGGTAGCGTCGTCAGCACTGTGCATTATCATGCTGCGTCTGTACTTGGTCAGATGGGCCTGTGGATCAGTGCGGCCATCATAAATCTCCAGCCGAGGTACTCTGAAGTCGCCTGGCATGGCTGCTTCAACTACGGCCTGGATGAATGGGGACTCATCTTCACAGAAGGTTCCCAACAGTCTAGCCCAGACGGGTTTGCGGGCTACCTGTTTCTCCACCCTGTCTAGTCTTGCTAGTATTTTCTCCATAAGCACCGTGGCGTTAGGCTCTTCTCCTGGGCAGGGAGATTGCCGGTGCCTCTTCGGGGAGTAAGTTCGGCGCCAGGGGGACAGAGACCTCGCCTCAGGTGACGAACTCCTTCGCTGTGAGACTTTGGATCGTTTGGACCCTGTTTGCCCCACAGGCTGTTTCCCAAGGGGTATGTCTTCGGTAGAAGACTCTTCACGCAGATCTCCGCTTCCCGAACTGCGATGGGTTAATTTGGGGCTTTTCTCCCGAGGGCGTGCTAGTGAGGGGGGCCTTTGGGCCTGAGTTTGTTGGGGCCACCTTCGGTCCATCTGCTGTGTCATCTCAGCCACAACAGACCGTTGAAAGTCGCGCAGAAAACTCATGGTGATGACAAGAGGGCGGTCTTCCTCGGGCGCAGAAGTCCCTGGGAGTGTTTGCTCAGCAGCCGGTTAGTTCTCAGGCGCGGACAGGGACCTCGAGAGTCCCTTGTCCTTAGAACACCGAGTTTCAATGACGGCGACCTCAGAGCAGTTTCCCACAGACGGCGCCAAATGATGCCCGACGGCATCTTCGTTGGATGACATAGTAACTGGTGGAGGGACTTCCTGAGGGGGAGACCGCCTGGAGGTCAGATTGCCCAGGGGAGCGTGCCTAAGAAACTCAGAAGAAGAGGGTTAGGAGGTCCCCGGAGTGTGTTTCCGGGGAGGAACCTCCAACGCCCAAGTCAGTGTCCTGAAAGGAAACAAGGGAGGAGCCCTGAAAAATGGTAGAAAGGCCTTGCCTGTTTGTGTTTTCTCAGGGAGATGAGTTTAGCCAGGGGGTCCTCTCTTTTGCCCAGGTTTGTTTCCTGGTATTTATAAGAATGTCCAGCACGTTCAGATCGTGACACGTGTTCAGTCAGATCTCTCCTGGATTTCTGGGCGTAGGGGACAAGTAGCCGGTGGCAAGTTCCTTGAGCCTTGAACCGGGGCAGGTCGTGACGTGACCTAGATAGCGTCGACGTGTCAGACCGCCGTTTGAGATGGTCTGTAGTGTGTCTGGGCGGTATGTCAGAGGCCCCTTAAATGCTCCTGCCGTACTCCCGAAGTCCCTCTCCGAAGTCATCCTTTGGTACGGACGATGCCTCTTCGGGCAATATGCCCGCAGTTCGGGAGTTCCCTGATTTAAGGGTTAAGCCTTCGGGGGATCTTCTTCGGCTCGCACCAGCGGGTGTTTCTCCATCGAAGACGATCTGTTTAGTACCTCGAGGGGCTAATAGTATCCTCAAGTTTCCTGACGTCCCGAGCTCAAGATCTTCGGCTTTGCTTCCGAGGTGCGTGATTCCACCTTTCCTCGGGTAATCGCCAGGTTTCCGGGCCATTCTCTCGGCAGGGAGTTCGGCCAGATAGAGGGGACAGCCCTTCGGCTATCAGTGCGCACCAGATTCTTAAAGATGAAGTGTCCTATTTCCAACTGGAAGTCACATGCAATATAGTATATGACCTTCAAATGATCTGAAATGACCTCCCGAACATGCGTCGTCAAGATCAGGCGAGAGGAAATGAAGTAGTTCCATGCTTGCATCTCCGAAGGAAGAGCCAAAGAACTGAAGTAGAGCTTTTTGTTGGCATCATTTTTACTCCTCGTCCAGTTGACGGGGCGCCTACACACTATCTGAGCCATTTGATCTAGCGAGGCCTCCTTAAAAGATCCCCTAATCAGTGGGTTAATCTGAAGAATGTTGCTAACTATTGCTTCATCATAGTGCACACTACGGGTCCTAACCCAACAAAACTGTTGTCGACAATTCAGATAGTATGCCCCCATGAGATTGGTATAGAATTCCATAATCAGAGTTTTGGGCACCTTCGCTCAAAGACAGGCACACCAGTGTGCCATTCTCTTCTCTCCACTACTCCGAAAATTCCTTCATTCTCCTTCTTGGAGAGGTCAAAGCCTTGCTTCGGCGTGAATTTACGGTTCATGAAACCGTCGAAATAGTTGCAAGCCCGAGCCAAGACAAACCTCTTTTTGTCATAAAGAGGCTCTTAGGGCGCCTCCTCCTGAGTCCTTTTTCCCCTTCCCTTTTCTTTTAGATAGGTAATGGGCATAGACTTGCAAGGCATATTTCCTACAAAGCTACCAAATGATTTAAATGTAATATTCCTCCACATCTAGAACAAAGAAACAAGCATCCACAAGCTAGAGACACAAACTCTAAATTGGGAAAAGTAGGCAAGAAAAACTCATGTAAGATCAAAACATGTTATCACTAAGTTCATGTTCAAAGCATAGCATTTTTGAGCAATCTCTAGCATTCTTTTCTAAGTCATTATAATACAAGAGCAAGTAGACTTATTCATTTAAACAATACATACTTGCTATTCAATCAATTAGAAGTGAACAACAATGCCTAAATAGAGAATTATGTGCCTATGAACATACTATCAACATGAAAATAAAAATGGTTCATAGCATAAGTTGGCACATGTTTTATGTGAAAACCATGCATTTGGGAGAGAACCAAGGAAATAAACTTGTAATATGCAATGCCAAAATGCAACCAACCCAAGAATTGAAGCAAGCAAGAAGCACATAAAGCCACATTATCATTCAAAGTACCTATGGCAATACTTGAACAACACTTTTCCGGAAAAGTTCAAGAACCAAATTCAAGCAATATAGATCAAATTAACACGAATTCTTGATAGACCCATTCCTAAACATATTGAATAAAGCTCTTGGAATCAACAAATCAACAAGAACAAGCATCATCAAGAAATTGCCATGAAAATTTCCTGGCTACCTTAGAGGGCAACTTGCAAACCATGATTCTAATGTCAAATCCATAACCCAAACATCAAAACACCTCCCATGCATACATTTATTCAAGACAAATCAAAACAAAGCAAGAATTTCACTACCCTATAACCTAACAAATGAATTCACCTTAACCCACAAAATAGACTTGATTTTTGCACAATAAACCATGAAGAAGTAAGAGAATCATTTGCTTGCTTTGGAATTAAGAAGAAATCAACAAGAATCACGGAAGGGCTAGGGTTTGAAACTTGAGAGGTTTTGGGGTTGGGAATGAGGTTAAAAGTGAGGGGAGGTGAAAAGAAAAGGATTAAAAACTACTAAAATGAGTATAGGCGATGCATCGTTGTTGGGGTTGAGTTATTGGCGATGTGTCACCAACGTTATGAGTGCTCTGGTCCTTTTTTTTTTCTCTTTTGGTGACACGTTGTCACTGAGTAGTGTCATTGGCGACGTGTAGCAAACGTTATTGATGCTTTGGAAATTTTTTGCTCACTTGGTGACGCGTCATCGCCAGGCATGACAACTCCCTCAAATTTTTATCTTTGACAAATTAACCCCTAAATTTCTAAACTTACTTAGACCTTGCACAAAATTTACATTCCCCCAATGTTGGTCTTCCACCTTTCATCTCCTCATTTCTTCCACCTTTGGCTCTTCCTAACCTACACAAGGATGCAGAAACTTAAGATAAATATAAAGTCATAAGAAAAACACACAAATCAAAGAAGTACTCATGAAAAGAAAATAAAAGAAAAGAAAATGGAAATTGGGTTACCTCCCAACTAGCGCTTAATTTTACACCTCTAGTTAGGTACCTTTCAACACACTTCAAGGAGAGGGATCAACCAAAATTAATTGGCCAATGTGACAGAGCTTATCAGCATAATAAGCCTTCACTTAATGTCCGTTGACTTGAAATGATGATCCATCTTGGCCTTTGAGCTCCATCACTCCATAGGGCATTACTTTGTCCACCTTGAAGTGACTGGACCACTTGGACCTCAACTTTCTGGGAAAAAGCTTCAATCTTGAATTGAATAGAAGAATTTATTGCCCAGGCTCGAGAGTCTTCCGTATAAGTTGTTTGTCATGCCATAACTTGGTTTTATCTTATACATCCTTAAGCTCTTATAAGCCTCCAAATGAAGCTCCTCAAGTCCAATAACCTCGTCTCTTGAGCATCATTCAAGTCAGAATTCAACTTTTTAATAGCCCAAAAGGACTTGTGCTCAAGTTCAATCGGCAAATGACAAGCCTTTCCATATAAGAGCCGGAAATGAGATATGCCAATGGGGGTTTTGTATGCCATCTGATATGCCCACAAAGCATTATCCAACTTCAAAGCCCAATCCTTCTGGTTGACATTGATGGTTTTCTCCAAGATCTTCTTCACCTATCGATTAGAGATCTCTGCTTGACCATTGGTTTAAATATGGTAAGTAAGAGCAACCTTGTGCCTCACACCATACTTAGCAAGTGTTTATGACACCACCTTATTGACGAAGTGGGTTCCTTCATCACTAATGATTGCCTTAGGCACACCAAATCTTGAAAAAATATTCCTTTGCAAGAACTTTACCACAACTGGGGTATCATAAGAAAATGTTGGGATTGCCTCAACCCACTTAGACACATAATCCACCACCAATAAGATATAATGAAATCCAAGTGTGAAAGGGAAGGGTCCTATAAAGTCAATGCCCCAAACATCAAACACTTTGACCTCAAGAATATTTTACAAAGGCATTTCATCTATCCCAGAAATATTCCCCAATCTTTGACATCCATCACAAGTAAGCACAAATGTATAAGAATCCTTGAAGAGAGTTGGCCAATAGTACCTGATTTGAAGAACTTTGTTTATCATCTTGGTCACTCTGAAATGACCGCCACAAGGTGAAGTATAACAATGATGCAAAATTTCTTTAGCTTCCTCAAATGTGACACATCTCCTCACCACTTGGTTGGCGTACCTCTAAAATAAGTATGGGTCATCCCAAATGTAATACTTTACATCGGCTTGAAACTTCTTCTTTTTTTGGTAGGACAAGTTTAGAGGTAAGACTTCACAAGCTAGGTAATTCACATAATCCGCATACCATGGCAATTTATTCTCCACCTTGAATAGGCTTTCACCTGATAAATGTTATTGGATTTGTCTCCCCAAAGATGGTACATGAACTTCAAGTCGACACAAATGATCCGCCACCAAATTTTAACTACCCTTTTTGTGTTTAATTTCAAGATCAAACTCTTGAAAGAGAAGAATCTATCGAATTAATCTTGGCTTGGCATTTTTTTTATGAAGAGGTACTTGATGGCCGTATGATCGGTGCGCACCACCACTTTATATCCCATAATATACGGATGAAACTTTTCCATCGAAAACACCACCACTAGCAACTCCTTCTCCGTAGCAGTATAATTTTGTTGAGCTCCATCCAAGGTCTTGCTACCATAGTATATCACTCGAAAGATTTTTTCTCTTCTTTATCCCAAAATCGACCCAACAGTGAAATCACTAGCATCACACATGATTTCAAAAGGCTCATCCCAATTTGGTACTACTACTACGAGAACCTTAACCAACTTCTCCTTTAAAATATCAAAAGTCTCAATACAATGCTCTTCAAAGATAAATGGGTCATCCTTCTCAAGCAAATTGCAAAGTGGCTTAATAACTTTGGAAAAATCCTTAATAAATCTCTTATAGAACCTAGCATGGCCCAAAAAACTTCTAAGCCCCTTAACATTGGTGGGTGGTGGCAATTTTTCAATAGCAACAAGTTTTGCATGATCCACCTCCATACATTCACAAGAAATTTTGTGACCAAGCACCATGCCAGAGCTAACCATAAAATGGCATTTCCTCAATTCAAAGCCAAATTGTTTTTTTGACATATTTTTAAAACAAGAGCTAGATTATCCAAACATGCATCAAAAGAATCACCAATGACTAAAAAGTCATCTATAAATACCTCCATGCATTTTTCCACCATGTCCATAAAGATGGCTATCATACATCGTTGAAAGGTTGCCGGTGCATTGCAAAGACCGAAAAGCATCCTCTAAAAGGCATATGTACCCCCAAAGACTAGTAAAGGTCATTTTTTCTTGATCCTCTGGGGCTATTGCAACTTGATTGTACCCGGAGTACTTATCCAAGAAATAATAATAGGAATGGCCAGTCAATCGATCCAAGATTTGATCAATGAATGGTAAAGGGAAATGATCATTCTAGGTAGCCTTGTTGAGCTTTCGGTAATCAAAGCAAACCCTCCACTTGGTCACCAATTTTGTAGAAATCCACTCGTTGTTCTCATTGCCCACAATGGTTGTTTCACCCTTCTTAGGTACCACTTGTACTAGACTAACCCATTGAGAGTCTAAAATGCGGTAGGTAATGCCGGCTTTAAGAAGCTTTAAAATCTCTTCCTTAACCACCTCCATCATTTTAGGAGTTAACCTCCTTTGAGCTTAGATTGATGGGTTGTATTCATCATTTATCAATATCTTATGCACGTAAGTGTCAAGGCTTATACCTTTTATGTCGAAGATTGACCAAGCAATTGCACTTTTATTCTCCCTCAACACTCTTATTAATTTCCCCTCATCCAAAGTCATTAATGAAGAAGAAATAATCACCAAGAAGGATTCTCTAAAACTAAGTTAGACATACTTGAGATCTTTAGGCAATGACTTCAATTCTAATTTGGGCTCTTCTTTGGTCTAACAAGACACAAGTTGCTCAACATTTCCCCTTTGAGCTTGTGACTTCCCATAAGCATCAATGGACTCCCAAACACTTATTACTTCATGAAACTCCTTAAATGGATTCTCACAAACACATGCCTTCCTAAGTGACTCCTCCATGAACAAAAAATCCCTTATGTCTCCAATGCAAGAATCAACCACATCTACCATAAAACACTTGGGCATCTCATCATCAATAGACTTCATAGCTTTAGCAAGATTGAAAGTAATCTCCTCATCATTAGCTCTCAAGGTGAGGTTACCTTTTTCCACATCGATGATGGCCTTCCCAGTAGCAAAAAAGGGTCTCCCAAGAATGATTGGCATGTTTCGATCTTCTTTCATATCCAAAACCATAAAATCCATCAAGAAAATAAATTTGCCAACTCTAACTAAAACATCTTCCAACACGCCTTTTAGAAATGTGAGGGATCTATCCGCCAATTAGAGACAAATCGATA
The DNA here is from genome assembly GCA_039654915.1 of Aquilaria yunnanensis. Taxonomy (NCBI): domain Eukaryota; kingdom Viridiplantae; phylum Streptophyta; class Magnoliopsida; order Malvales; family Thymelaeaceae; genus Aquilaria; species Aquilaria yunnanensis. Next base: position 97,577,293 of record CM077597.1, read on the forward strand.
AAGGCTTCACTTCTCCAAGACCAAGGCTCTTACAAATAGACAATGACATTAAGTTAATGCTAGCTCCAAGATTACATAATGCCTTGTCACAATGAAAAGACCTAATATCCAAAGCAATATTGAAACTCCCCAGGTCTTTAAGTTCTTGAGGCATCTTTCTTTAAGTGATGGTATTTGCTTTCTCCTTCACCAAAATGAGCTTATTGTCAAGGAACTTCCTCTTTTTAGTGATCAACTCCTTGAGAAACTTAGCATATGATGACATTTGGTTTAACGCTTCTAAGAAAAGAATATTGATCCCCAACTTTTTGAATATTTCAAGGAACTTTTTGAATTGAGTCTCTTCCTTCTTGGGCTTGAATCTTTAAGGATATGAAAGAGTTGGAATGTGCTTCAATACTTCTTCTTGAGTGGGCACATGTGTTTCCTCATCCTTTGAATGAGCTTTCTCACCACTTGGTGCTACAACTTGAACATCTTCAACTTTTTCTGGAATGGTGGGACCTTGAAAAGGAAAATCTTCTTAAGTAGGTGACTCATTGAGTTGATTTACTACATTCCTTCTACTTCTTAAAGCTATAGCATGGCAAGACTCCCTTGGATTGATATTCGTATCGCTAGGTATAAACTTCTCCCTTTGGAGTTATCTCATGGAAATAACTTTCATTGTTTCCATCTCCTCTTTCAATGCATTAACCTTTTCATTTTAACCACTAACCATTCCCCTTACTTCATGCATGAATTCTTCTATAATTCCTTTCATAAAGTCCTTCAAAGAGGCATCTGATTCATGTGAGGTCTCCCCTTGTGGTTGCATGGCACCCTTTAGATTTGAATAATTGAACCCTTCATGTTGATGGTTCATTGGAAAGAAGTTTCCCGCTCTTTGCTTCGGTGGATAAGGATTCCGGTAACCCACAAAATTCACATTTTCCAATTCTTTCACATCCTCACTAGCCATAGCTTGTTGCATCTTCATCCTATCTCGATTTTTGGCCAATTTGGATGTCATACTAGTGAGTACCAAAAGTTGTGCTTAAAAGGAGATGCCCTTGTCAACCTCACACAAACCATTACCTTTTCTTCGAGCCATTTTCTTACTAAGCTCTAGGCTTTTGGCCATATTGTTTAGTAATTCAAAACATTCTTCCACATCCTTTAACACTAAAAAGCCACTGGCAGCAGCATCAACTTGCAAACGAGTATTTAAGCCCAACCCATTGTAGAAGAAGTGGAGTTGATGGGCTTGATCAATACTTGTGTTGGAACCCTCTTCACCATCCTTTTAAAGCACACCCATGCCTCCGCTGGTGACTCCCATTCATTTTTCCAAAAAGCCAATAACTTGTTTTTAAGCTCAAAGGCTTTTTGAGAAGGGAAGAACCTCCAAATGAAAGCATCATATAAATCTTGCCATATGTGGATCAAGGTAGGCTCCAAATTCTCAAACTACTCTGTAACTTCATCCATAAAAGAAGAGGGGAAAAGTCTCATTCTTTTCGCATCCTCATTTATGCCTTTCAAGTCAAATGTGACGCACAAGCAAACAAACCTCTTAATGTGGTTGTTCGGGTCTTCATCAATTGCTCTTCCAAAAGGATGTGCCTTAACTAGTTGAAGAACATGGCCCGACCTCGAAGCAACACCGGCCTAATCATGTTATCTTAATCTTCCACCCTTTGAGGTCTAAAGTAGTTAAGCACTGGCCTACTCTTTCTCCTTGCACCATTGTCATTACCTCTTCTATGTCCATTGTCCATAACTTTATCTTCACCATTAAAATTTATAGGATTTGCATTTCCTTCCCTTCCTAAATTCCTCATGTTGTCTCCTAGATTTTCCTCCATGTTGATGGAACGTGAAGCACTAGAGCTTTCTTCCTCAACAACAACCTTGCTTATCAAATGAGTTCCTTTAAGCTCCTCTCAGATCAAACTTTAGGTCATGCACTAGAAGAACCTACAAAGAAAAAGAAAAGAACAACTAAATACAAGAAAATAAAACAAGTATGCAAGAATAACCAACAACTTGATATCCACGGTAAAATCATATCATATCCCTTAATCACTTGCAAACATACGATTCTGTCATGTGCAAAGGCAAATAAGGTATCGTCCCAAGGGATAGTATAATCCTACCAAGACATTAAATCCTGGCTACTTATGCCACCTATACTATTAAGGAAAAAAGAATGAATGAAACACGTAAAACTTAAGACTAATTGAGTAAATGTGTGAATGAAGAGTAAAGAACAAAGATGAATGACCTCACTAACTACCTAGTAAACTCTAAGATGATAAGCTAAATAAATGCACAGGTTGCTAAGGAAGACTAAACTAAAATGCTCAAAGTATGAAGATCATCTCCCTAAGAATCCACCCTATTACTTGCTATCCAAGTCAAATGTAGTTCTCATACATTTACCCCTTGTGTGGTATGGAGGCCCTAAGTTCAAAAACACACTTCTCAGGCCAAGTTTTTGCTCACCTAGAATCAAGCAAGGCATTTCTCAAGCTTATGCTTTAAACCAAGGTGGATTTAGCTCTAACCTCCTTCCAAACACCTAATGAACTCATATATTATCTCTAATCTACAATACCCATTATACGTTATCCTTCATTTCCACCATCTTCTTTCTTTCTCAAGAACTAAGTAGGATTGTGCTTTGTATGAAGTGGTCATTCAACACACATATATTTAGTGTAAGAATAGGCAACAAAAGATGGGAAAAATCCATGAAAAAAAAATCAAATGATCATTAAATAACAAATAATAAAAGTTTCATCCTAAAGAGATACAATGATCTACTCTATGTCCATTCTATCAATAAACATCAAACGCAAAACTAAACAATCCATAAAGATTCACAAAATAAAAAAGGGGAAGAAGAAACCCAAGATGAATCCTAGATGCCTAAGTCTCATTGGCTTCTAGGCTCCTTGGCGCCTATTTCAAGCTCCTAGCTTTACTCTAATGGTGGCTCTCCCAAGAAGAAATGAGAAGAAGAGCATGGAAAATCTAGCATGTGTCTCCTCCCTTGATCAAGGTATTTATACTTAAACCCTATTTTTTTCTTGTCTTTTGCTCAAAACCCCTTAAAGGATAAAATCCTTTACCTCCCTAGCTAGCTTGCAAGGTGGGAAGAAGTGAGGGACTATCAAAATATGAGGTTCGGCAAAACAGGGGACTCAGCGGCGACATGTCACCAGTTGGGTCAAGTTGGCGGCGATGTATCGCCAATGCCGCAAAAATGGGCAGAGCGACAACGCGTCACCAATACAGCAAAAATGGGCAGAACGTGGCAACACGTCACCAACGCCTTTTCTCTAGCTTGATCCTTGCATGTCCAATTTTTGTTTTGCTCGATCTCGCTCCATCCTGACCTGTCTGCAATGTGATCCCACCTATGGGAAGATGAACCAAAACAAGAAACACTGAGAGATATGGGGTGAAATGATAGAAAATGATGGTCAAAGTTACCAAAAAGTCAACAACTTTGATCATTACATTAAGCATTTATCAATGATTTGATCAGAAATGATGGAACCAACCTAACTTTTTGGTCTTGTCCATATATATAGGATGGAACTTGTAATTACTTGAAAGGCCTGATGCTTATTATCTGCTATCTGATATTGGCTATGAGTTTTTTTGTGCATAAAAATCATTCATCTGGTGAGTTCTTTGTTACATATGTTGAACATAACATCCAACCATTTTATTGAAGCAACTTAACTGATTTTGGTAGGCTCAAATATCATTCCATTGTAGGTCATGATGATAAGAAGCATGACACCCCATTAATTGTGGAAGCACTTGTAAGCTAAAAAAAAAAAAGTGGAAAAGCTTCATCAAATGCCTTCCTAGATAAACAATAGTATGTTTATTGAAATTTTATGCTTGTAAAGTTGTTGATCAGGGTTGTCTTGTTATGGCTTATAAAGGAAAATGAGTTCAATATTTGATGGATTATGATCCTCAAGCTCATTTTCACTCAAATTTCAATATATATTGCTGGATTCACTAGATTGGATATTTCTTAAGTTCGACCATTTTAACTGATAGTTTCTTCTCTATATGAATCTGATACAAATTTTTTAAGAGCTTTATAGTGATGTTTATGCGTGTTTTTTACTGCCTGGAAATATCTACACTACAAGGTTTAATAGTTAAGGATTAGGGAAGGAGGAGGAGGTATCTTAAATGTAGGTTGTAGGGGAGGCAGGCTAGAGCCCACCATTATACTGTGGTTCAGAGAATAGTGATACATATGTTATAATAATAGATATCATCATTTTATTTTCTATTTATTAACTTTATAAGTTCTGTCAATCGAAGTCCTTTTTATTTTTCACCAAGCTAAATATCATGTGATGGGGTAGCTAAATAAATTCGATTATTTCCACGGTTCCACTTCTGCTTTGATGTTGGAGCAGGCTGAACCTTAGAATTAACATTGGGTTGGGCTTAGTCAACTTTCGGTGGAAATGATATCAGAAGACAATGGCTCGTTTGTATAAAATGTATAGTTAAGTTGTGAAGACATATAAGACTATGACTTTCATGAATTGATAAGGTGGGGCAGCTACAAGAGGAGGAACAGATCCATCTTCAAAATTGAAAGGAAAAAAAAAAACAAGAAAACTGATTTTGTTTCTTTTTTTTTTTTTTGGGGAAAAGAGTAAGATCAAATAATCGTAAATAATAGAAGGGTTTCACTTGGTTGGGAAATGGGAGGGAGAAAAAAAAAGTAGTGCATGTTTTTCTTTTGTCTCAAGTATGTCTAAATTTGGAACAAGTCAACTCTTGGTTTTCGTATTGATGAGATAATTGCGGGTTATGTTTCAATTTATGTGCGATTAAAATGTGGGTTCACTAAATCCATGGCTTTGAAATGCCATTGAAAGCCCAAGATTCAACTAGTCTTGTGTATGTAAACGTTCCTCACAAACATTTCAACCAAACACGTTCTAGACAAAGTAAATCGAACCCGAGATTTCTCTGTTTCTTTTTCCAAGTTCATGCTTCCTATGCTGTTTTGTTTCTTCTATGAAGTTTGCATGAAATTCATCTGGTCACTGGCACGTTTTACAGAAAGCATGCACATGAATGGTTTTAGATAATTAATAAGGATTGCAGTCTGTTGGGCTCCAAGGTAGATTACCGATAATTCTAACTCCCTTCATGTTCATGTTACGTGGACACATTTTGCCGTACATATGATAAACACACGCCGATGCCCGGAGAGACACACTTTGGGCTATTTCTGATGCATTCAAAATAAAGATGTCGACTTTTGGTGCAGAATATGAGATCAAACGAGGAAAGGCAGCTCTTTGCCTCAGAAATCCAGGCAACCAAGACCCAAGAATCGCAGGGGGCAACAGGGCAAGGATCATTTTCTGTTTGTATGCCAAGTGCTCATAGAAATTCAATTCAGAATGGTGTATACCAGAGCATAAAGATTGTACTTTTGTCCAACAAACTCAATTGGTTGCTTCCTTTCGGCCCTTTAGCAATTCTTCTCCATAACTGTGCAAGCGATTCTGTAAGTTACACTTGTGTTAATGAACAAGGTTTCTGCGTTCATCCTATTCTTGCGACTAACTGGCTCAGATGGATCGCAGGCATGGGTCTTCCTTCTCAGCTTGTTGGCCATTGTACCACTGGCTGAGCGTTTGGGTTACACTACCGAGTAAGTTCCCTTTAAACACGCATGTTTGTCATCAAAGTTGTGTCTCTCGGGAGTTAACACAGACAACTTCTTATTCAGGCAACTGGCCTTTTACACTGGGCAGAAAGGTAACATTTTTTAGCATCTCTGACAATGTATTGGCTTTTTACTATCTACTTCCTGTTGTGCTAGTTTATTTTTGTAATTTTTGTTCAGTTTGCAGTTGGAGGGCTTTTAAATGCTACGTTTGGGAATGCCACGGAACTTATTATGGCAATTTGTGCACTTAAGAGTGGAAAAGTTACAGTTGTTCAGCTCACAATGCTTGGTTCAATGTTGTCAAACATGTTATTTGTTCTTGGATGTGCATTCTTCTTTGGTGGCCTTGTTGGTCAGAGGAAGGAGCAACATTTTACTAAGGTAAAAAGAAAACGGCTGACGCTTGTGTTTTGCGCTCAGCTAATATTGAACTTGAAACTGAGACTGACTTCTGGAATACAGGCAACGGCTGTTGTTGAATCAGGGCTGTTGTTGATGTCGGTCATGTGCGTGCTCCTTCCAGCAGTGCTCCACCACACACACACTGAATTGCACTTTGGCAAGTCTGAGTTAGCACTTTCGAGGTTTAGCAGTTCTATAATGCTTCTAGCATATTTTGTCAATATTGTTTTCCAAATAAAGAGCGAAAACGATGCTTATTTACACCTAAACGAGGTTGGTATAACTGTTATTATTTCAGACAACGGATTGTTGTTTAATTCATTTAACATGTAAAGGGATGAAAATCAGGAGGGCTATCGGCAAGATGAGAATTTAGAATATGGTGAAGAAGCTCCAGAGATATCAAAATCAGAAAGCTTGATTTGGCTTGCAGTTGTCACCATTGCAATTTCTACACTATCAGATTATCTAGTTGATACAATGGAGGTAATCTCTTGTTTTTTTAAACTTTTCCGTTTAGCCATATCGCTTTATTATCTTTGGTTGTTTCAGGAAGCGTCAAATTCATGGGAGATGTCCATGAGCTTTATCAGTGTCATCTTGCCTCCTGTGGCTAGCAATGCTTCATCGCTTTCAAGCGCAATTATATTTGCCATGAAAGACAAGCTTGTAATACTTAGTTGATTCTCCTTCCACTTAGCTTACGTAACTAGAATCACTCCTACACCATATGCTGCTCTTTCTAACAAATCTCCACTCAGGACATGGCTATAGGAGTGGCAGTAGGGTCAGCAACGCAAGTTTCGTTGTTCGTGGTTGGTGCTTTTGTGATATTTTGTGCTACAGCAGGGCTGATTTTCTCTCTTGTGATGCTTCCAACTACTAATAAATGTCCACTGTGAATGTGAACTTCAGATTCCCTTTTGTGTTGTTGTTGGGTGGATGATGGGGCAACCAATGGACCTCAACTTTGAACCTTTTGAGACGACCGTTCTATTTATAACTAGCTTAATTGTAGCCTGTCTTCTTCAGGTTTGTAAGTGATCAAAGAAGTTATATATGTTTTCTGTGTCTTGGAGTATTGCTTAATTCTGCTTGCCGCTAACTTGTGTGCAGGAAGGAAGTTCTAACTACTTCAAGGGACTGTTGCTCGTTCTCTGCTATCTAATTGTCGCTGCAAGTTTCTTTGTACACGAAAGTGCTCCCTCCAGTTAGTTCTCAGCCATAACTTTTTTATTTGACCTCTGTGTTTTGGTTTTCTCATGCTGCTCTGCTGAACATGGTGCATTATTTTTTTTTTGGTAGTTCCTTCTGGTTGAACTTGGAGAAAGAGAGCTCATACAACCGTCGGCTTGAAGTTTGAAGTGCGGCAGAAAGAAAATCAATGGATTTCTCACCTGTTCTTCTTTTCCAATGTTAGGCTCAAGAATTTCCATTTTCTAGCATTTTTTGCCACCTTTAGTCATTAACATGAACAGCTGTACTGCCTATTGCTCACAGATTTGGTGGAAACTGAAAGCTCCTGTAGACTGTAGTGGTTATGGTTATATGAGCTTGTGCATTTGTGACCAAACTGAGCACACTACATTTGAATTTTAGTTTTGCTTCCCGGAAGCAGAACCTGATGTATACAATTCTACTCTCTCTGCTCTCTGCGTGATGAGATTTTAGATACTGAAAAATTGACTCTTTTTGTAAATAAATACAAAATACGTAAGTTAGATAGATTTATATGCCCATGGAAGATAAAAATTAATTAATTTCCGAGAAAAAATTTCTACCATGAATATAAAAAAATAATTTTGAAACAGTAGAAAATTTATTCAAAAAAAAAAACTAAAATGATTGTTTTTTAAGATAAGACAAATGAAGCAATATATTTTTATCTTCAACAAGCCATTTCGCATGTTCCTTCAACGTGTACAATATGCATGCGGTTTTATTTAACATTTTAAACATTCAAAATCCATACAATGATAAATGAAACAAAGAGAAATATAACCATTTTACATTGATTTCTTATAGAATAAAGATTTATTCTTGGAGATTGAACACGTTCCTATGTTCATTTATTTCTAGATTTTAATTTGATTTCTTTTCATTTAAAATTTGGTGTTAATTTAAATGACCTATTTGATAATTATATAAATTTAAGGGCATATTTGTTAGAAAATTTGAACAACAATTGCAACTTAGAGATTCATTAAATTTACCTAAAAGGTGATCAGATATTCTTTATTTGGCAAAAATAACTAATAAATCACTCAAATTTTCACAGTGACCCAATTCACCCACTAGTGTATTGTTTAGGCCCAATAAACCACTTATTTTTTAAAAATGGCTCAAATAGACCATTGAACATTAACTGAGTGAATATTCTATTCAAAATGAAGCATGTATTGTCACATGAAGGATGATGTGGCTTTAAAAAAGTGCAGGTAGTTGGTTGTCATGGGCGAACTTTGAATTAGGGGAAGGGGAGTCGAAGATCAAGCCTAAATTGAGTGAAGAACTAGGATTTGAAATTGATTTTGGAGAGAATGGGGTTGTAATCGGAGAGTGTGGCTATAAGTTCTTCTTTGAGTGAAAGAAATGAACCAAATCATTGATGTGTAATGGATTGGAGAGCATTCAAATGTCCCGATTTCAATCATAGCATTCAATGTTGGTGTAAAAGGACAACAGCAAAATGGACATCATGGACAGAGGAAAACCTAGGTTAGTGTTTCTACAACTATGGGAATTTGATGGCAAGCACACACTGAGTAACATGTTTACTGATATTGAGCATAGAAAGCTTCAATTAACTTTCATTTGAATTGAAACCATTTTGTTCATTAACAGGGTAAAAGATGCAAATTCCATTTGTGTCATGACCCAGATTATCCAAGAGAAGCAAAAAATGTGATGAATAAGTTACGGGCTGTGAAGTTATCACTTGTGAAGGAGAACTCTATGCTGAAAGAAATAGATTGTAATACAACAGTCCAAGGTTATGCTTGTGAAACAGGGGAAACTGATAATGGTGGAGTAGGTGAAGGAAATGTAAGCTGAGCAAGCAAAGCGAATGCTAGGGGTGTATGTAATAGGAAATTCTGCAGCAATTCACAATGGTATAGATATTGGTTCTAAGTATAAGAGAATGTTGTTTGTAAGGTGGGGAATAATTGTTGTTGCTATATGTATTGGAGTGTAAGCGAGCAAGTAAGTTTGCACATTGTAGGATTCGTGAGTTAGTTTCATGTGGAACTGGTAGAATGATGCTTGGATCCCAAGTGGTGTAAGCATTATGTGCAAAAGAAGATATTGTTACACACTTCTCATTCCAAGTCTGAGAAGCTAATGTTATGCTTTTATCATAATTTCTTTTGCATGTTATATGCTAAATTTCAGCTTGGGCTTCATTTTCTGAAGCTAGTCCGAAAATGGCTTAGTTTTAGAAACTAAAAAATAGTATTACAATACTGATGTAAAAAAAATCAGCAACCTTCTAGCAGCATGTTTTGCTTCTCTTCTTCCTACTATGGTTTAATCATTTAAGGATTCAACTATTCTCTTTTTATGTCCAATGGTGGCAATGTTAAAAACTTGGCTTACTCAGGTTATGCTAATAAAATTGTGGTCATTTTGTCATAAAAACATGTTAAAAATCAGGGTTTACTGAAAAACATATTTTTCATAGCAATATTCACAGGTTTTTGTTCCTAACACACATTGAGCTGGCCTTTGACTTTTAGCTAAAGGTAAAGTTTCAATTAGAAACTTTGCACACAAGTTTTAATTCATATATAAAACTTGTTTGAAATCTTAATAATGGCTTGTGATTTGTAATCTACCAGATGCACAAAATGCAACCTTGCTACAAATGCACAAAATGTAGCCTATTTTTTCATGCTGCTAAACATTAAGAAAAAGGCATAAAAATAACCTGCAGTAGTAGTTGAGTACTAAAATGAATAACCTGCAGCAGTAACAACTAATGACTCTAGTAAGTCTAAATTAAAAAGGCATTCCAAGTGGTTGTTAAAAAGGCAGATAAACTATGGGTACTGTAGATTTTCAGTTGGCTATTAAAACCTACAGGAAAAGCTTGTAAACTAATTTTTGAAACTAGTTCCACAAGTATGCTGATCTTTCAATGTTTTCACGTGAAATGCTTCAGTTCTCTTATCAAAATCCAAATGAAATGAACCGTTGACAACCTTTACCAGTACATTTTGCCCTTATCCACTCTTTTGTGTTCTTTGTTATCTTTATTTCACACTGCTCCACGATGAAGTGTTCATCAATAGCATCCTTAAACTATCTTGGATCGTCAAAGATCACTAACACAGCAAACACAGGATATATACCACTAGGATCATACTTAGGAAACACTTGACTTCCATTGACAGCTTTACCCATCCCCATATGGTTTCTGCTCCCACTCACAGTACCTTCACTCTCATGCTCATTTCTACTTACTCCTCCAACCAACATACTTAATTTCAGTTTTTTGTCCCGCCACTTAATGTTGCATTCCCTTACCTTTTCCCTTATTTCATTCAATTCTTCATCATCTTTACTCAAGTAGTGAAACTCACTTGATATCTCATCATCATCATCGACATAACCAAAGAACTTTTTCAAAAGTGCCTCACCATCATCCTCCATAATAGTTGCCTTTGCTCTATAACCATCATCTACCTCAGGATCTGTTGAGGACTCATTAATGTCCTTATCATCCTCACCATCATACACTAGGGCAGCATTTCCATCAACTTGTTGCTCAACTACTCCAATATGCTCCACATACACCTCAATTCCCCTATACTTGACCAAAACCACACACATCCTATGCATATTGGCATCACTTGTTTCTTTTATCTCTTCTAACCTATCAGACAGCATACATTCTGGGTTCAACCAAAACAACTTCTTCACCGACATGCTTGCCAATTCTTCAACCATGCTCTTTAACTTAGGATATGATATCAAGTCAACATCCATAAGGATTGCCCTATATGAACCACCAATATACTCATCACATTTTTCATCTTTAAACATCCCACCATACACAAATGTGATTAAAGGAGTACAATGACCTATGCTGCAAAAGATGTAAAAGTCAATACATGTTCAGTCAATAACCACAACTCAAAAACAAACAATCACATGAATTAACACCATTTCCTACTTCCAAATTTACAATTACTTACAAATGAAGTTAACCAACTCATTCGAAATCCCTACATCCTATCATTTTTCAACCCTTACTCGAAACACTAAGTATACATGTGTTTCTCTATTACTCCAACTTAGTCACCTAAAAGGTGAAAATATGACATCTTTGAATTATATTTGACATAAATTTCATGCACATTTCATGACCATTATAATTTTGTTAAAACCCTAGCCCCCAACCCCTACAAACACAAACTTTGTCATATACCTTTTCACAATGCAAACACCCCTAATTCTTAACGCGACAATGGCCATTAAAAAGCAACGATTCTCAACAAACAAACCTTTCTCCCATGCCCGTCTTACAAACCATCAATGGAAAAGCTTCACTATGAATAATGCTCTTTTTCCACCTTAGATGCGCCATAGTGACTTGTGTTGGTGAGTATACGAAATGTCAGACATTTATGCTTACATGTGATGGTTTTAGCGAAAGTTGTCTGCTAGTTAACAAATTTGGTCTACCATCTATATTGACATTCATTATAGGCCTAACAGAGCAAACGTTTTCATCATTTTAGGACTCCATTAGAAAAATGCAAATAATAGGACTATTATAGAAAAAAACATAAAAATATTAGGACTCACTAATCTATTTTCCAATAAATATTGACAAATTTCTAAAAAACCAATATGAGATGGGTTTGCATATTGTGCAAAAGAATGTACAGAATATAAATGGGAAGCAAATTTATTAAAAAATGAATAAAGTATATGGGCTGGGCCAAGCAAGAGCATGACCATGAAAAGAGGCATCAAATTATCCAAAATTGACCATTTGGAACCCTGATGTTTGAGTTCAAGCATTCATGAGCCCTTATAATTTTGTTTTAAAAATAAACCGAGTCAGTCTCATGGCTCTACCAACAGTAGATGGTATTTGGCTACAAAAGGGCGATGACATTTGACGCCATTGTAGAGGGTTGGAGAAAATTTTAAAAATTTAGGATTAGAAAATTAAATGGCTAATTTGTTCCATTACAGAGAGTTCTGACTTTTGAGGGGTTGGTAATGGTATGCATCTGAGTCAAAGTTTTGGTGCTGTAAAAGTCAACTGGAGAAGTGTTAGGTACCATGGATATCATAGACATATGTCTAATTAGACATAGTATTGAGTTTACAATTTTACTCCTTACCCTAACTGTTTCTCTCTCTCTCTCTCTCTCTCTCTCTCTCTCTCCCACCGCCACTCCGCAAATTGTTTCTTTCTCTCTCCCCCTCTCATCATCGCAGCCACCGACCGCCGCTCCAAACTCTGTCGCGCACCGATCTCTATTGTACATTGATTTCTGTCGAGCACCAGCATCCTAGGCAATTCGACGAGATGAAAGGTCCAGGCGATTCACCGAGATGTTTTGCTGAGATGACAATGCGGTAGTATTGCCGGAGATCTAACGTGATGACAAGCTGACGCGATGACGAGCAGCAAAGGCAAATGCCGATCCAGAGGCGATGCGACCGATGATGATGTTCGATGGCGCGATTCAAGCCGGAGATGAAAGGTCCAGGTGATTCGACGAGATGATGATGATGTAGTATTACCGGAAATCCGATGCGATGACGAGCCGATGCAATGACAAACGGCGAAGGCAGATGCCGATCCAGAGGCGACGTGACTGATGATGATGTTCGACAAAGGCAGTCCAGGAGCAGTGGCAGCTACAGATCTAAAAGCGGCAGCTGTGGAGTCGACGGTTATGGAGGAAAGGAGGCGGTGGCAAAAAGATCAAAGGTGAGGGTGAAAAGAATAAGAAAAGGTAGACGAGAGGCAGATAAGAGATTTACATATAGAAGGCTGACACTTTTTTTTATTATTTTCGCATACATTGGCTCAGACATTTTTGAATATTTTTTCAGACATTTTTTGATATCAAGTCAGGCACTTTCTTATTACTTTTTATACTACTTATTTTTTATAATTATTTATAAATTACTTCAAACACTTTCAAATACTACATTAGACATTTTTACATATTATTTTCAGACATATTTGCTCATTAAATCATACACTTCTTTTATTATTTCATATATACATTTTTTTATCATGAAAATAAATTGTTTGTGTATTGCTTTAGACATTTTGTCACTTTTCTTTAAACATTTTTACATATTCATTCAGACACTTTTTTATTGTTTCAATTAGTTATTTTTTAAGAGAATAAATTGTCTGCGTATTGGTCAGACACTTCTAAATATTTCTTTAGACACTTTTACACATTCATTCAGACACTTTTTTATTGTTTCAATTAGTTATTTTTTAAGAGAATAAATTGTCTGCGTATTAGTCAGACACTTCTAAATATTTCTTTAGACATTTTTCGGTATCTATTCAGACACTTTTCATTTTTTCAAACATGACATATGATGTATATGGCGAGATCATGATGTACGACAGTTTGGTGGCGGCACTAGCGCTAATGCTGGCGTTGGCACTGGAAAAGACAATAGTAGTAAATTAGGATTTTTTGTAGAGAATAATATTTTAACTAAGGGTATTTTTCTCAATTTTTTTGATAATTTATATCTTATATATAGAAGATTAAGGAATGTGGTAGTATGTCTAATTAGACATATGTGCATAATAAAAAAACTAGGTGTTGGAGGCTGCTAGATAGTTAAGCCTTGAATCGAAGATTTTGAATTAAAATAGGAGAAGTCACATTTGGCACATTTACCCTTTCTATTATATTCATTTATCCAATTTCTAAAAAGGGCATCTTTTTTCTTTTTTATAGGCCAAGAATGTTTGCGTTACCAAGTTTTGGGTAGCTAGAACTTAGAATAATCAATCTGACTAAACTACACAGCTGTATTATGCTATAAACGAAACTCATTCTAGATGCTTCGCTCGTGGGGCCTAAGCCACCCGGACCAAAATGCATGTGTTATTTGCAACAATAACTACAGAAATTCGCCCAAATTTTCTAATAATTACACTTTCTACCCCTGCGTTCCAGAGACAAACTTTTTTCTACGTTTGATTGAATTACATGTTTTTTATCATGCTTGAGCTTAGGGTATGAAATGTTAGATTTTAATTTTTTTTCTTATTTTTTCATTTAGTATATGCATAAATCTAATAAAGAAGAACTTAATAAATCACAGTAAATAAATCTAAATGTGGTTCAGATCATGTGATTTGGATAATTTTGTAGAAGCTAAAAAATCTTCTTGAGGTGTACTGAGTGCTAACAAAACAAATACTCGCACGCTTTAGCCGCACATTTTGCAGCCCAAGAGGGAAAAGAACAGGTTTTCAGACCTTATGGGAGACAGTGTAATTGTTTGCAAAAATTAGGGGGGTTTGTGCAATTTCCTGATGGCATTGATTATTGTCTGTAATTGTGGGTCAGTACTAGCTTAAACTCGAATGAATCAAAGCCGAAGGTAACGTTAAAACCGAAAATCAGAAGATTAGAAATAAATGAGCGTGGCCTGGGGGAAGTTTCCTCGAAATCTCCCTACAAACAAGACCTCTGCAAAGTCCTAATAATTATGGTTTATATTGCCGAAACACATGGGCAGACTGATTCGCTATTTCTTTTCGGAGTATGATCTTCGCTGCCGCCGACTGCTGTCCGAAGTCTAAGCAAGGTCTTTCAGGTGACTAAGCAGCTGCCCAACTGCCAAAGGTTTCAACCTCTTCTCCGTTAATTGGCCGGAAAGATCATTCCATTCTTCCGTCTTCTAGGCTCACCTGCCGTGTTGCGGTAATCGACCGGAAAGGTTTGTTCTTTAGCAGATCCGGTCATTCATCTTGCCCCCCCTTTTGTTAAATATACTTCGATCATTTATCTTATTGTATTTGATTCTGGGATGATCTGGTTTTGTAAATTTCTCTTGGACTTGGTAATTGTTTAGCTCTCTGATAATCATCTACTTTTGTTTCATTCCTCCCAGTTCTGGCGAAATCTTACTGGTCAGAGCGGTAAAAATCCATGCTCATGATGTTGCCTTGCTGCTCTTGATTTACGGACACTTGTTTTGATCTTTACGCGTGAAGATGGACTACAAGCAGCAAGTAGCCAGCGTACAAACATATCTTGAGGTGAATTTTGGTTCGTCTTATGAATTTGCAGATAGATGTACTACATTTTGTATTTTACCTCTCAAATTCCACGGGCAAAACTGCTGTGTTACATCTTCATGGAGAAAATTCAATCTGGCAGATGGGATCCCTGGATGATAAGTCAATCAATGAGTTTGATGACGAGAACCTCTTCACCCCGCGAGCTGATTCGCAAAAGACTCTATCAATTAATGGAGATCATCAACCAGTACCACATTCGAGCCATTTATCTGTTAACAGTAGGAAATTGATGAGCATTGGTGTTTATAGAAGTGTAAAGACTGTAGTTTTCTCCAACAAGCTGAACTTACTTATGCCTTTTGGGCCTCTCGCAATTCTGGTACATGGACTGACTCATCACAATGTAAGCACTCTCTTTGCACTTTTGACTTGATTGGTTCAGCGTGTTGTTAGATCAATAAATGCTGATTTCTTGTGCTTCTGGTTGCAGGGTTGGGTCTTCTTCTTCACCTTACTGGGCATCACACCTTTAGCTGAGCGATTGGGTTATGCTACTGAGTAAGAATTCTTAGAATGTCATAAGATTTTCTCAAGGTTCCAGTTTTGTGATAATTATGTTTTCAGGGAGCTGACTCTGCTATTTCTTTCTTCATTCAGGCAATTAGCTTTTTACACCGGACATACAGGTTTTTTCCTTGGATCATGATATTCTTTTATTTCTTTATTATTCCGTTTTTTATGTTTCTTGATGTGTCCGTACTTAATAATTCTCTTAATGCAGTTGGTGGACTCTTAAATGCTACATTTGGAAATGCAACAGAGTTGATTATATCAATATATGCACTGAAAGGGGGAATGATACGCATTGTTCAGCAGTCACTGTTGGGCTCAATACTGTCCAACATGTTGCTTGTTCTTGGATGTGCATTCTTTTGTGGTGGGCTTGCATTTCATGGAAAGGAGCAGGCCTTTAACAAGGTAATTGGATGAGCATTGGTTGTCTCTTCCATCCCAACTGTATTTCTCATTCATTCTGACAGTAAGGGGTAAGCTTTTTCGCAGGCTGCTGCTGTTGTTAGCTCAGGTTTGCTGTTGATGGCAGTAATGGGATTACTCTTTCCAGCCATGCTCCACTACACTCATACTGAAGTGCATACTGGCAAGTCAGAATTGGCTCTTTCAAGGTTCAGTAGTTGTGTGATGCTTGTAGCATATGCTGCCTATCTTGTTTTCCAGTTGAAAAATCAGAAAGATCTTTATGTACGCCTTGGTGAGGTCAGTTATCGGAACTATTCCTTTGTTACTTTGATAGTTTAATGACATTTGTTACTTCTCCTTAAAAATGTCTGCCATATGCACTACATCAGGAGGGGAGTCAAACAGAAGAGAGCACTGATGAAGAGGATGAAGCTCCAGAAATCTCGAAGTGGGAATCAGTGATTTGGCTTGCAATTATGACAGCTTGGATCTCTATCTTATCAGAGTATCTGGTTGACGCAATAGAGGTAATGCCATGGTGTTAACAAATTTGAGGGCATTTCTAGTTGACATTTGTAATAATTATGTTCATATCCTGAATTTACGGGTCTCTCATTCTTCTAGGGAGCATCTGATGCATGGAACATGCCAATTGCTTTTATCAGTGTCATACTGCTTCCTATTGTGGGTAATGCAGCGGAGCATGCTAGTGCAATTATGTTTGCCATGAAAGACAAGCTTGTAAGTGATTTTCCTAACGGTTGATTTAAGTGATTTTCCTAACGGTTGATTTACAGTATTTCTGCCGTATCTTCTCTGGTTTGATTAAATTTGTCTGCAGGATATTTCCTTGGGAGTGGCAATAGGATCATCAACACAGATTTCTATGTTTGGGGTATGTCATCATGGCTTGTTGACACTAATTTTCCTTTACATTGACCATTACTAGTTTATTCTCGTAGATATGTTCGATGACTTGGTTAGGGAACTGAGAAAGGTCTAAAATGGTAGTTGGACTTTTACCAATCTTGGTGTCTGTACATGATTAAATCCTCAAGTTGGGTAATTATCATTACTTTTTTTTTTACCAAGTCTGTTCTTTGTTCATGGATGAATCAATTAGAGGGGTCGAGTAAGCTGAATAACATCAACAGTTGTTTCAAAGTGGTTATCTTCTGCTTTGTTGTTCTTTTGTCAAAATTTTATACCATTTGAAAGTCAATATTCTATGTGCCTCTGTACCATTGTTCAAGATTTTTTTCTTTAACTAAATTAAAAAGGAAAAAATTATTGTAAAATATAAGTTTTTTTCTTAATGTCTTGAAAATCTGTTTGGAATGGTTCTTATTTGAATGAGATAAACATACATATTTGAGTTTGAATGAGGTGGTTAAACGTTTGTACCATTGCCATACCAAACCTGACTCTTATCTTCAGATGTAGACATTGGTTATAGTAGCAGCTGGGCAGATTCCTCGGTGAGAATTGGTGAAAGTTGGTAATGGTGCTTCCACAGCCACTTCCCTGAGCTACTAGTGTCACACACTGGCTCTTGCCTTTGCGCCTTTTGTTTTTTTTTTTTGTTTTTTTTTTTTGGGGGTGGGGACAGGGGGTGGCAAAGCTCTTGCCTTCCTTAAAAAAATACGATGCTGGCTTTTGAACTTGAAAATGATTGCTAAGCTGTTGGTGATGAGATATACTAGTAGATTCGAAGTGTAGTTCTTCTGCCACCTGGGAAATGTGTGGCATTGCATTGGTTAGCTCTTTAGCCTCCTGCCTACACTAAAGTCTTTGCCATTGCTATGGTTGCAGATACCTTTTTGCGTAGTAATTGGTTGGATGATGGGGCAGCCGATGGACTTGAACTTTAAGCTTTTCGAGACAGCAACTCTGTTCATAACTGTAATAGTTGTGGCCTTCTTTCTACAGGTTCGTTTATTAAAAGCCACTCAAGATTTCTGGGCAGGAAAGTCATTTTACTGGAACCTGACATGATTACCTTGTGTCTTCTGTGTGCAGGAAGGAACTTCCAATTATTTCAAAGGGCTCATGCTTATACTTTGCTATCTGATAGTTGGTGCAAGTTTCTTCGTACATGAAGATTTTCCTTCAACTGGTAGGTTTGCTGCTATGAAGGTCTTGTGGTTTTTATATGCCCGAGTTTCATGTTTTTTTGTTTTGGGTGCCTGTTGTTCATGTTGCAACAACTGGTTGCTTGTGCAGATGATACATGAGGTAAAAGTGAAGTGCGGGCAATATAAGCAGCTGGGAAACCTGGAATTGGAGGACAGAAAAATGAAGGGAAGGTGGTTTGGGGGAGAGCCGTGTTGGGGATGTATATATATATTGGTTTGCAGGCAGATGGATAGATATTCCCATGGCATGGATTTGTGTATGTTGAGTAGATGTTAATGAAGGGGACAGCTGCATCAGATCATCATATCTGTTGTCTTGCTCCCTGATGCTAAGGGAAGAGGACATTCTTGTGAGGTGATGAGGCGATGTGTTAGTGTAGAGAGTAGAAGAGAATGGGATACATACATGACTCACCGACCGTTATTTTTAATTTGAGGATCAAGCAACTGTAATTGTATTGTACTGAGTTGTATTCTGTTCAATGTATGCCCAATGGGCGTGACCTTAGCTGCTGTACTCAAGTTCGTAGTGACTGACTAGTACAAGTTGCATGGCATGGCATGGCATGGAAAATGAATGTGGCAGTTAGAAATTGCATGGCTGATTGCGGTTTATTTACTCTCCGTTTTATATTCTTTGTACCATTTAATTTTTTCACATAGTTTGATTTAAATTTATTAATATTAGTATTTGTTAGAAATTTTTTTAATAAAATATATTTAAAAATTATATGTTTTGATTTATCATTTTTTCATTTATGTATTAAAATGTTAAAAATAAAAAATTGTAGATTAATTTTTAAAAAATAAATTATGTAAAGAATATGAGATAAATGGAGTAATATATTATTAATATATTCTAAAACATTATTTTCCAGTGGTTTTTTTTAAAGATTGTGACAAAAAAAAACTTTAGCATGAGTTTACCAGATAGTAAGATTTCATAATATATTGTCATGCAAGTGTTAAAAATTGAAAAATAAACCTATTGAATTCCTTATTCAGTGTTTTTCCTTGGAAGTTGGATTTTTTTTTCCAATCGGTTGGTCATTGAATTTCTAGTTTATTCTTTCATGGTCTTTGACATCTAATGCATGTTATTGGCTATTATTGTTGTTTTGTTACTGTAGGAAGTTTTGAGAGGCAATTTTTATTTCAAGAGTGGCATATGATATACTATTACTACCCTCAAAGGATTCAGTGTGTATGTTGCTTGTTTCACTGGGTTGGATGAACGAAGCATTGGATGTTGGTATACCGTATGAGGAGATGACATCACATCTAATGCCTATGAGTGATCACAATCTCTAATGTTTATTTTTAAGCATGGATTAATACAAATTGATATATTATTTTAAAAAATAAAATATATGAACATTTTTTATTAATTAGATAAATGATATTTAATAATGTATAATGGATATAAAAAAAGCACAGCTGAATGTTAAATATAAAAGTTATTATGCTTAGAATAATAGTATTAAAGGACAGGCTTTTGAAAGCAATTGATTAGTATAGTAGAGGGAAAAAGTAATAGATATTTCGATACAATAGTTTATGAAAAAGATAGCATCGCTTCTTTGTATACTACATTTTTTGTGTCCTTGTTTTGTAATTGGAGCCTTCCATTTTGACTAAAATCTTAGTTGTAGCCATTGTGATTTTTCTAGATAATGCAAAATATAATTGCCCATGTGAAAAAATATTTTTTGGAAGATAAATTCTAACATATGGTATTGTTTGGCCTTATGCTTTGTTTATAGTCATTGCAAAGCAAAGCCGAATTGGAAATTATTTGCGTGTGAACTTAAGTGGATATTGTTCACTTTCTGATGGTTTTAAAGGAATCCTAGGAAGAAGAACCTTTTCTCTTGCAAATTGTCTAATTGTAATTTCACCATCTATGACATTTGCATCAAATCTTCAGCAACTAAATCTTGTACCATTACATAAGCCAATAAAAGAATTCAAATTCCGAAGCAACATGATTGGACAATTTGCTTTTAGGACCAACTTATGGGGCGGCAGACTATTAGGTGTCAATGTATTTAAAAATTCTTCATTGTAATAATACCTTATTTTAATATCCTCTGCTTGATCAAAGCAAAGAAATGTCCTCGCTTCACCTGTTTGTCAAAATTAAGAATAATTAGCAATTGGTCTTCTAGTATTAGTATTAATTCTTAGCAAAGCATACACCAATCTACTAAGAAATGTCCTCGTTTCACCAGTTTATCAAAATTTAAAATAATTAACGATTGCTCTTCTAGTATTAGCATTAATTTTTAGCAAAATATACAGCAGTCTATAACCTCTTAAAAATATTATAGAACATTATTTAAATATGATATCTTGAATTAGATAACTCTATTTCAATATGAAGTAGCATGTAGAAAGAATAATGGGCAAAATATATTTTAGTAAACTCAAAATCTTGCATTTAATCTTTTGAAATAGACTTATTCACTTGTAGGGGCTGAGATGTACCTGGAATCATATTAACCATCCTTTCATTTAGTTCTTCCACATACTCATTTTTTGTTGTCAAAATTGCACGTTTGATCACGTAATCCATAGACTGATAGTTCCTGGTTATAGACGAAAAAATGCTTCTAATAAGAATGTCCTATGAAGATTCATTGTCATTATGTTTAATGAATATTTCCTCAGGAAGTCGAATCAAACTGTCTTCAATTGAAAGCTCTTCTCCATCCCCAACTCTCAATAAAAATTCACCAAAGTTCGAATATGATCTTGCTCTCATATTCCGCACAAGTTAAGTATTTCTATATTTCTCCAAATGTATGATTTAACAAAGCTTGTATCAACTATTTGTGTCCTGGTGGCACGAAGAACAACATGTAAAACTTGTCGAAAATCTCCTCCAAAAACAATTACTTTTCCTCCAAAGCTTTTTGAGTTATCCATCACATCCCTTAAGCTACAATTAAGTGTTTCCATAGCAAACTTTTTTGCCATGGGTGCTTTATCCCATATAATTAGTGCAGCCTGTTTCAATAGTTTAGCCACTTCATCTTGCTTTGAAAACCCACATAAACTTGTATCAATAAAGTTTAATGGCAAATTAAATCTTGAATGTGCAGTTCTACCTCTAAACATTATTGATGCTACTACACCAGAAGTTGCTGTGGCTAGTTCAATCATACCTCTAGATCTAACTTTTGCAAGTAAAGCCCGATAAATAAAAGTTTTACCTGTTCCTCCAGGACCATCAACGAAAAATACACCACTTTTCCCTAAATATATTCGATCTAATATAGTGTTGAATGATGTCCCTTATTCTAGGTTCAATTTTTCTTTTGCATCAAAATCTTCATGAGAGATTTGAACGGACCTTTCTTCTACAATTTCCCTGCAGTTTAACCCTTCATTGTCTATTAACTCGTGATCATAAGTTGGCATGTCATATTTACTGATTGTTGAGCCCATACCTTTTTTGTTTCCAAATTTAACAACAAAAGAAAAATGATGATTTAATTTAATGCAACTAACACTGATGAACATACGCATAAAATTTTTAAATAGCTACAGAATATAAAACTTGCCTCCTAAAAAATAGTCTATACTTTGTAATGTTTCTAATATGATGGTTTTGCTGTTTTGTCCATGCAATCTTTTAAAATCCTCGGACATTGCTTTAAAGAAAGTATTCCACAAGTACTTCACATTTTTTGGTTGACAATGAAACAACATAATTGCAAATAGTTTTTGTAAGTGCCTGTGACATTTGATATACGTTAGCTTCCTTCAAACATTTAACAATAGTTTCATTAGACTCAAGAAGACCCCATTTTTTTGCAACTTCTTTGAAAACATGATATTGAATACCATTAACAGTCAATAAATCTTCATATGAAGTAGGGCCTATAACATAATTCAATAAAAGTCTTAGATAATATCTTTCACCTTCTTGTAGGTTAGCTCTGTTAACACGACCAATGACTTGTCTATTTTTCCTTTCTGACCAGATTTGATATTGTCTATTCCAAACATAGTGCTTGAGAAATTCCTTATATAAGTATTTTGGAGCATCCATATTGTTTGCATAAAAGTCAAAATATTCAATCAGCATGGTTTTCTTTGAATTTCCCTACTCTAGAACATTCTCTAAATTTTGCTCCTCTTTATAGTAAACAACCTGTTGATTTGGAAGATGAACTAACAGGTTTATCACTGGAGGGGACATCTCACTCAAATTAAATTCATAAATTCTCCATAAAGCTTCATGAGGGCATGCCCATCTTGCGTCTTGAAATTGTTTTATCTCATCAATAAAAGTGTCTCCATCGTCATGGGCAATATAAATAACAACCTTGTCATGACTTTTGTATATGTACTTGTAAATGTACTTAACTGTTGTCACTATAAAGTAAATGTCTACATTCATATGACAATTGTATCTACTAAGAGGATAAGAATTGTATGGAACAACCTATCTATTATCAAATGTTTTCCTTCTAACCTGTACAATTGTGCCACCATTCATTTTTCTGTTTAATGGGTAGTCATCTTTTCCTTAAGTTGATTATGAACAAATGGTCTTGGATAATGGAACTTGCATTTACCATTAACTATACACGATTTTGTTTTGTCATACTTTCCACAAGGCCCATGTATCATATGCCTTACAACTAATTCATATAGTTCAAGATATTTTTCTTTATCAGGAATTTTAGCAGAAACAAATTTATCAAACTAATCTGCAGATGTAATCTTATATCCTTGGTTCAATATAATCAAAATATGTGCATGAGGCAAACCTCTCTTCTAAAATTCAATAACATAAACACGATCAACGACTTGGCCAAAAATTTGTTTCTTAAATAGTTGTTCCTTCAAATCTTCCAATTTTGTACGAAATACTGTAATTGTAATATTCGGTCTATCCTGAGCACGTTGGCCACATTTCAACTCATAAGTTATTTCTTTCCAATCTGGATTGCATGTCATTGTTATAAATAAATCAGGCTTTCCAAACCGCTCCACCAAGGTCATTGCATCTAAGTACCGCCTTTGCATATTTCAGGGGCCATTAATAAACAATGCTAGAAGAATTAATCTTTTCCCAACTTCACTCCCTATCATTTCTCCAGCTATTACACTATCAACAATTCCTTATCTTATTTCAAATCTGATTCCTTTTTTATTATATTTGTAACAATCAAGTCTTGTTGTCTCTAGCTTAATATATTGATCAACAACAAACTGTTAGAGTAATCTATGAGCATAAAGCAATATGCATCTACTGTCATCTCTAATTTGTAGCCTGTAACAATAGTATACTTTACAAGATACTTTGTTGCGATTTTGTGTGAGTGGTGCTGCAAAAAAAGAAAAAGCAATACTGTTACAATCATAGTAAATATTATATCATAATGAAAAATTAAAAAGATGTAGATTTGGTGTATCAAGAAAATTTCTAGGAATTGGTCAAAGCAATAAGTTCTCAATAGTAAAGAATCATACTATAGTTGGCTAATTCATGTCAATATTTTTATGATAGAATTTACATAAACACTATCACATACCTCGATTAACTTCTGCATCAATAATATCATCGACACTATTATATGCTAGTAATGTCTTGTTGTTCTTTGACTTGTATGTTGGCCCTTACGATTGGAATTCACTTTATCAATGACAGGATGTTATCCAAGTTTACCTTTCAAATATAACAATGGATATCGTAAGGTATCATAGCATCCATTGTAACGCCAAATTGTATATGTTTTGATTGAATGAGCATGAACTATAATTTGTTTTTCTAAGGGGACATTTTGATTATTTCCTTCAACTTAAATAGCAGCAATTTGATCAGCCGATGATGAGTTATAAACCCTTTGATCAAGATTCCCATCTGCAAGAATTCGAATGTTGAAGCCTTCATCAAGGGATTCATTTTTCAACCTTTGAAAAAACTAGTCGTATGGATTAACCTCAATGATTTTCTTTATCTTTGTCACCACTTTGAAAAAATAGACAAAACATATTAAAACATAGGAAGGAAAAAAAATAGACAAAGCATATTAACATTAAGTAGGTTTACGTACAGCCATCATACCACATCAATTTGATTCCAAATATATATAATCCCATGATGCATTATTTATAATATTAATTAATAATAACGTGTATGTTGGACCTTCTTTTCTCTCATATGGTTGATCAGTTAATATAGCTCTTTTGATGTACGAAACATTGAAGATTTTGTATTCTCCCCATAATACATTTTTTATGATGCACAATATGTGACAGGTTCTATGAAGGTCATCATTCATTCACTTGATCCCATTTAAAATAAGCACAAGATAATGTAAAATCTTGTAGAATTTCTTTTCAATTTTTTCTTTATTCTTTTCTCAGTTACTTCTATGTATAAGTAAATGGTTTTGTCATCCCTTTATAGGTTTTGTACAATGATGGTGATGAATAAATATTGAATCTAAGAAGATAAAAGTGGGAGTTTATTGCAGATGAAAATGGATCAAGTGAGGTAAGGAAGTACCTAAATACAAGTGTTTCCTCATAATCAATTTAGGAACAAATAGACAAAGCATATTAAAATATATGAAGGTAAAAAAATAATAACTGAATAACGATAATTATATTTGTATAGCAATAAATATAGGTATTCATAAAGTGTTTACCCGCTTTAAATAAAATCATATATTTTAAAGCTTGCATCCTATTTTGGATTTCATTATTTGTGTCATAGAAATACATATGAAAATAGCATGGTTTGTCTCTGTCTTAAGCCAAAGATGGTAGTACATGGTATACTTGTCCTAGTGCTCGAAAAGTATAAACACCTTCTTTTGAACTTGCAAGATTCATGTCCAATTTAACCCCAAAAGATGTGAAAGCATATATACTGTTATACGCCCTTATGTATTTTTGAAATGCCATTACTTCCTCTGATTATGATGTATATAGATCATATAATTCATCTGAAATATTTGGTTTAGCTGATGTAACTTTCCCATTTTGGCAATAGAAAGTTGGTGGTTCATGTTCAAACTTCTTGCAATAACAATGAATGTAATTACTCATTACACGTACTTCATGGCATTAAGAGATTGAAGGGATAGTAACAAAGACTTCTATTAACAATAATAGAAAAGTAAGTTATTAAGATAAATTTAATTGGTATTTGTATTTACTCTGGTAAAACCTTACCTTGTTGCATATGTATTGTTGAAAGTGCATGAAGAGATCCTGTTTTGCGCCTCTTGCTTTGGGTATTGCATTCTTGGGTGTTTTCTATATAATTTCCACTATATTCTTGCATGAAATAAAGATGTTTTTTGTTCGCCGAATGGATGCACTAGTAGTTTGCTCTTGTATGATTAATCAGTGTGGAAAAAAGAAAAACAAAATTTGTTAGAAGACACATTGCTCTTATTGGCCTGTCGTCGAAACCGCAAAAAATAATTCTAGTATCTCTAACAACATAAAATAAATAAATTTCTAGTCTAATAGTGAAAACCAGATTGAATCCCAGGAGAAATTTTTTTAACCAAAAGCTTTCTATCAGAAAACTAAAATAAAAGATTTAGGGGTTTTCTTGAAACGAATGCTGAAATAAATTAATTGTAGAATTAAAATGAAATTAATTAATACTAAAAATGCTCAGTTCAGGATTGATTATCCATTCCAATTACGCAGTTGATCATAAAAGAAAAGTACTTCTTCAATCAAAACAAATAAACATGACTCTTTTTAAAGCTAAAAAAAACCCAATGAATTCAGCAGTAAAATTAACCAGAAAAAGCTTCAAATTAATTTCTTAATTTTGAGTAACAAGATATTGAAAAGCAATTTCTAATTATCTCAAAATCAGCATTAAGATCAATGAACCGAAAAGTTTACTCCAGGCAACAATCCAAAAGTTTGAACAATTTAACCTGTCTTACTTCTTCGTATAAACTAACCAGAAATAAAAGTAATCTCCAATCAATTCACTTGTTTTTAATTGAATTCTTCACCTAAGCAGTTGAAAGAAAATCAAGCAAATTTACAATCGCATAACCAATCCAACAAGCGTAAAACAAGAAAATTAATTGCAATAAATCTGAATAACAAAGAAGTAAATACTTGAATTTAAAGAGCATTTAAGCAAGTAAAATCAATCCTCATAACCCGTGTCAGCGATGGAAATCGTTCCTAAAACTGAATCAGAAAAATTATTCACTCATGATCGGAAGAAAAACAAAGAACAATAATAATAGGAAAAAAAAAACTAAAAATCGAAAAAGAAAGATCCGGGAAGGAGCCGCCAGCCAGCCCTCCCTTTAAATACTTAAACCTAGTGGGCTCAATGCACAAACTCTCCCTAAATTTTTTATATTTTTATAAAAGTACATCAAACAAATAAAAAGATTCAAAATAACTAAAAAGTTTCAAAGTTGTCAGTTAAGCAATGCCCTAGAACAGCAACAGTAACTTCAAGCTGATATTCGACCTTGATACAGGAAGTATCACTCAAAACTCAAATCATAAAAGTTGTAGATCTCTTTCTTAGCTTCGAAACGACACCTGAATTGCATAAAAGGGACATCTACAGCCAAAGATATGCCAAAAATACCGCAACTGCTTATAAACCAGCGATGACTCGTAAATCGCGACTTTGAAGCTGAATTTGACCCTCTTAACATGAAAACTGGTTCCATGGTCTGAATGTGATTTGTAACTCCAGATGTTAGCTTTCCAATGAATTAAGAATCACTTCATTTCGATATCTATAGCTGAAGATATAATTTTTCTACTAGAACATCGCCAATCTATTAGAATACTGAAAGAACACAACCAAATTAAAACTTGTAAAATGACAAATTAAATTCACTCTTAATAATTGAGTCCAGATATGCTCTAAACTACAAAACATACTCAAAATATATATTTAAGGTTCAAAACATATTAAAACATACTAAATATGAGAGAAATAAATATAATAAATATAAGCTTATCACTTATATGAAATAAAAAAATTACAGGAACCTAGAATCATCATCATATACATGTACAGTTTGGTCAAATGTCAAAACTAATGTTATATATATGAGCATATGTATGTGCAAATTGGACAAAGATTTTGAAAAGAATGTCATACATACCCATGTGTAGTTTGGAGAACCTCTTTTGTTTTTGTTAATCTAACTGCATGATATTGTTCTCCATATACAAGTTTCATCCGGCTATGTAATGAAGCTTAATCAGACCTCCTGAATCAGAGTACCTTCAGTTAGAACTTGAAAATCCCAATAGAAGAGGTTAATACTCTGGCTTCCTATTATTCGCCGAATTGGGGGCTTGGGTTGTTTGTATTATAATAGTTAGGAAAAGAGGCGCCGAAACCACATTAGCAATGAAATCATACAATAGTAGTTTTATTAAGAGTCAATTGTAACACTTTCCAGTTAGGTGTCGACTAAACTAACTTTGTTCCCATTGCGTTTTGGGTGATTATAATGTTCACATTTGTACACTTTCGTACTTTTTATAATACTAGTAGATGCACACGTGCGTTGCACATGAATCAAAATACTAAATTATTTTTCACTCAAATAACTATACTTCTAATTATTTTTTAAAATAAATAATTTTAATAATGATTTTAATTTTTTAGTTTTGATATATTTTTTATCAGTTGCATTTTTCTATTTTTCATATTTTTTGTTATAATATTTTATCATAATGTTTAAAAGCATTTATAAAAAATTGAGGGCATATTTATCAAATTTAAATAAATTTGTAGTTATGTAATGATTTTTCCAAAAATTAAAGCCTAAAAAAATACATGCATAATGCTACTTTGATGCAACTCATAAGATTTAATTAGCTCTAAAAAAATAATAAAAATAAAAATACATTAATATTATTTAGTATAGAGAAAGAGTTAATTCCTAAGAATAAAACCTTATTTTCCAAAATTCAAAATGATGACTATGTGGGAAAAAGTAATTCTTATAAAAAATTTAAAATAGAGTGGCTACTAATTCCACTTTATTATCATATAACCAACTAATTCTAGGAGCTAAGATTTTTTTTTCTAAAATTTTTCACAATGACCTTTGCTACAATAATATTTCTTTTATTTTTTTTGCATAGTATGTGCTTGAGTCATATATGAATTATATGATTGCTCTAATATGGACCAAACGCCTAAGCTTTCAAAGTATATATTCATCTAAGTAGAGAAAAAAAAAACTTAACTAAAAAAACTTTTATATTCAAAGATTTTTTTTATAGTAGAATAAACTTAGGCCATATTTGTTAAAATTAATTAAGTTTAGTGGTCAAAGTAAGTTTAATAGTTAAAATAGTAAATTTTCCAAAAATCAAAGGCTAAACGCATTCCACTTTACATTTTTTCCCCTCTTATTATATTTTTAGTATTTTAATACTACTACATATCTAATTAAATAAATAACTATATATTTAGATCTCTATAAGTGGATTCTTTTCTTTCCTTCTTTTTAGAGCCCTAATACTAACGCAACTCTAGCTAAATGGACAATATAATTTTTTTAATCATTAAATGAGTAAAAGAACTTATAATTTCAAGATAAAGGAAAAATTGTATGTGAACTATTATAAAGCGTTCACTTATGTAATTTTTTAATATATACTTTTTATACCTAAAATTATTTTTTAATATGCAACACTTATAGATTTTCAAGTGAAACTCTAGCATGAGTTTACCACATAATAAGCTTTAGCTTTCATAGTATATACTCATACAACTTGCAAAACTAAAAAAAAAAACTTAATTGACAAAAAAATTATGTTTAAATGTACCTTTTACAGCAATACAAACTTTAGCTTGAGTTTTACCATATATTTAATTTTTTATTCAAATAAAAAAAATTAGTTATGAAATTTTTTAAAATGCTAAGTCAAAATTTTAAGTTTTATATGAGTTTTACATTTAAGTCTTTTATTATGTACTTTTTATACCTAAAATTATTTTTTAATATGGAATATTTATAGATTTTCATGTGAAACTTTTGCATGAGTTTTACTACATAATACGCTTTAGCTTTCATAGTATGTTCTCATTCAAGTTGCAAAAAAAAAAAAACTTAATTGAAAAATAAAATTATGTTTAAAAGTACCTTTTACAACAATAAAAACTTTAGCTTGAGTTTTACCATATATTTAATTTTTTATTCAGATAAAAAAATTAGTTATGAAAGTTTTTAAAATGATAAGTTGAAATTTTAAGTTTTTAAAATATTTAGCTATGCAAACTTTAACATGAGTTTTATAAAATATTTACTTAAGGTATTCTTTGATAGTAATATAAAACCAAAGGTAAAATGTTTGAAGTAAACAATTTTAACAGCAATTTAAGAGTTTTAGGTCAGATTAACACAAGTAATAATTATATATAATACGTAATTCTGTAATCTAGAATTAAGGACAGACAAGTTTGTAATCAAAAAAATAAAATTTAGTGACAACTTAAAGGTTTCTTTTAATGTTCTTGTACTAATACAACTTCACTTAAATAGATAATGACAAAATTGTGTTTCATTAAAAGAACAAAATATCCTATAAATTCTAATGACAATTTAAGAGTTTTAGGTAAGATTAACATAAAAAATAATTATATATAAAATATAATTCTGGAATATAGAATTAAAAGTGGGCAAGTTTGTAATAAAAAAGTAAAATTTATTAATAACTTAAGAGTTTCTTTTAGTGTTTTAGTGCTAATACAACTCCACTTAAATAGATAATGATAAAATTGAATTTCATTAAAAAAATAAAACATCTTATAATAAAAAAATAACAAAATTAATTAATATTTATGCACTTTCATACTTTTTATAATATAAAATAAGATAAAATAAGATATAATTTCATCTCATCTGTCCGTCTGTCTAGCCTAGGCCCAGGATTGCTAGCTAGCTAGCTTGCTTTCACCAAACTTTCAGCAAGCAAGCAAGAGTCAGCTAAAGAATTTTCCTGTTTTTAATATTCATCTTCTACAAGTCTTTTAGATTATATATATATGAATAAAAATAGTTGTAGTAGAGTTCTCGTTAATTCTTGTTGGTTGGCCATCGATGCCGCCGCTACGTGTACGACTCCACTTTTTTAATTTTCTTGTACTGGTGAGGAAATGTCAAAACTCAGACCAACCACGTGATTTCTTGATCTGACTCGTCACTCCGGGCCGGGCCAGGCCAGGCCTATAAATTAATTAACTGCAACAACCAATACCAACGTCGGAAGCAACCGTTTTATTTCTCCTCCACACCTCCACTTGAATCAATCTTCGAGCTGTGTAACTGCTGCTCAACAACAGGAGTGGAGATGGGCCAAGGAGATGAAGACACCCAATCTCCACTGCTGGAGACTGCTGAATCAGCGGCAGAGCCTCTCACAAGAACTGGTACCGTGCATAGTGTACAATACAGATATGCTTTTTGTTTTTCCTTCATCAGAGCGGTACCCTCTCATCCCATCCCAGTTGCTTCACTTTCTTCCTATAACTACACATATACATACAAGCAATTTCAAACCTTTAGTTTTCATCTTGTTCATCCAACACAATATCTGTCCGCGAGAGAACTTGTGACATGATTTGATCCCATCCTAGTATTTCATTTGGTCAAGCTCAGACTTTTTGGCTGGGTTTGAATGTTTGTTGGAAACATGAGATGGGATGGGACATATATATACAGTAACTTCACATCTTACGTTCTGAATTTGACTCGCATATATATATTTATTATGTTATGTTGAAGGTACGGTGTGGACAGCGATGGCACATATAATAGCGGGAGTGATAGGGGCTGGAGTTTTATCTCTTGCGTGGAGCATTGCCCAGCTGGGATGGATTGCAGGCCCCGTCTCCATGCTCCTTTTCGCAGGAATCACTGTCATCTCCACATACCTTCTTTCCGACTGCTACAGATATCCTGATCCAGGCTATGGCCCCAACCGAATCACCTCCTACATGGAAGCTGTCAAACTCTACTTAGGAGAGACCAACCATCTTGTTTGTGGGGTGGTTGCGGAGGAGAGCTTATACGGGAACGGGATTGCCTATACCATCACGGCTGCTGCCAGTATCCGGTATGCTTCTAGTTCCTACTCATCCCCACTCCACCCTCCTTTTGATTTCTTGGCTTTAGAGGCACTTGCCATTCAATCAATTTAAGTCATTTTCACAGTTATGTGGCAAGGAGATGGGTTAGTCGCTTCCACATATCCAAATAAATACTAACTCCTTCATTTTTTGTACTCAAAATATATTACAAGAGTAAAGTCTACAAGAGTACTTTTAGTTTTTATTCTTATCCTAAATAGGTACCCTATTTTAACATTTGTCCGAATGAGATACCTAATCTTTTGATGTGCGTTCAATCTAAATACTTTCTATTGATTTAGTCGTTAAATCATACAGAATATGCTGATATGGCATTAAATAATATTAAAATAACAATTTTAGCCCTCAAAGTTTTCTTATCACTAATTTTAATCCTTAAACTTTAACTAAAACTAATTCTACTCTCTCACCTAATCAGCCCCCAAAAACCCTAACCTCTCTCCTGCTGCCATGCCAGAAGCTGCTGACCGGCCTTAGAGCCACCTCGTGGGCGTTGATTCTTTACTGGAGTTGCCAACCTTTTCTCTAACGGTCACCATCGGCGATTCAGGCGATATGATCAGAAGACGTCTACCCACTTCTTCCTCCGTTAGTCACCATCGCTTGTTGACGCCTACCCTCCTTTCCGCAGCTAAGACCACAGTTCGCAACCCTCCGCAGCAGCCTTAATTTGCAACACTCCATAGCAGTCCATGATCGCAACGCTCTGCAGCAGTTGAGAACATCGACATTGAGCTTCTTCGGCATTGAGTCTCACCTGAAATCGAGTTCGGCTAGGCTGGCGATTGGACGATAATCAGTGAGATTGGATAGTAGTCGCACTGCTCCGACTACGCCAACTGATTTTCCTCATCTGATTGCAACAAACCTTGACTTTCTTCCCTGATTCTCAGCCCAATGGTATGGTACGGTAGCAACAAAGATAGGACGACAGTTGGGCGGTTGGCCAGTTGATCGGTGGCAGAAGTGGAAGAGAGAGCTGAGAGAATTAGGTGAACATTGGGAGAGCATAATTAATCTAGTTGAAGTTTTAGGGTTTAGAGTTAATAATTGTAAAAATTTAAGGTTCAAAGTTGTTATTTTAAATTTATTTTAGTTTTATTTAATATCACATCATCAATTTCAATCTAATTTAACAGCAAAATTGATGGAAAGTACTCAATTGGGATGCGCTATATGATTTTAGGTAATTTGATAGGACAAATGTTAAGATATAGTACTTATTTGGGGTAATAATAAAACCTAAGGTACCTTGGTGTACCTTACCCCTATTACAAGTGATAAGTGCAGCGTGGTTTTTTTTCCTTTTTACACCAAAGAAGCCTGAAACCTTAGACCTAGACCCAAAGGCAATCAAATGCACTTGGATATTATAACTCAGTAGGGGTGAGCATGGATCTGTTTGGGTCAGTTTTCTGGTGGAACTGAACCAACTTGAAATAATCTTGATTCTAAATATTTTTTACCCAACCCAAGAACCGAGAACAAAAAATAACCAAAACCATAGTTCTAGGTTTTTCGATTCTGGTTCTCGAGTTATTCAGTTTATATCATATACGTATAACAACATTTAAATTTAATCAAATTGCATTCACAACTAGTTTATGAAATATTTAAAATAATACACAACTAAATCCATATTTAAATACACATGTTCTTGATAATATTCAAAGAGTTTCACATGCTGTTACATAATGCAATAAGAAGGAAAGTGTATTTAGTTGTATGCGATTTCACAAAATGCTTTTGCAAATTTTGAAAGATCACTTATTAGATACATTATCTCCTTTCTTTTATTTGTACAAAGAAAACAACATCAATCTGATACATCTCCGCTTGCTACTTAAACCAAATCAACCATCATGTCATTGTAATTTCTTACAATATGAAAACATAAACAATTTCCTATCCTCCGTTCCAATTTAGATTCAAGATTATGAGTATTAGTTTTAGGTTTTAATATAAAAGACACACTCTCACAATTTTTTATTTTTTCAATACATAAATGTATGAATAATTTAGTAATATCATAAGTTCGATTCGATTCCATCTCGGGTTAATTCTATGTGAAATTAGAACCAACAAAAAAATCGTTGATTTTTATATATGTGAAACTAACCCACAAACCATGGTCAATTTTTACCTAACTCAACCTAACTCAATAAGAATTATTCGGATTGGATTTCAATTTTACCGACTCATACTTGCCCCCTGTTAACCGGGCCAAAACTTGGAGTCCAGCAATATAAACAACTCTTGCTACTGCTGCCTCAACCCTCAAGTTCCTTTTGTTAGCTTTTTTTTTTCCTCCTCTCTTTTCAACATTCCTTACGCCTCAATGATTTTAGCTTGGATTGGAAGGCTTAATATATATTGTTTCGGATCTTGAACGGGGTAAAAAATAATCCTGGGTAAAGTAGATACGACAGACTGAATATTTGAGATGATTGTGGATAGATATTGGCCGAGTGAAAGACAAAGGTACCTCCAGCCTGTTTGTAGCTTTCTTTCTCCCTCATTAATAATTTGGGAAGCAGGCAGCCACTTGCAGTGTTGCAGCAGGGATCATTCTGGACTGGAGTTACAAAATTCACTCATCACACCATTGGCATGACAGCCCATTACTGCAAGTCAAAACATACACTTGACCCACATAATTGCTATGCTCAACACAGGATTTCTTACCTTCAAGGGATTGAATTACCTTAAAGGGATTGCCAAGTTACTGGAAGGGAACAGTCTCTCCTACAAGTGCAATTATAGAGTAGCTTTTCCCCATAAGTATCCTCCTCTTGCGTTGGGGAATTGGCTTCTGGCTGGCCCCTCTGGTTTCATACTTTTAGCCTGCATTGAAAAAGCAGCCAACAGTTTGATTGAGACATGATGACGTATTTTCATTGGTCAAGCAACTTCTGGGGGTGAGACTCCACTGTTGTGCTTTTGGATCTCCACTTATCGAACAGAGAGGTCAGGTGTGTTAGTGTAAGGAAATGGCTGTCCAGCAAGCTCTGGAAGTGGATAATAATGGCAAATTTGATGATGATGGCCATCCTGCAAGGACTGGTAAAGACCAAGTATTGCGACTCTAGATTTCACTGCTTTTCCGTTTTCACTTCTTTTCCTTTTCCTTTGGCTGCTTCAAATCTGATTGGCTTCTTGTGGCTGACAAATCAGGAACCTTGTGGACTTGCATAGCTCATATAATCACCGCTGTTATTGGTGCTGGGGTTCTGTCCTTGGCGTGGAGCACCGCACAGCTAGGATGGATAGCAGGCCCTCTCTGCCTTCTCCTTTTTGCCATTATCACCTATGTTTCCTCTTTCCTTCTTGCTGATTGTTATAGAACTTCTGATCCTGTCACCGGGGCACGAAACAAATGTTATACCGACGCTGTTAGCTTGTATCTCGGTTGTGCGCAATCTTAGCTGCTCGCTTCTTTTGACATACCCCTGTCCGCTTATCGACTAATCTGGTTTTAGTGATGGCTCAGGTAGAAAAAGGACATGGGTTTGTGGGTTGCTTCAAAATCTCAGCTTTTATGGGACTGATATTGCTTATGTTCTTACGACTTCAACCAGCATGAGGTATTCCCATTGCAGAATGGAGTGATCCGTGGTTTCACCAGTGCTCTTACTTCCCAGAACCCTCATCTGCATAATTTGACAATCCTCCTTTGAGAATCTCAAGGCTGACTTTTCTAACATCTTTTCCCCCTGGTCCTGTAAATGGGAAGCTTTCGACATGATCATCTTTGTCCTTCTTTTATGCCCGAGTCTGTTCAATGTTTGTTTGCTTACTTTTCTGCCCGGCTGTAACATTTTCTGCGCCTATTCTTCCAATGCAGTGCAATCCAGAAATCAAACTGTTACCACAGGGAAGGGCACAGTGCACCATGTTCATATGGAGAGACTTTCTATATGCTGATTTTCGGAGCTATTCAAATTGTCATGTCACAGATTCCAGATTTTCATAGCATGGCATGGTTATCAATTGTTGCTGCAATCATGTCCTTCACCTATGCTTTTATCGGATTCGCTCTTGGGTTCGCAAAAGTCATAGGTACAGCTCCTTGCTTCCCTGTAATAAGTATTTCCTTTGGCACCTAAACATGGAGCTCGTACTTGGTTTCGTCTTCATCTGGCCATTAGGCTTCTGAGCTTCAGCTATTTTACAGAAAATGGGAGCATCAAGGGGAGCATAAGTGGAGTTCCTGCCTCCAGTGCAGCGAATAAGCTATGGCTAGTCTTCCAGGCAGTGGGAGATATTGCCTTTGCCTACCCATATGCAATCATTCTGTTAGAGATACAGGTGAATTGCTTGCTGCCATTCTCTTATCACAAGCAAGTTGATTTAGTAGTGATGCATCAAACATAGCCAGAAAGGTTAGACTTATGCTTTTGTTTGGTGGGGCATGAAGGATACTCTAAAGTCACCTCCACCAGAAAACCAGACGATGAAGAAGGCCTCCATGGCAGCAATATTCATCACAACTTTCTTCTATCTCTGCTGTGGATGTTTCGGGTATGCAGCCTTTGGCAACAATGCGCCGGGCAATCTGTTGACAGGATTCGGATTCTATGAACCTTACTGGCTTATCGACTTTGCAAATGCTTGCATAGTCCTCCACCTGGTGGGAGGATATCAGGTATTATTAACATAACCATCATTTCTGACAAACCTTGCTTGAGAATGAAACAAAAAGACGAAAGAAGTCTGAAGTTTCCTCACACTTGAGATGTTGCAGATATTCAGTCAGCCAGTTTTTGCATTCGTGGAGAAATGGTTTAGCTGGAAGTTCCCGAACAGTGGATTTGTAAATAACTTGTACACCTTGAAACTTCCGCTGTTGCCGGCTTTTCGGATGAATTTCTTGAAGCTCTGCTTCCGAACAGCATACGTTGTGTCAACCACTGCGATAGCAATGATTTTCCCCTATTTCAACCAAGTGTTGGGAGTACTGGGGGCATTGAACTTTTGGCCTCTGGCCATATACTTCCCCGTGGAGATGTACTTTGTGCAGAAGAAAGTTGGAGCATGGACAAGAAAATGGATTGTTCTTAGGCTGTTTAGCGTCTTCTGTTTGATTGTATCGATATTGGCACTAATTGGATCGGTTCAAGGACTGATCAGCGCCAAGTTTGGATAGAGATTGGTGCAAGTAAAAGACATGGTAGATTAAGGTGAAGTAAGATAAGAAACAAATACTAGAATCATTAAGATATCTTCAATTGTTGGGGAGAGCGATGGGGAGCATGAAGCATTAATGTTTGAAAATCTTGTAGCACATACATGCTTTTGAGTCAGAACATTATGAGTAGTTTCACTTTGAGGAAGGCTGACTCTGAGCCACAAGTGGCAATTCAACATATTCCGGTACAAATTTGATTATTAGGAGACAGGGAAAGTGTGTGGAGTGGGCAACAAGAAGGGAGAAGGCGGCATTATTTCGTTGTGACACAAGCAGAAAGCCGCCCAACCCAACAATGAAGCTGAATCTGAGAGAGAGTTGACCAAGCGCAGTGTGGGTGAGCTACCGGCCCATCTCTCACACGCCCGGTGGCGTTGAATACTTTAATCACCCATCCTTCATGCACCTTTGATGCATTTCTCCCTCATTCATCAGCCTTGGCAAGCTATTTTCATCTCCAGGCCTCCCACGTTATATACTACTCTGCATATTATATATGCATAAGAAGAAAAAAAAAAGTTCCGTACCGTTTCCCAGAAATAAACTGTACAAAATTAACAAGTTAAATCTCTTTTTTTGGTCAATTAAGTGAAGCAATTAAGAATTAGCTAGCCTAGCCTTGGGAGGGCAGGAATGAATTGAAGCAGGCGGCAGGCACTGGCAGCGGATTATGGGGCGCGTTCCCTGCTGCGAGAAAGACAATGTGAGGAGGGGACAATGGACGCCTGAGGAAGACAACAAACTCTCCTCCTACATCGCCCAGCATGGCACCCGCAACTGGCGTCTCATCCCCAAGAATGCTGGTCTCCAGCGATGCGGCAAAAGCTGCCGGCTTCGCTGGACCAACTACCTGCGCCCCGACCTCAAGCACGGCGACTTCTCCCACGCCGAGGAGCAGGTAATTCTCAAGCTCCATTCAGTCGTGGGGAACCGCTGGTCGCTCATTGCCGCCCAGCTCCCCGGCCGCACCGACAACGACGTCAAGAACTATTGGAACACCAAGCTAAAGAAGAAGCTGTCCCGGATGGGAATCGACCCCGTCACCCACAAGCCCTTCTCCCACCTCATGGCTGAGATCAGCTCCCTGGCGCCGCCCCAGGTGGCTCACCTGGCCGAGGCCGCCCTCGGCTGCTTCAAGGACGAGATGCTCCATCTCCTCACCAAGACTCGCATCGACTTCAACCATCATCATTGCAATTCCAATAAGCAGCTGCAGCTTATTCAGCAGCAGGAACATAATAATACTATTATTATTACTAATAAGGACGCGGCAGCCGAGGATAATAATAATAATAATAAGACGAAGCTGATGAGTACCCTGCCTCTGTCGAGGGTAATGACAATGCAAGAGCAGGAGCTGCTTCACAGGAGCAGTTGGGACGCAGGTGGCGGAGGGTTCCAGTACGTACCGGCATCCCCGTGGAGCCAGAGCATGTGCAGCGGGAGCACCTGCACGGCTGCTGCTGCTCCTGCGCAGTTATTGCAGCATGATGAGAGAATAGATGATCATCAGCTGGAAGAAAATGACGATGATCATCAACTTCATGTTGGAAAGGGCACGTCCCCTTCTGCTAGGAACAGCATATTCGCAGCTGCTACCGACTCCCTTCTCTGGGATATTCCTTCTGACGATCTTATAAATCCTGTTCTCTAAATCCTGTTCTCTAGGCTGGACAAGTTGTGCTATTAGTTTAGTTACACATATATATACTTTTGTCACAGGTTAATTACCTTCAACAAATAAATTCGCCTAGCCACAGCCCACATCTTAATTTATTCACACAATTTTTTTTAATACTCTTCAAACACAGGTAGATCTATAGGTACTTAAACAATGTTGTTCAACTTTCGCTAGGAAGATTCTAAAATACAGGGGCTGTAACAATGCATCCCTGATCTCCACCATCCATCCATGAGATTGAATTTTGGTCCAACATCACTTTTGACAACTATATTTTCAGTTTTTGTCATTCTTGTCCCAAACATCTATTCACGACTTATTAGGCCATCAGATTGACATCGGATACGAGGGTGTTTGGTGTCAATCTCATATAGCTGGTTACAAGTCTTCTCATCTTCTTCCTCAAATCTCGTCCCCTTTTCCTCTTCTTCAGTCAATCTCTCTTCTTTTCACATTCCTCAAATCTCATCTCTTCAATACCCTGTTTACATCATCGATTTGCGTGATCCCTGTCAAGTCGTCAGTCCCGCCCAGAGCAAGCCACCATGTGGTAACCCGTTGAGAGCAAGGAAGGGAGCCAAAGAAATGAACCCTAGTTCTCTCCAAGAGTGCCCAAAAGAAGTTTCTTAAGGAGAAGCGGTTTGATGCCAAGAAAGCAGAGAAAAAAGGGTTTTAATTTAAGAGTCGGAGGAGAGAGAAGCGGAGAGGAGCCGAAGGAAGCGGGAAGAGAAGCTGGCCAATTTGACCGAAGAGGAGAAGCAGAAGCTGATCGAATCCAGGAAATAGGTGAGCCAATAGCGAATGGAAAAGCGATCAAAGGAGCAAGAGAGGAAGATCAAGGGACTTAAACCCTAATCATAAAAACAATGGTTAGGAAATTGTCGTTGACCTTTTATTCTCACACCTAATGACAGCTAGTGAAATCCAGTCCCGTCAAATAGGTTCTTCCTGCGACTGGCTCTACCATTGTTCTCACAGTGAAATTAGAATTGCCTATTTTGTTAGCCTACAAAAGTTTTGGTGTAACGTTTAAAATAGAAAAGGCAACATGAGATTTTATGTTTTCATTATTGGATATGTTGTTGCTCCTACTCGTATGTTTGCTTGTTGTTGTGTGCGATCCAAGTGTGATATTCATTTGCTTATATTGTTCCCATGTAGTTTTTTAGTTTTCAAGCTAGATTTGTGGATGTCAACTGTGATCAATTGTTTCATATTATGAATCTTTTATGGATTTATTTGGATTAGTGTGTGATTTATTTCCATTGTTTTTGTGGTGTGTGATTCCCACTTTGGCTTCCCATATTCGACTTCAAGGAAGGCCCCAGGTCGTTATGAAAATTCTTTAAAAAAGCACCTAGGCTCTCTCTAGACAGCAGAGCCATCTTTGACACAAAGGGAAATCTGAAGTCCTTGATTCAATTTGACACTTGTGAATTGTTTTCCTCCTGGTTTGTTGAAAAATGTTTATTGTTTATTGTTTATTTGTGTTTGTATTAAAATTTCTGCTTTATGCCCTTTTGCTGAAGTAGTTCAAGTTCATTTCTTGCATTATTTTGCTTGGTTTTTTCTAGTGGGCTAAAATTAAGGTCAAATACTGATAGAGAACTGGTAAGTAACAAAAGCTCTTATCGGCTTAAGTTTTGAATTTTAGGAGGAGGTTATAAATTGTAATACAAATTTTTAGTACTTCATAACCTGATTGCTTGCTATTTATACCTCATATTTATCAGCTTCATGGGTTAGATATTACAATGAATTTGGTATTCATGCACTATTTGAACCAATTTGCTTAGCTGGCATATTTTAGTAGTACGTTTAATTGCTAAATGGATGCTGTTTGTGTTCAAAGCTTGGAATCCTTCAATTTTGGGCTTTGTTTGTTTGTTTACTACTCTTTAATTAACTAGGTAAGGAGCTACTACTGGTTGTATGACAAATATTGTTGTTAAGTTTAATTTAAGAATAAACAAATTCAAGACCAGTAAGCAAAGCTTATTTCTTGGCCGCTAATCTTATTGATTTATGTATTGATACCTGGTTGCTGAACTTGCAGATATTAGCTTGTTAGTCAAGTCACAGAGTGTGAGTTTTATGGTATTCAGCAACGTACTAGTTTAAAACCTGAATATGGGTGGTTTATAGATGCACAGTTTGGGGCAAAGTCCTAGAATCCTAAATGTTGGTCGTGCCAAACTGTAAAAATAAAAATTATGCCATAAATCATGTACTGCTTATCTGGAATTGAATCTTTGCAAAATCATAGTCTTATATGTCTAGTTTAATAACAATTTTATGGAAT
The DNA here is from genome assembly GCA_039654915.1 of Aquilaria yunnanensis. Lineage (NCBI taxonomy): Eukaryota > Viridiplantae > Streptophyta > Magnoliopsida > Malvales > Thymelaeaceae > Aquilaria > Aquilaria yunnanensis. The sequence goes on from CM077597.1 coordinate 97,618,086, forward strand.
GCAGTTTGGATATTCCTATGATTTTATATAATTTTTTTTAGTGGAGACTAGTCTGTTTGGAAATTTGGTGCTGTAGGTTTGAAAAGTACCTGATTACAAAATTCATGGTAATTTATATATTATTTTTTTGAATCTGGTGAATTAATTAAAAGTTCCCATAGATGTCTAGTTTCACTACAAGTTCCTAGATTTCCATTTTGACTTCTATGTGATATTTATAAAATTGCCAGACCAAAGTGTTGCTTACCTCAAATCCTGTCTGAACTCCTGCTTGATGAGCTGCCTTACATAAATTATTGGGATTTATGTTCTATGTCTCTAGAGCTGGAACTTTGTATGAGAGTTTCATGTATGTGTCTAGTTCATGTTTATGTTTTTATATTACTGTGGGACATTCTTGTGAGTTGGTATGTCTTTGTGAAGAAGGATTGTTTCAATGTTTCAAATGATGGCTTGGACTACTACTTTTGTTTTACACAAGTATTTCGTCTTTGTCTTACACAAGTAATGTATCCCTTATCTTTCTCAAGGGCCATTTCATCCTGCTGTTTCAAGTGGCCCTTTGGGGAAACATGTCAAGTGACATCCCCTGTTAATGTATAGCTTGATGATAATAACTGCTATTGTTTTTTGCAGGTTGAACTTTTGTTTGTTATTTAGAAATTGGATTGGAAGAAATAAATTAAATATTTTGATCCATTATGGGTATGTTTCCAAGTGTGAGAAATATATGATTTTGGTTGCTTTAATTGTTACCAAGACTTATCCTGGTCTTCAGAAAAGAAAAAACTTGCTCCTGCTAGGCGGTGTGATTTTAGTTGTGTTCTTGGCTAAGTGCTATGGATATATAATATATATGATTTTTTCGTTTCTTTATGATCTTACAAGTTGCAAGTAGTTCTGTTACTAACCAGATTTTAAGTCCTAGATCGTTTTTGGTACCATGACAAATTGAAAACCGTCATTGTTTTTTGCAGGTTGAACATCTTATTGGTGCACACTTTTCATTCAATGAGCTGAGATATGACCTCATCAAGGGTTTTAATTTTTTAGCTTAGATTTGAGTTTTTTATTTGTAGTTGGCTGCCTATATAGTTGTTTTTACTCAAGTTTCTTGTCCTTCTTTTGTTTTATCACTGACTTGTATTTTTATAATTGGCTTTGGATTTTGTAGAGTTGTATGTGGCAATTCTTAAAGTACCTATGTTTTGAATCCTCAAAGTAAAACTCTGCAAAAATTACTAAATATTTATCAATTTATAAACTATCCATCTTGAAACATTTACAAAATTAATAAATATGTCAGTTATATCAAAAAACCAATATTATATAATAAACCTTAAATATTGGGAATTCATTTTTATTTAACAATAAATAAACATGAATCTGGTACCATCGAACTTGAATATGATACTACATGAACTGAAATTTGAAGTCATAAGAACCTGAATTTAATATCATATAAACCTTAATCGGATACTACATACATCCCAATAAGTTACCATTTAACCTTAGTCTGATATCATTTGAACCTCAAATTCATACCATATGAACCTCAATTAGTTACCACTTAACCTATATCTAATACCATATGAAGCTCAATTAGTTACCACATGAACACATTTTAAGACATTTTATTTTTTACATTTTTTTATATATATTTACATATATTTTCAAAAGAATATATGTACGTACAATTAATTAATACTTAAAAAATCATGAACTCAAGTAATATATGATAATTTATGTTAAATTATAATTTTATTTTGAAATAAAATCAAGTTTTGAATATAAGTATACTAATTTAGAAGGGGTGTGGATAAGGTAAGATTTGCAATAGCAGTCCTAAGCAATAAACTCAAAACCTAAACTCTGAACCTCAAACCCCAAACAAAAAATCCTAAACAATAACCCTAAACTCTAGACCCTAACTCTAAACTCTAACCTTAATCATATCCCTAACTTTAATTGCTAATCCCTAACTCTAACCCTAAACTCTAATCCCTAACTCTAAACCTTAATTCATAACCCTAAAACCTAACCCCTAGCTCTAATCCTTATCTCTAATCCCCAACCCTAAACCATAACCATAATCCATAACCCTAACCATTTGTCTATAAACATTTGCATCATTTTTCTGTGCCTCGAACTCATTAAGTTTTCAAAATAAAATAATGTAGGCTTTACACCAACAGTTCAAATAATGGTTATATTAAAAGGAAAGAAAATTAAAACAAATAGATAGTATAAATAGCTATGATTTATTTATGTTATTAACAGTTGGAAAAAAGGTTAAAAATTGTTAAATTTAAGTTATTTAGAAACTATAACTTTTCATTTATTACGTATATATAATATTTTTTTCATTTATAAATTAAAATCTTAAATATGTAAGTTACAGCTAAAATTAATATTATGGGCTAAAAGATCTTAAACATCACTCTAACCTTGTACTTTTTTATACCATTAGGAAAAAAATTTGAAATCCCAAATCAAATTTTAGTATAGTCATCTTCTAGTAATTTCAGTTTTTACAATACTTTTTTATAGTTATTTTGTCTGTTTACACAGAAGAAAAAAATAATTTAAGTTATATTTATTAACTGTTTTTTTATTTATTTGTTTTAGTCCCTATCTCCTATCTGTTTTATGGTTCAATCACTGATCATATTATTTAGTTATTCATTTAATTGACAACATTTAATTTTGTAAAGTCTCTATTTTAATTAGAACAAAGACATATTTGTTTCGTTCAACTTCAAATTTTTTTTAATGTTTTTTAAAAAAATTTCACTTATCTTCCTTCGATTTTAAAAACATCTTTAAAAACTTATAATAACCCAAACCCTAATCTCTAACCCTAACCCTAAACCCTAAAAACTAAATCGTTCCTAACCCTAAACCCTAAATTCCCTAAACAATATATGAAAATTTATTTGTTGTTTTAGCCACAAATTAATTTAATAAAATTGATAATATAGAGGATTATAATTTTAGGCTACTTATCCAATTATTTAAATAATTTAATTTACTTAATCCTTCTAAGAAACAAATGTGCAATTTTTTTAATATTTTCTTAAAAAATTACACTTATCTCCCTCTAGTTTTAAAAACATATTAAAATATTTTACAATAACTCAAATCCTAAACGTTAACCCTAAGCTCTAACGCTAAACCCTAACCCTTACCTTAAACCCTAACTCTAAATGCTAAGCCTAATCCCTAATCTCTAACCCTAAAAACTAACCATAATCCTTAACCCTAACTTTAAACCCTAACCATAAACCTAATTCCAAACCCCAATCCCTAGACCATAATCTTAAACCCTAATCTCTAATCCTAATCCTAATCCATAATCTTAATCCTATAGAGCTTAGTACTTTAGTATCTAGATTTTTTTAAATAAAACCAATAGAGCAAGGTGGATCATACACTTGACATTTTGAGAGATACTTTAGAATCTATATTTTTAGACTACGAAATGTGAGTTTAGTTGAATGGGAGTAAAGAAAATAATATTGTTAGACATGAAGGTCTGTGACTTGAAAAAAATATGCAAGTGTTACGGCATAGGGAGTTTAGTTGAAACCATGACATATGTGGCTTGAATATTACAAGTACCAAAAAGACTTATTCACATTTGACAGAATTCATGTGACTTGATCAACAAGTTCTATAATTGTAAATAAGTCAAAATATATTGGTCGCGTAGAACAGAAAAAAAAAATGAAGAAAGAATCTAGATATGGTTGATTTTTATTTTGTATAATAAAAAAAATTTTCCTTTTGGTTTTCCAAGAGAAAAGTTTAAGAAACAAGAACAACAACTCAAAACGTGTCATGCCTGAATACTCTAGAACAATAAGTTATGCTCAAATAAGACATGCATTGGTAAAAAAGTTTTCCATGATACAATAGTATTTTCTATATTCTTTTTATATTAATATTTAATTTTTTTCAGATTGAACAAGGAAAGGAACCTTCCCGTATCGACGTTTAGGTTGAGGCTTGTATGACAAGAAAGAAAGGAAAACCATTAGATCTGAATACACAAATAGTCCTTGTAAGTTTTTATTTCTAAATGAAAAAATGGTATTTTTCTTTAATGTTTTACATGTACTAACTAATTATGAAACCTCAGTCTAACTTTACTTTTAATTTTTGTTTAATTCTTAATTTAGTAAAAGTTCCAAACTTTTAAAACGCAAAAAGCTGAAGGAACTACTTCCATGAGAGATGATGAGATATTTGCTGAGGTCCTTAGAGTAGAAAAGAATGGCTATGTTCATGGTTATGGTCTTGGGAAGAGTGTCACTGAATATTTTGGAGGAAGACCTACCAAAATGGAGCTTATTAAAAAAGTTGAAGAAGCTGAGAAAAATACTCGAGAGCAAGTAGAACGAGCCAGAAGAGAAGCAAATGAGAGAGTTAAAGATATAAGAAGTGACCTGCAAGTGCAAATGAATGAGAAGTTGATGGAAATGAATAGAAAATAGGAAGAAAAGTTCCAATTACTAACAGCAAGTCAAGTGCAGCCTTTAACTTAAAAAGTTAGTTTTGAATCGACCAATTTTTTCTTACTTTTTTAAGAACACAATGTTTTTACTTTATTTGTTTATTTTTTATTCTTTCATTTTATTGGTTGTCATGACTGATAGCTTAAATGCTTTGCTGCTATTATTTTCTAAGATTTTCAAAGCATTGGATCATAAGAGAAGAAGATCCTAATGTTGAGAAGGCTTTTGGTAATGAAGTATTTGATAATTTCTTTTTTTATGAGTTTTGAAACATAGAAGTTTTGAGTTTCCAATGAAATAATGACTTGTATCATTACATGTGTGACGTTTGAGTTCTTTTTTTTTTTGTTTATGTCATAGGCTTTCATTTGTGGTGTTTCAATTTAGTAATTTTTTTTTATCTATGTTCAAGTGTGACCTGACATGGGTTTTTTGTGAAATTGTCTTTTAGCAAAAGTACACTCCAAAGCATTAATGAGATTCAAAATTAAAATGAACTATATATATATATATATATATATATAATTATTATAACCAAAAGTTTTAAGCTACTTGAATTTATTTAACCACAAACATAATTCTTCTGTGGCTTAGGCTATAAGGAATTGTTTCCAACTTTTTTAATTTGTGACTAAATTAGTATAACTTTAGGCATGGAATTAGCACCGTGGTTAACACAATATCTTTAAGTGTGACTGTTTGAAATGTTATTGCTTCAAATTTTATTTCTTATCACTAAAGCTTTATCTTTTAGCCACAAGCTTAGTCATTTTAATCAATAGCTTGTTCAGTCACAATACTATAACATGAATGGTCAGATGTAAAATTTTTGCCACATTTGTATTAATGATAACTAAAAACTTTAGACATTCAATGACAGGAAATACAACACTTGTAGTTAAAAACATGATTACATTGTCACAGGATATCTAACTTTCGTGACTATCCTTTAGCCACTTGATATCTTGCTACGACATGCCACAAATTGTGGCCAAATGATTTAGCCACAAGACTTTTTATAACTAGTTACAATTACATCCATGACTACAAGTTGATCATGGTGTGGTGCTAATCCCAATCCTAATCCTAATCCTTAGCCTGAATTCCAAACCCTAAACCCTAACCCTAAATACTAAACCTAAACCTCAATCCAAAGCCTAACATTAATCCTCAACCCTAACCCTAACCCTAATCCTTAACTCTAACCCCAATCCATATCCCTAATCTTTATCCCTATCCCTAGCCCTAATCTCTATCCCTAAATTTTAAACTATAAACTTCAACATATTTAACCGGTAACTAGTCACACATAAGCTAAATCTCATACCATTTAACCTGAATCTCATATCATAAGAATTTGAAATTTATACCATAATAACTTGAGTCTCATACCACAACAAGCTGAATCTCATATCACATAAACTTGAATGTTATACTATATGAACCTGAATCTCATACCACTTAATCTGAATCTTATACTACAATAACATAAATCCCATACTAAAAAACCTAAATCTCATATCACATATATACCACATGACCTAAATCTCATACCATATACAAACCATTTCAACCTGAATCTCATACCACATATATACGTCATAAACCTGAATCTCAAACCACATAAACCTAAATTTCATACCACTTAAACCTGAATCTCACACCACATAAACCTAAATTTCATACCACTTAAACCTGAATCTCATACCACTTAACCTAAATCTCATATCATAACAACTTGAATCTCATACCACATAAACCTGAATCTCATACCACTTAACTTGAATCCTATATCACACACTGCTAAAAATTTTTAATTTACTAACGTGCATTTACAGCCGTTGGTAAATCAATCGTTGGAAATTTAATTACCAACGTGCAAAAATTAAGCCGTTGATAATTTCCAACGCGTATGCGTTGGTAACATGCCCGTTAGTAATTTCCAACAGTCGTGTACTAAACTCAATTTCCAACAGACGAAAAGATTAGTAATGCAAGTGCACGTTAGTATATACCAACAGCTAATTAGTTTCTGAGTTTTAAAAAAATTAATAACTTTTCAACGAGGAGCCATTGGCAACAGTATTTTAAAAAAAAATTAATTAATCTAAATTGAAACTACATATTCAATCAAAATTATATCATTAGTACCGAGAAATTTGAAAATTTCAGAAAAAATTATAAATTAGATAATTTCACAAAAATTAAGAAATTTTCTAAAATTCAAAAAAAGGTACCAAAATTAAGAAATTAAAAATTTTAAAAGTCAATAAATCCAAAAATTGAGAACAAAAATTAACTCAAAATTCACAAAATTTTAAAAAATCACTGAAATTCATAAAAATTTACCCAAAATTAAAAAAATCACACAATTTAACACAAAATTCACAAATCAACAATCAAACAAGCAGATCAGATCTACAAACTCACAAAAAACAACCAAATAAACAGAAAAAAAAAATTGAAATCAGAGATCGGCAATTGAAAGCGAGGGCAGGTGGCTGTCAGAGACGAGAAGGCGAGGTAGACACGGGTGGCGAGGCAGCAGGCAGACGCAAGGAGGCGAGGCAACTAGCCGACGCGAGGACGATCGGCGGTGGGGCTACGCGATGCGGACGGCGACGCGACGGAGAGTGGAGGAAGGGCGACGAGACGGAGAATGAAGGAAGAGAGACGCCTAGGTAAGGAGGACGGGGACAGCGAGTGAGTGACGAGGACGGCCAGGCGAAGGGGCGATGCGAACAGCAACGCAACGGAGAGTGGAGGTACGGCCACGCAACGGAGAGAGAACGAGGGATGGCGGAGAAATGGTGAGGCGAGGCGAGGGAGACCAAGCAGATGAGAGGGCGGGAGGGCAAGCTCGAGGGATAGGCAGATGAGGGTTAGGGATAGGTATTTAAGGCTAAGGTTAGATACTTAGATTAGGCTGAGTTTTGGCCCAAATGAATAAATACATATAGGCTGAGTTTTGATCCAATAAATAAATATATCTTTACTTTCTAAGATATATAATTTTATATATAATTATTATTACACATCATAATATATATGGTACATTATATTGTTTTTATTATATTTAAAGTATATATTCTTAAATATAATACTATATCTTGTTATTATTATTATTATTATCATGTGTGTGTGTGTTTGTGTGTGTATGTGTCTATATTAAATTGTAATTATTATTTGTAACAAATGTTTTAAAAATATTACTTTACTTTAATTATAAATTGTATATATAATATAGTTATTATTATTATTATATGATATATATATATATATATATATATATTCTTATATATGATACATTATATTATTATTATTATTATTATTTATGTGTATGATAATGCATATTTTAAATTATAATTATTATTTGTAAAAAATGTTTTAAAAAATATTATTTTACTTTCTATAATTTTAAAACTGTACTTTGTAAAATATATAAATTCATATATGATTATTATATGACATATTTCAAATAAATATTATTATATTTTTAATAATAACAATAATAGTAAGTATTATATTTAAAACTATACATATTATTTTGCTAATAAAAAATATATAAATATGATACATTATGTAATGTATGTATGTATCACATATATATTTAATGTATACATATGATATAAGTGAAGTATATATTCTTATATATGATACATATTATTATTATTATTATTATTGTTGTTGTTGTTGTTGTTATTGTTGTTGTTGAAAATATAATAATATATATTTATAATTACCAACGCATCAGCGTGTTGGTAAATTATCAATGTGCACGCGCATTGGTAAATTTACCAACATGCACGCACATTGGTAATTACCAATGTTCTGCCGCGTTAGTAGTTTGCCCGTTGAAAAACAGTTGATTTACCAACGCGTTTGACTGTTGGTAAATTACCAACGCGCTGACACGTTAGTAAATTTCAATTTTTTTTTACCAACAGTCTGACGCATTGGAAATTACCAACGCGTAAGCCGTTGGTAATTTGCCCGTTGGAAAACATGGTTTTTTTACTAGTGATATAACTTGAATCTCATACCACAGCAACCTAAATCTTATATTACATAAACTTAAATCTCATACCATGGGAACCTGATTTGTATACCACATCAATCTGAATCCCACATCACAACAACCTCAATCTCATACCACATATACACCACATAACCTAAATCTCATACCACATATATACCACATAACTTGAATGTCATACCATATGCATACCATTTCAACCTGAATCTCATACCACATATATACAATATAAATCTGAATCTCATACAATGTGAACTTGAATTTCATGCCATAAAAACCTGAATCTCATACCACAACAACCTGAATCATATACCACAACAACCTGAATCTCATACCATGTGAACTTGAATCTCATACCACTTAACCCGAATCTCATATTACAACAACCTGAATCTCATACCACATATATACCACATAAACCTAAATATCATACAACTTAATCTAAATCTCATACTACAGAAACCTGAATCTCATACCACAGAAACTTGAATCTCATAGAATGGGAACCTGAATCCATACCACTTAACCTGAATTCCATACCACAACAACCTGAATCTCATACCATATATGTACCACATGGACTTGAATCTTCTACCACTTAACTTGACTCCTATACCACTTCAACCTGATTCTCATACTATATATATATATATATATATATATTCCATATAACCTAATTCTTATACCACATATCATACCAAAAAAATTTTAATCTCATACCACATATATACCACATAACTTGAATCACGAACCACGTAACCTAAATCCCATACCACATCAACCTGATCCCACATAAGCCTCAATCTCATACCACATCAACCTAATTCTCATACTATGTGAATCTAATATCACATGAACTTTAATCTAATACCATTTGACATGAATCTGATACCACTTAACCTAAATTTCATACCGTTTTACCTAAATTACATACTATGTAACCTATAATCTGTTGTTCATGTTACATTGCAAATAACTTATTTTGTTACTTTTATTGCATTTCTAACTTAGGTCCTTAACTGATCAAAAAAACAAAAGTTTAGGGATGAGCCATGAAAATGGGGTATTGCTACCCCATATTGTATTTTAAACACAGTGTTAGATACCACGGTATATTACACGGTATATCATTTATCGTGGGTACGTGGTATGCGATATAAATGTTTTCATATTTTGTCATTTTTCCGTGTGGTATACCTCAGTATTTTATAATATTTTGCATACCACTCACTTTTTGTATACATTTTGTAAAAAAATTGTGATATACCGTAAATGCCGTGGTACATACTGCGGTATTTTATTTTTCGGGGCTATTTTTTTTCATTTTACATCAAAGTATCATAAATATATAAAACATTAAAATATAAATAATACACATCATAAAATAAACATTTACTTTCATTTTTGTTTTTGTTACTTTTTTTACTTAATATAAGCATTTAATGGATGATAGTAGCTTGAAGGTCCCTATGGAAAAAGTAGATGCAAAGTTGTAGAGTAGCCGTAGAATATGCTTTTGTTTCATTTCACCATTTATTTTTTTTTGAATTTTTAGTTATTTTTCTTACCTTTTTATGGCACTTTGCTCTATATATAACATTTTTTTATTTTTTTTGTATTAAAAAAATATATTCTATCATATATATTTTAATTATATTTGAAAAATTATGAAAAGAAAAATTAGAATACATATAAAATGTGTGAAAATAAATTATTAAATAAATTATGTCATCTTAAAATAACATTCTAATTAATATTTATTCTTTTGCAAAAGAGGTAACAGTATATAGCGTGATATACTACGTAATATACCTTAAAAATTTGGAGTGTAATATACCTAACGGTAATGGTCTTTAACATATTGATTTTAGAACGGTCTCTTTCGCTACTGCCTTTCTTCGGGTTCCAAATGTCTGACACTTTTGTAACACACTATCGCTTTCTCGGTGGCCTTTGTCCCATTTTCCCCAGTTTTTGTTCTCTCTTTTATTGGAAGATTATTTGTTAGTCGCTGAACTTTTTCTATCTCCTGATTAGGTCTCCCAACTCTAGCTCCTAACACTCGAAGTGTGTCAGATTACACTACACGTTTTTTTTTTTTTTTTTACACATCTGATGGGCGTCATTAAGAGTTGTAGTGATTAGTGAACCAGTAAATTTCCAACACATCTTTAGTAATTTATTTTTTACAAAATTATTTTCATAACGTTAGAAAATAAAATTTAAGAAAAATAGTTAATTCAAATGTTTTTTGCGACATCTTAGATTGTAAAGTTTCATCTCGCATACAAATTAAGTAAAAATCAACAAAATTATTTAGTATCCTTCAAATACAGTAGTTCCTAAAATCCTGCTTTTGCGTTGCTGATCCCAAAACTCTCTTGTTTAATTATTATTTTCTTATATTTAAACTTAATACTATCGAAAATTGAACTTGCCGCAATACACGACTTTTGCACCTCGTCTATAGACTCTGTATACCAGTACTATTATACTAGTTCTATTTCTTGTTAAGGAAATGCATGCATCCAAGTTCAAAGATTTATGACACCATAAATATTATTTTTGCTACTTACTTATTATCTTTCTCACCAGTTACAACTTTCGAAATAATTTTCTTAGTCCTCAAGCTATAAGTGTATAGAGTTTGAGATAGTTTATAGTATTTAAGAAGGGGAATCAGCTTATTAAAAATCCAAAATGTAATCAAACCAAACCTAATGAAATTGTATAGAGTTTGGGAATGAGAAAGAGAGTTGAACACCAACAATGGTCGGGAGGGGCATCCTCCCGCGCCACTTTACTGGGCTCCGGGGGCACTTTTATAATACTATCAAATGCAAACCTTTATTTAGGGATGGCAATTGGATGAGTCGGGTCAGGTCATTCAGGTTCGGGTCTAGTCGGGTTAGCATGAATTCGGGTTCAGGTCAGGTCATTTGGGTTCGGGTTGATTTCAGGTTGAGTTGATTTCGAGTTTGGGTTGGGTTGGGCCGGGTTTATTTGGGTTCGGGTTCACTTCAGGTCGGGTCAATTTTAGTCTCAGGTAACTTCAGGCCAGCTTTCGGGTCAAATTCGGGTCAATCTTTGTGTTCACATGGTTATTGATGTAAAGTCAAAACTATTGAATCAATTCAATTTTTTAAAAATTTAAATCAAATAATTCAATTTTTTGTGTGATTTAATTTAAATTAAATTTTCATTTTTTAGTATATTTAATTAAAATATTCATAAAAGTCTTCTTCATTGTAGTTTATTACATATTTAAGTAATTTAATATTATTAGTAATATTTGATTGTTTTTCTAAACCCATAAGCTTTAATTATCATTGTACAGATTATTCAGATCTTCACCCAACTATCACCTAGACATACACAATGACAATTTTGTTATGTTTATGTTTTAATGAATTTTCTTTGAAATTACAACGAAATGCAAATCAAGTTAATTATCAGTGACTAAATTGTAAAATTTGAAAAATTTTGGGTGAAAGTGCAAAGATTTCAAAAATTTTAGGATCCATGTTGTAATTATTATGGGTGACTAAAATAAAAATTTTTAAAATTTAGGTACGTTATTGTACTATACTTAAAAGTTTAGGGATGAATATTGTAATTTTAATAATTGACTATTAAGATCATTAAACTTATTAAATATAAAAATTACTTATGTTGGAAAAATTCAAATATGGGATTCACTAAATATGGATTTTTTTCCCCCAAATAAGATACTTGCAATATATAGAAGTCCTAAAAAAATAAAAGTTACTAAATATGGAAATCCTTTCTCAAAATATGAAAATTATTAAACATGAATATCTTAAAAAATGAAATGAAACTACTAAATATGAAAGTTTTATCTCAAAAAATGAGACTTACTATATATAAAAGTACAAAAAAATGGAAGTTACTAATAACGGAAGTCACCATTCCTAAATATAAGACATACTGAATATGAAAGTCTCAAGAAATGGAAGTTACTAAACATGGAAACCTCCATATTTAGGACTGACTTAATATAGAAAATAATGAAAAAAGAAAATTAAGGTTTAGGGTGGGGGTTAAAATCAGGTCTTGTCGGGTTTAGTTATCAGGTCATCTCGGGTTCAGGTCAAGTCAGTCTCAGGTTTGGGTCATTTCGGGTTCGGGCCAATTCAGGTTCGGGTCATTTCGGGTTTGGGTCATTTGGGTTCGGGTTTTCTCGGGTTTCCCTTTAATCGGGTTTGGGTTCAGGTCGGGTTGGGCACAGTCGGGTTCAGGCCATTGACTTTTTTAATCAAATCGGGTCAGGTCGGGCTTGGGTTCGGGTGGGTTGGGCCAGGTTATCGGGTCGGGTCTGATTTTGCCATCCCTACCTTTATTGATTGTACATGAGAACCCAAAAGAAAAAAAAATTAACCTTTATTATATGTACAACAATTTAATCTTTATTATATGTATCACAGTTTTTTTTCAAAAAAATATACATAAAAACAGATGGACGTACTTTCTTTTTCTTCAAAAGAATGACATCAAATTTCTTTTAAATTTTACGAAAATTGCAATTTTAATGAAATTCTTTCTTCTTCTTTCTTTCTTTTTCTTTGGTTAGGCAACGTGAAAATTACCTCATTGTTTTTTGCGAAGAGTATGGTGAAAACATGTCCGCTTTTTGGTGCTTGTTGACACTACATATGTGAATGGGGAAACATCAGGGGCCGGGCCGGGGGCCATTGCCAGCAGTAAAAGTAAGGAAAAATCATTACTTTTGACGAGCAGAAGCTCTCCCTAGCAAACTCAAAATCAATGATTTTTGATAAAACAAAGAAACGAGTACAGCTATCCATTCCATCCATCTACGAGACTCGTAGCCTTGCCTAGTAGAGAAGAGCAGTCGATAAAATGAGGGCAGGGTGAGACGCGTCACCGTAGATAACCAAGAGAAGTAAGAGAGGGAGAGAGAGAGGCACAGCTTCCCTTCCCTTCCCTTACCTTCCCTTTCCTTCCGCAGCCATATAAACAACCAGGCCAGGCTTCCTCTCTGCCGCCACACCACTCTATGGATTCTGGAACGCTCATGACTTCATCCGGCGCTGCTTCTGTAGGTGCTGCAGCCCGGTTCCTGGCCTTCTCCCACTCCCCCTCCGCCCCCCACTCTCCCCACCTCTCCGGCCTCCGCTCCGCCTCCGCCGCTCTCCTCGACCAGGAGAAGTAACTTAACTCCCTCCGATCTCTTTCTTTTCATGTATAATCTTTTGTTTATGTCTTTGTCTGACCGTCCTTGTCACTCTGTTTTTCTTCCCTCACTGAAAGATGAACTTTAACTTCGGAGATCTGTTGCTGGATCTGATTCCAGTACCATTCTTGCTCACCATGTCATTATTGATGTCGTTACTAGTGATCATATTGAAGAACTGTCTCTGCTCGCACCATCGAGCATCGTTTAATGTCTTTTTTTCTGCTCTCTAGTTTCTGTTTCCTGATTACTGATTTTTAAGTTGTGACCTATTCAGAAATGCTAATTACTTTTATCATCTGCCTGGATCAGATATCTGTCAGAGTTACTGGCCGAGCGTCACAAGCTTAGTCCTTTTACGCCCGTGCTCCCTCATATCTATCGACTCTTGAGCCAGGGTGAGTTTCCGATCACTAACTGCTGGTGTCATCTTATTACTGCCTTTCCTTCCTCCTCTTCTGTGTGCCCGTGGAATGGATTCTGAGTTAATTTAACAAATTCTAACCGAACACCTCCCTGACAAGGAAATGCCACGTCTTCTAACCAGATGACCTTAATCGCTGGCACAAGTTCTATAAACCATCTACGCCTACATTCCCTTTCAGATTGGAAGTTTTTATCTTTCCTGCGTGTCAATTGTTATGTTCTAGAGAGAAATGCCATCAATAGGAGACATTTTAGAGATGCAAAGATCTCTAATTTGACACAACCCGTGGTAATTTATGTCCTTGTTGAAACCCGTGGTTGCTATGCTATTAGATTTATTGATGAAAGAACCTGCCATAAAGAGACGATGAGCCCAAAATCTGGCACCAACTTAGCAAATTGGTGTTTATAAGAAATCCTATTTCCAATTGCATGATCCTAGCAAATTAGATTTTTTTTTTTTAATGACATGTTAGCCATTCTATCATCTGGCTTGAACTTCTGTGGCTAAAAGATCTGTCTAGGCTGAGTTCTAGGCATGTTAGAGTGTTTCTGCAAGGTTTTGTGCTTGATGCTTACTTTTAGCCAAAAGGGTGGTGAGTGGTTACCAAGTTTTATGCTTGCCTTTTGGTTCAGTGGACTTGTCTCAGAAAAGCTAACTTCTGCTGACGACAGTTAGCATTCGATTTAGGCTCTGTTCTCAACTAATTTCTTGTCAAAACATTGACTTTACTCATTGAGCAATAATATTTGACTTACTTGATTAACATTAGCTTTAGTTTCTCCATTTTGGCCTGGCGAGTGATTTCTTAACACATGCTAACTGGTACATCTTATTATTGAAAATTGACATTTTGGAGCAGAAATTTTGCGTGTAACTACACTGTTGCGGAATGCATCAGTTTTAGGTCAAAGTGGGCTTGAACAAGCTAGCCCCCTGGCTTCTGGTGGAATATTTTCAAATGGAGGAGCAGAAGTGAACGGATGGGCATCACGGTTTAAATCAGATGTATGGATACTAACCATTAACATAACTCTTTACTGTCTACCTACTGTTCACTGAGAGGTATTGCTGACTTGTTCGAGATTCATGCTGACTTCACCTTTGCCTAGCTTCTTGTAGTTTATTTTGCCAGTTTCCTCATATCGCAGGTTTGAAGCTTAACATCAAATTATTAAGTTAGTTATACTAGAATTTAGTTGCTACTTACATGGCTCAATCTTGTCTGCTGCTGTTGTTTTGTCAATCCCAAATATATGCTGAGTGGGAGGCATTGCCTAGATTCTTATGTGCTCTTAGAACTAAAATTTTCTGCTATTCTGGAATCAAAATGTGCATTCTTGTTGGAGATTTTCTGTCCTTAACTTCGAGATTTCAAGGGTAATGTAGTTTATGTCTTCTTCTTTACTGCCATCATCCATATGCATGGAATGTGTCCCATGATACGACCAACTTTAGTGCTTTTTTGTTTTTAAAAGTTCGTAGTGTATCTTGTAACTAATCAGAGATTCATGACTCAATGGTTTGGTGTGCATTTATTGTGTATCTTTCCTGTATATTATACGTCATGTCATCATGGCCTCTAATGAACCTCCATTTCAATATTTTGGAATATCTGATTCTGATAAGGATATAGTTTTTACTTTTTGATCAGTGTATCTTAACTCTCTTATGAGCTTGTTGGGAGTTTTATTCTTGTTCGCTGCATACCAGTACATAGGTATGCTATTGAATTAGCCTGCTGGTATAGATTTTAAAAATTTTTTGTTGATCCTTGTCCAGATTTCAAGTTTGATACAGACCTCCTCAACAGAGAACTGGTTGCGATCTCAGGGTAGCTCTTCTGGTCTTATTGTCAAGAGAACTATCAGAGTAGACATTCCTGTTGACTCATATCCCAATGTAAGGAATCTGCTTCCACTAATATGACTTTGTTCTCTTTTAATCATCTGACTGTGAGTGAACATTGCAGTACAACTTTGTTGGCCGTCTCCTTGGTCCTAGGGGGAACTCTCTTAAGCGTGTAGAAGCAAGTACAGAGTGTCGTGTTCTTATAAGAGGGCGCGGCAGTATAAAGGATCCAGCTAGGGTAATTAGCAGTTCCTTTGCTTGTTTATGAACATTTTCTTGCTGTTTCTAAAGAAGTGTTTGCTAATCGAATAACTGTGGTGAAAATGAAATGGAATTCCCGCTAGACATTATGGTCTTACCAGTTCACAGGGAGAACGAAATCCTTGTCACACTTGATTGTCCTTGGCTTCCCTTGTTTTCCTTTTGGTGACTTGTGCACATTTGTTTGTAATGGATCTGCACATTACTGCTAGGACTAGAGCAAATAGTGATTTCAAACAATACCATCACCACTAGTTCTTTTCTGAATGTTGGACTGAACAAAAACTTTTAGTTTTAGCATATTTATTCTTTATTTTACAAGGGTGAATGAATGTTAATGATTTCCCATTATTCACTTGTTAAAGGAAGAAATGATGAGAGGAAAACCAGGATATGAACATTTGAATGAACCACTTCATATCCTGGTTGAGGCTGAACTACCTGTGGAAATCATAGATGCTCGCCTGATGCAAGCACGTGAGATACTTGAGGATCTTCTCAAGCCTGTGGTTAGTAACTATATTTGTCTTTTGCATTAGTTGTATTATTCTTTTTACCCTCCTGATATGGCATCATTTCCTTTACTATTACTTGGTTTGAAATTTTGAAACATATGTTGCTTTATACAGGATGAGTGTCAGGATTTCTATAAGAAACAACAACTGAGAGAACTGGCGATGCTGAATGGAACTCTACGTGAGGAAAGTTCTCCCATGTCAGGGTCTGTTTCTCCATTCCACAACAGCCTTGGAATGAAGAGAGCCAAGACCAGAGGGTAATTCAGCAGATGGATATGGGCATTTGGAGCTTGTTGTCTTAGTTAACTGCCATAATGCAGTTCCGACTCCACTGGTGTTGCCATGTCAGGGAATGCTGACACTGGCCGTCGGGGCACTGTCACCCCGTGTGACAGTTTCTAACTTATTCCTGTCCGAGAAGTAGTGTGTATTTTGTTTGGAAGAGGGTAAAATGTAATTGCACATTGGAAGGAAGGGGACAGTATTGAGTTTATAGTGGTTTGCAGTTGGTGTGTCGTTTGAGTTGAGGCGGTAAGGATATGAGCAGCAGTAGCTCTCCAAGGCTGCCGCCTGTATTAGTAGTAGATTGTGTGAGATTGCTGCGAGGTTCTCGATGTCAGAACCTCACAAGCAAGAAGGTTTAGGTTGGTCTTTATAACTATCTATGCTGGGGATGTACAAGGAATTTGCAGATGCAACCGTGCCACCATTACTATTACTATTGTTTTGTGGTCATAATATCTGAGGCAAATGGAATCTAGGATTTATGTAACTGTTGTTAGTTGACTCAATAGTCGTACAAAAAATATCAATACTATTCGTAGCTACATGATCAGAAAGTTAGACATTTGGGACTTGAAGCGAAGAAACTTCTTTGTGACAGGTTTGTAGGTCATTGAGAGAGAAGGAACCGGGGAGGGGATCTTTCAGGAACTTGAGTGGGGTAGCTGCATGTCATCATGAGAAACAGCTACGGTAGCATGCAGCTGCGCCCTGTCTTGCTTCCTCAATCATCTTCATCCATACAGACCCAACCTGTGGAGGCGAATTGAAACTCCTTAAGTTCACAATTCCTTTTTAACCCGGACCATCTCTTCTGCAAAGGCAATAGTAACAATTAGGCATAGGCTAGGCTGTTCTTAGCGTCGTATCCTTTAAGGTAAAGTATCAACCAGGATGAAAGTGTGAATGAAATATGCAAGCGGAGCATTCTTTGTATGTTTCCACTTCCTATTGGATTGGTACGTTAACGTTAGCACCAGGGGAACTGGGTAGAGGAGCTGGCCAAATCTTCTAAAGCCTGTTCTTCTAGAGGAGTGTTCTCTTGATTCGTTTATTGCTTGTTATATAGTAAGTCACATAAAGTGTCCTGAAGCAGAAACGGAGAGTGAGCAGAAAGGCGTCAATTTTTCAAATTTAAGTAAAATCTTTCTAAAAATGAGAGGTAGAGTGGCAGTTTAGAGCGGAAGCCGGAGTGCGAGAGCGAGAGCGTCACCTAGGCTCTATCATTTCATCCTTGCTAACATAACCGTCCTTGTCAAACATCTCCCCAATGCTTGAGCACTTGAGCTCGAGTTTTCGTTTTTATATGAGACTAGTAATTTGACACATATTTTGCACGTAGGAATAGCCCACCTGTTCTGTTCTTTTTATGCCAATCCGATGAATAACTGATTACAAATGTTCGCAGAAGCAGAAACCAAGGAAAATAAATTTAGAACCATCCATACAATAATTTCACTATCAAGATACTATGCCTGCTGTTACTATCAAAACAATCCTATACACAATTTGTGGAACCGTATAAATAAAGCATTTGGGATTATAACCGTTGCCTTGCCTAAAGCAGCTATGGTGACCTGTGTCAAGACCACTTGAATCACAAAGCTAGACACCAAAGTGAAGCCATAGCAGCATAACTTATTATTACAGCATTCTGCGGCACCTGCAGTGTTATGATACTGGTAAAAAAGGTATAGGAGATGCATGATGCTATAGGCCTCTCAGTTCACCAAATAATGTTGAGCCTAGACTTGCGTCGAAACTGCTTCTTCGTTATGCACCAGGAACCCTGGAAAGTGCTCAACTGCAAAAAGTATAATAGGGTGAATCCACGCTCCTAAAGCCCATAGGAGAAGCAACCCAAATATATAGGAGTGCAGCTATCCAATCAACATCTTCCAACCTGGCACCTCATGGTTTTCAACACCCACATTTACATAACAAATTAAAAGGCTGATAATGTTTACTACTACTTGCAGAATAACCTTTTGATTCAACAAGCATGTTTTACTTTTATTAGACACGAAGGCATCGGCACATTATGGCTACAACTACAAGAAGCCAATTGATAATTTATTGAGCATTTTTTCCAAGTCAGGAATCTTACACTGCTGACAAACTTTTCTCCGTACCAAGCAGTGTCAGCACCATATGGTGGTGGAATGACTTTTACTCCATTGCACATGGAAGGTGAAAGCAGCTCACGGAGTTCCTTCTCTAACCTCTCTGAAAAGCTCAAATACAAGTGTTACTACGACTCAAATTAAGATATACTTTTATTACAATCATGCATTCAGTTGCCTTTTTTTACAATGAAAAGGTATTATGAAGATTGCTAATCCTTCCATGAAATACACAGAAAACAAGGGAATGCACGGTTTTACCAGCAAGTCCAGGCAAACATGCACTTCCTCCTGACAAAACCACAGCTTTGTACCAACTATCATCCCCTGGCAATTCTGCAGCATGGCAATGATCCATGCAAAGTGCTATTGCCTGATGTAATCCCATCGTCCTCCTGTGGTAGCAGCCAGATATCGTTGATCAAAGACACACGCTGAAATCAAGCTACCTATATGCACATTGAACTTCCATTGAACATGCATTTCATTTCTTTATCAACAATTCATTGCTAAAACTCTTTCCTTATGTTATAACTATAAAAGTAAGCCTCAAAGAATCCTTTCTGATAGTAATTCAACTGAGAACTTACACTCCAGCTATACGTGGCCGAAATAAGATTTCCCCTGTCTGAAAACGTTCTTTCGATAGAGTAAACCACCCTTCTCCAGGCACCTGTGCTGATGCTTGCGTATCTTTTGATAATTCTTCATTGTAATCAGAAGCAACATAGCAAAGGTTCTGTTAATGATGACAACAAATCATCAGGAGACTTCGATACTTAAAGCTGCTTAGATGGCTAGGGAGAAGGAAGCTACAAACTTGAAATTACGAGCATAAAATCCCAACTTTCGCTCTAAGTAAATTAGAAGACATCTCTCACCAAGTTTTCCAGACAAGTTTCAGTTATAATGAGATCGTTAACCCCACTGAGTGGCATATAAATGATAACCATGGAAGTTATGATATGCCTCTCTAATGTACTAGTTCAGCAGAGATGCATGGTAAGATAGACTCAGAACATTGCAGCCATTGGATTTATTCGGGGGAAGCGATACCAAACAGTGCGCATCACAGAAAGAACTCATATTAATGTAACAGGCGTACAGAAATTAAAGATATTCAGCCAAACAACATGAAAACTAAGTGATAAAATACCAGGTGGAACTATGAAGGATAAAAAGCACCTCTTTCAAAGTTCGCACAGTGTAAAGAGACTCAAAATTTATGTTGTTTTGCTGCATGCGCTCCCTGAGAAATCCTGTGAGTTTCAATGCTCCCAAACCTATGACTTCCACTCCCACCTTGTGCATTACTTTACCATGTAAAACTGTAATAAGATTGGAGAAGCCACGTAATGAGAAATTCCATTTTCTGTAAAAATAAATAATTAATTAAAAAGAAACGAATCAGACTGGCCAGTAATTGCCAAAAACATCTGAAAAAAAAAAGAAGAGGAAAGATAAGAAGCTTTAGGAAGATAAATAAAGTGGGAAAAAAAAAATAAACAAAAACAATTGATCATAAGCTCAGGTGCTAACTGGTTCAGGTTAATGATATGGAATTTGTTGGAAACTACTAAACATACTAAAGATCTTACTAGAAGTTTCTGCACTAAGGGCATGTTTGGCCCAGTTAGAAAGAGAGTATTTTTTTTTTCCAACGCCCTATTGCTTCTAAAATGTTCTATCTCATCCGAAAGAAATTGCACAACATATTTTTCAAACATCTTTTCAGCTTTTTGCGACTTCTTCACAAAGGTTAAGCTAGGCCAAACACCAATTAGATGTGGCAGGAAGTAATTTTGTCCTAGCTTATTTCCATAATACAAGATTAGAGCAATTTCTCTCTAAAACCTCTTAAGGAAGGTATTGTTTCACTACTATGATTCTTTATCTGTTTGTGATCTTAGCTTATTCTTACTCCCTTTTCATCTCTTTTACCAAAGCATATCACTTGGGCACCTCTCAGTTTACTAGATAGCATAACAGTCCAAGACATATTGCTTGCCGCGTGCATCCCTACAGTCCACCCTTTGCATAGGGAAAAGGAGATCTTACTTGGGACAATGGATGTTACTTGAAACCCAATATTAACAACAATTCCTGAAGTTCGTCTCGCAGCAAAGAGAGCCAAGGTTGCCTGTGCATATGTTAAGGTAAGGCAGCTGATGAATTTAGGATGGAAGGACAGGTGGAAGAATCTACAATACTATGAATAAGCAGTAAAGAACAATTTATTTTTATCACAGATTAAAAACCAAAATATTGATAGCTATTCAAATTCAGAAGGATAGAAGATGAACTGGAAACTCATCAGTCATCCTTATTTATTAAGTAACTGAAAATCCAATAGAATGCCTGGTGAATGAGGGAACCTGACCTGTGGATTGTGGAATCTTCCCTTCTACCTCCCTTCATGGTCTGAACTACTCCCTCACCTCACCCGTCCCCAGAAGAACAAAAAGGAAAAAGAGAAAAGGTTTCCTAAAGTAGATGAAGGAAAACCATACCTGATTGATAGCACAAACAGCAGGGACATTCATGTCAAACAAGACTGAGTAGATGGTCTCCTTTAGCTGATGCCGTGATGCTCTGGCGGCTTCAGTGTCTGAAATTTCAGTGAAACAATCAGCCAACAAACTATCAGTATAAAAGAAAAGGATGATCCAATAGCACCATGAATTCTAAAGTTACGTGAACAAGAGACAACTAACCATCATAATGGCATATCGGAAGAGACAAGATTATCGGATGCAAAGACATCTTCACCTGCATCCTGTAGAGTGACAATGGATATATTAGTAAACTAAACTTGAATAGCTAATACATGTGCAAACGAGAAATGGACGGCAGGAGACGGACCTGGTATAGATAGTGGCAAAAAAGTGCCTGAGCCTGGTGTACATTGGAGTCTCAATGTTACCGAATTCCTGCAACGAACAAGAGAATTGGGAACAGCACAAAGGAATTGAACACCACGAAATAAAAAGTGGTCCAGTTGATCACCAGAAACGTGGCTGACCTCCCAGAGGGGCGATCATACTTGCTCCAACCAAATTTGCAGTATCCAGAACCACCTTTACATTAAGCAAGGATTTAAGAGAATAAGCAAGTGATTGCAGGTGATGAGGGAAATTATGCTGCAAGTGCTAGGTGCTACAAAGCCTACCATCAATAATAACAGCGCCAGGAGTCTTTTCGCGCTGGCCATATATACGCATGAAAGACAACTCGCTGGGGTGGCTAGGAAATGTCCTGCAAACCATTCTACGGCTGCTAGTGAAATGAAAACTCGGGAGTACTAAATAAACAATACAGAGGAACAAAATCAAAACAAGAGGAAGGTTTAAGGAAAGTCAACTCAGAATGGGAAGAACCCACCGGAGGGGAAAACCAGAACGCAAATTCAACTCGGCGAAGAAAATGGAATCAGGGGGATCGCGGGGATGATTGTGTAAGAAATGAATCCAGATTCGGTTGTCAGAGACGAGACATCTCCAGGCCCTGGATACTTTGGTGAGCCTGGCCGCTCCCTCTGGCCCCACCATCCTGACTATCTGCACCACTATGTCCGCCGGCAGCCCATCGAAGAAGTCACCCAGCGACGACGATGAGTCGTGATTGGTCATCGGCAAGCCCCCCCGGTGGGCCGAGGAAACTGACTCCCACACCCTCCGAAGCAGAGCCGCCATCGTCAGGCGCAATCTCCAGGAAAGAATCGGAAGCTCTGAATTCTTCCTGATCCCATTCTATTGCTGCCCAACAGAATGAATCCCTTTTCTCTGACTCTGTAGGAGAACTCCTGACGTGGACCTACAACTGCCAGACACGTGGATAGGATAGTCTGTCGCCGGCCTACTTCTTCTGACCATTGCTTGTTGTTAAACCTACTGTATTAAAACTTTACTTGGATGATGAGATTTCTACCGCGTGATATCTGTAGGCTCCAGCTGCAGTTTGACCTTTTTGAGTTGCCTGATTACTCGAACTTCAACTATAACTGACAACTGAAGTTGTCCTCACGCTCAGCAAGCAAAGCTGCCGGCGGAAGACTTCTTCTGAAACACTTGTTACTTGGTAAATGGTGCCGGAGCTTGTTATATTGCATGGAAAAATTTTTCACGTTACTTTCTCCGGTAATTAATTGAGTTGAAGTAGGAGTAATTTACGTGTTTTGGTAATGCCTCCAATTAGTTTTTTTTTTCTTTTTGGCAAATGAGTAAAAGACTTTATTAAAGCTCAAGGGGATCATCCAAAGCATCTGGATCAATGACTATGAGGAATCAAAGAGAAGATGGGGACATAAAGTCCAATCCACATGGTTCAATCTCCTTTTACACCATTTAGCAATGTAATTAGCACACTCATTGGCTAGCCTAGGTACGTGATAAATCTTGCACTCTAAAAAACCATCGCGCAGCTACTTGATTTTCTCAACTACAAGATCAATCCTTCAGACAATAGTCTTTCCTTAAATGGCATCAACAAAGCTCAAGACAATCTGATTCAATGTCAATCTTACTCTCCTTGGCTTCTACAGCAAGAAGCAGAACACCCCTTTGCAATTAGTATCTTTCCCTGAAATCTCTTAAAAAATAATTAAGTATTTTTTTATAAAATTTTCTTTCTTGAAGTTTGTTAAGGATACAGAGAGAGATGTGTTAATATCTTGTTTAGCAAGTTATCTAGTATGTACGTAGTTATCTTCTCTAGGGCTTCCACGTTGCTAGAACTTTGCTCGGCTTGTATTTAAATCATTCCATTGAATACAAAACATAAGCTTGCACCATTATGCAAGTTTTCATGGTATCAGAATAGCGTTCGATCCAAAGATCCTAAACCAATATCATCATCGCATCTTTTCTTGATCGGAAACAATAGAAAAAAGACCACTGGCGGGTCTAGTTCTGGCACCATGCCACCAAGGCCAAATCCATCATCCCCTTTTCTACTTAAACTCCTCGGATAGTCCAGGCATAACTCTCGTCACTTGTCTTCTATAAGAAGACAACTATTCGACTTGGCACAGGGCGCTGAGAAATGCTCTACGAGCAAAGAATAAACTCGGTTTCATTGATGGATCTTTTGCAAGCCTCAAGAAAAAAATTCGAATAGGCAAGTGTGAGAGAAGAATAACCCGATGGTTATAGCATGGATATTTTGATTCATTAGCTCCAGAATTGCACAATAGTGTAGCCTATGCAGACACGGCGTATGAAATATGGGTGGACCTTCATAAACGTTTCTCACAAGGTAATGCTCCCAAAATCTAATAGCAAAGAATAAACTCAGTTTCATTGATGGATCTCATGCGAAGCCTTAAGAAAAAGATCCAAATAGGCAGGTGTGGGAGAAGAATAACTCGATGGTTATAGCATGGATATTTAATTCATTAGCTCCAAAACTGCACAATAGTGTAGCCTATGCAGACATGGCCTATGAAATATGGGTGGACCTTCATGAACGTTTTTCACAAGGTAACGCTCCTAGAATATATGAATTGAAATGTGATACTCCCTCTGTCCCAAGTTTTCTACCCCATTTGTGTTTAACGCGGAATTTAAGAAATGATGAAAACATGTATGTTTAGACAATTGTACCCTTAGTTCTTTTCTTCCTTCCCCGCCTCCCCGCTTCCACCACAAGTTCGGCCCTCATCATCTCCTCGCCGGCCTTGTCCTGTAGCCTACTTTCTCCTTCCCCCTCCTTGATCCATCACTCCATCCGTCCTTCCCACCGCCTCCTTCGCATCCAATCGCCTCATTTGCATTTGATTTCTCTGTCACGTCCAATCTCTTCTTGCTGTTCGATCGCCTCATTCGTATTTGATCTCTCATTCACATCCAATCGGATCCTTCGCGTCCGATCTTTCCTTGGCGTCTGATCGCCTCCTTCACGTCCGATTTCTCCACGCCTATCCCCCATCGTCTCGGCCGCCACAACAACAATGAGATGGTTCGCGATTTTGATAAAAACAAGGAGATGGGTTCGTGATTCTGGCAACAACAAGCAAATGGGTTCGCAACTCCGGCAACAACTAGGAGATGGGTCTGCAATTTCGGCGACAATGAAGAGATGGGTTCGCGATTCCCGTGAAAACAATGAGGTGGGTTTGCGATTTTGGCGACAACGAGGAGATGAGTTTGTGATTTCGGCAACAACGAACATATGGTGTCGCAACGATGCTGGCAGCGGCCACCGGAGATCAGAAAAGCTTTTAACAAAATAGAGCAAAACAAAACAATTTGTATTTGGTGAATAAGAGTGTAAAATGGGAGGGGTATAAGTGTAAAGTTGATTGGTAAAACTTACTAAAAAAGAAAATGATGCAAATAATATGGGACAACCTAAAATGACAAATGAAGTAGAAAACCTGGGACGGAGGGAGTATTTCTTTAATGCAATAACAAGACCTGTCAGTTGTAGCATATTACTCAAAGCTTAAGGCTTTATGGGATGAGTTAGCCACCTGCTCCAACGTTCCTCAATGCACCTATGGAGCGGCGAAATAACTCATAATAGAGAAAGAAGGTGAGAAACTGCTTCACTTCCTCATGGGATTAAATGACAAATACTGTGTCATTAGATCACAGATTCTTAACATGGACCCTTTGTGGAACATCAACAAAGTTTATGCTCTTATGGTTAAGGAGGAGAAGCAACATAGGATAGCCATCTTTCAAAATTCAACTAGAGAAGCAGTTGCCTTCACTACTAAACAATACAAGGGTCACGGTTCTACTCCAAACAAAAATCTAGATAAAAGCAAGCTTCATTGCTCTCATTGTGGCAAGACAGGGCACAATTCAAAAGTGTGTTTTGAACTTATTGGTTACCCAGATTTGTGGGAAAACCCAGAAAAGAAGGTATAGAATAAATCAATAGAAAAACCTGGCAAAACCACAGCAAACAAAGCAGGGACTGTCAATAATGCTAATAGTTCCAGGACGGTTGATGGCATCATACATATCACACAAGACCAATTCAATCAGTTGATGACTTTCCTATTTAATCAGAACGTAGCTACCAACTTTGTTGGTAAGGTCTTTAAACTTCCCTCAGAATGGATTATCAACTCTGGTGGATCTGAGCACATGATGTCACAATCAGCCATGCTTTCATATTGTCAACATGCTACATCTCTCTCACCAGTGAAATTACCAAATGGAAGTTATTTGAAAGTGCACTCTTATGGCCAGTTTTTTCTATCCCCTGACCTTAAATTGCATAATGTCATTTATGTGCCATCATTTACTTGTAATTTTTTTATCTGTTAGTCAGATTACAAAAAGCTTGAATTGCTCTGTAATCTTTTCCTAAATTCTTGTGATATATAGGACCTGACATCGAAAAGGTTGATTGGCAGAGGTGAAGAATGTGATGGGTTGTATTACTTCAAAGAATTCAAGGCACATGTAGTTGTGCCCAATAAACTCAAAATCCTACAGTTACTTGGCATAGACGTTTTGGCCATTCACCTATTGAAAAATTGTTGCTAGTTCTTTAACTTAAAACTTGTATTTTAAATATTTTAATAAGTGTTGTGATTCTTGTCATCAAGCCAAACAAACTATGAAGCCTTTTCCCAAGAGCTTGAGTATTAGTAATTCATGTTTTGATTTGATACATCTTGATTTTTGAGGACCATATAAAAAACCTTCATTGTCTGGTACTCATTACTTTCTAACTATTGTTGATGATTACAGTCGTTGCACGTGGGTGTACCTACTAAAATACAAATCAGAAGCAGCCATCCACTTTGCCATATACCATGCCATGATTAAAACTTAATTTGGCAAAACCATACTTCAAGTGAAAAGTGACAATGGTTAAGAATTTGTTGTAGTTCCACTTCTTTTATTTTCCAGACAAAATAGCATCATTTTCTAAACCTTATATGTTAACGCCCCACAACAAAATGAAGTGGTCGAAAAAAAGCATCGTCATTTGCTTGAGGTTGCCCTAGCTATTCATTTTCAAGCTAGCCTTCCTATAAAATTCTGGGGTGAGTGTATTTTGACAGCAACTTATCTTAACAATCACATGCTTTCATCAAAACTCGTTGGAAAAAGCCCTTATTAGGTGTTGTTTTCTAAAATTTCTTCTTTTGATCACCTGCGTGTCTTTGGCTATCTGAGTTATGTTCACTTGAAAACCACAAATAAATTCCAAGCTAAAGCTAAACTTTGTGTGTTTGTAGGTTATCCAATGGGTCAAAAAGGTTACAAAATGTTTGACCAAGAAACACACAAAATTTTTGTTTCACGGGACATAACCTTCTATGAGAATTGTTTTCCCTTTCAAACTGGCAGCAAACCTCATGATAAATTTCACCCAGAGCCTGAAATTATCTATCATGAAGGTGAACCAACAACTGATATGACTCAATTTACACCATCACCTACAAACATTGAAGAAAGATCACCCGAACCCACTGTCATAGAAAGACCTGAACCGCAAAACATTGAAAATCAGCCTA
Organism: Aquilaria yunnanensis; assembly: GCA_039654915.1. Lineage (NCBI taxonomy): Eukaryota > Viridiplantae > Streptophyta > Magnoliopsida > Malvales > Thymelaeaceae > Aquilaria > Aquilaria yunnanensis. The sequence continues at coordinate 97,645,795 of CM077597.1, forward strand.
AAATTTGACCTCAAAATGACCGTCGCCCTCTTCCTTACCTTTAAGAATACGTTGATATATAGCATGAAGGAAGCAAGCCATCACCTCCTACTGCGAGTCAAGCTTTTTCAGGCACACCCTCATCAGGTAAACCTTATACTCTGGCCTCTCACTTATCATATACACAATTTCCCCTTGGACACCAAACCTACCTTGCAATTATATACTCTAGCTCGGAGCCCAAAAGCTTCACTAAAAGAAATGAAGATTCTAAATGGCGTGATGATATATGTCAAAAAAATTTAGGCACTTAAGAAAAACAAGACATGAACCTTGGTGAATTTGCCACCTGACAAATAACCCACTGACTATAAGTGGGCTTATAGAATTAAATAAAAGACTGATGGCTCCATAAAAAGATATAAAGCTTCATTAGTGGCTAAAGGTTCGATTATACTGAGATTTTTGCTTTGGTGATAAAACTCACTACTAGTTCGCTGCATGTTGGCTGTCGCTACAATCAAGAATTGGCATTTACATCAATTTGATGTTCACAATGCATTCCTATGGGGTGATATATATGGTGCCTCCTCCAAGATTAATCAATGATGGAGACAACCGAGTGTGCAAACTTCAAAAGTCTCTTTATGGCCTTAAACAAGCTCCTTGATAGTGGTTCGAAAAGCTTTCAAGTGGTCTTATTTAATTTGGCTTTGTTCAATCCAAAGCTGATTACTCTTTATTCACTCAAAGACATAAAAGGCATTTCACGGCTATCTTGGCATATATCGATGACATGGTCATTGCTGGAAGTGATGCTGAGCAAATAAACAAGCTAAAGTGTTTTCTACATGGCAAATTTTATTTGAAAGTCTTGGGAAAATTGAAATATTTTCTTGGCCTAGAGTTGGCTTGATCTCCTGAAGGAATTTTCCCTTTTCAAAGGAAATATATTATTGACTTGTTGAAGGACACAGGCATGACAAGTGCTAAGCCAACTCATTTTTTTTTTCAACATCAGCATCGGTTTAGTTCCATCAAAAGACTTAGTCTGAAAGACTCGAGATAGTTTAGGAGACTTGTTGGCAAGTTTATTTACCTCATGATTACATGACCAAACATTACATATGTGGTAAATCTTTTAAGCCAGTTTATGAAAGAACCCTGTGAACCACGCTATAATATAGTAATGCATGTCTTGCATTACTTAAAGCAAATCCTTGGATAAGGTTTATTTTTTCCAACAAAAGACTCTCTTACACTACATGCTTTTTGTGATGCTAATTGGGCAACGTGTCCTAAGGCTCGACAATCTACTACAAGTTTCCTCATTAAAACTTGGAAATACTCCAATTTCATGGAAATCTAGGAAACAGTCTATTGTCTCACACTCATCCGCAGAAGCCGAGCATCGTTCTATGGTTATAGCCATAAGTGAGCTAACTTGGCTCAAAGTGTTGCTTCATGATCTTACTATTGTTCAAATTGAGCCCCCAAACTTGTATTGTGATATTCAAGCAGCTGCCATTTTGCAACAAATCCTGTGTTCCATGAATGTACAAGGCATATCGAAATCATTTGCCACTCTGTGCATGACAAGATCTTGTCTAAGGACATTGTTCCTCAACATATTTTAACCAAATGTCAGCTTACAAATATCTTGACCAAGGCATTATGATGAGCTTCATTTAAATTCTTGGTGGGCAAGTTGGGCATCTTCAATCCTCACCCCCCAACTTGAGGAAGAGTGTTAAGGATAAAGAGAAATATGTGTTAATATCTTATTTAGTGAGTAATCTAATATGTACGTAGTTGTTACGGCCCTTCTAGAGGGAGGTAAGGACTTTAGAATTTAGTTTAGAAGTTTAATTTAAGTTTGCTTAGCAAGAATTAAGAAGTTTGCCAAAGTTCACTAAGTTCCGACAAGAATAAAGCTCTGAACTAAGTTCAGGGGCAAAATGGTAATTTTGCACCCTGAGTGGCCGGGACGAGTCCCGAGTGTTTTAAAATGAATTTTTAGAACTTAACTTTTAACCTTAACTCAAACTCAACAAATAGACAAGGATTTAATCAAGAACTGTTAAGTTACAAAGATGGGGGACCTAATTGCACTTAACTTGAAACCTTGGTGATCTTGGTTGCTAAGTGAGGGTTTAAGAAGGGAAAGAGGGGGAGAAGCTGCCATTAACACGTTCTTAAGCTTCCCTCACTCATTTCTCTCTCAAATTGAACTTGGAATCAAGTGATCTTGGTGTCAAGAGGCGCAATTAAGGATGTTCAAGCTTGGAGAAGTGATTTTCAAGCTTGAATCCATGTTTTTGAAGCTTGGAGAGGCGTTTTTCTCCATCCCCTGTTTTTGAACGAGGTATGATTTATGTTCTTGATTGAATTTGTGTTATTTGGTTGATTGGAAGCTTGGGTTTTGGTTAGAAGATGTGTTTTTGGTGTTTTAGAGCTTTGTTTTGGTATGGTTTTGTGTAGAACTTTGGAAGCTTGTTTGGAAGAGGAAGGGTTCGAATTCTTACTTGTTCTTGGTGTTAAGGTAAGGGAGAAAGTGTTTTTAAGTTGTTGGATTGCTTTTGGATTGAAATGGATTGAGAAAGTTGAGTAATTTTTGGTTATGGTATGAAGAAACGTTTTGGGAATTATGATGGACTAGCTAAATTCGAAGGATTGGTTTGATGTTTCTAATGCATCATAGTTTAGCTTTGATAGTTGGTTTTGTTCCTTGCAACATGTACTTCATGTGTATGAAATTTGGTAACTTTTGATGCATGTTTGCTATATGTATTTGGTTGCCAAAGTTCATAGCAGCAATCGGCCAAATTCTGCAATTTTGCAGAATTGGCGACGCGGCGCCAATTCGCCCGACGATTGGCGACGCGTCGCCAATTCGTTTTTTGTTCACAGAACGTTTGTTCGTCGGCGACGCGTCGCCAATTCCTTTTGCCTTTGGCGACGCGGCGCCAACACCTAAAAATGGGGGGTTTGACTTTTTGCTGCGTTGACCCGACCGAGACTACGGAAGGTTCGGAACGTGCCTAAGGGTCCGAGGATCCCGATGGTACTCCGAGACTTCCGAAAGTCCCACCGGAAGTATGAGTTTTCTTGAACTGTTTGAGGTAAGTAAGTTGCTTAGGCAACAAGTAAGGAAACAAATGTTGCAATTGAACTTAATTAGCTATCAATAGCTCAGGTGAGAGGTTTAGAACCCTCGTCGGCCTAGCCGTGCCGGAGCCACGAGGCCACGAGGCGAAACCTTGTTCATCTAGTTTACATCAAAGAGGCCCTGCGGCCTAGTCTACAAGTCCCGTCATAAATTCCCCTGCATAACAACTAGGTGAGAGGTTCTATGTTTGAATGAGGCTTGCTAAGGTTCGCCCTTGAGCCATATGATAGGTTGCTAAGTGATAGCGCTTGGCCTATATGTCAGGTTGCTAAGTGATTGCGCTTGGCCTGTATATGTGTCAGGTTGCTAAGTGATTGCGCTTGGCCTGATACAGAGGACTACTTGAGGAGAGGTCTACCGACCTAGTATATATATATATGACTAGTACCCTCATGCTGTGTTACGGCCCTTCTAGAGGGAGGTAAGGACTTTAGAATTTAGTTTAGAAGTTTAATTTAAGTTTGCCTAGCAAGAATTAAGAAGTTTGCCAAAGTTCACTAAATTCCGACAAGAATAAAGCTCTGAACTAAGTTCAGGGGCAAAATGGTAATTTTGCACCCTGAGTGGCCGGGACGAGTCCCGAGTGTTTTAAAATGAATTTTTAGAACTTAACTTTTAACCTTAACTCAAACTCAACAAATAGACAAGGATTTAATCAAGAACTGTTAAGTTACAAAGATGGGGGACCTAATTGCACAAAACTTGAAACCTTGGTGATCTTGGTTGCTAAGTGAGGGTTTAAGAAGGGAAAGAAGGGGAGAAGCTGCCATTAACATGTTCTTAAGCTTCCCTCACTCATTTCTCTCTCAAATTGAACTTGGAATCAAGTGATCTTGGTGTCAAGAGGCGCAATTAAGGATGTTCAAGCTTGGAGAAGTGATTTTCAAGCTTGAATCCATGTTTTTGAAGCTTGGAGAGGCGTTTTTCTCCATCCCCTGTTTTTGAATGAGGTATGAGTTATGTTCTTGATTGAATTCGTGTTATTTGGTTGATTGGAAGCTTGGGTTTTGGTTGAAAGATGTGTTTTTGATGTTTTAGAGCTTTGTTTTGGTATGGTTTTGTGTAGAACTTTGGAAGCTTGTTTGGAAGAGGAAGGGTTCGAATTCTTACTTGTTCTTGGTGTTAAGGTAAGGGAGAAAGTGTTTTTAAGTTGTTGGATTGCTTTTGGATTGAAATGGATTGAGAAAGTTGAGTAATTTTTGGGTATGGTGTGAAGAAACGTTTTTGGGAATTATGATGGACTAGCTATGTTCGAAGGATTGGTTTGATGTTTCTAATGCATCATAGTTTGGCTTTGATAGTTGGTTTTGTTCCTTGCAACATGTACTTCATGTGTATGAAATTTGGTAACTTTTGATGCATGTTTGCTATATGTATTTGGTTGCCAAAGTTCGTAGCAGCAAACGGCCGAATTCTGCATTTCTGCAGAATTGGCGACGCGGCGCCAATTGGCCCGAAAATTGGCGACGCGTCGCCAATTCAATTTTCAGTCACAGAACGTTTGTTCGCTGGCGACGCGTCGCCAATTCCTTTTTGCCTTTGGCGACGCGGCGCCAACACCTAAAAATGGAGAGATTGACTTTTTGCTGCGTTGACCCGACCGAGACTACGGAAGGCTCGGAACGTGCCTAAGGGTCCGAGGATCCCGATGGTACTCCGAAACTTCCGAAAGTCCCACCGGAAGTATGAGTTTTCTTGAACTGTTTGAGGTAAGTAAGTTGCTTAGGCAACAAGTAAGGAAACGAATGTTGCAATTGAACTTAATTAGCTATCAATAGCTCAGGTGAGAGGTTTAGAACCCTCGTCGGCCTAGCCGTGCGGTAGCCACGAGGCCCCGAGGCGAAACCTTGTTCATCTAGTTTACATCAAAGAGGCCCTGCGGCCTAGTCTACAAGTCCCATCATAAATTCCCCTGCATAACAACTAGGTGAGAGGTTCTATGTTTGAATGAGGCTTGCTAAGGTTCGCCCTTGAGCCATATGTCAGGTTGCTAAGTGATTGCGCTTGGCCTGTATATGTGTCAGGTTGCTAAGTGATTGCACTTGGCCTGATACAGAGGACTACTTGAGGAGAGGTCTACGGATCTAGTATATATATATATGCCTAGTACCCTCATGCTGTGTGAGCTCGCAGCCAGAGTCCTAGTAATTTTTCTTGCAGGTACATCGAAGACCCTTACTGAGAATGTTGAATTCTCACTCCCTGTTTGTTATGCAGAGTCTGGAGTAGCAGGACCGGATAATCGCTGAGGATTATCACGGTAGTACCTTTTTGTCTGTAAAGGTACAGTAGTTGAGAAACTTTAAGTTTCTAGCTTGCTTAAGTGATTAGTTGGTCTGTTGGTCAGGCTGTGGTACTAACTTGCTTCTTCCTTTGGCTGCAGAGCCTAGTAGCACTTGGCACAGGACTTGTGAGACTCGCCACTGGGACAGGAGTCCAAAGTGGGAGCTAGGGTAAAAGATCTCAGCAAAGTCTTGTATTTTGATACAGTACTTTATTTTGCCTCCGGTATTTATGTTATAAAGAGTCCTTGACTCAGGGGATTGTTCTCTGGGTGAGAGCATTAGTTACTTATGTATAAATGCTTTCACGAGCGGTGTATGTGTAGTTAATCACTCAAAGGTTGATTTTGCTATGCTTTGGCATTTTGTATTTATTTATATAGAATTTTACTTAGCCGGCTAAATGTCTAAATGTTTAAATGTTTTATGGTTTTAATAAACCAAGTCAAAGCATAAGTGCATACATATTGCATTTCTAGGTTAATCAACTAGTAGTATTGGATTTAATCCACACACATAACCAGCTAGCCAATTACAATCCACCGTGAGACAAACGCTCACAGGGTATCCCGGGCAGGGGCACGGGGATCGTGTCAGTGTTTTTGGTATCAGAGCTAAGGGTTTATTTCATGGATATTGGAGGCTTAGACTGAGATCTAGTAGTAAAGTCCAAGTGCTAGGAAGTTAGTACTGACCAATATCTGGGGAAATGTTGTCTGGCTGTGGTTGCAGGTTATCATGGTTGATACGAGGTCTGGAATTTCGAGGGGGACTAGGGAACCTGGTGAAGGTTCTAGTGACCCAGTTGTGGCGAGGTTGGATGAGATATCCAGAGTGCTACAGGGTTTGACTGAGACTATGGCTCAGGTGGCATAGGGTATGAACACTCTTGTAACAGAGATGTTCAGAGATTATGGGGACAGAGGTGTTGCCCAGGAGGAAGTTGAGCCACAACAGGAACAGGAAAGGCATGCTGAGCAACAGCAAGTGCCTAGAGCTCAGGAACCCAGAAATCAAGTTCTTGAGGAGGTTGAGGAACCAGAGATGATGGAGGCTCCAAGGAGGGGAGACACTCCACATCAGATGAGGTTGCTGGAAAAGTTCAAGACAGTTGATCCACCTAGCTTTGACGGGACAGGAGATCCTGACAGAGCAGAGGACTGGTTGTCCATTATGAACAGACTCTTCACTTGTGGTGGTTATGAGTCAGAGCAGAGGATGGTTTTGGTACCATTCTTTCTGAGAGGGAGAGCCAGTCTTTGGTGGGACGACGTGATGGAGTTATTGAGGGAGAGTAATGACACTCGTCCAGAGCACAAGAAAAAGGTGCTCAAGTGGTCAGACTTCGAGAAGAAGTTTAGACAGGAGTATATTAGTGAAGCTGCACAGGATCAGAAGAGGATCCAGTTTGAGAATCTGACACAGGGGGAGATGTCAGTACGAGAGTATGAGCAGCGTTACAACTCACTTATCCGGTATGCTCCGTACATGTTGGGTAATGATGAGCTGAAAGCCAAGAAGTTTTCCCAGGGCCTGAAGCCTATTTTCAGGAGGTATATGGCGACAGTTGACATCAGGAGTTATCGCCAGATGGTTCAGAAGGCATTGGCATTGGAAAGGGAATTCGAGGATTCCAGAGCACCTGTGAAAAAGGTGGAAGCTGGGCCATCTAACTTGGGGAAAAGTGCTGGAAAGCGACCAATGGTAGGGAACCAGGATCCATCTAAGAGGAGGAGGACAGGTGTGTGTCCTAGGTGCAGACGGTTCCATGGTGGAAGACCATGTACACTGGGCACAGATATTTGCAATGTCTGTGGTCAGAGAGGGCATTGGGCCAGGGACTGCCCAAGAGTTCGATCAGTTACAGGTCCATCTCGGGCTTTACCTCCAGTACCGCTTGCTATTGGGAACCGGCCTGAAGTAGTTGCTGCAGCAGTGAACCCAAGAGTCTTCGCTTTGACGAACCAGGCGGCTAGAGAACCGCCAGCTGTACGAGGTAATTTTACTTTTCTGAGCAGTAATGTTAGAGTGCTTTTCGATACGGGAGCTACTCTTTCAGTGATATCTTCTGCCTTGGTAGATAAGCATAGTTTACAGCGTGAAATTGCGGGTGAGTTGAGACTCATCAGGACTGCAGGGAGAGGTTTTATTGTGACCAATGAAGTGGTTACTAGGTATCCTTTGCAGTTAGGTGATCATGACTTTTGTTGTGAGTTGTGGGTGATTGAGTTGAAATCATATGACCTGGTGCTGGGAATGGATTGGTTGAGTAAGCACAAGGCACAAATTAACTATGCGAATCACTCAGTTGACATCATTGATGCTCAGGGAGCTAGAGTGACTTGCACAGGAGGGTTGGCATCTAGTGCTAAGAGTTTACACCTTAGACTTGTAGATACCATCCCTGTAGTGGGTGAAGAGGAGTATTACTCGTTGAATGGAGTAGCTATAGAGGATGAGTTGGGGAGCATTCCTGTAGCTAATCGGTTTCCTGAGGTGTTTCCAGTGGAGTTACCTGGGTTACCACCTAGGAGGGATACTGAGTTTGCTATCCATCTGCAACCAGGGGTTGAGCCTATTTCAGTACCACCTTATAGGATGTCGGCTCCTGAGATGGATGAGTTAAAGAAGCAGTTGGAGGAACTGCTAGGGAAAGGTTTCATAAGACCGAGTGTATCACCGTGGGGAGCTCCAGTATTATTTGTGAAGAAGAAGGATGGGACTTTCAGGTTGTGCATCGATTACAGGAAGTTGAATGCAGTGACAGTTAAGAATAAGTATCCACTTCCTAGAATTGATGATTTGTTTGACAGACTCAGAGGAGCGAGAGTGTTTTCCAGGATTGATCTTCGGTCTGGGTATTTTCAGATCAGAGTTAAGGAGGAAGACATTCTGAAGACTGCCTTCAGGACAAGGTACGGACATTATGAGTATACGGTTATGCCTTTCGGTGTGACTAATGCTCCAGCAGTGTTTATGGAAGCTATGAATCGGATCTTTAAGCCATTTCTGGATCAGTTTGTTGAGGTCTTCATCGATGATATTCTGATCTATTCACAGTCTACAGCAGAGCATGAGGAGCACCTTAGAACGGTTTTGCAAGTGCTGAAGGATAATCGGTACTATGCAAAATTTTCTAAGTGTGAGTTTTGGTCCGAGAGGATTCAGTTTTTGGGGCATATTATCAGTGCTCAAGGTTTGTCAGTTGATCCTGAAAAGGTTCAAGCAGTGGTTGATTGGAAGAGACCGACTACAGTTACAGAGGTCAGGAGTTTCTTGGGTCTAGCAGGTTACTACAGACGCTTCATAGAGAAATTCTCTGTGATAGCTACGCCGTTGACAGCATTGACCAGGAAAGCTCAGAAATTTGAGTGGACACCGAAGTGTGAAGAAGCCTACATGAAGCTGAAGGAAAAGTTGACCAGTGCACCCATACTTGTATTACCAGACCCGGACAGAGCCTTTACAGTTTATACTGATGCGTCAGGTTCAGGTTTGGGTTGTGTTCTACATCAGGACAGTCAGGTGATTGCTTATGGTTCGAGACAGCTGAGGCCTAATGAGTTGAACTACCCTGTTCATGATCTTGAGCTTGCAGCAGTGATCTTTGCACTGAAACTATGGAGACATTATTTGATGGGAAGATCGTTCAGAATCTTCACTGATCACAAGAGTTTGAAGTATTTGTTTACTCAGAAGGATCTGAACATGAGACAGCGGCGATGGATTGAGTACATTAAAGACTATGATTGTTCGATCGAGTATTGTGCTGGTAAAGGGAACGTGGTAGCAGATGCTTTGAGCCGGAAGTACACAGGAGTGATCTTGTCCAAGGATCAGGCTACAGATTCTTCAGAAGGAACATTGAAGGATTGTTTCTTAGCTTTGCATGAATTATGGCAAAGTCGAGAAAAATCCTTAGTCTACGTTTTGGAGATTCAGACGGCTTGGTTAGCTAGAGTCAGAGAAGCTCAGTTGAAAGATCCATTGTTGAAGAAGATTTCAGGTGAAGCTAAGACTGGTGCTTTGAAGAAAGAGTTCAAGTACAAAGATGGAATACTGCATTATGGTGATCGACTCTATGTGTCGAATGTTGAGGGACTTAGGCAGCAAGTCCTACAGGAGGCACATAGTAGTACATTGAGTATTCACCCTGGTGTTAGTAAGATGTATCAAGATCTGAAGACACATTTTTGGTGGCCAGGACTGAAGAGAGATGTACGAGGACATGTGGCAAAGTGTTTGACATGTCAAGTGGTGAAAGCTGAACACCAGAAACCAGCAGGCACACTTCAGAGTTTATCTCTACCAGTGAGGAAGTGGGGATCCGTTACTATGGATTTCCTAGTGGGGTTACCGACCACCCGGAGTCAGCATGATGCTATTTGGGTAGTGGTTGACAGATTGACGAAGTCGGCACACTTTATACCGATCAGAGTCACCTATACATTGGAGAGGTTGGCTCAGTTATATCTCAGGGAGATTGTGAGACTCCATGGGATACCGGATCAAATCATATCAGACAGAGATCCACGATTTACATCACGGTTCTGGAATGCTTTTCAGGAAGCATTGGGCAGTAAAGTTAGCCTCAGTACTGCTTTTCATCCGCAGACTGACGGACAGTCAGAGAGGGTGATTCAGACTTTGGAGGACATGCTACGCATGTGTGTCATTGATTTCAGAGGTGATTGGGATCAGCACTTACCACTGATCGAGTTTGCCTATAATAACAGTCATCAATCTGTTATTGGAATGGCGCCCTATGAAGCTTTGTATGGGAGACGGTGTATGACACCTCATTGTTGGGCAGATCCAACGGACAGAGTGGTTATTGGACCTGAGATCATAGCTGACACTACAGCTAAGATTAAGTTGATTCAGCAGAGAATCAAGACAGCTAATGACAGACAGACTAAGTATGCAAACAGAAGAAGAAGAGAATTGAGTTTTGAGGTTGGTGACAAAGTACTTCTGAAGGTGTCGCCCATGAGAGGAGTTAGTCGTTTTGGACAGAGGGGCAAGTTAGCTCCAAGGTTCATTGGACCTTATGAAGTGTTAGAGAAAGTTGGGAAAGTTGCTTATCGGTTGGCTTTACCGCCTAACCTTTCTCAAGTGCATAATGTGTTTCACGTTAGTTTACTCAGGAAGTGCACAGTTGAGCCCGGACAGGTAGTAAATCCTTCAGTGATACCCATTCAGGAGGACTTGACTTATGAAGAGAAACCAGTTCAGATTTTGGATAGGCAAGTCAAGAAACTACGGACTAAGTGGATTCCGATGGTTAAGATCCTTTGGTCTAACCATAGTGAGGAGGAAGCTACCTGGGAGACGGAGCAGGATATGCTGAAAAGATATCCTGGTGTTTTTCTAGAGTTGCAGCGGAATTTGGGGGACCAAATTCCAGAAGGAGGGGAGAATGTTACGGCCCTTCTAGAGGGAGGTAAGGACTTCAGAATTTAGTTGAAGTTTAATTTAAGTTTGCCTAGCAAGAATTAAGAAGTTTGCCAAAGTTCACTAAGTTCCGACAAGAATAAAGCTCTAAACTAAGTTCAGGGGAAAAATGGTAATTTTGCACCCTGAGTGGCCGGGACGAGTCCCGAGTGTTTTAAAATGAATTTTTAGAACTTAACTTTTAACCTTAACTCAAACTCAACAAATAGACAAGGATTTAATCAAGAACTGTTAAGTTACAAAGATGGGGGACCTAATTGCACAAAACTTGAAACCTTGGTGATCTTGGTTGCTAAGTGAGGGTTTAAGAAGGGAAAGAGGGGGAGAAGCTGCCATTAACACGTTCTTAAGCTTCCCTCACTCATTTCTCTCTCAAATTGAACTTGGAATCAAGTGATCTTGGTGTCAAGAGGCGCAATTAAGGATGTTCAAGCTTGGAGAAGTGATTTTCAAGCTTGAATCCATGTTTTTGAAGCTTGGAGAGGCGTTTTTCTCCATCCCCTGTTTTTGAATGAGGTATGAGTTATGTTCTTGATTGAATTCGTGTTATTTGGTTGATTGGAAGCTTGGGTTTTGGTTGAAAGATGTGTTTTTGATGTTTTAGAGCTTTGTTTTGGTATGGTTTTGTGTAGAACTTTGGAAGCTTGTTTGGAAGAGGAAGGGTTCGAATTCTTGCTTGTTCTTGGTGTTAAGGTAAGGGAGAAAGTGTTTTTAAGTTGTTGGATTGCTTTTGGATTGAAATGGATTGAGAAAGTTGAGTAATTTTTGGGTATGGTGTGAAGAAACGTTTTGGGAATTATGATGGACTAGCTATGTTCGAAGGATTGGTTTGATGTTTCTAATGCATCATAGTTTGGCTTTGATAGTTGGTTTTGTTCCTTGCAACATGTACTTCATGTGTATGAAATTTGGTAACTTTTGATGCATGTTTGCTATATGTATTTGGTTGCCAAAGTTCGTAGCAGCAAACGGCCGAATTCTGCATTTCTGCAGAATTGGCGACGCGGCGCCAATTGGCCCGAAAATTGGCGACGCGTCGCCAATTCAATTTTCAGTCACAGAACGTTTGTTCGCTGGCGACGCGTTGCCAATTCCTTTTTGCCTTTGGCGACGCGGCGCCAACACCTAAAAATGGAGAGATTGACTTTTTGCTGCGTTGACCCGACCGAGACTACGGAAGGCTCGGAACGTGCCTAAGGGTCCGAGGATCCCGATGGTACTCCGAAACTTCCGAAAGTCCCACCGGAAGTATGAGTTTTCTTGAACTGTTTGAGGTAAGTAAGTTGCTTAGGCAACAAGTAAGGAAACGAATGTTGCAATTGAACTTAATTAGCTATCAATAGCTCAGGTGAGAGGTTTAGAACCCTCGTCGGCCTAGCCGTGCGGTAGCCACGAGGCCCCGAGGCGAAACCTTGTTCATCTAGTTTACATCAAAGAGGCCCTGCGGCCTAGTCTACAAGTCCCATCATAAATTCCCCTGCATAACAACTAGGTGAGAGGTTCTATGTTTGAATGAGGCTTGCTAAGGTTCGCCCTTGAGCCATATGTCAGGTTGCTAAGTGATTGCGCTTGGCCTGTATATGTGTCAGGTTGCTAAGTGATTGCGCTTGGCCTGATACAGAGGACTACTTGAGGAGAGGTCTACGGATCTAGTATATATATATATGCCTAGTACCCTCATGCTGTGTGAGCTCGCAGCCAGAGTCCTAGTAATTTTTCTTGCAGGTACATCGAAGACCCTTACTGAGAATGTTGAATTCTCACTCCCTGTTTGTTATGCAGAGTCTGGAGTAGCAGGACCGGATAATCGCTGAGGATTATCACGGTAGTACCTTTTTGTCTGTAAAGGTACGGTAGTTGAGAAACTTTAAGTTTCTAGCTTGCTTAAGTGATTAGTTGGTCTGTTGGTCAGGCTGTGGTACTAACTTGCTTCTTCCTTTGGCTGCAGAGCCTAGTAGCACTTGGCACAGGACTTGTGAGACTCGCCACTGGGACAGGAGTCCAAAGTGGGAGCTAGGGTAAAAGATCTCAGCAAAGTCTTGTATTTTGATACAGTACTTTATTTTGCCTCCGGTATTTATGTTATAAAGAGTCCTTGACTCAGGGGATTGTTCTCTGGGTGATAGCATTAGTTACTTATGTATAAATGCTTTCACGAGCGGTGTATGTGTAGTTAATCACTCAAAGGTTGATTTTGCTATGCTTTGGCATTTTGTATTTATTTATATAGAATTTTACTTAGCCGGCTAAATGTCTAAATGTTTAAATGTTTTATGGTTTTAATAAACCAAGTCTTTCGGATTTTTTTTAAACAGTAAAATGATTTTCCAATGACCATTGCCAATGGCTCAAGCAAATGGAACTTGGCCATTGGAAAACTATTTTAGAAAAATAAAAAAATAATTTTATATTATTAAATATTTTATATTTATTGAAATTATATTTTAAATTAGTACAAAAATTTAAAATTATTATTACTAAAACTATTTACTAAAATTATATTTTAAATTATTACAAAAATTTAAAATCACAAAAATACAAAATCTGAACAGATCTAAAAAAATCCATAATCCAAACAATATATGAAACATATCTAAATTGAAACAAAATCCTAACAAATAGGAGTTCCTAACAACACTCGAACAGATCTAAACAAAATAAAAAATAAACAATAAAAAATTCACACAGATCTAAGCAAAATCAAACATCTGAACAAAATTCAAACTCCGAACAAAATAAAAAATCCAAAATACAAAATAAGAGCTCCAGTAGATCTAAACACCAAATTTGAAATCAAGGACTCATCTCTTTTAGTGACTAAGGAATCTGTGAAGGTTATAAAGGTAGGGTGAGGAAGCCGTGGAGGAAGCAAAAAGGATAGTGGGCGAAAAAGATGTAGAGGCGAGGAGGACATGGAAGCTGTGGGACGGTGGACGACTGAAGAGGTGAGAATGGCGGAAGGGCTAAGGACGCACTGTGAAGGTTAAATGAGGCAGAGAAGCACGGCAAACGGGTTGCGAAGGCTAGGCGAGGCGGAGAAGCACAGCTAGGGGAAAAGCAAGATGGACAGGCTGTGAAGGCTAGGCGAGGTGAAGAAGCATAGCAGACAGGCAAGGTCAAGGAGCATGGCGGTTGTGGAGGCTGAGGAGAAGAGACGAAAGGCATGAGGGTTAAAAGAGGCAGATGAGGGTTGAGAGTGAGAAAGGTAAAATATGAGGGTATAAATAGCTACGGTTTGGTTAGGTTTAGGTAACTTTAGGCCTTTGGCCCAATAGACACTTGTGTTGGGTTATATGATATATGTGTATATTATTATTATTATTATTGTATATGATATATATTAAATATATTATTGTACATTATATATTATAAATTATACATTGCATATTATACATTATATATTGTAATAATATTATATTAATATATATATATATATATGATATATATGTATATATGATACACACACACACACACACATATTATAATAATATCTTATAAATATAATATATATCACATATATATGATACATTATATATGTTAATATATATTACTCCATCTGTCCCAAAAAAGATTAAATGTTTTCCTTTTTACGCTGTCCCAAAAAAGTTGAAACGTTTTTTTTAGCAAATTTGAAACACCCAATTTACCATATTACCTTACTTTAAACTTCCCTTTTAAAACATTTTATTCGGTCAAAATCCCTAACACAATCTCTTCCAACTCCATAGACCCATGCCTCAATCAAGCCAGATTTTGCCGTCCCATGCCTCAATCAAGGCCAACGTATACAAAACCTAGGATCGACGGCTCCAACTTGGCATCTTGTCGAGCTCTACTTTTATCTGTGCCCAAACCGAAGCCTCGTCTTCTTCTTGTTCTTTGTTTGCCTCCGCCATTCCAACTTCCTGGAGACAATTTGCTTGAGTCTGGTGCAATTGGATTTGCTTTTTAGATGGGTCAGATGACGCCATCCAGAAATTAACCACACAACATCGATTCGATGGCGAAGGTAAGGGCGATTAATGATCGATGCGAGGACGAGAGTGATCAATGATTGGTGTGAGGGTGAGGGTGAGGCTGATCGATGATTGGTATGAGGGCGAGGGTATAAGAGCGAAGGGCAATCGACTATCGGTGTAAAGGCAAGGACAAAATCGCTCGAAAGGAGATTCGCGAACAATTCGTGTACAGTGGTTGGTCTGGACGGTGGCAAGCCGGTGGTGGGTCTAGATTGTGGCAGGCGAGCGGTGGGTCTGGATTGTGGCAGGTAAGCGTGAAGAAAAGGAAAAGGGAAGGTAAAATTGTCCAAAAATGAAAAAGTAGGACTTAGCCTAAATAAATGTGTCTAGAAAGACGTTGTAAGTATTTCGGGACGGAGATAGTATTTAAATTTCAATATAGACTACTCTTTTCTAATTTAAATCCAATTAATAGAATCTTGGTATGAAAATATGATATATATTATAATATGTATAAAAATATAATATGTTCATATATATGTATAAATATAATGTGTATAAATATAATAATAATGTTTATAATATTAATACCTATTAATATATTTGTATTATGGTAAATATATATTATGATATATTATATAAATATATCAATATGAATATAAATAAATATCAATTTAATATAAATACACATATTATTATTATATATATTTTACTATTACTATTACTATTATTACTTTCTAAAATTGCAAAATTTTATTACTTCAATAGAACCATATTCTAACAGTTTAGAATTTCCAACGGCCTTCAAGTTGGAAATTAAAATTTTGAAATTTCCAATGGGCAGATTTCCAATGGCTCAACGTGTTTGAAGTTTCCAATGGCCAAGCCGTTGGAAAATATGGTATTCAAAATTTCCATCAGCCACTCCATTGAAAATTCTTCTCTCCTTTTTCCAACGGCTCATCGCGTTAGAATTTTCCAACGGCCAAGTCGTTGGAAAAAGATTTTTTTTAGTTATGCTAGATGCTTGACTTTGTATTTAAATCATGGGTAAAATCTAAATTTAGTCCCCTAACTTTAAGGGTCGTCCTTGATAAATGTTAATTTAGTGGTCAAACATGTTGACTTTTTGTCAACTTTGACCACAATTTTTTACCTTACCACTCAATATCTTTTGCCGATTCTTGCTTTGATCATTCATTTTGTAGGTTGGAGAAGCGGACTATAGTATTGGAATGGCACCGGGACGAGCAGAATGAAAAACAGGAATGCAAAAGTCAACGAAAATTATAACTGTAAGGCCTAGGCCCCAGGAGCAAGGCCCAGTCACCATAGTACAAATGCTCACTGCCTGAAAAACGCACTTTGGAGGCCAAACCGCCACCTGAGGCCTAGGCCCCAGGCACCTGCGAGCCTGGAGGCCTAGGCGCCAGAACACTTGCAAGCCTAGAGGCCTAGGTGCTAAAACACCCTCGAGCTTGGAAGCCTAGGCGCCCAAGTACCCCCTCCTGAGGCCTAGGCGCCAGAACACCCGGGAAAGTGGTCCCCTACCTCAAATTTGAACTCAAGCTTGCTATTAGCCAAGGATTTCTATCCAATTGGTTTGGTGAGTGAAATGGACACCTCCAAAGGGTAGAAGAATCTGGAACCAAGCAAAAGAGAGGGGCTTCATCTTCATCTTCTCTTCTTAGAACTAGTTTTTCCATATCCACCATAGTTAGTATTTTTAGCTTTTCTTAGTTTTTCTTGGTCACCATTGGAGCTAGCTTGGAGATTGCTTGGAGTGCTCAAGGAGACTAACTTGGAGACTTTGGATTCAAGATCTTCTAGCTATCTTGGGTTTATTCTTTCATCTTCCTTGTAGTTCCTCATGGATGTTATTATGTTTACTTTCATGATTATATTTTATTTAGTTATGGAGTAATCTTCTTTTACACTTTCTATGGATGTAGCTACTTGGATTGATTATGTTGGATGAATTCATGGTTATGTGATGTTAGTTTTCTACTAAATGTATGTTTGTTCTTTTCTTGAGCTTAATGTTGTGTTAGCTAGTTGATGGCCATAATTGGTTGCACTATAAATTGCCTCTAAACTCTTGGAAAAGATTAGAAGTAATTGGACATAGGAGAAGAATTTAATGGCTATGGACTTGTTGGAAAATTAGTCTAAGTCATTAGGTAAAGGTAAATTGAGCTCTAATGCCTATTTCTAAGCTTGTAATCGGATGAAAATCCTTATTAAGTTTAGATTAGAGAGATTAATTCTTTCACTTGGAAAAGTAAGAATTTAATTGAATAACTTTATCAACATAAATTAGAGATTAACCCTCTCACCTAAGTTCACCAACAAATCAAGACAAGTAGAGAACCCATAGGAAGTGTTCTTTCATAATTTGATAAAAACTACAATTTTTGTTTACATTGCATACTTGCATTCTAGGTTAATAGTATTCCATTTAGCTAAGTTTAGTCACTTATTTAAGTTACCTACATTTCCATCTAATTTTGATTGTTTAGCTAAAGTTTACTTTGAGTAGTGGTACTTGGCAATTAATTTAATCAATCCTCATGGGAACGATACTCATTCACCCTATCTACACGTCCATCGTGCACTTACGGATAGTGGTTTCAAAATTTCACTACAAGTTTTTGGTGCCGTTGCTAGGGATTGTTTAAATTGTGTTGTTCAATATCATTGCTAGGAGATTGACTCTAGACAAGACCTTTATTTCTTTGCTTATTTGTTGCCTTTGTGCTTGGATATTTATTTGATAGGTACCATTGGTGTATGACCCGTTCCCAACACTCTACTTTGTTGCCATTCATTTCGGAGATTGAAAGATATCTTATAGAGCTTAGAGCAACATCTCACTTGGGAGAATCAAGTTCCACCTCTGCATCCATGGAGGGTGGAGGTGATAATCTCAATGGTAATGGATATAATGGTGGCAATGGAGGAAATGGAGGGATGGATCATCAAGATGAAGTCTATCCAAGAAATCCACAATGGCCTATTAGGGAGTACATCCGACCCTTGGTGACGGAGAATTATTCGGGTATTGTGAGACCACCGGTTTAAGCCAACAACTTTGAGTTGAAGTCATCCTTGATTTCTTTCATCCAACAAAACCAATTTGGAGGCTTGGCTTCGGAGGATCCCAACACTCACATAGCGGATTTCTTGGAAGCTTGTGACACATTCAAGGCTAATGGAGTCTCCACCAATGCTATTAGACTTCGATTGTTTCCATTCTCACTCCGAGATAAGGCTAAAAGGTGGTATCAATCACTTCAACCGGGGAACATTGCTACATGGAATGAAATGGCTGAAAAATTCTTGAGCAAGTTTTTCCCTTCATCCAAGGCCGCCCACTTGAGAGCTTCAATTGTTACATTCAAGCAACATGAGATGGAGTCCATTTCGGAGGCTTGGGAGAGATTCAAAGAGTTGCTTAGGAAGTTCCCAGAACATGGATTCTTGGATTGGCAACAAATCCAACTTTTTTATGAAGGATTGGTACCCACTTCAAGATTTATGATTAATGCTTCGGCCGGTGGATCCTTGATGTCAAAGACCACCGGTGATGCCTTCCAAATTTTAGAGCAATTGGCACTAAATGGAGAGCAATGGCCGAGAGAAAGAGCTTAACCAAGAAGAGGGGTATTTAAGATTGATCAATTGACCACCTTGTTGGCACAAATGGCTTCTCTCATGAATCAAGTGTCCAAGTTCACCAACAAAAAGGAGCCAACTATTGAGCAAGTCACCGCCTTTACCTCCAACACATATGGTGGATATATGGATATGGAGCTTGAAGAGGCAAATTTTATGGGCAACTGAAATTTTGGGTTTAGAGACAACCAAATGGGAAATCAATATAACCCAAGTTGGAGGAACCATGAAAATTTCTCTTATAGTAACATAAGGAATGTGCAACAACCACCACCACATCCCGGTTTCAACCAAGTCTCAATAGAGAAGAAGCCCTCTATGGAAGAAATTATGTTGCAATTCATGAAGGAGACAAGAGATAGAATATAGAAGAATAAAGCCAAGGCGGCTAACTTGAGTGCTAACTTAGCTAGTATGGAGGCAAATGTGAGTGAAAGCATCAAGAACATAGATAATCAAATTGGGCAATTGGCTTTGGCGGTGAAGACATCTCAAAAAGGAAAGTTTCCTAGTGACACCGAGATAAATCCAAGAGAACATTGTCAAGCCATCAAACTTAAAGGAGGCAAACAACTTGAAGATCCTTACAAGAATGGACCTTCTCAAGTCACTCATATGGTTAAGAATGAAGAGCAAATGGGAAAGGAACAAGTGGTGGAGTTGCCTCAAGAGCAACCATCTAAGGTTCAACAAGCCCCACCTAACCCACCTTTGTCATTCCCACAAAGATTTCAAAAGAAGAAGCTTGAAGAACAATATGGGAAATTCTTGAAAAATTTCAAGAAGCTTCACATAAATATTCCTTTTTTGGAAGCGTTAACTCAAAGGCCCAACTATGCCAAATTCTTGAAGGACATCATTGCAAATAAGAGAAAATTTGAAGATTATGAGACCGTCAAGCTTAGTGAAGAGTATAGTGCGGTGCTCCAAAGGAAGCTTCCTCAAAAGCTCAAAGACCCGGGAAGTTTCGTAGTACCTTGTTCTATTGGCCCATCTTCTCATAATATGGCATTGTGTGATCTTGGTGCAAGCATTAATCTTATGCTATTGTCATTTTTTAGGAAATTAGAGTTGGGTGAAGTTAAGCCATTCACCATATGTCTTCAACTTACCGATCGATCATTGACATATCCAAGATGAGTGGTGGAGGATGTGCTTGTAAAGGTTGGAAAATTTGTGTTTCCGGTGGATTTTGTGGTACTTGATATGGAGGAGGACCGGGACATTCCTTTAATCATTGGAAGACCTTTCTTGGCTACCGGCAAGGCATTGATTGATGTTGAGTAAGGCAAGCTAACATTGAGGGTTAATGAAGAGAGCATGGACTTCAATATCTCCCAAGCTATTAAAGCTCCGGATGAGGTTAGTGCTTGTTCCCTCCTTGATGTGGTGGATACTTGCATTGGTGAAGTGAAGAAAGAAATTCTATATGATGATTCACTCTTGATAACTTTGTTGACTTATGATGATGATATTGGGAATGATGTTGATGATATGCATTAGTGGATGATACGACTTTGGTAAATACATGTGAGAATTTATGCATGCTTGAAGTGAATGAGAAAGGTGCACCAAAGTTTGATTTGAAAGTGTTGCCTAGTGATTTGAAATATGTGTTCTTAGGTCCTGGTAATTCTTATCTGGTGATTATCTCTTCATGCTTAACCTTGTTGGAGGAAGAAAAGTTGTTAAGGGTACTAAGGGAGCATAAAGATGCACTTGCATGGTCTATAAGTGATATCAAGGGTATTAGCCTTTCCATTTGTATGCATAAGATTAGAATAGAGGACACATACACAGCCTCGGTTGAACACCAAAAAAGGTTAAATCCCGCCATGAAAGAAGTAGTGAGGGTGAAGATTTTGAAACTCTTGAATGCCGGTATAATTTATCCCATTTCCGATAGCCAATGGGTTAGCCTTGTTCAAGTAGTACCTAAGAAAGGAGGGATAACCATAGTGACAGACCAAAACTTGGATATCATTGCCACTAGAACCATCACCAGTTGGAGAGTGTGTATGGATTACCAGAAGCTCAACAAGGCCACAAGAAAAGACCATTTCCCTTTACTTTTCATTGATCAAATGTTGGATAGGTTGGCCGGTCATGAATTCTATTGTTTTCTTGATGGGTATTCGGGGTATAACCAAATAGCCATTGCACCGGAGAACCAAGAAAATACAACCTTCACTTGTCCTTATGGCACTTATGCATTTAGGAGGATGCCATTTGGGTTGTGCAATGCACCGGCCACATTTCGAAGGTGCATGATTGCCATATTTTCCGATATAGTAGAAAAGATTATGGAGGTATTCATGGATGACTTCTCGGTTTTTGGCTCTTCCTTTCATGATTGTTTGGGAAATTTAGTGAAGGTATTGAAGAGATGCACTACTAAAAACACATGTTTTTCCAACTGCCTTATTTCCAACGGTCAAGCAGTTGGAATGAAGAAAAAATATTTTCCAACTGCCCAGCAGTTGGAAATTTTGATAGAGGTAATTTACGTAGTAGTTATATAATAATTCCAACGGCTTTAGCCATTGGAAAATGTGGGAATTATATATATAATACTTCCAACGGCTTGAACCGTTGGAAAATGATTAATGGGTTTGTTAGTATGAGGTGAAAATGTTCCAACGGCTATAACCGTTGGAAAAAAACATATGGTATTATTAGTTTGTGAAGTTTCCAATGGCTTAAGCCATTGGAAAATAATTTGGTTGCCAGATGTAGTTTCCAACTGCTGACACAGTTGGAAAAAATATATGGATTTAGTGTGAAAATTTTCCAACGGCTTAAGCCGTTGGAAATCTATTTAATGAAACGGTGCACTTTGGTCTTTTGTTTCCAACGACTAAGGCCGTTGGAAATGCTCAATTTAAATCACCGCCCCCCCTCCAGGCGGTCATCGTCTCCAGAAGCCAAAAGTTCATCTTTCTCGTTTCTCTGTTCCTCCTTCACACACTCACACACAGCACCTTCAAATCTTTGATTAAGGGGTGATTCGAGTTCGTAGAGCTGATTTGAGCGTGGATCTGGTATGGTTTTGCAAGATCTGTAGTTAGATTGCATTTTTTTTGAATTTTTTCTCCTATTTTTCACGGATTTTCGTTGTGAGTTGTATATATTTAATGTGTATTTTTTTTGCTTCTTGTAGCTGATTCGAAGCAATTTGGAGAGATTTGAAGGAAGTTTAGGGTCCGATTTGAGGTTAGTTGGTTAGATACGTTTTTTTAATTTTTTTTCATTTATTATAGTTAAAATCCGAAAATATTTCATGGTATTTTGGGTTGAAAAATGTAAAATGTATGTGATTTGTAGTTGTTGATTGTTGGGTGTTAAGTATTTGGGTTACCCATTATAATTTAACATTTATATCCAAATTTTTGGCTTTTTTATTAATTTCGGGATTAATTAAAAAATAGAAAATAATGGCTTTTAAGGTAATTTATTTATGTAGTATATTTATGTGTCAAAATAGTTACTGTAATTAAAAATATTTAATTTTATATTTTAAGTAAATTGATTAGGTATTATATTTATGTGCAAAATTAGTTAGTAAATTTAAAAATATTAAATAATTAGTTTGAAGGAAATTGTTTAGGTTGTATATTTATGTGTGAAATTAGTTAGTAACATTAAAAATAGTTAGTAATTAGTTTGAACTAATTTGTTTAGGTAGTGTTATTATGAAACTAATTACTTAGTATATTTAAAAATAGGTTAAAATTAGTTGATAGTAAAATGCTGAGGTAATATATTTATGTTTCAAAATTAGTTAGTATATTTAAAAATAATAATTAAATAGTTTGATGTAAATTATTTAGGAACTATTTTTTGGTGTGAAATTAGTCAGTATCTTTAAGCGTAGGAATAATTAGTTGTTAGTGAAATTACTTGATTAGTATATTTTTAATTAATAAACTTACTGTTTTAAGCACATAGTTTATGTAGTATATTTATGTGATCTGAAATTATTAGTTATTTTTAAAAATCCCAAATCTTTTGTGGATTGTCAATTGTTTAGGTAATACATATTGTATGTCTGTATAATGTTTAATTTGAAGCATTTTTACAATGTTTTCGTAATTGGAATTAATATAAACGTACAAAATATGGATATTTAAGTAAGTGTAGTTCATTAAGTTTGACCTTGAATAATAATATATGTCAATAATAATAATAATTGTAATAATATATAATACTTCAAAGAATAATTATTATTGTAAGAGGCGTAGTAAAGTCAGAGTAAGAATAATAATAATAATTATTATTAGTATTATTATTTAAATTGATTAATCAAGTACGAGTAATAATAAAGATATTAAATATATTAATAATAATAATAATAATAATACTAATAATTATAATTATAATAGTTATAATATATTATTATTGAAAGAATAAATTATATTGTAAGAGTAGTAGTTAAGTAATAGTAATAATAATAATAATGATAATTTTTATTACAGTATGCATAAATCCAATAATAGTAACTAATTATTATAATAATAATAATTATTATTATACTAATTATAATAGTAATAATAGTAACAATAGTATTAGTAGTAGTAATAATAAATGTAATAATAATAATGATTATTATAATAGAAATTACTAATACTTAATCGAATAAGAGTAATAATAATTATAATAATATATATTCTTATGAAGAAAATAGTAATTATGGAGGTTTTATTATTATTATTATTATTATTATTATTATTATTATTATTATTATTATCATTATTATTATTATTATTATTTGCATAATAAATCCAATAAGACTAATAATAATAAATCCAATAACACCAATAATAATAAATCCAATAATATTAATAATAATAATAACAATTAATAATAATATTATTATAATATTAATAGTAGTATGTAGTAGTAGTACTAGAGGTAGTATAATAATAATTACTATTATTATAACTATAGTAAGAATTAATCCAATAAGAGTAATAATAATTATTATAGTAAGTATTGTTATTAACAGTAGTAGTAGTAGTAGTACTAGTATTAGTAATAATAATAATAATTATTATTATTATTCTAATTATAGTAACAATTAATCCAATCGTACTAATAATAATTATAATAACAAATTTTGTAATTAAAATATTTCTAATAATATATTATAATTGAAAGAATAAATGTCCTTTTAAGAGCCTGTAGTAAAGTAATAGTAATAGTATGAGTTGTAGGAATAGTAATTCAATGCAGCAAATGTTTATATGTAATAGTAATTCATGTGATGATAATAATAATTTTTTATATTATTTAATTAACGAAATTAATTTTATGTGTTCATGGTTTCGTAAATGTCATGAAGTACTAGTTTATAATTTCCATTGGTAGGCCTCCATGGATCAAGTTCGTAGTTGGATGTATAATGGTCGTTATTTACCTGGTCGAGTTGGGTACAAAGAGGAGTGGGAGACAGGGGTTCAGCAATTTATAACATTTGCATGTAGTAACCCAGGTCACATGGATGGAAACAAAATACGTTGCCCATGTAGAAGATGTAAAAATTTGAGGTTTAAGGATTGTGATGACGTTAGAGTTCATCTATACAAATGGGGTTTCATGCCTAATTACACCAACTTGACAGCTCATGGTGAGTCATTTAATGAACCTTCGCATCAGCCTTTTGAGAATTGTGATTGGTATGAGAATGCTGAGTACAGTTCAAATGCAAACCCATATGCTCGAATGATATTTGATGCCGCGGGACCAAGTGCACATCAGAATTTTTATGACGTGGATCAAGAACCTAATGAAGGTTTTAAACGGTTTTCTGATTTACTGTACTCCGCTTGTACACCTCTATGGGATGGATGTGAGAAGCATTCTGAGCTGTCTGCTGCAGTTCGTTTGTTAAACCTTAAAGCAGAATATCACATACCAAGAGGGTATTATGATGGTATCGCGGCCTTGATGAAAGAGACACAGCCAAGTGACAGCAAGATGCCATCCAATTGGTATGAGACGAAGAAATTAGTTTCACAACTAGGTCTTGCCCATCTTAAAATTGATGCTTGTGTTAACGACTGCATGTTGTTTTGGAATAATGATGAAGATGGTTCACAATGCAAGTTTTGTGGTGAATCTCGGTTTAAGCCGAGAAAAGCTTCGCGGGGTAAGGATAGACCAAGAAAGACTATGCACTATTTACCACTCACTCCTCGCCTTCAGCGACTCTATGCTTCACTTTCAACTGCTGAGCACATGAGGTGGCACAGTGAGCATCGATCCGACCCAAATGTTTTAAAACATCCTTCTAATGGGGAAGCATGGAAACATTTTGATTCGACGTACCCGTTCTTTGCAGCGGATGCCCGTAACGTTCGTCTTGGAGTTTGTTCTGATGGCTTTGTGCCTTTTGGGTACTCTGGTAAACAGTACTCATGTTGGCCTGTCATTGTTACTCCGTATAATTTGCCTCCTTGGATGTGTATGAAGAAACCATATATGTTTTTGACTGCATTGATACCTGGGCCTCGATCTCCACGTCAGAATATTGATGTGTATTTACAACCTCTTATTCATGAATTGAAGCAGCTATGGGAGGATGGGGTCGAAACATGGGATGTTTCACTAAAACAAAATTTTCAGCTTTGAGCTTCAGTTTTATGGACCATAAATGACTTCCCGGCTTATGGGATGTTGTCTGGATGGATGACTCATGGGAGATTATCTTGCCCTATTTGCATGGATGCTAGTAAAGCCTTCCAACTCGAGCACGGGAGGAAGACTTCATTCTTTGATTGTCATCGGCAATTTCTCGAGTTGGATCACCCATATAGACGAAACAAAGTCTCCTTTAAGAAAGGAAAAGTTGAGAAATCGTTGCCTCTTGAGCGTGTACCGCCTGAGACAATATTTGAACGTATTTCACATTGGCATTTGTAGTTCACAATGGACAGGTTGTAACCATACCAGGCTATGGCAGAACGCATAATTGGACTAAACGAAGTATTTTCTGGGAGTTACCGTATTGGAAGAGTAATTTAATACGCCATAATTTGGATGTTATGCATATAGAGAAGAATGTTTTTGACAATATATGGAATACAGTGATGGATGTGTCCAACAAAACTAAGGACAACGTGAAGGCTCGTAAGGATCTTGAGATTCTGTGCACTCGCTCAGAACTAAATTTAATTCCTCAAGGCGACGGTCGAGCATTTAAACCCAAAGCCACTTTTGCATTAAACAGACATCAGAGATCTGATGTCCTGAATTGGGTTAAAACACTTCGACTCCCAGACGGCTATGCATCGAATCTTGGGAGGTGTGTTGACAGTAATGTAAGTCAGATGTCTGGTATGAAAAGCCATGATTGTCATGTAATAATGCAGAGGCTCCTCCTAATTGCACTTCAAGCAATTCCTGAAAGTATTTGGAAACCGTTGACCGAGTTAAGCCAATTCTTCCGAGATTTATGTTCTCCAGAGTTAGATGTGAATCACATGGTCGAGTTGGAAGCCAATATTCCTGTCATACTTTGTAAGTTGGAAAGAATTTTCCCACCGGGTTTTTTTGATTCGATGGAACATTTGCCGGTGCACCTACCTTACGAAGCAAGGGTTGGAGGGCCCGTTCAATATAGGTGGATGTACAAATTTGAGCGTTGTATGCATGACTTCAAAATGAAAGTATCAAATAAGGCTCATGTGGAGGGTTCAATTTGTGAAGCATATCTAATTGAGGAGACCTCAACATTTTGCTCTCACTACTTTGAATCCCATATTCCACATATGGAAACTAGAGTACCTCGTAATGATGATGGCGGAGAAGGACCATATGATGAATCGGTGTGGTCTATCTTTAGATACCCGGGGCGGCCATATGGTGGATCAAGATATCGATATCTTGATGACAATGAATTGAGGGTCGCATCTGCATATGTGTTACTAAATTGTAAGGAGGTGAAGCCGTACCTCGAGTAAGTCAAATAAGACCTATTTCCTTTATAAACTCTATCAAATACTACAAATTTTCTTGTTTTATACTAAAGTAATGAAGTTTATGCTCCATGGCCCTCTTTCTATATCTTGTAGTTTGTTTGTTGATGAAGTGCGTATGCATGAACCCAATATACTGATGTCAGACTTGGATGTCTACATTGAGAATAGCTTTGAGACATGGCTTAGAAACTATGTAAGTTTTCTACACTTAAACTTACCCCATATTATGCATTTTGAAGAGTAACACATATTCATAGTATCGGAATGTGTAACCAGGTGAATGATGTGCGTAACACTATCACGGACCGCTTCCTGTGGGATGTTGCATGCGGGCCTTCACGTCGTGTTGAGAGTTGGCCTGTTTACTTCATAAATGGGTACAAGTTCCACATTAGCGACTGGGGTCGCGACAAAGCAACATTTAACAGTGGAGTATGTATAAGGACTTCAGGAGCAAGTGAAGTTGAATGTGACTTTTATGGGTGTTAGAAGAAATCATTCAGCTTGAATATCCTGGGTGGCCACACAAAAAAGTTGTATTGTTTCGGTGTGCTTGGTTTGACCCTACATCAGAGCGTGGCACTCGGGTTCATAAGCAATATGGTATAGTTGAGGTCCGTGATGGGTGCCGATATGGAAAATTTAACCCATTCATTCTTGCATCCCAAGCAGATCAAGTGTACTACACCCCGTACCCAACAAAGTCACGTGACAAAATGGGTTGGTTAGCGGTTTTGAAAATAAAACCTAGACGCATCGTTCATACTAATGTAAATGACGTCGAAGATGCATTTCAGGAAGAATTATTGCCCGGTGTGAACACGTCTGTCATTATTATGGATGACCCAATCGACAATTTAGCTTAAACAGGCGTATGGGAAGCAGTTGAGGAAGACATGGCAATCAGGGAAGAAACTTTGCAACATGATGATGAATCTGACAATGAGGAGTCCCTTGAAGGAAGTGATGAAGAAAACGAGTTTGAATCTGGGGATACTGATAGTGGCGAATCAGAGACAGAAACTGAGGACGATGTAGTCCATTGACTCGATGTAAACATTTTAACTGCCTAGTTATAGTGTGAACGTGGAATATCATTCAATATATATGTAAATTGTATAACTCGAACTTTTTAGTTAAGCGGGCACGTTTCACAATGCAAGCTTTTTTTCATAAGCAATATGTTAGTTTTGTAAACTGCTGTAAGGGTTTCTAAAATAATGCAGATGTCACGTAAAAGAGATGCGACGTATACACGTCGGCCAGGCAAAGGCCTCTTTCAGCAGATGAAAGAAGCATTAGCAACACCAATAGCTCGACATGAAAGGGCAGGCCAATCGCATTCCCATCATTCAGATGCACAGCCCTCAGCATCCCCAACAAATGTTCCGGAGACTCACCCTGGCACAGGCGATATCCGCAGTGCTTCTGTCGGCCGTAGTGGTACTCGTTATACTCTGGCCCCAGTGGTTTCACCCGATGGTGGGAATTCCATTGGTCAGTCAGCGGTATCCCAAGGCCAGATTCAGGCGCGCTTACGAATAAGACCTCACGGAAATACGTAAGTATTGCAGCCTTTTCAACCATAATTGTAAAATTAACATCGATTATGTGAAGTCCCAGTAAAATAATAATATGTATTGTCTCAAAACATGCACTTCATGTAGCTTCCTTCCATCAAGAGCAACATGGTTGGTGACTAGATGCTTCACCACACACTTCAAGGGACATCATGACTGGACGAGCGCAAGCATGGCAGATATTCAAGCGTGGTGGCGCGTATTTGAGGTTAGTAACTAATTCCAACGAATTTCACTTTAGCAACCATGTTGTCAACAATGCGATAATAGAAATTTTTTTTGTAACGTGTAGGGATTATGTGAATGGGATCCGGCTGACCATAATGAGGTCTATCGCGTTTGGCATATGATGGCGGCGAGTCATTACCGATACACACTGGGTGACATCCGGCGGGAGAAAAATCCGGAAAAACGGCGAGCAAGGGCATCCTTTATAACCGATGCACAGTATGCAGAATTTGAGGAATGGTGGGCGTCGACGGAGTTTCTCGAGAAAAGTGCAAAGGGGAAGACAATGCGATCTTCATCATCGCAGTCATCTAACTCAACAGGAGCAGCAAATGCTACTTATGTAGGAGGTTCGGTTTCAATAACTGAACACTGAGAACGAATGGTAAAATTATGATAAACTGTAACCTTAAATTCAACTTATTTACTTTGTAAAAAGATTAATGTTAGGACGTTTCCAATGTAGCGTGAAAAAGATCCGGAGAAAAGGGACCCTGGCTTGTTCAAGGTGATGCAGCAAACTTTCAAGAAAAAAAGCGGGGAATACGTTAACAGGCGCACTGAGGAAGTTGCGGTAATAATCATACTATAGAATTACAGTTTGAATAATTTCTGATCTTAATACTAATAACTTATCATTACTCTTTATGTAGGCAATAATAAATGCTGAGATTGAGGAAGCAACGCAGAGCCGGATGAGGATGGTGGCGCTCCTGACATAGATGAGGTTGCGACTATTAGTGCAGCTGCGGGGGGCAGGAAAAAAGGCCATGTATTTGGACTTGGATCAGAACAACATGTTGTGCCTGGACGACGACGACCAGCGCTTACGCATGCTGGCCATGTTGATGTCACACAGACTCCGGAGTTCACTCAACAAGTACAGCGAGTCGTAGCGGAGCAAACTGCATAACAAGCATCACATTATGAGCGGAAGCTAGAGCGTCTGAAGAGGAGACAACGGCTTGAGCTCGAGTACATATGTAACTCAATTGGCATTCCACCGCCCGCGCCTCCTGCAGATGATGATGATGATGACTCGCCAACGGATTAAGATGATATCAGGTATATCATGGTACTATGTGTGTTTAATAACAAACAAACTTTTAGTTGAAGAATGAAACCATGTAATTTCTACTATAAATGCTTATGTGTGGATTTAGTTAGAACATTTATATAATGACGTAGTAATTTCAACTATGAATGTGTGTATGTCGTCTAATATATATTGTTATGTAATTGGTGCAAAAAATTTGACTTATGTACTAATAATTATCTAGAATATAATAGGTTAACGTTTAAAGCAAGCAATCAATTCAAATGAACAGTGCAATGAAGGAAAAAATAATTCGAAACGGAAAGTAAAAATGGCAAAATTTTCAATTGCGTTTTCCAACTGCCCCGGAGGCAGTTGGAAATTTTAGCAGTTTGAACACAAAAAAATGAAAGAAAAAATAAAGCAGTTGGAAATTCTCCAACTGCTTATTTTCCAACTGCTGACAGTTGGAAATTCCAACTGCTAAAACTTGGGCCATTGGAAGAAAAATTTCCAACGAATGGATTTCCAACTGCTGACAGTTGGAAACATAAAATTTCCAACTGTCAGCAGTTGGAAATGGCAGTTGGAAATTAAGGTTTTTTTAGTAGTGATGTGAAGAGACCAACCTTGCTTTTAATTGGGAGAAATGTCATTTTTGTTAAAATCCGGCATTGTTCTTGGACATAAAATTTCTTCCAAGGGTATTGAGGTAGACAAAGCAAAAATTGTGGCCATAGAAAAATTACCTCTACCAAAGAATGTGAAAGGTGTGATAAGCTTCCTTGGACATGCGGTTTTTTATAGAAGATTCATTAAGGATTTCTCCAAGATTGTGAAGCCTCTTTGTTCATTATTGGAGAAGGATGCCAAGTTTGAATTTGATAATTGTTGCTTGAAGGCATTTGAGTTGATTAAAAAGAAGCTTGTGGAAGCACCCATTGTTGTCTCTCCGGATTGGAGTCAACCATTCGAAATTATGTGTGATGCAAGTGACTTTGCGATGGGAGCGGTGCTTGGCCAAAGAAGAGAGAAGATTTTTCATGCCATTTACTATGCAAGCAAGACCTTGAACCCGGCACAACAAAACTATACCACCACGGAGAAAGAGATGTTGGCGGTGGTGTTTTTTCTTGATAAATTTCGGCAATACATCCTTGCCACAAAATTGATAGTGTTCACTGACCATGCGGCTATTCGGTATCTCTTTACCAAGAATGACGCTAGACCAAGGTTGATTCGGTGGATTTTGCTTCTACAAGAGTTTGATGTTGAGATTAGAAACAAGAAAGGAAGTGAAAATGTAGTGGCGGATCACCTTTCAAGACTTGAGTTGGAGATTGAACAACATTCATTGCCCATCAAGGAGTCATTCCTGGATGAACATCTTCTAGAGGTAAAAGCAAGCACTCATTGGTTTGCTGATTATGTGAATTATTTGGTGGGTGGAGTATTACCTCCGAAGTTGAGTTCCCAACAAAAGAAGAAGTTCTTAGTGGATGTGAAATACAATTTGTGGGATGAACCCTTGCTATTCAAGAGATGTGCCGATCATGTCATTAGGAGGTGTGTTCCTAAGAAGGTGTGTTCCTAAGGAGGAAGTGCCGAATATTATCCGCCATTGCCATTCATCTCCTTATGGTGGGCATTTTGGACCAACAAGAACCGCCGCTAAGATACTCCAATCGGGTTTTTATTGGCCTTCTATTTTCAAGGATTGCTATGCTTTTGTGAAGACTTGTGATAATTATCAAAGAGTGGGAAATATCTCTAGAAGACATGAGTTGCCACTTACTAATATTTTGGAGGTTGAGATATTTGATGTGTGGGGTATCGATTTTATGGGACCATTCCCACCTTCTTTTGGTTGCTCCTACATATTATTGGCGGTGGATTACGTCTCTAAGTAGGTTGAAACCATTGCCACACCTACAAATGATGCCAAGGTCGTGGTCAAATTTCTCCAAAAAAACATATTCTCCCACTTTGGTACTCCAAGAGCCATAGTGAGTGATGGGGGGGTCTCATTTTTGCAACAAGATCTTTGCACAATTGATGGTTAAGTATGGTGTGAGACACAAGATAGCTCTTCCTTATCACCCACAATCAAATGGCCAAACGGAGGTGTCCAACCGAGAAGTCAAGTAAATTCTTGAGAAGATGGTCAATGGAACAAGAAAGGATTGGGCAAAGAAGTTGGATGACGCTCTTTGGGCTTATCGGACCGCCTACAAGACACCGATTGGAATGTCTCCTTATAGGCTTGTGTTTGGCAAGCCTTGTCACTTACCGGTGGAGCTTGAACATCGTGCATATTAGGCAATCAAGAAGCTCAACTTTGATTTGAAGAAAGCCGGTGAAAAGCGACTTCTCCAATTGAATGAGCTTGATGAGTTTCGTCGGGAAGCTTATGAGAGTGCCAAGTTGTACAAGGAGAAGACAAAGCTATGGCATGACAAGCTCATTATGAGGAGAGAATTTGTTCCGGGTCAAAAGGTGCTTTTATTCAATTCAAGGCTCACGTTATTTCCGGGCAAATTGAAATCAAGATGGTCGGGCCCATTTATGGTGGAAAAGGTCTCGCCTTATGGAGCTATTGAGTTGAGGACGGATGATGGAGGAACATTTCAAGTGAACGGGTAAAGATTGAAGCACTATTATGGAGAGGAGCCTCAAATTTCCAACAAGCTTCGCTTGGCGGATCCAATCACTTGATTCACCACAAAAGGGAAGTCATCTAGCTAAAGACGTTAAATTTAGCGCTTTTCGGGAGGATCCCCGATACTTCATTGCATTTAGATAATGTTTTGTTAATTTAAGAGTTGTTGCATTTTTATCTTGAATAATGGGAAGCAATTTTATGATTTTTGTTGGTGGAAAGAAAAGTGAAAGAATCAACACTTTGGAAATTTTTTGTGTATGAATTTTGATAAAAGGTAAACTTGAGGGTAAGATTGAACAAAACTTTGAAAATTGGAGGAAAAAAGAAGAATTTTTACGCGAGTGTGGGCGCCGCAGCGCTATTCATCGCCTAGGCGCTAGGATGCAAAAAAACGGACAGAGCCAAAACTTTTCTGGGCACCGCAACGCCAGGGACGCCACTCCCGGCACCTAGGCGCCAGACACGCGACAGGCACTTTAACCCCCCTTTTTTTTCCCAATTCCCCTACTCACACAAAACACTCACCTTTTCTAAACCTTTCCACTTTCGAACCCTAACCTTTCCGTGCACTCCACGGCTCAATTTTCTTGTCGATTTCTGCACAAACAAGGATCAAGTAAGTGATTTTCATCATTCTCCCTTCAATTTTCTTGCTTTAAATTCTTGAAATCATGTGGATTGGTGTATGTGCGAATTTGGGCCAAAATGGCTGTTTGTGTTGATTTTTTGTGGATTCTTGCTTGTTTTTGGATTGTTGTTGATTAGGAAGTGATTTCATGCTTAAAAACAACAATTTAGCACCAAAATCATAGCTTGAAAATTTCACCCATAGAGACCCGCGAAATTTCAATGGTGAATATTGTTTGATGCATGTTCTTGATGTTGTGGATGCTACAATAGCTTGATTCTATCTCTAATTGAATGGGTCTAACAAGAATTATGAGTAATTTGAGCTACATTGTAAGAATTTGAGCTTGTAAGTTTTCCGGAAAATCAAGAACATGAATTTGGATGATTTCACCAAATGGGTTTTCGAAGCATAATGTAGCTTTATGTGAGTGTTTTTGGCATTAGTTCTTTGCTTCTATTGTATCTAGGTGTTGCATAGTATATGATTGAACCTTCCATTTGCACCCGGATGCTTGTTTAATTGATGAAAAATCATGGAACTTTTGCTATGCCAACATGACTTGTTTTGTTCATACCACATTCATGGACTTACCTCTTCACATGTGAGCTTAATTGGCTAGACATATTAGTTCAAGTTGCATCTAGGTAGTGCATAGATAATGGTTTAAGCCCCCATATTTGATTAGATGCACATTTGTTAGTGCTGGTAGCTTCGTGAAGTTGGTATGCCATATTTTGCAACAAGTTCATGATAAGCCTTTTTGCCTAAATAAATTCATGCCTTGAGGTGTATAATTTGTCCAAAGTGATTGCTTGCGGATGTGTGTAGTGATGTAGACTTTTATCTTAGAGGGTGGAAATATTTGATTAACCGTATGTGCCTTTCATTTTAGTTATGAGATTTTTATATATATGTTGTTGCTTGGTGTAGGAACAATGGCACCAAGAATTTTCAAAAGGAGGAGTATCGACAAAGGAAAGGGCAAGTGGCATGGGAGGAGCATGCCCAAGAGCCGGCCATGGAGTACCCCCGCTTTGTCAACAAGAAGGCCAAGGAACTATTTGAGGGCTTTGTGAAAAGGAAATTCACCATTAAGAGAGGATTTGATCTTAGAGCGCGGGAGAATGCCGAAATCTTAGCACTGGTGGAACGGAGAGCTTGGAGGACATGGTGCACTACACCACGCACCATGGTCTCTCGAACACTTGTGGCGGAGTTCTACGCCAACTTGAGCGCCACCCAACCCAAGCGCCATTCGGCCACGATGGTGATGGTTCGAGGGAGGACTGTAAACATTGCACCAAGCGACATCAACAACCACCTTCGGATCAATCCCGAGATCGAAAACCCTTCTCATGATGGCGGCTTTGATTGGATGACGAGTAGGATATGTGGGTGGGTTGTGCCTTGGATTCATAGCAAGGATAACCCCGAGAGGAAGATCCATTTTGCCTCTTCTTTCCTCAAGCCGGAGATGAAGGTGTGGCATTACTTCATCAACTCTAGGCTTATACCATCCACTCATCTGTCTCACGTGATTCCAGACCGGGGTCAAGTCCTCTTTTGCATTGCCTCCAACTACCAAGTTGACGTGGGAGCACACATAGCACAAAACATAAGCAGGGCGGCAAGAACAAAGAGAGGTAACCTCTCATTCCCACAATTGATCATGGAGCTTTTGGCGGAGGCCGGAGTTCATTACCCGGAGGACCCACTCATCTTTGCTCCTACACCCATGGACATCTCCTTAAGCAAGCTACATGGTTATAAGTTGGCGGGGGGTGAAGAGGCCGAGGACCACCAAGAAAAAGATGAAGAGGCCCATGACCCACTAGGCTCGGAGGGAGAAGCATTACCACAGGAGGAACCACTCATCGATCCTACTCATGCCTCTAATGAAGCCCTTGTCATCGCCCTCAACAAGATCCATTTTGCTATTGGCGGGTTTTCATGAGGTGATTTCCCGTGTTGATCACTTGGAGGAGCGATTCACCTCATTTGCTACTGAGGCTCGGGAGGGATACTCACTTTTGGCCCGGTGTACAGAGATGATTTCGCCCCGAGTTAAGTAGGGGGCCATGCAACAAAACCCCGACCTTCCTCCTAACTATCCACCTTTCCCACAAATCCCGTCTCACCTCCACCCATCCGCCCACCCATGGTATACCCCACACCCACTAAACCACCCTCCCCCCTTTTTACCCTCACTTCTCTTAGTCTGCCCCACAAGACACATCCACCATTCCTCCTTCTCATCCACTGGCCGGAGAGCCATCCGGCGCACCTGACATGCCTGAGGATTAGTTGGAGGCGAGAACATCCGCCTCCCCGGGTACGATTCTTCATGCTCTCTTTCTAGCTTTTCCTTTCTTTTCACATTGAGGACAATGTTTGGTTTAAGTTTGGGGGATTGCTTGTGGATGAGTACTTGTCTAGTTCTTTGCATGATAGTTGCTTAATTGATTTTGTTGTTTCCCTTGCATGGCATTTAGCTTAGTTATTTGCACATTTTAATTCCTAGCATTCATTAGAGTTGAATGCAGAAACATGTAGTTGCATTTAGGTTGTGTGCATTTAGGGAACCAATGCATACTCTCTATTATGATTAGAGAAATTCATTTACCAGTTCAACTTGATTGTAAATTTTGTTAAGTAAAGAAAGATTTTCACTTGTCATTAATGTTAGAAACTATACCCGGTGAGTCTTTGGACCTTGTGTGGCACACTTGCATTATAAATTATTTCATTCATTGGAGTGGTGCTCATTTTGCTTGTTTTGCTTATAGATTCCTTGATTTGCTTTTGGACCCCTTCATATCCGAATTGATGCATGCAAATAAAGGATGAAAATGACAACTTAGGGCTAACTACATACCTAAATGGCTAACCCTTCATTATAATCCTTAGTTGACTCCTTTGAGCCTTTAAGCCATTTTTGTTGTTTAACCCACATAATTGAGCCATATCCATTGTTATTTATCCTCTCTTGTCCTTGAAATAAGTTGAGCATTGAATATATGGACTTGGGAAGGGTAAAAATTTGTGAGTTGTGTGAGTGAGCAATAAATAAGTTTGGGGGAAAAATGTTAGGTTATGAACTTATTGTTGAGTTTATGTAGCTATAGTTTGAATATACTTTGGATAAATCATGCACATTTGTTTGAACTTTAAAGATTGGGTGAATTTCTAGTTGCTAAAAAAAAACTATCTTTCCCTTAATAAAAAGGCAAAACGAGTCAACATGAAAAAGCCCTCATAAAAAAAAAGAATAAATAAAGAAGGGGAAAGGTAGAAGTATTTCATTAATTTGAAAAGAGTTCACTCATGTGTTTTGTCAAAATTGTGCATATGGGGGTTACACGAATTGTTGCTTAGAAGTCAAGAAAAGCATTTTTAAATCAAAATACCTTGGGTGGGACTTTAGATTTGATTATTAGGATTGCTCATGATGTTTATGCTTAACTTACTTCTTTAGCCCCACCTCAAAAGGCCTCAATCCGATTCCCGTCCATACCAAACTCGGCCACGGTACAACCTTATATACATGTCATTGGACTTAAATTTGCATGCATACTCCTTAGGGATAGTTCATGGGTAGTTTGGGTCTTTTTACAAATTTGTAGATGAATTGGCATTATAAGCCTTAGATACATTAGGCAACCATAGATTAGGGAGTGAAACAATTAGCGAGCAATTACCTACAGTTAATGACAAAGTTCTTCTTTCATTACTTACCTTAATTTCTCTTAAGTTTGGCTTGTACTTTGAATGACTTTATGATATGATATTAAGTATATGTTGTTAGCTTCTATGTTTTTATTGCTTTCTGTTTTTAGGTTAATAAATGCTAAGGACTATCATTTTTCTAAGTTTGGGGGAGTTTGATAAATGTTAATTTTGTGGTCAAACATATTGACTTTTTGTCAACTTTGACCACAATTTTCTGCCTTACCACTCAATATTTTTGGCTAATTCTTGCTTTGATCCTTCATTTTGTAGGTTGGAGAAGCGGACCATAGCATTGGAATGGCACCGGGAGGAGCGGAACGAAAAATGGGAATGCAAAAGTCAACGGAAATTATAACTGTAAGGCCTAGGCCCCAAGAGCGAGGCCTTGGCGCCAAAGTACAAAAGCTCATTGCCTGAAAAATGCACCTTGGAGGCTTAGGGGCCACCTGCGGCCTAGGCCCCAGGCACCTGCGAGCCTAGAGGCCTAGGCGCCCAATAACCCCCTCCTAGGGCATAGGCACCAAAACACCTGCGAGCCTGGAGGCCTAGGCTCCCAAGCACCCCCTCCTGGGGCCTAGGCACTAAAGCACCCTCGAGCCTGGAAGCCTAGGCTCCCAAGTACCCCCTCCTGAGACCTAGGCGCCAGAGCACCCGGGAAAGTGGTCCCTTACCTCAAATTTGAACTCAAGCTTGCTATTGACCAAGGATTTCTATCCAATTGGTTTGGTGAGTGAAAGGGACACCTCCAAAGGGTAGAAGAATCTGGAACCAAGCAAAAGAGAGGGGCTTCATCTTCATCTTCTCTTCTTAGAACTAGTTTTTCCATATCCACCATAGTTAGTATTTTTAGCTTTTCTTAGTTTTTCTTGGTCACAATTGGAGCTAGCTTGGAGATTGCTTGGAGTGCTCAAGGAGACTAGCTTGGAGACTTTGGATTCAAGTTCTTCTAGCTATCTTGGATTTATTCTTTCATCTTCCTTGTAGTTCCTAATGGATGTTATTATGTTTACTTTCATGATTATGTTTTATTTAGTTATGGAGTAATCTTCTTTTACACTTTCTATGGATGTAGCTACTTGGATTGATTATGTTGGATGAATTCATGGTTATGTGATGTTAGTTTTCTACTAAATGTATGTTTGTTCTTTTCTTGAGCTTAATGTTGTGTTAGCTAGTTGATGGCCATAATTGGTTGCACTATAAATTGCCTCTAAACTCTTGGAAAAGATTAGAAGTAATTGGACCTAGGAGAAGAATTTAATGGCATGGACTTGTTGGAAAAATTAGTCTAAGTCATTAGGTAAAGGTAAATTGAGCTCTAATACCTCTTTCTAAGCTTGTAATCGGATAAAAATCCTTATTAAGTTTAGATTAGAGAGATTAATTCTTTCACTTGGAAAAGTAAGAATTTAATTGAATAACTTTATCAACATACATTGGAGATTAACCCACTCATCTAAGTTCACCAACAAATTAAAACAAGTAGTGAACCCATAGAAAGTGTTCTTTCATAATTTGATAAAAACTACAATTTTTGTTTACATTGCATACTTGCATTCTAGGTTAATAGTATTTCATTTAGCTAAGTTTAGTCACTTGTTTTAAGTTGCCTACATTTCCATCCAACTTTGATTGTTTAGCTAAAGTTTACTTTGAGTAGTGGTACTTGGCAATTAATTTAATTAATCCTCGTGGGAACGATACTCACTCACCCCATCTACACGTCTACCGTGCACTTGCGGATAGTGGTTTCAAAATTTCACTACAGTCCTAATGTGGTCCCTTAACTCAAAAAGTAACTATTAAAGTCCCCTAATTTAACTTGCATGTCCCATTTTGGTGCTACAGTTAGTTTAGTCATTAGTTTAGACAGAAATTTCTTACATGGCATGCCAACTACCATATGACATCCTCTTTTATGAGAATAAGTGATAAGATTGAAAAAAATGAAATTTAGAATAGAACTGATACAAACAAATAATTCTAAGGACCTAAAACATACATTAACCCAACACAGGCCATCCTATCCGATGGCAGATGTGGTATTGCTATTCGGCGGTAGTGGCGTTCGAATTCCGTGGACCGATTTCGAGATTTCAGATCTCGGCATGTCCAAGTACCTCTCCAGCAAAGAACTTGACGAAGGGACAAATTCCTCTGGTGCCGATCAATCATTGCATCACTCAAGAACTCCACCCATCTGGCAGTCCGAGTTCCATTTGCCAAACCCGCATCCAAACTTCTTCTTGAGAAATTGGAAGATGACCCGGCTGACCTTTCACTAACGGATCTCTGTTTCTTCAGCAATTGGAGGTTTTCTTCAGTAATTCAAGGTTGGAATTGGAGCTTGGAAACAATGACTCCCGTTCGAAGAAATTCAACATGGACAGGGAAATTGGGATGGGAAAGAAAGATAAGACGAGGAAATCGAGATGGGGAATAAGGGAAATCGGGGACGGGGAAAATGGCGGCGGTGGGCATTGGCGGCTACGAGATGGTGGCAGGCTTGGCAAATGGTGATAGTGAAGAGATAAGAAGAGGATGAAATTTGGATTAATCACCTTTTAAGTCTAAAATTTTTTTGTCTTTGTCAATTCTACCCTAAATTTTCATTTTTTTTCAGTTTTATCATTTATTATCATAAAAGAGGATGCCACGTGGCAGCAGGCATGCCACGTAAGCAATTTCTGTCTAAACTAACGTTTGAACTGACGGTGAGGACCAAAATGGGATATGGGAGTTAAGTTAAGGGACTTTAATAGTCACTTTTTGAGTTAATGAATCACATTAGGACGACCCTTAAAGTTAGGGGACTAAATTTGGATTTTACCCATTTAAATCATTCCATTGAATACAAAACATAAGCTTGCGTTATGCAAGTTTTCAAAGTTAAAGAAAAATCATAAAAATTAAATATTTTCTAGAAAATATGAAAAACATGAACATTAAAATAATAGTTTGAAACATACTATGATAAATAATTTATTAAATATGAAATGTTATAAAAATTTATAAAGACTTAAACAAAATAAATGTTCCAAAAAAAATATGTGGAACTGATGAGCTGGAGTATTGATTAAGGAGTCTATTAAGAAAACCAAGGAAATAGTAGTAACAATAATAATTGTTTGTCAGTAGAGAAAAGCTTAAGATTTATAAAAGTTACAATAAATATAGTCTTTTGTTGGTCAAAATAGGTATTTTGCCAATCTTATCCCTATTTGATATCTCCATATTTTGGGATTCAACTTTTTCAAAATATTAAATTAAGGATACAATAGTCAAACTACTAAAGTGAATCTTCTAATAAGTAAGTGGAAAATAAAACGTAGACATCTAAAAATAGAAATGCAATAATAATTTGAGATGGAAAAAGTACAATGTTTTCCTTTCAAAGATGTCTCAAAAGGGAGAATTACAAAATACACCCTAAGTTTAGTCAAAATTACACTTATCCCTGTCTTGTTTTAGAACCCCCCCCCCCCTCAGTTTCAACAAACATACACTTATCTCTAAAGTCAATTTTGAATATTGTAATCAATGGATTAATTAGACTTTGAGCCTCTAACTTTTAGCTATTGTGTAAGGCTTCTCCTTAACATATAAATTGCTTCATAAATTGTATTTTCAAATGATATAATATACTTTTGTTTATAGTTACTTTTTAACTTACTTTTTCAATAACCTTTCCTTATGGTTTAACTCCTACTTACTTTTCACTATCTATATTTATTTATTATTTTTAAATTTCAATTTTTTATTTACCTCCAATTAAGAACATTATTTTTATTTTTAAAATTGGTTGTTGTTTTTTTTCTCAAAATTTGTTATAATAACTACTAAATCCTTCTAATTCAAATTAATGGACCATTGGTCATTATGTTGTAATATTAGATTTATATATTTTTTCCATTTATTAAGCTCTTTTTAAGATTATTAATTTCCTTAACTAAATAATGCATTAGAAACCAATCTAGTTTTTAAACATTGTAGTCTTTAAAATAAAATAATTATAAATAATTTAATAAAACTTATAGTAATGATTGTAGTTTTTCTTTACTAATGTTTAAGTAGAAATTAAGGTATCTCTATATCTTTAAATTAAAAAATATGGAAAAAAAAAGTTAGTTGCGCAATTTTGGTTAAAATTAAATTGATAGAAAAATCATATAATTTTTAGGTAAATGCTAATACTAAATATTCAACATCAACACTGGTTAATTTGCTAACTTTGATGTTGATTGAAAGAAAAATATTCTTTCAGTTTGTAAGTTATAATTGTAAAACAAGTGACTGAATCTATGATTTCTAGCACATTTTCAGTTTAAGAAAATTAATAATCATTTTGTTAAACAAGACATTCTTAAATAATGATTAATTAATAAAAAATATATAAACATAAAATCACAAGAAAATTACTAATAGTTTATCAATTCAAATGAGAATGATTTTAAAGTTTTCATATTATTTTAGAAATGACCTTTACAGTTTCTTCTGTTTTAACTTCAGAAAAATCTTAATAAGATAAAAAGATGTTGTAAATGGCATGCTAGCTTTAGAAGTAGGATGAATAACGTCTAAGGTGCTAAGAATATGATAAAAAAATTCTAGGTGTTGGAGTTATTATTTTCTACCATAATCTTATACATGACCCAAATAGAAGAAGAAAATAAGTTAAGAGACTTACCATGAACTTTCCTCAACCATGATGAATCGGGGAAGTAAGAATTTAATTACACCAGTAGGGTAGACGCCAAATTTAAAAGGTTGAAGGTGTAATTTGGGTAAGTGGCAGCGGGAGATAAGTCTAGTTTTCAATTGCTACCCAGTCGCTACTCCTAATCCTAGACTGACTGGAGCACTCGCTTATCCCGCTCACTTCAAACAAAGGCGGTTACTTTCGCCTCAAGGGAAGGATACGATAACCCTACTCCAGGGAATGGAACCTATAAATACGAGCGCAAGACACTGGAGTGAGCAATTAGCCCAGAACAAAGAAGAAAAGAAGCCAAGCCGCTCATCACTCAGTTTCCTCTTTAAATCTTGAATCGCCATGGAAAAGGACCAAGAAGCGGCGTGGACGATCCCCAATAACAAGTCTCTCCTTCCTCTTGAAAGCAATCCCAGCAGGGCTGTTGAAATAGGTTACAGCGAGCAGAAGAGAATCCACGGCCGACCACACCAACGACTTCCCACTTGCTCCCTCTGCGGCAAGCAACTCCCCTCCTGGAAGAGCCTGTTCCGGCACATGAGGAACCATCCACTCCCCCTCAGGGCTTGCCGTGGAGTGTCCCTTCCCTCTTCCCAAGAAACGGGAAAAGCCTCTCCTCCTCCCAACCTGGCGGCATCGCTCGGGGGCTGGTCCGTCACCGCCAAGCGAGGGCGCTGCAGCCTTGCCGCTGCCTGCCATCATCACCGCAAGATAAAGGAAGCCGTGGGCGCCCCTCCTCCACTCCAATCACCCACCCAACAGCAGCCTCCGGCAGCCGAGGGCCAAAGTCAACCCCCGGTAGCACCCACTTCAGACGGGGTCACTCAGAACGCCAAGAAAAGGAGACTGAACCATAAAGCCGGAAACGTGTTCGAATGCGATATCTGCGGCAGAGCTTTTCCTACCCACCAAGCATTGGGGGGCCATAAAGCCGCCCACAAGTACAAATTCAGGAAGGAATATTATTCCACCAGAGTGTCAGACTCTTGGGCTAACTCTGGGGCTGACGATCATGTCTGCAACATATGCGGTCTAGGCTTCCCAACAGGGCAGGCACTGGGGGGACACAAGCGCCGCCATTGGACGGGACCTCCTTCATCACCCCCAAGTTCCCGAAAGCTGCTGGATTTCGATCTCAATGAGCTTCCTTCACTCGCAGATGATCAGCCTTGTCTTCCTGTATGCAACTCCGCCGCCACTTGTGCTGCTCAGTAGAATTAATGCTACATTAATTCTGTAAACCCAGTTCTCTCCTGTAGAGATTAGATACATATATACAGTTTGAGTTAATTAGACAAAGTAGGCTTTTTGACTCTTAAGTATTAGCGCTGCCGCCGGCCTTTGACTATATATTAACTTAGCTGGTTAGTTAGTTTGTTAAAATTAGACTGCGGAAAAAGGGAGCGAGATTGGGGAAGGAGACGTGACCTGGTGTTTGGACGACTTGTCATGACACATTACACTGAGGAAAGAAACGCCTCTGTCGCCTATGAACACCCTTGCTCTAGTCCTCACTTCCAAGTAGCTAGTATCGTGTTGTGTTCCTAAATGAAAACTATATAACTGCAATCTTTTCAAACGACATGTCCCTCGCGGAATGGATTGCTTCTTTTTACACCATCTGATCTAATACACGGCAGCGGCAGATAGTGACAATATGAAACCTAGCTAGGGAGTCCATTTCAAGTCCTTCCTTCCACTTGCTGCACGCATTATTCCACAGGGAAAATTAAGCAAAGCTAACTTGACCGATAGGGTGAGAACCAATAACACTATACTGTCCTACCTACATTCAACTGATTGAACAGGTACAAAATTGTTACACCCCAGTAACACCTTACAAGCCAGCCATCCATGTCTCCCATTATTACTGAGAGGAAAGCAAGAGTTTAAGCCTAATTAACAATAAAAACTCGAGTCTGAAATTTAGAACCAGTCAAATGTTGTTATACACCCAAAAGGGGCCTGCTTTCTCGAATTTAGGTGGGTAGAACCACCCTTCGCTGGGGTAAGAGCTCCGACAGCAGTAGCCAAAATACAAAGCATCACCAGCATCGACTGTATAACAAGCACGAACAGACCTTAATTAGCCTTGTTGCAGCTTCATAACTTGTTCACTGCCAGTCATATTTTTTGCTACTTTCTTTAGCATCACAGCCTTCATTCTGGTTGCCTCAACTTTGTTTAGGTTCCCCCAACTATGGCTGCCCTCAACTTATTGCGTATTGATGATCTAAGCTGAAGCACTTTCAGTCTTCCTTTCTCAAGCAACTAATCGGAAGAACCTGATCAGATCACTAGAAGGAGGGCCCTCAGGAGCAGTGCTCCAGCGCATTGATTTTCCATCCACGTACCTGTTCATCAGATCTCTTTCATATTTCCCCCAATTAAACCTGTCAACCTGTGCAACAGCATGATGCTTCATTAAGCCTCATAGAAACCATGTTTACAATCGCCTACTGGACTAGGTTTTTTGCCTTTTGTCGTGAATTCATGAACAAGAATAAAATTGATAGTCAATACTAGCTCCCAAACCACGTTCCCGTTTCAAAAAATCCAAACCATAATGACACTTTATATATAAATGATTTGTTCTATCAAGAAATCTGTTTAGATTTGGCAATAACGGATTAATGGATTAATGCAAACATACCTACATGATGTTAACTAGCTTGTATCTTCATTAGGAGCAATATTAATTCTACTTACTAACTACGTGTGTACGCGAACACAATAACGTGTGCGACACATATATGGACCAAAAGCTATGTGGAAATCAGGCTATCTTAAGTTGCCGTACACGTTTGCCTAAGAAAATAGTACTTTCTTTTTTTGTTGAAACTTAATTTCTCATTCATATTTAATTCCAAGGGTTTGCACTTGTGTTCTTTTATCACATTTTGGTGCAGGTATCAACTATTATTTTTTGGAACCGTTCTATCAATCTTATATTCATGCTACAATAATATTGATCTTCAATCCCTATTTCTTGAATATGAAATATTTTATGTTTCTTTCATACTTCATATATGGTGACGCCAAATATAATAATGAAGTTTAGTTATTTCATATTTATTTATATATTATTAAAATATTATTGATCATTTGATTGTTTCAATATTTATTGATGTCAGAGAATTATTTGTAGGGACTCTCTTTTGACATCACAATGAGATGATATATGAAGCTCTAGCTTGATGGACTCAGAGTAAAAACTGCAGGATATTTTCAGCTGACTTGGTAGACTCAGTCCGAACCCTATATATCTTTTATCACCATTTATTTGAGAACACACTGTGCAATCTTGGGTGCTAAAACTTTTCAACGAGGTCTAAAACCCCCTTTATCCCCTGAACTTTGCCAACTTACACCTTTACCCCTTAAATTTTGACTCAGGTTAACTCAACCCTTGAACTTTGTAAATTGATACCTTTCACCTTTCAGCCTACTTAAA
Source organism: Aquilaria yunnanensis (assembly GCA_039654915.1). Classification (NCBI taxonomy): domain Eukaryota; kingdom Viridiplantae; phylum Streptophyta; class Magnoliopsida; order Malvales; family Thymelaeaceae; genus Aquilaria; species Aquilaria yunnanensis. The sequence continues at coordinate 97,690,323 of CM077597.1, forward strand.
TGAAACATGTGATAGCACGTGATTTACGTTCATTACAAAATTGACTCTTTGAGTTATATGAGAACTAAAATGAAAACAAAAGGAAAGATGAAGGGCTATTTAAATCAAAATAAATTTTACTTATGGAATTAATGACACTTCTATCACTCCCAGGTAAAAGATTCTTGGAAAATATTTAGTTGCTGCCATAATTAATAAGAATTTTAAGTAGCTTAACAAAATTCTAAAATAACTAAGTAAATAAAACCACCAAATGAACTATAAAAAAATTAAAACAAATAATAAAGGGTTGTTTATTTTCTCTCATCAAAGAATTTCTTTCTCTCATCAAAGAATTTCTTTTATAGATAATGGATAGCTTAAATTATTACTTTATCTACTATGCAATGCAAGATAGTGCTAGTTTTTATTTCTAGTGGCGCTGAGAAAGCAGAGGAATAGGAGTAGGTTCGAAATTTGATGGGTGTAAGTATAATTATGACTAATTTCAAGGAAAAAGTTTATTTAACCTGTATTTATTATTACAGAAGCAATAATACAAAATCCCCGGGTCCACAACATTTATGTGAAATTAAAAATTATTTTATCTTCTATTTTAGAAAATGTAATTATTTACTTCGGATACTGTTTATAAACAGTGCCACATTTTTTTTTCTTTTTGCATTTTTCTGGACTATATTGACCGTTTTTGAGTTTGGTCCCATTTTCACAAGCGGATAAAGTCCTAAGGGCCTGTATTGCAATTCTATCAGTTCCGCTTTTTGACTGTGGTTCAATGTGTTTTCAGTCCCAGAATTTCTAACCTTTATCATTTAAGTCACTAATTTCGACCCATCTTACGTTTTGGTCTCCAAACTTAATAATTGCTTAATATTCTTTCTATTTGCTCTCTTACTCCCCAAACTTTTTTTTTTTTTTATGTACAATTTTCTACAGAAAAATAAATTAAACACAAATTTTCTATTTCCATCATATCTTTTCAGTATTGATAATTAAGTTTTGTAGCATGAGTTATTTAATTCAAGAGCTTTACGGTTTAATACAGTAATTTGATTCATAATTGTCAAAATTGAAAGTGAATTTTTCTAAATCAATTTCTCGCCAATATTAAAAATTAGAATTTAAGCTGATAAAATTTTTTTTAGTTAATTATTATTTAACATGAATTTTTTTAATCATTTTTAATCATATACAGTATTACTTTTTAAACAGTGCATATTCCTTTTTTTTTTTTTTTTGCATTTCTGCTAGACATGATTGACTCTTTTGGAAGCTCGGTCCTCTTCTTTTAAGGAAATCGTGTCTTGGGGGCCCATGTTGTAATTTTGCGAGCGTCCCCTATTTAACTTTTTCTTATTGGTAAACTACGATTTCAGTCCCTGAATTTCTTTCTTTCCCGTTTCTGTCACTAAGCTCGAACCATATTATGTTTGAGTCCCAAACTTAATAAATAATAACTACATAACTATATTCTTTCGATGTGCTCCTTCGGTCTTGAAAATTTTTTTTTATGTACAATATTTTAAAGCAAAACACTGGTCACCATCAATTATTAAATTTTAATACCAAAGCTTTTCCATTTCATCTTTTAGTTCTTGAATTTTTTTGACCAATTTTTTCTTTTAATTTTTATTAATTGAGTTTTGTAGAATGAGTTATTTGATTCGAAAGTTATATGGTTTGATAAAGTAATTTTATCCATAACTACTAAATTGAAAGAAAATTTTTCTAAATAAAATTTTTCATTAATATTAAATATTGAAATTTGAATTGATAGAAGGTGAAATTTTTTAGTGAATTATTCTTTAGTGACACAAAAAATATTTATTATTTCAAAGCATGTACATGTGTTATGTTTCGATCATAATTGATCATTTGGATGATAAGAACAAGATATAAAAAATGGACAACTTAAAATTTAAATAAAGTAACATTTTAATTTATTAGCATAAGTTTATGACAAAAAAATTTTTAGTTATTTATTAATGATATTTATTTTAATGATAAATTTAAGAAAAAAATTACCCGGTATAAAGTGCAGGTAAAAAAAAACCTCGTATATTTTATTTGTTGACTATAAGCAATTTTTTTATAGTGTTTAAAATCAATTTTTTAAGTTATAGTTTACACTGTGTCATTCAGTAAATTTAATTTATTTGATAATAATATATTAATTAATTAATTAACAGTTGAAATTAATAATATTTTGTCTATCTAAATGTAAAACAACATTTTTTATGTGATTTTCAAAAAAAAAAGGGCAAACGGTAATTTTATCTAAACTCTGACGGGTTTTAATCATTAGCCCTTTTATGACAGGATCAAAAAATTAGCTGCGGGCGCACTGCTCTCGGTCTTTGCTCCAATTCCCAAGTTCAAATACTTTGAAATGGTGTAGCTGGGTGCACATCCATGGAAATCTGCATGCCACATGGTACTATCTTTTCTTATGCTAATAACTATTAATTTTTGGATTAATTACAATTTGACCTCAAAATTTAGGTGATTGACTCCTTTTGTATATAAACTTTGGCCCACGTTTTAAAAAAAATATATTAATAAACATTTCAAATTATTAGTTTTTCTTTCTACAAGGTTAAAATAGTGATTTTAATATGGTAAAATTTAAAGCAGGTGACAAAATGTATATTTCTTAAATAAATAGGGTAAAATGTAATATCACCTAAGCCTTGGGGGCCAAATTGACCCTTAATTTTTTGTAAATGCTTTGTTGTAGTGGAAATAATTTACTAAGCACTGAGCAAATAAAAAATGATTAATTACAATTTACACACAAAGTTTAGGTGATATTATACTTTTCCTTTCATATTTCATAAATACACTTTGTCTTCTACATTTTTTACAATGTTCAATAGTAACTTCTAAAATTTTAATTTAAACTATATGGTAGTTATCCCCTAGTAATTTCAATCTGTATGATACTTTTTTTACAATTAATAAATACTTCAAATTATCAATTTTTTCATTCTGTAAATATAAAATAATTTTTTAAGATGTGAAATCTAAGGCATGAAATAAAGTGTATATTTCTAAAACCAAATATACAAATTGTAATATATCACCTAAACCAGAAAGAGACAAATTAGGGCATAGATAATGGTTTATTCAATGCTCTAATGTTGTTTGAATGCTTGCTAACACAACCCATTCGTCCACTTCCAATGGGAGCATTGAGTTGTGGTTGCTTTTCCAATGCCATGTCCCCTAATTTTTTTCTTTTTTTTTCTTAGACCAATCTTCGGCTTCTTTGATAGGTGAGTACACTACCGTAATAATAGTAATTTGAAAGTGTCCTACAACAAATAAAACAAAAAAAAATAACCTTAACCTAAGGCAATCTTCATCAAACAAGTCACGTTATACTAATGGATGGATCACTTTACCCTTGGCATTTACCCTCTGCATATCATTTTTATGCCTTTATCTATTCGGGCAATGTACTTAGGTGCATTTTTTAATTTCAAATCCTCACAGATCCAAGCCATACATTGGCAATTATATATCTAGAATCATATTCCCTTTTTCTGTACTACAACTTGTTTATGAAAGAACTAGAAAGAGATCAGCACTTTAACTTACAATAAGGAAAAAGAAGAATATTCTTTTTTCTTTCATATTTCATTTCCTCAAGTGAGGCCAAGATAAGCAAAAAGTATATGAGCTTTCATTTTCTTTAAAGTGTTAACTAGTTCCTTTGCTTCTAGGATTAACTAAGTTCAAAGAGGATCTACAACCACCAGATTAGCATTAGAAATATAAGTCTTATTCCACAAGTGTGTGTGTGTGTGTGTGTGTGTGTGTATGTACAATAAGCAATGTAGATTTAGATTAATTGAGGGTTGGCTTGGTTTGTTATTGTGAACAAGAATAGGGCAAAACTATCTACTACAAGTCTATGACTATATCATAATCATAAGGGTAGAAGAAGAAAAGAGGTGTAGGTAGAGATAGAGGCAAAAGTAGAGGTTTGGTTATGAGTCTGACTGAAGGAGAGGCCCACCCATCTGGTGAAGTAGTGAGTGAGATTAGTAACTCACACTCACATCACATGTATATTTTTGCCTCCTACATATCGTATCGTCACTCATTGTTGCATTCATCTTGATCTCAATTATATGTTGTCAGTACCATTCTGTCAGTCAACACTCCTACCTCTGAACCCATAAAAGAAATGCATAAGCCTACATTGGCAACTTTGTTTTGAACCTGACAAACAGACGGTCTCACTCTTACCATCAAAACCTCAATTTACGCCTCCCTGGGGGCAAACTGTTATAGCCCTCCTAGTGGGAAGCTTGACTGAGGCAAGTAAGGTAAATTAAATTCCTAGTTAAATACCTTATTTCAAGTTAGCTGGGTAAGATTAAGTATGTTAGGCAAGGTTCACTAAGTTCTGAAGAGTTTATGACACCAATAGAGGTTCAGGGGTAAAATGGTAATTTTTCATCCAGAGGTGTCGAGTTGAGTCTCGAGAGTCAAAAATGAGTTTTAAAACCTAAACCTTGCTTTAAACCCAAAATCAACCTAAGTATACAAGGTTTGACTAAGATTTGACTTAAGTTACTCCCTCCGTCCCAAAAGTTTTGCTCCATTTATTTTTTGCAATTAATCTATAATTTTTTATTTTCAATATTTTAATATATAAATACAAAATCTTTGTATATGAATGATAATTCAAGATATGTAGTTTCTAAATATATTTTCTTTTATTTTTTTTAACAAACAATAATATGAATAAAATTGAGTCAAAATACAACAAAAGTCAAATTTATCAAAATTTATGGGACGGAGGGAGTACTATTTAGGGAATGAGGTTTTTTTATAAAACTAAAGAAAGTTTGAGGGCTAAAAGGGAGGAAGTTTGGTTTAAACTTGGTAAAGTGGTTAAGGCTGCCATTGTTGGTCTTTTTCCTTCCATTCCCGAGTTCAACCTTGCCTTCACCATTTCTTTATAATTTCTTACCTAAAATCAAAATTTTTTAGTGGAATTTGAAGGCCCAAGGGGTCTACAAGTTTTGGGCAACTTGTTTCAAAATTGGTTTGTGGATTTGAAGCTGCTTTCCACATTTTCTAGATAGTCCCCTATGTTTTGTGAGAGGTAACTTTGATTTCTTGCTTATCTCTTGTTTGTTTGATGATTTGAAGCTTGGGTTTCGGTTAGGAGTTAGTAATTTGGTGTCATTTACATTAGTTTTGCTTGGAACTAGATTGAACTTTATGGAAGCTTGCTTTTGGAAAAAGGTTGCTTAATCTTTGCTTATAACTTGAAATCAAGGTAAGGGATTAATGATTCATGCATATTTGGTACCATTCATAGCTTGTTTATTTGTTAAATTCAAGTAGTTTGATGAATGACATTAGTTGGTTGATTATGTTGATCATGGTGGACTAGTGTGTTTGCTTTACTTGGATTGATGTTTATGGACATTACAAGCTTGGTAGGAATGGTGCATTGTGGCCTACTGCATGTGTACATATAGGTTTGAGGCACTTTAAGGCGTCCTTAAGGCCATTAGAAGGCCTTGAAAGGCCCCAAAAGAGCTATGGTGTGAAATTTAGAATTTTTGGGCACAAAACAACTGGAGACACATTGCCAAGCTTTTCATGAAAAATCCAGGGAGTTCTGTGCTGTGGCGATGCATTGTCGACAGCTTTGACACTCGATAATATTTTCTTTATAACTTTTCACTTGGGTGTTCGATTGTCCAGATTCCATGCAAAGCTAAGATGAAGTATTATCATCTTCATGCCTTCACCAAGCCTGGAATTGCCTAAGTTTAAATTTATTTTAGTTCAAAATGAAGGCATATTTGGCCACAATAGAGCACTATTAGTCAGTTGCAAGGTTTAGTACCATCATAAGCCTAGTTGGGCCTTCGAATTTGAGGCTCAAATGTGGGAACCTTAGTGTACCTAGGTGGGTTCCAAAGAACTTAGTAAATGAGTCCAACCATGGTCATTGCTACTCCACTATTGTGAACCAAGTAAAGATGGATAGATATGTACCTTGAGTGAAGGATTAATGCACTTGTAGCCTAGGCAAGATTTCTTGAAGAGCAAGTGAAAACTTAGTGCATTCTTGGTAAAGGTTTAAGGTGGAAACTTAGTATACAAGTGACCTAGGCAAGTCTAAGGACTAAAGGTATTATGTGGAGGCTTAGTACACCTAGGGAGTTCCTTGGAACTCAAGCGAGGTGCATCCACCATATTCACCTGTACAACATAACAAAGCTCAAAACCGGTGATGAATTTCACCAGTTAGGCCATTAAGTAATGCTTCCTAGTAGACAAGGCTTCGCCTTGTAGTTTAAGGACTAGGTTGAGGATAAGTCCCAAGGGTCTGAAACGTATACGCATAATTTTAGCCTCATGCTGTATGAGCTTACAGCAAATTACATATATTTGTATATGTGTTGTCCTTAGTGTTTTCCTTGCAGATTAAAGACCCTTTGCTGAGAATCATAAGATTCTTAGTCCCTTAGTTTCATGTTATACAAATACTGAGGTTGTTGGACTTGGCAATCATTGAGGATCATCATGGTAGTTTCTATTAGAGGTATAATGCTTTGAGAATCCTTGAGATTATAGTTATTTGGCTACTTGTTGTTAAGTTGTTATTGTACTAAACAAAGGCTAGTAAGCACGTGGAGGATTATTGAGGCTTGTACCGAGATCTCTCATCTAAGGTGGAAGCTAGTTGATTAGATCTCAGTAGTACTAGTCTTGCATGTACATGATGTATGATAGTGGCCTCCAATGTATATGGATAGAGTTATGGACTCTAGGGTTGCTTTTGGGTGTAGGGCATAGTTTACCATTGTTTAAATTCACACACGCGGTTAATTATTTGTTGGATTAATGTTGATGCAATAAAGGTTTTGTATGCTTTGACTCTTTTAATAGTGGTTTTTATGGAAATTCCTAGGCTATATAAATGTTTTATGATTTTCTACTTACTCAAGTCAAAGCAACTCTTGCATGTATAATTTCATTCCTAGGTTAAACAACTAGTAGCATGAAGTTTCAACTAGGGGGCACATAATTAATTGGTCAATTACAACCAGCATGAGACTTGTTCTCATAGGCTTCCTGGTTAAGGCCATAAAGGGCCATGTCAGTTTGGTATCATAGCCTGGTTCATAGACATTTGAGGCTAAGAACTGAGATCTAGGTTGTGATCCATATGTTAGGGTAGTTAGTACTAACTAACATCTGTGAGTTGTCATCTGGCTTTGGCCGCAGATTATGATGGTGAAACTAGGTTAGTTGTGGTTTGGATGCTAAAGGTACGGTAATAGATCCTAGTAGTCTAGTGTGGCATCATTGGGGCGGGTAACTTGACTTGCTCCGAGTTATAAGGAGCACTCTAGCGTGGGTAGTTGGGATGTGACCACCATCCTAGGAAATTGTTATGGAACCTCAACCACGAGGTAGGCTACATGATCTGTAGGATTAGGACATTGTGGAAACCACCAAGGTTGGGAGTACCATTGAACTAGGTGGATTACTTCTAAAGTTACAAGGGTTGAACCCACAAATATGGATGGGTTAGGCCACTAGAAAAGAGCTGAGGATGCACTGACTGAGTGACCGGCACTTGGTCAAGTATGCTATGAAATGGAGTGCAGCACTCTCATACCTTTCATTGAAAATAAATGCTTGGGACTAAGACCACCAATGCCCTAAGCTAGTGTATGAAGGCATTTGATGATCGTCAATGTTAGACCACCGGTGAATGGTCTAGCATGTAGCAGCTTTTGAAAAATAGTTAGAATAGTTGAAGACATGAGATGGAAAATAGAAGGTTGGATCATCCAACCTAGTATAAGCATGGGCGATACACCCATGGTGCGAAAGTCGGACAGAGACCAAGGAACAAGAATGGATCATATAGTAATGAGGCTTAAACCCCAGGGTGCAAAGAGTGCATGGCTCTTGGGTTGCACCTAGAAACTGTTATCAATGGTCCAAGTGGTCAATGAACTAGTGTCATTTTAGGCTCGGTTGAGTTAAGACCAACCTAGACAGCTTATCCCTGATAGTTGTTGCTAGAATGAGTCGGCCTAGTACACTAGAGTAATAGTTTAAAGCTTTGGTTTGATTAGTCAAGTGGTAGAAGTAGGAAACCATCAGCCAGGTGTGACTGGTAGCCGTAGTGAACTCAAGGGCAATGTGTGGCTATTGTGAGGTAAGTCCTTACCCTCTCACGAGTAGTTTGTCATTTACTTGGTAATTTATGGCATTAACTACTGGCATAGTTTATTTGGCTTGTTGGGTGGTAGTTTCAAGCGGGGTGAAGGGCTAACCCAGGTGCATTAGGACCTAAAAATGCATAAAGTATTAGACAATACCTAAAACCCTAAAACTCATTTGCTAGTGTGTGAACCCACATAAGTAGAGGCTTAAATGCCTTAGATTGGAAACATTCTAAGGTTTTATAGGTTGTCTTATTCCTTTGAGTTGTTTGGTTGGCTTAGTTGGTAGTGAATGACTGCTTAGTTGAACAAATGAATTCTTTAGAGTACCCAAGTAGTGAAACAGTTCAGTCAGATGCTAATGAGGTAAGTACGTAAGTATTTATTTTGTTTCTCACCATTGAATGTAGGAGGTAACCATGGAAGGAAGTAAGATGCAGTGAACTTGTCCAGGGGTAAACGGATGGATAAGTTTGTTCATCCGTTAGCTGTATACCCTAGGGTTGAGCCAGTTGGAGTAAAGTTATTGCTGGGGTTTTTCTCGACCATTAGAAGGTAGTGAAAGAGCCTAAGCAATAGGATTGACTACTATGGACCAAGGGATAGCTGGTGACTTGTGGTCATTACCCCGAGGTTAAGTGGGGTCAAAGGCCACTTAGATGACTTGTGGAAAAGGAAATAGTCGATTATTGAAGATAATCGGGTAGGTTAAGGACTAAGTCCTGAGTGGAACTAAGGAAGTTGCAGGGATCATATGTTGCTTTGAGTTAATGCCATTAAGTTAGTAAAATATTGGATTGTCAGGTCAGAAATGATCAGGTGATGCCAGAAAGAGGATGTTTTGCCTTAATCCTTTAGGTTAGTATTCGAGGACTGCCCATAAGGTAGAGTTCCCTATGACCGATCAAGAATCAACTCATAAGTAGCCAAAGTGAGAAGTAATCTCCCACTTAGTTTAATTTGTTGCTTGGAAATCAAAAGTGTCAAGTCTAGTATAGGTACAGTTGTGCTCACGTGTTGTGTAGTAACTCCAGTTGTTGTTGTGTTCATGGTTAAAACCCTAGTCGGTGAAGGTTTTGGTTAAGCTAATTTTAAGCCTAAAGTTAAAGCAACTTACTTGACCCTAATGCTTGTAAAATAAGGGCTAGTGACTTGCGGGATTGGTTAAAGGCTAGTAGGTGCACTAAGCAAAATTACCATGGATGAGCCACCCAAGAGATTTTACATGGCTAACCACCTCCTGATAGTTGACTAGAATTGTGGTAAAATTGGTTCTCCTACCAAAAGCGCAAGTTGATGTGGCAAAAGCCATAAGTGCATCATTTCGACATAAGGATGATATAGTGTAGTCATGGTATGGTCATTAAGTTTAGAAGGTGGAGATGGTTCTTTATAACCATAGGCTAAGTAATGGATGGTCGTTTGAGGGGTCACTTGACAGTGTTAAAGGTCAAGAGGCCTACGAGGTAGTCAAGGTCATGAATAAGACTGAAGGCATGTCAGAGTGTAGTGAATGGGGCTGTGGTATCTGGTCGGCTACCAAGCCAAGGATGCCTAATTGGCCTAGGATTAGGTAGTACCTTGTAACTTGGCTAAGGACCCCATAGGTGCTTCAAGCACAGAACGAGTATTGATGGCCAGGAAGCAAGTATGCTATGGATGCACCCGAGAAGCTAATTTTCCATGTATAGGGTGTTGGGCTCTGAGTGAAGGGAAATGAAGAAACTTAGTGTGTAGGCTTTAGGCACCTAAAATACTCTAGTGGAGCAACTGAAACATCAAGACCTTCGGCTTGGGTAACATGTTGGTAGCTTAATCACTAAGTGCTGGAAGGCCTAAGATGAGGGAGCACGAATAAGGCCTTAATGCTACTAGCTACTAGGAGGTCTTAACACTCATGCCAAAGAAGTTTTCTCTGGTAGGCATGCAGGTGTAAGAGACTCTAGAGTAGCGAATGCGGTAGGATCACAGTACTCGGGTGGTGCATAAGTATCTTAGTTAGTGCATCAGTATGCTTGATGCATATGGGCTATCCGAGAAGTGCATTGAAGACTCGTATTTTAAAGTGTGCCGAGACTTGTAACTCTCAGTAAGTCACCAATTGGAAGAGCTCTAGAGTATAGTGAAGCTTAGAGCGGAGTATGCCTTAGAGTGCTAGTGGTGTATGTAGCGAAGCCTTAGTACAATAGTGACACATTTAGTCTAGTGATCATTGGGAATTGTCGGGTACCAAATGATGAGTCATTTGCTTGTTAAGTTAGCTTGCACCAAGTGGTTTGGTATAGAGACATTGGGTGCCAAACCTAGAATGAGTCTTTTTCAGTGTGAGTGTTAACAAACAAGTTTAACTTGTTAAGTTAGCTTACATTAATGGGTTTGGCACTAAGGATAAAGAGAATAAAGTTGGTATGAGCCAAGCTTTAAGAAAGTAACTATCAGTGTAAGGTTAATGGATAAGTTTTCAAAACTTGTTAAGTTAGCTTGCACTAGGAGGCTTGGGCATAGGGATAAGTGTTGAAGAGTTGTGGTCACCGGTTTCATAAGGACAAGTTGAGATGTCGGTTGTCCTTCATTAGCACTACTTGCTAGGGGTAGTAAAGGACCATACCATAATCTTCAAGGGTAGAATTGCAGTAAGTTACTTTGGACTGTGTAAGGTCAAACAAAGGTGAGGAGAACAGTTGACAATTCTTGGTATGTTATTGGGTTTGAGCATAAAGTATGGCACTAGCCATAGTAACTATATGAGAGAGGACCCGATTCATGGGCTTGATGGCATTAGCTTAGTGAGTCGGATAGTTCAGTGTCAAGAGGGTTGTTATGGAATTGACTCCCCTTGGTAGGTTTGTTCAAGATACGTTGGCATCGTATCCTAGGTTAATGTCTCCAAGGTGGGGAGGTGGGGAGATTAAATTTGGAGGACCAAATTCTCCAAGGTGGGGAGAATGTTATAGCCCTTATAGCGAGAAGCTTGACTGAAGCAGGTAAGGTAAATTAAATTCCTAGTTAAATACCTTATTTCAAGTTAGCTCGGCAAGATTAAGTGTGTTAAACAAGGTTCATTAAGTTCCGAGGAGTAAGATGGTTTTAAAACCTAACCAAATCAACCTAAGTATACAAGGTTTGACTAAGATTTTACTTAAGTTACTATTTAGGGAAAGGGCTTTTTGTAAAACTAAAGAAAGTTTTAGGGCTAAAAGGGAGGAAGCTTTGATTTAAACTTGGCAAAGTGGTTGGGACTGCCATTGTTGATCTTTTTCCCTCCATTCCCAAGTTCAACATTTCCCTCACAATTTCTTCATGATTTCTTGCCTAAAATCAAGAGTTTTTGGTGGAATTTGAAGGGCCAAAGAGTATACAAGCTTTAAGCAACTTGTTTCAGGCTTGGTTTGTGGATTTGAAGTTGTTTTCCATGTTTTCCAGCTGGTCCCCTATTTTTGGTGAAAGGTAACTTTGATTTATTGCTTATCTCTTGTTTGTTTGATGATTTGAAGCTTGGGTTTTGGTTATGAATTAGTAATTTCGTGTCATTTACATTAGTTTTGCTTGGAACTAGATTGAACTTTGCTTGTAACTTGAAATCAAGGTAAGGAATTAATGATTCATGCATATTTGGTGTCATTCATAGCTTGTTTTCTTGTTAAATTCAAGTAGTTTGATGAATGACATTAGTTGGTGGGTTATGTTGATCATGGTGGACTAGAGTATTTGCCTTGCTTGGATTGATGTTTATGGACATTACAAGCTTGGTAGAAATGGTGCATTGTGGCCTAGTGCAAGTGTACATACAGATTTGAGGCTCTTCAAGGCATCCGTAGGGCCATTGGAAAGCCTTGGAAGGCCCCAAAGGAGTTATGGCGCAAAAATCAGGAATTTGTGGGCATAAAACAGCTGAGGACGCATCACCAAGCTTTTCATGAAAAATCCAAGGAGTTTTGTACTATGGATGACGTATCACCAATAGCTTTGACACTCGGTAGTATTTTCTTCATAACTTTTTGTTCGAGTGCGATTGAGGCGATTATAGATTTTATATGAAGCTAAAAGGGAGCACTATCATCCCCATGCCTTCACCAAGTCTAGAATTCCCCAAGTTTAGATTTATTTTAGTTCAAAATGAAGTCATATTTGGCTACAATAAAGCACCATTAGTCGGGTGTAAGGTTTAGTGCCATCAAAAGTGTAGTTGGGGCTTCAGATTTAAAGCTCCGATGTAGAAACCTTAGTGCACCTAGGTGGGTTTTAAAAAACCTAGTAAATGAGTCCAACCATGGTCATTACTACTTCACTACTGTGAACCAAGTAATGATGGATAGGTGTGTGCCTTGAGTGAAGGTTTAGTGCACTTGTAGCCTAGGTAAGATTTCTTGATGTGCAAATGAGAACCTAATGCACTTGATGTGCAAATGAGAACCATGGTCATTACTACTTCACTACTGTGAACCAAGTAATGATGGATAGGTGTGTGCCTTAAGTGAAGGTTTAGTGCACTTGTAGCCTAGGTAAGATTTCTTGATGTGCAAATGAGAACCTAATGCACTCTTGGTAAGGGTTTAAGGTGGAAGCTTAGTACACAAGTGACCTAAACAAGTCTAAGGACTTAAGGCACTATATGGAGGCTTAGTACATGTAATAAGTTCCTTGGAACTCAAGCGAGGTGCATCCACCATGTTCACCTGTAACATAAAGAAAGTCAGAACTGGCGATTAATTTCACTATTTAGACTAGTAAACAATGTTTGCTAGTAGGCAAGGCTTTGCCTTGTAGTTTAAGGACTAGGTTGAGGACAGGTCCTAAAGGACTGAAACGTATACGCATAAGTTTAGCCTCAAGTTGTATGAGCTCACAGCAGATTGCATATTTTTATATATGTGTTATCCTTACTGTTTTCCTTTCTAATTGAAGACCTTTTAATGAGAATCATAGGATTCTCATTCATTTAGTTTCATGTTGTGTAGATATTGAAGTTGTTCAATCTGGTAATCATTGAGGATTGTCATGGTAGTTTCTATTACAGGTACATTGCTTTGAGAATCCTTGAGATTCTAGTTATTTGGCTATTGTTGTTAAGTTGTTATTGTACTAAACAAAGGCTAGTGAACACGTGGAGGATCATTGACGCTTTTCACCGGGATCTCTCATTTAAGATGGAAGCTAGTTGATTGGATCTTAGTAGTACTAGTCTTGCATGTACATGATGTATGATAGTAGCATCCAATGTGTATAAATAGAGTTACGGACTTTAAGGTTACTTTTGGGTGAATGACATAGTCTACCATTGTTTAAATGCTCATATGCGGTTAATTATGTGTAGAATTAATGTTGATGCAATAAAGGTTTTATATGCTTTGACTCTTTGAATATTGGTTTTTATGGAAATGCCTAGGCTATATACATGTTTTAGGATTTTCTACTTGCTCAAGTCAAAGCAACTCTTGCATGCATAATTGCATCCCCAAGTTAAACAACTAGTAGCATGAAGTTTTAACCAGGGTATACACAATTAATTAGCCAATTGTAACCAGCATGAAACTAGTTCTCATAGGCTTCCTGGGCAGGGCCATGAGGGGTCTTAACTTGAGACTCTTCTTTGTACAACTCTCCCTCCCTCTCGTCTCCGCCCTCATTCGCATTTGCTCTTCTTTGTAGTCCCCCTACATTTCCCCAAGAGCCAACAACCCCAACCCTCAGGAAAAACAGGGCCAGGCCGCCCTTTTCCCACTCCAATGACAACCCCTACAATTCTTGCACTTTTCCTCTAACCAGTATGAGTACTTTGATGACCACTACCGATGCCAAGCTTAAGTTCATTGCTTGCCTAGATCCTACTCCCAAGATATCTTTCTCCTTTCCAATGCCATAGATTTTCCTTCACCAAGGCCCTCGTTCAATGCCAAGTTCAGGAGCTGCGATGTCTTCATTGGATTCTACGCCCAAAATTCTAGCTTGCTCCACTTCTGCAAGTGGCTCAAGTCCGAGGCTCTAGGGGATTGCCTGCTTTGTGGTCGACCAAGCCAAGTATTCTAACTATCAAAGCCATGAGATTACCGACAAGGTCATTTGCTCCATCACCTATGGAGTCGTGGTGCTTAGTAACGCTGTCTTTCTCTACCCCTTCTCTCTAAAGGAAATTCAATTCTTTGCTTAGAAGAAAAATTTGGTCCATTTGTAAAGAAGCAATTGAGGGCCTGTTGAAGTTTCATGAATTCAAGCTAAAAGCTAGCGATGGCAACTAGAGGAGCTACATTGCCAAAGCTACCAAAATCTTACAAGCAAAGCTTGGTAGAAAGAGTGTGGCCCAATAAGAAATTGGTGAAGTATTTGAAGAACTGTTTTTCCCTAGAAATAAGTTCTTTATCGGAAGAGAGAAAAAGGGAGATTGAGAATGCATTGTTTAAATGTGGTGATTCTCTTGATCAAGATCAGTCTACTCATACCATAAAAAATGAAACAAACAGCAATTTGAAAGCCTTATGGACAAAGAAAGTGATACCATTTCTGGCAGAGGAAGGAGGTTCATTGATCTGAAGCTGGCAGAAAGATGCAAAGATCCTAAACCAGAGGCTTGGGTCAAACCAATCCTAGGAAAAAACTCTTTAAAGTGGCCAGAATATAAGAAATCTAAAAGTGGGAATTACAAGAGTTTAGGCAACAGTGTGATTTGCATAAATAGGCTTCCTGGCATTAGAAAGACCGAGTTTGCCCTTGAATTTGCCTACAAGCACTCCTAGAAATATAAAAATGGTCTTGTGGGTTAAGGGAAAGGCATATAATTTTCAACAGAATTTGCTCAATCTTTCTCTTAACCTAGGTTGGATGTTAATGTTGATGAAGAGAAGGACAGGGGTTGGATCCCTAGTTTTGAGGAGTAATAGTTTAAAGTATTCAAGTGAGTTAAGAGAGAGATTTTCTAGGACATGCCTTACTTGTTGATCATTGACAATCCTGAGAGCGAGAGAGAATGGCGAGAGGGAAAATATTTACTTGATTTGATTCTAGGGAACCCTAGAGGGTCTCGCGTAATTATCATAACTAGGTTGTCCAAGGTGCAGAACTTTGACATGATTCAATTTCCTTCCTTGGGTGTTGCTGGATGCAATGATCTTAGTTAGAGGATGCAGGAAAAAGACTACTCATCCAATGAGTTTAAGTTCCTGAGAAAATTCGATGAAAAGTTAAGAAGGTTAAGTTTTCGTTTGTGGGTTGTTGAGTCATTACTTTCTAAGCTTGGCATTTCTCCATCTGCATTTTTTGAAGCCGTAAGCCAAGTCTCACTTGAAGATGGTTTCACATCATAATACATGAGCATCAGTGATGAACATTACTCCAAGAACAATCCCTTTCTAGTCAAGGTTCTTCGTTTTTGCTTTGTAGTCATGTAATAGATCAATGGGAGAGGGAACAACCTTGCCTTAAGAATGTTGTTCGTTGGTGCTTGGTTTGCCCTAACACCTATTTCAATATATCTATTGGCTAGTGTAGCTAGCAACATGCCTGTTCCTCAAAGCAGGTTGAAGAGGTGGACCAAGTACTTGGGCCTTGCAATCCAGTGTATGTGGGGGATGTGGTTTGACATTACCAAGTGAAGAAGATTCAGCTCTATTCTTAGCAAAGCTGGGACTAGCGAGAAAGGAAAATAGACATCTAGGTTCTTAGATTCAGTTCCACTCAAATGCACAAATATTTCTAAAAGGAGAGAGTGTTTATCTGCAACCAAAGTGACAGTTCAAGGCATAATAAAAGCTAAAAACCCATCAATAAACTCAGATCACTTATGGGCTTTTGCTTTTCTAGTATTCGATTTAAAGTCTGAGCCATCAATTGTCCAATTAAAAGCAGCATATATGGTTTTATACATTAAGAAGATGACTCTACCTCTTGCAATTAAAGCCTTTGTGACTTTCTTAAGGTGCAATTCAGTACTAGAGTTATTGAAAGTGTGTACAAATGTTCTTAAGAAGGTAAAGAAGTCATTTGTGTCACAGATAGAAGACTGGTGCCATGGTTTACTTTGTTGGAAGAAAGTATAGGGGCAGTGAAAAAGTGGATGAGTATGTGTGGTAGGATGTAACATTCTTGAAAGCCACATTACTTGAAACAAAAGCAAAGCTACTGCTAAGAGGTAGGCATTTTGATAGTGGGGAAAAGCTCTGCAAGACATGCATAAGTATAAAGACAGTGATGCTGGGAGACAAGCATACACTGACCCTAACTGCTCAAGAAATATTAGTAAAGTTGGTGAGGATGAAAAACAATATTTGATGTACAATACAATAACACTTTGTCCTATACTCCGAGAATCTTAATGTTGTTCAAATCTATAGTAATGTAGTCATGGTACCTTTGGGTTTGGATTGTATTTTCAGCAATGCTTAGATTAGATCATAGTAGTATAAGTTTAGCCAGATCAAATTTAAGGATCAAGTGGAAAAAGACGGGGTTATGGTAGGTCGAGCTAAGACCTATTTTGTACATAAAAAGGTCAGGGTCCCTAGTGGATGGATTGTGACTGACTGATATAAAATGAGCTGTTCCTTACCTGGGAGCATTAATGAATCATGAACAAGGCCACCATCCCTATGCTGGTTTTCAACTATGAAGTCTAGATAGGACAAGATACAAACAAAAAATGTAAAATAGAAAAGGAGTTTAACTAGTGGGATAGGTAATAAACCCACCACTCATTACCAACATTTCTTAGTCATTTGAAATTGTCACTTAGCTCATAAACTCTAATGAATCATAAAATCTGACACAAACATGAATCACAAACCCCATATATGAGCCATTGTCCAGCCGAACAAATAAAAGATAACTTAAAAACAAATAAAATTATTCACATGTATCAACTCAACTCCAAGTAGTCGTCAAAAGGGTAAACATATCTCAACTCAAAAAATCAGCGCCATTCTAGTCGCATGGATAAGCCTAGCAGACATGACTTCATTTTCATGAAGAAAGAGCCCATCAAATTCTTGAAAGAAGCGTGAACACCGCAAACTAAAACCACAATGACTAATCCTAATATCAAATTCTCCAAAATGCCACAAATCCATACTGCCAAAATGAAGATTAGTGCCAATAAGAAGAGAACCACTCGATTGCTTACGCAATAACCCCACAAGACCTATAAGTCTTCCCTAATAAAGTAAAAGGTGACCCATAGAGCCAAGATGGCAGAGCACACAAGAAGTGAGACGGGAGTCCTGATGAGGGAGATGCTAGAAATGATGAAGACGATGAGGCCTTAGCGTAGAAGTAGCGGAGGTTAGTACAAGTGTGAAAAGAGACTGAAGGGGTCTGGAAAAGGATCTGTATCTAAAACAAAAAAAGTCAGGCCAGGGGTTGCGGTGGTGGGAGAGGGTAGCGGTAAGGTTGTGGAAGAGCGGGATATGACATCAAATATATTGACAGGGATGGTGGTGTACGTAGCAGGCGATGATTGGCTTTACATCATCGATCTTAGACACAAACACAGTTGCCGGTCCAGTGGCTGTAGATAGTTGACTTAACTGACCGTTCTAGTGGTAAGATCTGTTACCCGGTCCAGCTCTACCATGTCACTTATTTAACAACATTCTTTTTTTCTTCAGTTATTTTAACAAAATTATTACCATGTTACATACTCCCTCCGTCCCAAAAATTTTGCTCCATTTTCCTTTTAGAGATGTCCCAAAATTTTGCACCATTTCCCTTTTTAGCAAACTTTATTCATTCAAAAGACAATTATGCCCTTAATGCCCAAAATAGAATTGGACTAAAAAACGTTTCAACCCTTCAGCTTCTCTATGATTCTCCGACTACTTCCCTCCAATCGGCCATGGCAACCACCTTATCAGCACCTCCTTATCCCGATCGGCCATGGACAAGTTGGGAGATGGACCAGATGTGGAAAGGGCACAATTAACGAGGCTGACGAATCGAGGAATGGGCAGAGGATTCGAATCGAGGAGGCCAAAAAATCGAGGAATGGGCGGAGGCGATGAGAGATGAACGGACAGGCGAGAACCGACGAATCGAGGAACGACGGATGAATTGAGGAACGGATGGGAGAGGGCTGACGAATGAGGTCGACAAGACGAGATCTCGCAGTGGATGAGATGATGACGAGACAAGGCATTCGATGAGACCAGCGGACGGCGGACGATGAAGATGCTCGACCGATGAACGACCGACGATCGATGGGATCAGCGGACACAGACGACCAACAGTGAAATCCCAACGAACGAACAATGAAGAAACGTGGATGACTAATTGGGATGGGTAAAACTAGGAAATGCGTGGAAACTAGCTTTCTGCCTAAAACTACGTGCAATTTGGAATAGAGCAAAACAAACGGGACAAAGGGAGTATATGGTATACCAATTATTTTGTACCAATAAATAAATAAACTCTATAAATTCCCAAGTAGTATCAGAAAACTAAAAAAATAAATAGAATGTTTCAACTTGTTCTTTCATTCTATTAAATTTGTCTAAATAGTATTTGAGTAATATAAGTTTTATTTTGGGAGAGAAATATAGGCAAAAGAATAACTTCTTGTCATGTCTTATTGTCAGTTTCAATGAAATCATTGGCACATAACTAATTAAGTGATGAAATGGGCACCATGGACAATCTAAAAAAGGGGGCTGGATAGACCAATTATCATGTCAAACCTAAATGATCATCTCGTCACCAACCTTTTAAACTCTCTCAACTACCAACATTGCTTGCTTGCTCATTAGACTTTACCATGAATAAGAAGGCAAAACTTGGTTCCTAGATAACACTTCATCTTCAAAATTTGAGCCATTAAGAAATATGGATATTGCATCAGTCTCCATCCCAGCTTAGCCCAAAGTGTCAAATTAAACACATTCAAATCTCGAAAACCCCAACCACCATGCTTCTTTGCTATACACATCTTGGGTCAATTAAACTAATGAATCTTTTGAGCACCAACCTAAAAGCCTAGAAAAACTTGGCGTTTAGGTGATTAAGCTTATTACAACTACCTTTAAGGATGGTATGACAAGTCATAACATAAGTGGGCAAAGCCTAGATAACCAATTTTAGTATAACCTCTATACCAACTTAAGACAATAATTTCAACTTCCAGACATTTAGCTTATTTTTAACCGTTCTAGTAAAAAAGTAAAATGGCAATTACCTTTTCCGACCTAGCAAAATGGGGAAACCCAAATAAGGATGATCAAGTAGATCATTTGGAATTCGAAAGAACTGTAACAACTAAATCGTTTGATCCTCATTAATATTTGAACTAAAGAAAAGAGAAAATTTTTGATAATTAATATATTCACCCAAAGCATTTTCATACAACTCTAAAAGAGTAACTAGGTGTTCACACTCTTCCATCTTAACATGTATAAATAAGAAGTTATTATCCATAAACAATTGATGAAAAATTGAATTGGACCCATCATAAATCGACTCTCCTAACAAAGATCCATTAGCCTTGACAGATCAAGGAAATAAAACCTTTTGTGCACAAAAACAATAAATACGGATATAGCAGATCCTCTTGCTGAACACATATTGCAGTTACAAAAAAAAAAGCTAGCTCACCATTAACAAAAACAACATATGATATTTATGTTCGGAGATTTTATGTCTGTTTTGCTCGAGTTTAGGGTCTAATTGTAGATTTTTGTCCTGAATTTCCATCAACACTAATGAAGATTGCAAACGTTTGGGCATTTTTGCTACAAAAATGTTATTCTAATTCTACTTTTGCAATATTCGATAGTTCAAGGTTAATATGCAAAATAAGGTATATTTTAAGGGCAAACTATATAATTTAGCTTTTTTAGGGGTGTTTATCTTTATCCCAAAACTTTCCAAATGTTTCGAAATCCGTTAATTTTTATTTTACCAAATTTTCCATGTATTCTTTCTAAATCTATCATCCCTTCTCCTCAAATCTCATGATTAGGATCCCAATCACTGATGCAAGGTTGGGGTTGATTTGTTTCTTCTCCTCCCTACTTCTCCTGTTGTGCCTCTCTCATTTCTTCTATTTGATTTATTCGGTTGTAGCAATTTACTAGAATGATGGTAATTGTCCTTTGACTAAGCTTAAAAAGCAATGATTCACTTGACAACAGTGATTTACCTGCCTTTTTGCTCTTTCGATCTCTAGTAAAAGGCCAGCACAATTCACCCAGCGGCGGTGATTCGAAGGTCATATCGGTCTGATTTTTTACAGTGAAGAAAAACAACTTCGACTGAGAAAGATGAAGGTGGTAACTTTAAGTGAGAGATTGCTGGAGATCGTACGTCTTATTCATCTTCAGGAGGCAGTGAATGGATCAAGGCAAGCAGGGCAAAATTGGAAAATGGAGGAAAATTCTCCTAGCTTATTTTTTGTGCCAAGGATATGTTGCATTTTTTACAAATAGGGTCACAGAAGTAACTTTTCACCATGCTGTTGCTGATTCATCCACCTTAAATTGTGTGAATAATCTGCAAGCCCAAAATTATTGACAATAATGCTTTTAAGTATTTCTTTGGAATAAAGAATATGCAAAGGGTGTAGTAGCATTCTTTATCCTTGAACTCAATTTCATTTACACATTTGTCCCCAAAGTATAACATATCACTTATCAGTCCAATAGTACACTTGGATAAGGATTTATAGAAGGTTACATTTAGGATGTCAATAACAATTTTTGGCTTTTCTTAATGAGTAATAGTCGGTAATTATACTGTTAATTAGTAAAAAATGCTTTAAGTATATCCTACCTTGTAATTAATATTTTAACCTTATTAAAATTAAAAAAATCCCAAGCATTTCCTTCCCTGATTCACTATGTAGCTCCTCCTCCTCATTTTTTTTAATTCATGATGGCGATGACGAGTGGAGTTGATAGTGCACTGGGTCTCAACAGGGATAGTAATGACAATTTCTAAGAACTGCGCAAACTAACAAAAATGCTTAATTAGAGAATGGAAAGAGAGCACATTCCAACCCTACCACTAAAGCCCAGTCGTCCAATCATCTAATTGCAGTTACTGCACAGGGAATCAAGGCAAACCAATTTTTCTTGGCCTGTTTGACCTGCACCTGACCCATTAAAAAAACCCAACCTATAGACCCTCTATTCATTTGCCTTTTTGTTTAAGTTGCTAATCTTTATAAAAATATTTAATTATGGGTAAAATTCATTTGCGGTACCTTTATTATTTCGATCATCCTAAAGTTGTCTCTTACCTCCAAAAGTGCCTCTTAAGTCCCTTACCTTTCTTTACGTGTCATATTTTAGTTCATTCCATCATTTAGGTTGTTATTTTCGATGAAACCTACTTATGTGGAACCCACACTATCACATGACCTTCTTTTTCATAACAATTAATGATTATATTGAAAGAATAAAGAATTTCAAGCTAAAACTGATATAGACTCATAACCTTAGTGACTTAGAATATAATTTAATTTGAAATTCATCTTTTCCCTCAAAATTTCTTCATTTTAGTGATTAAGAACACATCAACCCTAAAAATTTCTCATATTCTCTTTGAATCTTTCAATTTCTGAAGGATTGCTTAACCTCTTGCCTCGTTATCTCTTTCCAAATCAACAAAAATCAATAGAATCCCTTTAAATTCTATACTTTAGCAGGAAGAAATAGAAGACCAATTGGCCAAATATCAAACAAAGAAATTTCCTACTTGTAATTCCTTCCAATTTTAAGGAAAAACCTTATTGGGTTTTGTTTATTTTTTCTATATAAGAATTTTATGTAATATCCAACTCCAAACCAATCTCTTCTCCAACCCACCAAATTAAAACAAAGCACATATCCAACCTAGATCATAAAATAAAAAATTAATAAAACTCGTGCTGAGCAACGAGGTTGATTCAGGTGAAGCATCTTGTTAGAAGACAACGTTCTCAATGCTGAACAAAGGCAAAGACTACACTATTTTGCATGCACTTTTTAGCACTGACATATTAACACAATTTGCAATGTTGAAGGGACATTAATGATGATTGACAATTTGGGATCAGATAGAAGGGTATGTTCATGGTGAAAATGTTGGAGGGTCTGGTTCAGTTTCTTCCAGTTGTTCGTCCCAGTTGCTTATTCAATGCCACTAACTTTTGTTCGTGGAAGTGGACCAAGTCCAAGGCTTGTGAAGTTGAAGTTGCGGAAATGGCAATGGAAGAGGTGATAAAAGAGGTGGAAATTGAAAGATTACAAAAGAAGACAATAAATTTTTAGGGCAATGAAGAGGCAAAAATCACTAGAATGAAAAAAATTAGGGAACAGGATGAATTTTAGGCTAAATTGCGTTCTAAGTCCTTAAGGTTATGAGTTTGGGTCAATTTTAGCATAAAAGTTTCTTATTCTTCCAATAGTCATTAATTGTTATATAAGACGATGTCATCTAATAGTGTGGGTGCCACGTATATACATGCCATACAAGTTTATATATATGTCTAACATATGATTTGTACATATCACTTCAGTATTACTATTAACTGAGATAACTTAAAATATATAAATCTACGCATAAATTCTATGAAAACATAAATAGTATATGTTCAAATAAATTTAAATTTATGTACATGTAAGACGAATTATATGCACAAGTTATGAAAATAGTGCATATAGTTGAATATTTAAAAAATTGAAGTCTAATATGCATATGAAATAATGTGTATAAAAATATTCAATACGCATATAGTTGGATATATTCACAATAGTTTTCAAAATTTTATTTGTGCATAAATCTTCTGAGACTTATACATATTTCTCTTTATTTTGTTTTGAATTGTATCTATCATTTTATATGTATATTGAAATTCATACATATTTTTCATCTGATTTGTACCTAAATTTGATTTTAGAGGAAACATATTTTTGATGCATTCAAACATATTTTGGGGATGAAATATTGAATTTGTACATATAATTGAATATATCTGTAGAAATATTGAACTTGTATGTGCAATTGAATATATCTGTAACATATCTATAATATCATTTTGTACATGTGTTACATATTTTGAACCACTATCACTTATTTCATACATCAAGTTTCATACATATATGTCATTTTATTTGTATATA
Organism: Aquilaria yunnanensis; assembly: GCA_039654915.1. NCBI lineage: Eukaryota > Viridiplantae > Streptophyta > Magnoliopsida > Malvales > Thymelaeaceae > Aquilaria > Aquilaria yunnanensis. The sequence goes on from CM077597.1 coordinate 97,713,616, forward strand.
TCTCTAATTTTGGCGGAAAATAAGATTTGATGCATTTACACTTATTTTTTTTTATGAGAGGTTGAACCTGTATATATTATTGAATATATCAGTAATATATATGTGATCTTATTTGTACATATGTCATACATTATTTGTATAGAAACCTCACTTTCTTTATACATTATATCTCCAATTTTGGAGATACAAGATTTAGTGTTTTAATACTTATTTTATACTATGAATGAATGTATTGAAATATAAATATATAAGGTAAATTCTATCGGTTGTTCTTTAACTATATCTAATGTTGTTTATTCGTCCCTAAATTATCAAATGTTACTTAATCATCCCTAAACTATATCTAGTGTTGCTTAATCATTTTGTCGCCTATCATACTGTTAAAAATAGATGGAAAAGTCATGTCATATCAACAATCATATCATTTTTCCATGCTACATCAACAGCTATATTGTTTTTCCATCCATATTTAACAACTGTGATAGATAATAAGATGATTAAGTAACAATGGATATAGTTTAGGGATGATTAAGTAACATTTGATAGTTTAGGGATGAATAAGCAATATTGGATATAGTTTAGGGATGGCCGGTGTAATTTATTCTAAATATGTAGGGTAAAATCCACCGGGGGTCCCTTAGCTTATTTTTTTTATCCTAAATAAGTATCCTACTTTAAGGTTGTCATATCGAAGTCCTATATCTCATCTTGCGTGTCGAAATTGGGCACGTTTTGTCAATTTCACCTTTAAGTTGGATGAAAAATGTTGTTGTGACATTGTCTGATATTAAAAAAAATGTAAAATAGCAGATTTAGTCCCTCAAAATTTTCCAATTAATATATCTCAACCCTAAGAAATCTAAATCAACTATTTACCCCCAATATCCCTAAATCCCCCAGGCCATTTCAAACCACTGCCTTGTCTGATCGTCTTCGGCACAAAGAATTGTTTGACAAGGATTTGGACACCATCTTCTAAGATAGGTAGGCGGGGGAGTGGTGGGGTTTGGATTTCAACGATAGCGATGATGGCTTCCAAGAGAGGCTGGTAAGGAGCAGCGAGTGAAAAATTGCCGATAGGAAGCTTCTGAACATGGTAAATCGTGAGCTTATCACCCTCAATTTGGTACGAATAGCTACAGGAAATGTAGGGTACGGTGGTGCCACGTAGGGCTTTAACGAACAACAACAATGGCAGGTTGGGTTTGTCGATTCAACAATGGGAACGACGACCAGTGTAGATGTTGGACAAGGATGATGTGTCGATTTCACCTTCCCCAATGTCGGATTTGGCTTCGATTTCACTGGCCATCAATTTTGTGATATGGCAGATCTAGCATCATTTGACGGCAGGGTGCTATGGTGTTTGTGGCAGACTTGGTGATGATGGAGCTCTGGAGTTCGTTGTGGGGTGCTGCTGGCTTCATCCTCAACGGAGGAGTTAGAAAGCGGCAAGAGTTTGAAGAAGAGTTTGTAAACAGTAGATGTCTTAAGTATAAATGTTAAAATTATTAATTAAAAAAAAATTTAAGGACTGCTTTTGTTATTTTACATTTCTTTTAGTATTAAACAATGTCACATCAATTTAGAGTCATGGTTTAGAGTCATGGTGACTGATGGAGGAACTTCCAGGAGGAAGAACGCCTGGAGGATGGTGCGCCCAAGGGAGAGTACTTGAGATGCTCAGAAAAAGTGGGTTAGGAGGCCCCCGGAATGTGTTTCCGGGGGGGAGCCTCCGACGCCCAAGTCAGTGGTGGCTGAGAAAGAGGCAGAGGAAATAGCACAAAAAGGGGCTGAAGAGTCTCGCCTGGTGATTTTCTCAGAGTCTGGGAGTCAGACCTTCGCCAACCAACCTCCTGCCAAGTATTTATTTCCTGGTATTTATAGGAGTACCTGGCCCGTTCAGATCGCGACACATGTTTGGTCGGATGTTCCCTGAGTTTCTGGGCGTAGGGGACAAATAGCTGGTAGTAGGTTGCCTTGAGCCTTGTGCTGAGATGGGCCATGATGTGATTTTGATGGCGTCAGCGTGTCAGAGCGCCTATTGAGGCGGCTTTATGACGTCTGTGAAAGGACGTGTCAGAGGCTTCCTTAAATGCTTCTTTAAATGCTCCTGCCGTACTCCCGAGGTCCTTGGGCGAGGTCGTCCTTTGGTACAGACGGTACCTCTTCGGGAAACACGCCCTCAGTTCGGGGGTACCCAACTTCAGGGAGTTCCGCCTTCGAGGAGATCATGTTCGGCCCGCAATAGCTGGTGCCTCTTTTCCGAAGGCGATCTGTTTACAACCTCGGAGGGGTTAGTAGTATCCTCAAGTTTCCTGGCGTGCCGGGCTCGGAGCTCTTCGGCTATCTCCCGAGGTGTATGATCCCACCTTTACTCGGGTAGCGCCAGTTTCTTCTGGCCATTCTTGTGGCAGGGAGTTCGGCCAGATAGAGGCGATAACCTTTGGCTATCACATGCCCCCCTTTGGAAAGCCGAAGTGAAGACTTCGGTTTTGCATCTCTTTCCGAGGTTGTTCTTGGGAGTCTTTTAGGAAGCTCAACTTGTTCCGAGAATGCACCTCTTGCCCAAAGGTATGGGCTGTTCGGCCTTAGCCTGTTCTTTGGTGTCTTCGAGGCGGAGCCTGTGCCGAAGATACACCTCTTGCCCGAAGGTCATGGGTTGTTTGGCCATAGCCTGTCTCTTGGTGTCCTCGAGGTAGCCTGTTTTTTCTTCTTGCAGGTCTGTGTAACGTCGTGTCTGATGGCCAAGCGTGTCAGTCTAAGCGACACGTCCCAGCTTTTTAGGGATGTCAAAAGATGTGTCCCCAGTTTTGGCGCGGCGGTTGACATGTGGCGCTTTGCCGTTGGAGGAGAGTCGCGTCGGTTACAGAGGGCGCGCCTTTTCAGGTGCAGAGGGCAGTTACGGCGACGGTTCGCCTCCAAAAGGGTACTTATGACGACGTTTCGGTTACCAACCTTTAGCCTATAAATAGCCCATTCCATCATAAGTCCCATTTGCTTTTATTTCTGCTCTTTTCTCTGCTTTGCCCCTGTTTTCGTGCTTTCTTGCTTTCTATGGCGAAGCTGCCTTAATCAGAGCTTTTTTCAGCCAACCTTCACGACGGCGTCCTCAGACTTTGGCAAATCTTTTGGTGGGTTTTTCTTTTCCAGAGTGTTTTGATTCCTCTATTCTTTTGAGTCTTTTCCGGAAACTGTTTTCTTGCCTTTTCCAAACTCATTTTCATGTCGAAAATGCCTATTCCTGAGAGCTGGCAGCCTCTTTTAGCCCATCCTTGTTGCACCACCCCTGCAAAACTAGAGAGGTGGAAGAAAAAGTTCTTTCTTCCCTCTTACGCCATTACTAGGCTGCCTCGCTCTAGCCATTATGCTTTTTCAAACCATAGTAACGAGGTTACCGTTTTCCAAGCCCAGCTGAAGGCCGGACTTCGGTATTCTCCCCCGAAGATGGTTTGCGAGTTCTGCCAATTTCATGGCATTGCTGTGAACCAGCTTCCCCCGAACTCGTTCTGCTATTTTAACGCCTACCTCTGCATGTGTGGCGTGTTCGGGATAAAACCCCATTTTATAATCTTCATGCAGTACTACAAGCTCTTTGTGGTCCCGAAGGGTGGCTTCTATTTTATGCTACCTCGGGGATCTGGGAGCAAAAAATTCATGTTCACCTTCGCCACCAAGGACAGCTGGCGGGGGTGGCAACAGAAATTCTTTTTCCTGAAGATGGAGGAGGCCTGGTCGTATGTTCCGACCAAATAGGCTCAGGGAAGGCTAGATGTGGACGTCGTTGATCCGAGGTTGTTGCTGACTCCAGAGTTGGCTTCCACTTTCGCGGACTTCAACGGCCGCATCCGCGCCGTCTCTGACTGGGCTCCCAAGGTCGCGCCACACTCTCTGTACCCCTTCCCCATCAACTGGAGGTTGATGACCGAAGAGGTCCTCCGGGAGTTAAAGGTGGTTAAGGAGCACGAGACCGACCTCGAGATGCCAGCTCCTGCCATCACCGGCAAGGATTCCTGGTTGGTCAAGCTTCTTAAGGAGGAAATCTCTTTGGAAACGGTTGTCGAAAGTGAGTTATCTTCTACTCCCTTATTGTTTTTCCCTCGGACTTACGCTAATGTCTTTTTTCTTTTTCAGAGATGGGCGACGGGACTGCTGCATTTTACAAGTCCCTTTTCTCTGGCCAGGTGGAGAAGGGCGATCAGACAAAGAAGGCGGCTTCCTGAAGGCGGAAGTCGACTGGCGCTGGGCCTTCGGCGAAACGGGCAAAGAAAACTGCCCAGGTTCCTCTGGAGGAAATTTCCGAGGAAGCTGCCGAGGAGCCTGGGACAGCCGAGATTCCAGCGTCTGAGGCAGCTGTCGAAGTCCTTGCCGCTGCTGAAGTTTCTTCCGCCGACGTCCCTCCCCAGAGCCCTTCTGCGCCGCAGGCCCTTTTGGAGGCCGTGGCAGAGGCTCCTTCTGTCGAGGAGCGGCGCAAGAGGAAAGGCAAGGCGATTTCGACCGAAGAGTCTGAGGACGCCGTGTTCGAAGTGCCGCCAGGTCTGTTGTTTTCAGAACAAGTATGGCTCTTTTTGTTTTTCTGAATTTTCCTTTGTCTCTGACCTACTTCTCGTTTTTGCCGTGCAGGGGAGTTACTTACCCCGAACTGGGTGGCCGAACACGCGAAGGCGCGCGCCCTTCGCGACGCCAAAGTCCCGCAAGGGAAGATACCCAAAGAGCCTTTCTGGACATTCACGAAGGACATGAACTTGTACTCCGAGGACTGTCCTGAAATGGCGAAGCAGATTTCGAAGGGGGTGCTTACAGAGGCCTCCTTCAAGGCTATTGCGGCGGCCTATCCGGATGATGACACCCTCGCCGCGAAAGTCACCGAGCATGCTGCTCAGGTATGTTCTTCACACCTTTTTCCCTTCAATTTTTCCTAAGTGCCTGGCTCTTACTGACCTTGCGTTCATCTCTTTGCAGCTGCTGGGGTACGCCGGCTTTCTCCGAGTTCGGGTACCCAGGCATTTGGCGTTCCGAACTTCGGCCTTAGAGACCCTAGAGAAAGCGAAGGCCACGCGCTTGGCATTGATCGCCAAGAACCAGCAGCTGTCAGATGCTGGGAAGAAAGAAGTTACTGCCCTTCGGGAGGAGTTCCGGAAGGAGAAGGAAGATCTTGAGAAGAACTCCTCTCTGAAGATTGCTGACCTCGGCGATCAGGTGAAAGGGATGCTTGCTACCAACCAAGACCTTCTCAAAGATAAGTCAGATTCTGACAATCTCATTCGGTCGTTGGTGAGTAAGAAGAAAGCTCTCGAAGCCGAGGTCCAGTCTTTGAAGAAGGAGCCTGATGCGAAAAAGAGGGTGAAGGCGCTGAAGAAAGAGGTTGCAGACTTGAAGGACGAGCTCGAGGACCTTGAGGTTGAGAAGGACAAATCCGACCAAATGACCAAGGTCGCCTTCCAAGACGGATTCTGCCTTGCTCGGCACCAAGTCCTTGAGAGGTTCCCAGGTCTGGACCTCTCTTTTTTGGAAGCTCTCAACATTCCCGAAGGGCCTCGGTGGTCCTGGTCCAAAATCGAGCACCTGAACCTGCCTTCCACAATTCCGGCGCCGAAGGTGGTGGAAAAGGGCACAGAGGCTGGTGGCTCCCGGGACGCCGAGAACCCTTAGGCTATTTTAGGGGCCTTTTCCTTTTTTCCTCTTCGTTTCTGTGCTCCTTCTTCGGGCACTTCTTCTTTGTAAGCCTGATCATTGTAAATGAAGATTTTTTTTGGCTCAGTGTTTTTTCCATTGCCCCGAACACATTTGCTCAAGAGACTTCGGAAAACCTGCGATCAAAGAAACTTGACTAAGTGTGAAAGATCTTTCCATTGGCCGAGCCTGTTCGCTCAAGAGGCTTTTTGGAAAGTCTGAAAAATTCGACTAAGTCTTTTTGCAGGTTTTTGCATTTCCATTTTGTCCTGAACACGTTCGCTCGAGGGACTTCGGAAACCCCTTAGTCAAAATTTTTCATTTCCCCTTGTCCCGAGCATGTTCGCTCAAGAGACTTAAGAAACCTTTTGCGAGATTTTCCATTTTTCCCGAGCGTGATGGCTCAAGGGACTTTGGAAAACTGTCTCTGCGCTTATTATGGCGAGTACTGCTGAGAGATTTTTCCATCTTTCCCGAGCGTGATGGCTCAAGGGACTTCGGAAAGTCATATCTGTGCTTGTGGCGAACATCTTCACGGAATTCTGTACAATTCTGTACTTAAGAAATTTTCTCAAGACACTTCTGTACTTAGAATATTTTTCGTACAGTATGATTCCTTCGCTCAAGCTTAGGCGTAGAATTTTCTCAAGGCGTCTGAGTGCCAAGTGTTTTTCAATTCTACGCCTTCGGCATCGCCAAGTTTGTACACGCCTTTTCGTACTTCGGCAAGAACCAGATAAGGTCCTTCCCAGTTCGCGCGAAATACCCCGTGAGATGGCTTTCGGGGTGCAAAGTCAGTCTTTCGGAGAACAAGGTCCCCTTTTTTGATTTCTTTTGGCCTGGCTCGTAAATTTATAGCCGCGGCCACTCTTTGCTGGAAAGCTTTTCTTCTCAGCTCAGCTATTTCTCTGTGTTCGCCGACGAGGTCGAGCTTCGTTCTTAGGCCGAGGTCGTTTCCACCTTCATCAAATACTTGCACCCGTACTGATGGTCTAACTATCTCGATAGGGATGATGGCTTCTATTCCGAAGACGAGTGAGAAGGGAGTCTCCCCTGTGGCTCTTCGGGGCGTCGTTCGGTAATTCCATAACACGCTTTGGAGTTCTCCTGGCCATTTCCCTTTTGCTTCCCCCAGTCTCTTCTTCAGGCCATCTTTTTTCCACCTACCCGTTGCTTTGGGGGTGAGCTACTGGGGCAAAGTGCATTTTTATTCCGAGGTCGCTAATAAATTCCTGGAATCCTTTGTCTATGAATTGGGATCCATTATCAGCCACTAGTATCCTCGGTATGCCGAATCTGCATACTATGTTCTTCCATACAAACTTTTGCACTTCTTTTGCCGAGATAGTTGCTAGGGGTTCTGCCTCGACCCATTTGGAGAAATAGTCTACTGCTACCACGCAGAATTTCACGCCTCCGGACGCCGAGGGGAGTGGCCCAATAAGGTCTATACCCCAGACTGCGAAGGGCCAGGGATAGTCAGCCGAAGTTACCATTTCCGAGGGTGCCCTCTGGATGTTCGCGTGTTTCTGGCAACTACCGCATTTTCAGACGAACTGCCTTGCATCCTTTCTCAGGGTAGGCCAGAAGTATCCTTGGCGAAGTATCACCGTCGCAAGGGCATCAGTTCCAATATGTGAACCACACATGCCTTCGTGGACCTCTTCAAGGACCATTTCAGTATCCTCTTCATCCACGCATCTTTGCAGCAGGTTTGCATATCCCTGTCGGTATAACTCTTCGCCAATCAGGAAGAATCGGCCAGAGCATCTTCGCAGTCTTGCAGCGTCGCCGGGGTCTTCGGGAAGCACATTTTCTGCGAGGTATCTTTTTATGGGATCTTTCCATCCTTTTCCCGAGGTCGATATGCTCAGCACTGAGATGCTCGGGTGATCTAGCACCTCGGTGTATGTCTTTGACTTCGCCAAGCAATCTGCCTCAGTGTTATTCCCCCGAGATACATTTTCAATCCGTACGGCGTCAAACTGTTGGATGAGCTTTGCTACCAGCTCGTGGTATTTTGCCAAGATTGGGTCCTTTGCCCCATAATCTCCTGCCGTCTGCCGAACTACCAGCTGGGAATCGCTGTGAGCCTTTAAGTTTCTCACGCCAATCCTTCTGGCCAAGCGTAATCCCGCTATGAGGGGTTCATACTCTGCCACATTGTTAGTGACGCTGAAGCTGAACTTGATAGCCTTTTTTACCGCTAGGCCTTCGGGTCCTCTGATAATTACTCCAGCTCCCTGGTGTTCGGATCCCGAGACTCCGTCAACATGCAAGGTCCACTCTGGCTCACCTCCGTTTGGATCTATATGGCTTTCCTTAACGGTGGGTACTTTGGCGATAAAGTCTGTCAGTGCTTGAGCTTTTATGGCCTTCCGAGATTCATATATGATTTCGTGTTCGCCAAGCTCTATGCACCATTTGGAGAGCCTTCCCGAATGATCAACTTTCTTCATAACATCCCATAGTGGTAGACTACTTCGGACGATGATGGGGTGAGCCTGAAAGTATGGTCGCAGCCTTCTCCCTGCAAGCACCAAGGCGTATATAGCTTTTTGAAGCAGAGGGTACCTGACTTCGGCGCCATGCAGGGATTTGCTGACGTAATAGACTGGCCATTGCTTTGGCCCTTCTTCTTTCACGAGGATCGAGCTTACTGCTTTCTCCGTGACGGTGAGGTACAAAACGAGGGGCTCTCCCCCCCGAGGTTGTCGCAGAGTCGGCAGGCTAGCCAAGTAGACTTTGAGTTCTTCCCAGGCCTTTTGGCAATCTTCACCCCAAGGGTGATCATTCCTTCCGAGGTCGCCTTCCATTTTTGCTGCCTTTGTGAGGACTTTGAAGAAAGGTCGACACCTATCTCCGTACCTGGAAATAAATCTGCTCAGGGAGGTTATTCTTCCGGTGAGCCTCTGCACGTCTTTGACTGTGGCAGGAGTTCGGAACTCAAGCAGCGCCTTGATCTTCTCGGGGTTAGCGTCAATGCCTCTTTCGGATACCATGTACCCAAAGAATTTTCCCGAGGTTACCCCGAAGATGCACTTTTCAGGATTGAGCCGAATCCCGAAGGCTCTGAGCTTTTGGAAGGTTTCCTCTAGATCTGCAACGTGATAGCTAGGCAGCTTGCTCTTGACTATCATATCATCAACATACACCTCCATGTTTCTCCCCATTTGGTCTTTAAAGACCTTGTTCATCAACCTTTGGTAGGTGGCTCCTGCATTTTTGAGCCCGAAGGGCATCTTGACATAGCAGTATGTTCCTCCCTCGGTGATGAAGGCGGTTTTTTCTTCATCTTCGGGGTCCATCCTTATTTGATGGTAGCCACTGAAGGCGTCTAGGAAACTTAGGCGCCCATATTCGGCAGTTGAATCTACCAGTTGATCTATTGGCGGCAGAGGGTATGAGTCTTTCGGGCAAGCATCGTTCAAGTTTCTGAAGTCGATGCACATCCGGAGTTTGCTACTACCTTCTTTTGTGGCAATGCTACTACCTTCTTTTGTGGCTTAACCATTCGGGGTATTTCACCTCCCTGATGACTTTGGCGTCTAACAGACGCTGGACCTCGGTTTTGACAAAGTTGCTCTTGTGGGCTGAGATGCTTCGTTTCTTTTGCCGGACAGGTTTTGCTTTCAGGCTTACTTTGAGGCTATGCTGTATTATGCCAGAGTTTACCCCTGGCATATCTTTCGGCGAGTAGGCAAACAGATCTTTATTTTTCAGCAGAAAAGATACAAGGTTTTCCTTCTCACCTTCGGCCAAGCTCTTCCCTATTCGGGTAGATTGTCCTTGGATAAGTTCTACTGTTTCCATTTCCGCTTTTGCGAGATCTTCTTCTTTGCCTTTTTCTGGCGCCTTTGCCTCCATTGTTTGTGCGAAGTTGCTCGTCGGGGCCTTTCGTGCTTTCACAAACACCTTTCTGACCTCGGCCTGGTCTATGAAGATCTCTGCATCTCCATCCTTGGTGGCGAATGTGACAGTCAAGTACTTCACATCAGGGCGAATGTGCAGGTTTCCCTGTGTCTGCCTTCCAAGGATGGCGTTGTACGAGGACGGAACGTCCATGACAATGAACCTCGCCATTGTGGAGGCGTACAACTCAGCTACTCCATCTACCGAAGTCCCTCTCATCATCAGTGGGAGGTCGATCCATCCGAGAACGGGCAGTTCGGATGGTCCAACCCCGAAGGTGGGCGAGGTGACTGGCTTAAGCTCGCTGCTGGAGATGCCCAAGCTCGGCAGTAAGTGCGAGAATAGGACGTCCGCATTTGATCCGTCATCAAGTAGCACCCTTTTGACGTCCCAGTTCCCTATCCTCGCCATGATCAGCAGTGGATCGTCGTGGGGGAAGACGACGGTGGATCCATCTTTGCGGGCCAGCTTCTTTGCTAGATTTTGATATTCCATGACTGCAATTTCTCTGGTTTTCCGCTTTCTTTCCGAGGATGGGAACCCCGTGGTGATTGTTTGGATAACCCCTGTCGGAGGTGGAGGGCGCCTTTTTGGACTTCGGTTTCTTCGCCTGTCGGAGTCATAGTCCTCATCTTCGGCCCTTTCCTCTTCCATTTTTCTGCCTTTCGGGGATGGCATCCGCAGGTATTTTCGAAGTTGGCCCTGCTTTATCAGCGACTCTATGTACTTCTTCAGCTGGAAGCAGTATTCGGTGTCATGACCGTGGTCGCGATGAAACTGGCAGAACTTCTTTGCATTCTTCTTATTATCGGCAGTCATGGCCCTTGGCCGCCGAATCTGCGTCCCTTGCCTTTCCAGCGCCATGAGGATGTTGGTCCGTGTAATGCTCAGTGGTGTGAAACTTTGGGGTTTCCTTCCCCGCATCCTCCGAGGTCGTCCTGCCTGTTCGGTCGGATGCCGAGCTTGTTGATTGAACCCTTCGGCGCGGTGGTGATCGGACTTCGGCCCAGCCATTCTTAGTTCCTCGGCGGTCATGTGCTGTTCTGCCCTTCGGTAAAATTCTCCGAGGGTCTCCGGGGGGTCCTTTGAGAACTCATAAAACAGCTGTGAGTCACGCCGAAGGCCCCGTGTCATGGAAAGAATGCGGATTTCGGGCCGAAAGTCCGGGACGCTCAGAGCTTCCCTGTTGAATCTTTCGACATAGTCTCGGATGGTTTCTCCGTTCCTCTGCTCTATGTCGAACATCTGGACAGGCATCTTCGCAGTAGGTCGACTCCCAATGAATTGCTGCGTGAAGGCCGTGGACAACTCCTGGAACTCAGTGATGGTCCCTGAAGGCAATGAATTGTACCATGCTGTTGCTGGCCCTGTGAGGATGACTTCGAAGCACTTGCACATGGTAGCGTCGTCAGCACCGTGCATTATCATGCTGCGTCTGTACTTCGTCAGATGGGCCTGTGGATCAGTACGGCCATCATAAATCTCCAACCGAGGTACTCTGAAGTCACCTGGCATGGCTGCCTCAACAACGGCCTGAATGAATGGGGAGTCGTCTTCGCAGAATGTTTCCGAAAGTCTGGCCCAAACGGGTTTTTTGGCCATTTGTTTCTCCACCCTATCTAGCCGTGCTAATATCCTCTCCATAAGCACTGTGGCACTAGGCCCTTCTTCAGGGAAGGGAGATCGTCGGCGCCTCTTCGGGGAGCGAGTTCGGCGCTGAGGGGACAAGGACCTCGCCTCAAGCGACAAACTCCTTCGCTGTGAGACTTTCGGTCGTTTGGACCCAGTTTGTCCCACAGGCCGTTTCCCGAGGGGTATATTCTTCGTGGACGACTCTTCACGCGGGTCTGCGCTTCCCGAACTGCGATGGGTCGACCTCTGACTTTTCTCCCGAGGGCGTGCAGGTGAGGGAGGTCTTTGGGCCTGTGTCTACTGTGACCATCTTCGGTCGATCTGCTGTGTCATTTCGGCCACGACCGAATGCTGAAACTCCCTCATAAATCTCATAGTGATTACTAGAGGACGGTCTTCCTCAGATGCAGAAGTCCCTGGGAGTGTTTGCTCAGCAGCCGGTTGTGTCTCAGGCGCGGACGGAGACCTCGGGAGTCCCTTGTCCTTAGAACGCCGAGTTTCAACGACGGCAATCTCAGAGCGGGTTCCCACAGACGGCGCCAAATGATGACCGGGGGCCTCATCGTTTAGAGTCATGGTGACTGATGGAGGAACTTCCAGGAGGAAGAACAACTGGAGGATGGTGCGCCCAAGGGAGAGTACCTGAGATGCTCAGAAAAAGTGAGTTAGGAGGGGAGCCTCCGACGCCCAAGTCAGTGGTGGCTGAGAAAGAGGCAGAGGAAATAGCACAAAAAGGGGCTGAAGAGTCTCGCCTGGTGATTTTCTCAGAGTTTGGGAGTCAGACCTTTGCCAACCAACCTCCTGCCAAGTATTTATTTCCTGGTATTTATAGGAGTACCTAGCCTGTTCAGATCGCGACACGTGTTTGGTTGGATGTTCCCTGAGTTTCTGGGCGTAGGGGACAGATAGCTGGTAGCAGGTTGCCTTGAGCCTTGTGCTGAGATGGGCCATGATGTGATTTTGATGGCGTCAGCGTGTCAGAGCGCCTATTGAGGCGACTTTATGACGTCTGTGAAAGGACGTGTCAGAGGCTTCTTTAAATGCTTCCTTAAATGCTCCTGCCGTACTCCCAAGGTCCCTGGGCGAGGTCGTCCTTTGGTACGGACGGTACCTCTTCGGGAAACACGCCCTCAGTTCGGGGGTACCCAGCTTCAGGGAGTTCCGCCTTTCGGGGAGATCATGTTCGGCCCGCAATAGCTGGTGCCTCTTTTCCGAAGGCGATCTGTTTACAACCTCGGGGGGGCTAGTAGTATCCTCAAGTTTCCTGGCGTGCTGGGCTCGGAGCTCTTCGGCTATCTCCCAAGGTGTATGATCCCACCTTTACTCGGGTAGCGCCAGTTTCTTCTGGCCATTCTTGTGGCAGGGAGTTCGGCCAGATAGAGGCAATAGCCTTTTGCTATCAGCGATGATGGCTTCCAAGAGAGGCTGGTAGGGAGCAGCGAGTGAAAAATTGCCGATAGGAAGCTTCTGAACATGGTAAATCGTGAGCTTCTCACCCTCAATTTGGTACGAATAGCTACAGGAAATGTAGGGTACGGTGGTGCCACGTAGGGCTTTAACGAACAACAACAATGGCAGGTTGGGTTTGTCGATTCAACAATGGGAACGACGACCAGTGCAGATGTTGGACAAGGATGATGTGTCGATTTCACCTTTCCCAATGTCGGATTTGGCTTCGATTTCACCGACCATCAATTTTGTGATATGGCAGATCTAGCATCATTTGAAGGCAGGGTGCTATGGTGTTTGTGGCAGACTTGGTGATGATGGAGCTCTGGAGTTCGTGGTGGGGTACTACTGGCTTCATCCTCAACGGAGGAGTTAGAAAGCGGCAAGAGTTTGAAGAAGAGTTTGTAAACAGTAGATGTCTTAAGTATAAATGTTAAAATTATTAATTAAAAAAAATTTTAAGGACTGCTTTTGTTATTTTACATTTCTTTTAGTATTAAACAATGTCACATCAATTTTTTTCATCTAACTTAATAGTAAAATTGATAGAAAGTACCAAATTAGGATACACAATATGAGATAAGAGACTTTGATAGGACATTCTTAAGATAAAGTACTTATTTGGGATAAAAAAAAAATATGCTAAAGGACTTTCGATAGATTTTGCCCTATATACATATACATATATCTGTATATGTATATATTGGCCTACCGTTATACGTTGGGGAGAAATGTGTGACGTTACAGAGATTATGAGGATCAATTAGTGTTGTTTTTCCAAAATAAACCAGCATAAAAAGGTGAGCAAGCTGCCAAATGGTAAATAGGCGGAGCAGAGGCGTTCGTAACTCGCACATCTGATAGCTGATCAAAGATCAATTCAGCAGCAGTAACTAAATTCTGTTCTCTGCCTCTCTCTCATTACCGAGCCACATGGCGATGCGCGACCTCGTCACCGGCGGAGCCGCCTGCGCCGTTCCGGGCTCTTCCACTTCTTCCAACCCCCTCGGCGCCCTTGCCAACGCTCTCATCGGCTCTTCCTCCAAGACCCAGGACCAGCTGAGGGAGATTCCAACCGCCACTTCCACCCCATCTGCCTCCCACCCCGAATTCTACTCCGACGCTGCCGCCCTTCCTCTTCCCGGCTCGGAGCTCGACCACCCTCTTCCGGCCCACTCCTCCGTTTCCCATAGCTCCGCCTTCATCCAAGGCTTGCGCAGCATCGATGACCGTGCCTTTTCCGATGCCTGGGAGGACATACAGCGTCAACCTCACTTCGATCACCTGCCAGCCGCGCCGCTTCAGTCCTCTCTTGACGGTACTGCTCCGAATGTCAGACCACTCTGCCCACTTGAGCTGCTTCCTCTTTCCGAAAGTTGTACCCTGCGGGCGTCTCACCCTCCTCGTAATTTGTTTTGTAGGACCGCCTCAGAGGGTGCTGTCAAACTTTCTGCACTCGTTTGTTGACAGTAGCCGCAGCGGGATTCCTTTCCATCCTGCCCCGCTGCCCCTGCTGGGATTGTCTCGAGGTGATAAACAATGCATACGGGATCGTAGCAGCATAATGGCCAGGCACTTTTTTGCTGACAAGAACGAAGATTTCATTAATGCTCAGGTTCCCTCTCTGTCTTGCATCTATCACGCTGCACGCCTTCCTTGTTGATACCATCTGAAAGGGTTTTTCAACTTCTGTTGCTTTGGCTTGGCCTTGTTTCATTATTTCTCGTTCCTTGATACTTGTCTATACCCGTGGATATCCAGGTAACTGCTCTACTGAGTTCTTTAGAAATCGATGGCGACATCCAAGCCAGGGATGCTATGCCTGGGAGATTTAGGGAGTTGGAGGATTATTGGAATGAATCTCAAGGTTTTTCAAAGCCTGGTCCTCGCACCGCAGATGGATGGGTTGCTGAGTTTGGCAAACATAGAGCAGAACATGGTAATCCTGATGCTTGGGCTCATTCGTTTGAGCAGCAACATGGTGTTAATGGGTGGGCCACTGAATTTGAGAGGGTGAGAAAACACCAGTTCTTATATCGCTCCTTCTCCACTAAATTTACTCTATGAGGAAGGCAATCAAAATCTTGTCGTTTAGAATCAATATAGAGAACCTAACCTTGTTGAAGTTTGTAGGTTTCTTGGATTAGCTTAACACTTGGTGCATCTCCCCTTTTTTCTGGTTGTACTTCTCTATTTGTTCGGTGATAGGTTTCCATTGTATATTTCTTTTCTTCAGCTGTAATTTTGAGTCTTTAAGCATTCTTGTTGTACAATATATGCAGTCCCCTATTGTATAACTAATGATTATGATTGTTTTGCCACTTCTACATGACACTACTTTGAATTGAATATACATAACCTATCCTGCTATCAAAAGTATATTCCCCTGCCGCCCTCTTTCTCCTCTTATCTTATTTTGTTTTCCCCTTTTATGATATAGGAGCAGGCTCAGTTGGTGTCAGTGGATCAAATGAGGGGGAGCAACACTCCTAACTTGGCTGCAATGCAGCAGACTCGTATGCTGGCCAACACACTAGCACAAAACAACGATCCAAAGTTTCAGGTTCCTATCCTGTGAACCTATGTGTACATGTTGTAATTATCTCTAGTAGTGCCGTGATATTCTTTTTGACCATGTGCTCCCTTGACATCTGTCCAGAATTCAAAGTTTCTTCAGTTTGTGTCAAAGATGAGTCGTGGTGAACTTATTATAGATGATAACCAAGTCAAGCCAGCATCCGGGCAATGGGCAACAGAATATCAGCAACAATATGATAGGGGTGCTACTTGGACTGATGAGTTTCTAAGCAATGAGGCAAGTACCTAGAATTCCCCTGCTTTTACATTTTCAGATGATTTATACCTCCAGTCATTTGCTCCTTCATTATTCCCTTCCTCACTCCTAAAAGAAGCATATTTGTGCATTCTTTTTTCTGGTTCTTGATTTGTTTTGCTCTGCCAATGAAGTTCTATCACATTGAAGAATACATATCTTCTAGTTATTTTTCATATATTTTTGCATTCTACCTTGGGTATATGACAACCTAATAGGATATATCCTTTGGATATTCCACCCTGTACCCCCTCTTCTCCCCTGCAGTTGAAAGCTTA
Source organism: Aquilaria yunnanensis (assembly GCA_039654915.1). Lineage (NCBI taxonomy): Eukaryota > Viridiplantae > Streptophyta > Magnoliopsida > Malvales > Thymelaeaceae > Aquilaria > Aquilaria yunnanensis. Next base: position 97,729,393 of record CM077597.1, read on the forward strand.
TGAAAGGAAGTTTTTTTCATGTTTTAAGTTCTTTTCAGTTAAGATATATTGTTCTAGGGTCATGTTTTACTTGCCTGTGTTGCACTACATTTGTTTGAATTGATTCATGGCTAGTTCATTTTGAGACTAAAATGAACTAGCACAACATTAAATTCAATGAATCGCAATGCAATGTGAGCAAGTTAACACTCTTCAAGACTAATAAGTCTTTTTTATGATGAGGAATCTAATGTCGATAAAGTATTGCTATTAATTGGAGTCTCTGAAACTTTTTTTGGATGTTATAGGTATCTCATGGACCTGACCAGTGGGTTAGTGATTTTTCAACTCAACAAGGACAAGGGTCGGGTGATGATCAGTGGGTCAATGAATTCTCTAAGTTGAATGTTAATGACTGGGTGGAAGAATTTGGACAGCAGGTTGGTAAAGGGGCACTGGGAGATGATTCATCTGATTGGGCAGCTGCATATGATGAGTAAGTGTCTTGTAATCTTATGGCCATTGATTGGGCATTTTTTTTAATGAGGGGATATGATATTGCAAATCCCACTCTAAAAAGCATAAGAATGAGTTTATCTGTCTCTGGTAACTGGGAAAAAAAAGTTAAATCATGTTGGTCTTTTGAAGTGGTTGATTACTATAAGGCCTGCCATCAAGAACAAAGTACAACTTTGATGCCCTGTTTTGAAGCACCACTTATATATTTTCATATGACTAATTTCTTTAAATTACTAATTAGTCAAGATATTGATTAATGAGAATTAATACTTCAGGTATGTTCCATAAGATATTTCATTGGCACAAGACATTTGAAAATGTGTAAGTGGTTTTGGGGAGATTTGGCGGATTTGAGGTTGGGATGGGAAAATAATAGTAGTTGTTTTGTAATTGTGTAGATGGAGAGAAATTTAGAACTTTCAGCAAAGATTAGGGGAGTGGTTGGTTTTAGTTTTGATGGTTATTAGCAAAGAATTGATAGGGATCCATGTACATTGCATGTTAAAGGAGGTGAACAAGTTGATTTGGCTAGAATATATTTACAGATAATAAAAATTTAATCAGATCATAGAGGAAAGGCACCCAACTAAAAAAAAAAATCAATGGCAACTTGGGACCTTAGGACCTCTTCCTATAGCAGTTCCTTAATTGAATAAAGGCCTGCTTACTTTATGATTTTTAAATTTAACAGCTCTTACACTGCAAGGAATGTTTTTTTCTTTCTACCTTATAGCGCATGACCCGGGTTTCTTCCTTGTCTGGCTTCTTATTTGTGGTATCCCCCCTTGGCCCCCAAAGGTCTGATGGAAGATTATAAATGGATCAATTTTTTGTAACACGTGCCTTATACAATTATGTACATCTCATGTCAGTTTGTCACAAAATATTCATTGGTTGTTACAAACAGAAAAGCCTGAAGATGGTTTGTGTTATTTGTATTTAGTTTTATATTTAGTGAAAGCATCCAACTTATTTATTGAACTCCTAAACATGGTAAACGTTGAAGTTCTTTGCAATTGCAGTTTGTTGGATTTCCGTGGTAGGCTAATTTGTTATAAGTTAGTTGTTATAATGCTTTTGGTCAAATTTGAATGGTAGTGATGATGAGCCAAAACATGTAGAAACAGAAGCCAGTGTTTCTTATGCATCAGATTTGATTCAGTGATATTAGGCTCACGTACATACTCAGAAGTTGGAACCTCAGATTGTCTGATTTAACCTGAAAAATTATTGTATGGAGCGTGAATGAGCCTCAAATATAGACCGACTTGACGATGACCTCTCCAGTCATCTATTCCTTTAGTTTATAGACTTAGTTGCTTGCTTGAGTTTTAAGTTTGATGGTAAGAAGCAGGCCACAGTTTGATGCTTATGTTTTCTCTGTTATTTGGCTTTCGAGACACGGTAAAGATCAAGCTTGGTTTTCATGTTTGATCTGTGGTTTCAAAATTGTAGGTTTCTTAATGAGCAAGTAGCTGCAAAGCAGAAGTCAGATACTTCGAGGGGTGTGTACGTATTTTCTGATATGAATCCATATGTTGGCCACCCAAATCCCTTACGAGAAGGTCAGGAGTTGTTCCGCAAAGGGCTTTTGAGTGAAGCAGTGCTTGCTTTAGAGGCTGAAGTTCTAAAAAACCCTGAGAATTCTGAAGGTTGGAGATTGCTTGGAATAGCTCATGCAGAGAATGATGATGATCAGCAGGTAATAAGGTTCCTGGCTTGGATTTGATGTGTCAACGGCGTGCTTGCACATCCATGCTTAAATATATGGAAGCAAATTCTCTCTGAGATGTCTCTTGTATGGCGGCTTATTTGATCTTTAGATTGATTTTGTTTTGTTTTCAATCAGGTCTCTTAATTATGCTTGTTGTTAACAACAATAGCAGAATATATATGACTGTTGTCTGTGTAGGCTATTGCGGCAATGATGCGTGCACAGGAGGCTGATCCAACAAACCTTGAAGTGCTTCTTGCTCTTGGTGTGAGTCATACGAATGGTAAATGGTTCTTTTCGTTTATAAGCATATAATATGTACAAGAATTATTTGGAAAGGTGAGCCTAGTGCGTTTAGGACTATAAGGTAATGTTAAATGTCTTGAGAGGTGGGGTAATATGGTCTTTTACTAATAATGCACACATGGGCACGCACACACACATGCAAGCACACACAAGCTACACACAGGCACTCACACACACACTTGAGGACCAACTTTTGAAGCATGCTGGAAACTGAAAATTTTTGTGCTATCTCTGAAATTTCAGAGTTGGAGCAGGCGGCTGCTTTGAAATATTTGTATGGATGGCTACGCAATCATCCTAAGTATGGAACCCTTGCTCAACCATACCTGTCTGATTCCTTGTATTATGCTGATGTAAGTTCCATTTCAGAGTCCTTTTCCATTTGGAACCATCATGATGATCCCACTAATTAAGAACAAAATTTCATACAGTTATTCTTTTCTTCTTTTCTTGTCTATAAGCTTTTTATATTCTTCAGCATGATAATAGAAATGCAACTGATATGCGGTTATGTTACTGAATTTGTACATGCAGTCATCACCGAGGTCTATTCTAGGATAAACATCTACCCCAAAAGCACTGTTTTTTTGAAAGAATTCTTTTATTCTTGGATAAACATCTATTACATAAGTTTCGCCCTGTTTTAGTACTATTACTATAAGGTAAAATTCATCAGAACTGCGCCAATGGGGTGCTGAAAGCCAGGTAGCAAAAGTGTCAATTGCCACTTAAAGCCCCGCATACTTAATTAGTTATGGTATGGTTACTTTGGTTGTAGGTGGTTATTATTGGAACACTTGGTTGTAAGATTTTTGTTCCTTGCTTTGGTTTTTTACGGTCAAGCTGCAGGAGATCTTGGAAGTCCTTCAAAAGCTACATGAATTCCTTTAGGTCCTGATATACATTTTATTCAGTTCTTTTATGCACATCGAGATTTGTTTGTGTTTTGCAGGTTGCTAGATTATTTAACGAAGCTGCTCAGATATCGCCTGAGGATGCGGATGTGCACATAGTACTTGGCGTTCTGTACAATTTGTCACGAGAATATGATAAAGCCATTGAATCTTTCAAGACTGCATTGAAACTTAAACCTAATGATTATTCACTCTGGAACAAGCTTGGGGCAACACAAGCAAATAGTGTGCAGAGTGCGGATGCTATATTGGCCTATCAGCAGGTACCTCCGGTAACTATTTTTGCAAAGATTAATGGGTGACTAAATATCTTTAGTCTGTGAGAGAAATGCCTATGTATAATGGACTGTGTTGGTATCTGGAGAAATGCTAGCATCTGAGTGAATTGCTGTATTTACTATTTTCTATCAACTTGTGTTCTCATGTGAGCAATTTCAAAACAACCCCCCCCCAAAAAAAAAAATGTTTTAGAATGGCTCTTTCTACATTTTCTTTATTTCTTTTTCTCTTGCTGGGTTATGTTCTGATGTTTGAAACTTTAGCACATTCAGTTTTTCAGTCTTCAGGTCTTCAGATTTGTGCTTGTTTTTTTTTTTTTTTTTTCCTTTTTCGTGAGTGGACACTTTAGTTCAATATTGTTTATAATGAGATATAAGTGGTGCACTCTGGAAGGATTTCCAGTTAGATCTGAAGGGTTCAATTGAGCATATGCTGGATGCAAAAGTGCCATGTTTAATTGAATGTTTTTCAAGAATTAAATTTAGATCTATAAATTTGGAGAAGTTCCATGGTGAACTTTCATATTGTGTGATGAAAGTGAGACTATCAGTTGTTCTGGAGGAGTTTGCTAGCTAGATGAAAGCCAGTAAGTGGTAATTTGTCTTCTACATGCGAGGATAGGAGTAGTGATGACAATTGGATGGGTCGGGTCAGGTCATTCAGGTTCAGGCCTAGTCGGGTTAACATGAATTCGGGTCCAGGTCGGGTTCAGGTCAGGTCATTTGGGTTCGGGTTGATTTCAAGTTGAGTTAATTTCGGGTTCGGGTTGGGTTGGGCTGGGTTTATTTGGGTTCGGGTTCACTTCAGGTCGGGTCAATTTTAATCTCGGGTAACTTCAGGCTAACTTTCGGATCATATTCGGGTCAACCTTTATGTTCACGTAGGTTACTAGTGTGAAGTCAAAATGATTGAATTTATTCAATTTTTTAAAAAATTTAAATCAAATAATTTGATTTTTTGTGTAATTTAATTTAAATTAAATTTTCATTTTTTAGTATATTTAATTAAAATATTCATAAAAATCATCTTCATTATAGTTTAGTACATATTTAAGTAATTTAACATTGTTAGTAATATTTAATTGTTTTTTTAAACCCATACTTTTTAACTATCATTATACAGATTATTCAGATCTTCACTTAGATATCACTCAGACATACACAATGACAATTTTATTATGCTTATGTTTCAATGAATTTTCTTTGAAATTACAATGAAATGCAAATCAAGTTCATTATCAATGACTAAATTGTAAAATTTTGAGTGAAAGTGCAAAGATTTCAAAAATTTTAGGATCTATGTTGTAATTATTATGAGTGACTAAAATAAAATTTTTAAAAATTTAGGTACTTTATTGCACTATACTTAAAAGTATAGGGATAAATGTTGTAATTTTAATAATTATCTATTAAAATCATTAAACTCACTAAATATAAAAATTACTTCTGTTGGAAAAATCCAAATATGGGATTCACTAAATATAGATGTTTTCCCCCAAATAAGATACTTTCAATATATAGAAATCATAAAAAAATAGAAGTTACTAAATATGGAAATCCTTTCTCAAAATATGAAAATTATTAAACATGAATATCTTAAAAAAAGAAATGAAACTACTAAATATGAAAGTTTCATCTCTCCAAATATAAGACTTACAAAAGATAGAATTATCAAAAAATGAAAGTTATTGATAACGGAAGTCACCATTTTTAAATATAAGACATACTGAATATGAAAGTCTCGAAAAATAGAAATTATTAAACATGGAAATCTCCATATTCAGAACTGACTTAATATGGAAAATAATGAAAGAGGAAAGTTAAGGTTTAGGGTAAGGGTTAAAATCGGGTATTGTCGGGTTTAGTTATCAGGTCATCTCGGGTTCAAGTCAGGTCAGTCTTAGGTTTGGGTCATTTCGAGTTCGGGTCAATTCAGGCTCAGGTCATTTCGGGTTTGGGTATTTTGGGTTCGGGTTTTCTCAGGTTTCCCTTTAATCGGGTTCAGGTTCAAGTCGGGTTGGGCACAGTCGGGTTCAGGTTGTTGACTTTTTTAGTCAATTCAGGTCAGGTCGGGCTTGGGTTCGGATGGGTTGGGCCAGGTCATAGGGTTGGGTCCGATTTTGCCATCCCTAGATAGGAGTTTATCTTTGTGCATGGCGTCTTGTGATGACTTAATAATATCAGTTTCTGCAATATCATGAGATTAAGTTTGAAATTTGGCATGCATGATTCTGATGTTAGACGTTCCCAGCGGTCTGCAGTAGAGGTCTCTTAATCTTATAAACTCTGTTTTCCTTGCTCTTTTAAAGCTCTTTTGTTTTCTGAGATCAGGTCTAACTTTAGTATTTGGCCCTTTGTGGTTATCAGGCACTAGATCTGAAGCCTAATTATGTTCGTGCTTGGGCAAATATGGGTATCAGTTATGCCAATCAGGTTTGTCACTTTAACTCGCTGATTCATATTTCTTGTTAAAAGTTAAATGTTTTGTTGTTGACTGTGACTTGATATACTGGAGTAGAAGTCATTGATAAAAGAACAAAAAAGCCCATCATCTGATTCGCTTGATGCATTTGATTGCGTGAAAGAGAATGTTGTTACTTTTCACAGTGTAAGAGACATTCAACAACGTGTTGGCTGAGTTTGATTTTATGTGCTCCTACTCTTAATTCTAGGGCATGTATGAGGAATCAATCCGGTACTATGTCCGGGCACTGGCAATGAATCCAAAGGCTGATAATGCCTGGCAGTATCTGAGAATATCTTTAAGGTATTCCACCTGCACTATATGAATGGCTGAGCCTTGTTTTCAAACCTAAAACTCATGTTATCGTCTTTTCATTTGGCAGCTCTGCTTCTAGGCATGATATGCTGGATGCCTGTAATTCCAGGAATCTTGATGTTCTTCAGAAGGAATTTCCATTGTAATTTATAAAAATATACATATATTTTCTGTCCTGCTTACTGGAAGAAAAATGGGCCTGATTGTGAGATGAGAGATCAAATGGAATTCACGTTGTGAATGTTATATGGTTGGTAGAAATGCTGCCCCGATTTCATGTGTTTCTGGTCAGGTTGGTCGAAGTGACTGCGGGTGCCGCTCAGGCCAACTTGTAAGCGGCTAGGATGGCATTGAAGAATGCGATATATGAAGGACCTTTAAGGACCATACAATAATGAAATTCAAAGTTTTTTCCTGTACTTGTAGCGAGATATACAGCCGAGGGAGAAAGGGCACGGAATAAAAAGGAATCGATGAAGCGGTATACTTGTTTCTGTGAACTACATCGTCTTCTGTGACGGGATTTCAAGAGCTGTATTAACGTGCCATTTTTCTCTTGTATTGAAACTCCACACGCCATTGAGTTCGTGTATTGTACTCGAAGATGTTCCCATTTTAGGGGCCAAAATCATTCACTGTTAGCTTCCATTCCCATTTTCTGTCTGACAAATTTGATTTCGAGCGGACGGCACGTGTTTTTCCAGTAGTAGCGTAGCGTGAATTCAAGTCTTTAAATCTTTCAAAAGGTCACTTCATATCTTGTTTATGAAATGAAAATAGGCACTTTATATTTTGTTTGTCGATTTTGATTTCCTCTATAGATCCTTATTAGATGTTTGGTACTTGGTTTTTTTGTCAATATGTTGTGAGTGTTCATATATTTATATACATTTCGTTCGTTTATGTTGTACACGAACGCGTTCATTTCTAGTATTTGTGAACATGAACAAAAACGAACACGGCGGTTATTTCATTTGATGTTTGTGCTCGTTTAATGAGTGGTGCGGATATCTACGTTTCATTGGCTGAACGTATAATTATTTCTTCCCTATATATGTATTCCAGGTTTCCTGCAACAGCTTAAAATTTTTTTGCAGCTTCAGTTTAATGGTTGGCCGGATGAAGTGCTGCCGCATTTCATTTGCATGTCGCTCAGCACAACCATTGAATTTGGTTGTGCATCTAATTGTGCACGCGAGAAGGAAAACAATTCGATTCTGATGCCAGAAACACAAAATAAATGCAAGCAAATTAACCTAAACCACCACCGTAAAAGTCACTAGGATTGAGGGAAAAGGAAAGGCCGTAGCATAATGAAACCAGATCTGAGTCGATTGTTATGCGTCGAGAGATCTAGAGAAGGCAGTTAAAAGGCAACCGGCGGAGAGAGCACCGACAGAGAGTAAAGAAAGCAGCCGAAGTCGGAGGAAGAGGAGGCTCAAGTTCTTGGAAAGCTGGAGAGCGAGCGTGAGGATCTTCAACCTTCCCTGCTCCTCCATCTTCTTGAAAAAGTACATAGGCTTCAGAGAGCGGCGCAGCAGCAAGGCCAGCGCAAATGGGAAGCCGAATGCGAAAACGCTCTGGAGGGAGAGCTCCATCATCGGCTGGTACCGAGTGGCGTGGGATATCCAAGCTCCTAGACCCAGCTGCAGCAGACCCAGGACAGCCACCGCCCTGCTCAGCCCGTACATGTTCTTCATCATGCCCTCCAGGACCTCTCTCGTCTCGTTGGCCAGTGCCGACAAATCGCGCTCCACGGTCGGCCCCTCGATTTCTTGGTGCTTGAAGTCAGGGTTCTGACTAGGGTAGTCGCTCGGCTTGGGCTTCTCCTCCTCCTTCTGGGGTTCTCTGGTCGAGAGACTTCTGGATTTGACATCGGATTTGAGGATCCCAACCAAGTCAAGGGTTCTGGATCTAATCAAACAGGTCGAGTATGATCCAACGAGATTGGAGGAGTGGTTTGAATTTGAAGGTGAATCGATGGACAGAAACAACCGAGGGCTTCGCTGCAAGAAAGTGGGACTGCCCAGGAGTTTTCCCCTTACAACCTTTGCCGCCAATCTTCGAGAAATCACGCCTGCCATCTTCGCCTTGCTTTGATTCAGGAACTACCAAGCTGTGTCAATGGCGGCTCCGGCTCCTCTCTCTCTATGGTCACTTGGTGCCTTGATGAACTGACGCACTGGCTGTGACCGTGATAATCATGACACGCACAAGCTGGATAAATTGCGTTAACGGTCCCACATCTTCTAATTTCATTGCAAACGTATCACAAACTTCTAGTTCATTGTGTGGTAGCCCTCGACATTTATAGGTTAACTAGAGTGACATCAGCGTGATTTATAAAAAAAAGAACTTGTCTAGATGAATTACTAATAGAGTTGTGTAGTAACGTGATTTTTTAGGAGTCGCTACCAATCAGTTTACCTAGGTCGATTGGATACCTGTTGTGGTCTGCGAGAGATTCTAAGATCGTGAATCGGTTATGCTAAAATAACTTTATTAAAGCGCTCAGAAATTGGTACCATGGGGTTCAATTTTATCTTTTCTTAAATCTTTGCTTCTTAACCTAATCTTTGATTGAAAATAATTTTAATGAATTTTATTTAATTTAATTTCAAACCGTGAATCTTATCAGACCAACCAGATATGGAATCCTAGACGTTCTTGAAATCTTGAAACTTTATCAAATCCACCAAGAATTTAAAAGGAACATCTTATTCTAGCCCGTGAGTCTTATTAGACCAATCGGATTCAAACGAATGATCGTCTCAAGATTTTATTAAATCACCGAGAACGGATCTATGAAATTTGTCATGTATTAGGAAATTGACTCTTATTAAATCTCTTCCTAATTCCTAGATGATGAAAAAAAAGTAAGCATACCTGAGCAATTAGTTTACTAATTATTTTTATATCATTACTCTTTACTTTTTAAGACACATTATGAGGTCTAAACAAAATCACATGATCCTAAAATTAAAATAAAATAACTAAAATAAAATATAAAAAAAAATACGCTAGGTTATATTCTTATGTGGACTTAATGGCTACATTTAATGCATGACCAAAAACAAACAAATAAGAAAAGAAACAAAGAAGAACAAAATAAAAATAAAAATAAAAACTTGCTGTCAATGATCAATCTGCAAAGAAAATAAAGTTAGTGACTTGTATGAACAAAACACAAAATCAGAAGCGCTAAAGGGGAGTTATACTGAAAAAGGTAAAGGGGCTGAGTCTAGGGATGGCAATGGATAGGATTTGGGTAGAATGGTACTAAACCAATATCCTATCCATCATGTTCGATATTCAATCCATATCCTATTCACTATCCATCGGTTTTACAATTTTAACATCCATATCCTACCCATTTTAAGGCAGATAGCATTTGGATAAAATCCACCAACTCACTGCATGCTATCTATCATAATAAAAATAATAATAATTTTATAACAGAATACCATAATTAAAAAATATTAAAATTGATCATCTAGCGAAACAATATCAACAATAAGAGACACATAATAAAGTGCAATAGTCAGATAACTTAAACATGCTGATATAACTAAATCCAACTACAATGTCTAGTACTCATACGATACAATCCGGTAAGTTAAACATATGGTTGCAACTTGCACCATCCTTGAATTGACAAATCAAGATGATACTCATAAAAATCTTTGACGCACTAATGCAACTCCTCAGAATGTTTAAATATAAAGGAAACAAGAATGAGTTTACAGAAAATATATGTATATATGTGAATGATTCTGTATATATGTTCAAACTATATTACCCTTATATGTATATATGTGTGTGTGTGTGTGAATGAATCGGCCATTTCAACCTGCAAAGTCCAGATACAATTGTACTTATTTAACCGAATTAATTTTTCTTGTGATTACTCTGTGTGTGTGCGTACATACATACATACATATATATATATATGTATGAGTAGGATATGGGGCATATAGACCTAAACCCATATCCTATCCACATCCGGTGGGTACAAAAAAAAAAAACCCAAATCCGCTCTAAATCCATTTAATTGTAAAAAAAATCCTATCTGACGAATAGGATTTAGTCGAATATCTACTAGGCCGAGTATCCGTTGACATCCCTAGCTGGGTCGGACCGGACAGTTTCGCGGGTCGCGATCCGAGTTTCGCTCTTCTCCTTCGATTCAGGTGATCAATCAACCAATCAGGGACGGCGGAGAGCAGAGCTTTGATGGGCGACGAGATGGACGACAACGACGACGACGAAGCTGAGATGAGGAGCGGTGGCGATGACGCAGGAGGACGAACGGCTGTGGCGGCGGGAGCTTGGGATGTCAGCAATGGAGGTGGACGGGACTAGCGGCGACGGGGAGGCGACGCACCAGCTGGGAGAAAGGGGAGGTGAAGCGTCGGGAGGTGGAGAAGGAGAGAAGCTGGAGCGTCGGACGGAACGTCGAAGGCAGAGGAGTTTAGGCAGGGATCACGGCGGCGAGGGAGGAAGTTTAAGGGTTTCTGGGAAGAAGGAGGGGAGATAGGGATTGAAGGCTGCAGTTTTCCCTTTTTTCGAGACTAGACTTAGGGTTTTCAATTTCCTCTAGTGACCCATATTTATACTAGGAAGTCTTAGGCGAGATTAACTAGGTTTTCCCAGTTTAAAACTGATCCAAATTCAATTTTAAAGAGTTTTGGTCAAAATACTAATTCAAGTCCATAAAAACTCTTAAGTTGCTGTTTTGCCCCAAACTCTATTCAAATTTTCAATTTCACTCGATACTTCTTTAATTTGTCAATTAAGCCCAAAACTTTGCCAAAATTACCAAATTTTCCTAGAATTTCAGGATTTCGTCGGATTTTTCCCAAACTTTCAATTTTTGATAGATTTACCTCAAAATTTCCAATTTTGACAGATTAACCCCAAATTTTCAAATTTTGCTAAAAACTTTCTAAAAATCCCCAATTTCCTCCCAAACTTCTTTTTTGCCCAAATTGACCCTACAAAACTTTTCGGACTCCAAATTAGTGCTTACACTAAATTAGTTCCTATTTCTACCCTATATGACCACTTAAAACTCCTAAAGATTTATAGACCAAAATAATAATGCAACCTAAATGTAACTAGACCCACTAATTATGCAAAACCCTGAAATGAAAAAAATGACCCAAACTCCTAATAAATGACCAAATAATCTCTAAAAATGAAAATGCCTCCTAAACTAATTTTCCTAATCTAAAACTTAACAAAAAGTTAATGTCCGGGCAAAATTGGGTGTCAATAGCTGCCCCTATTTACATGTCTCATGGGACATGACGTATGCAAAACCATTACTAAATTTTGTCCGACCTTAGCCAGACGTTAAGAGCCTTCTCAACGCCAAAACTTTGAGAAGAAAAACCTTCTTCTCCTCCCCTTTGAGGCTAAGGAACCTTCCCCATTATCTGTATGATAGAAACTTTCCTATCATTTAGGAATCTAAGGAGTAAAACTCTTTCTCCCTTGATTAACAGGCCTAGGAACTTTCCTAGCCTTTTGCAATAAGAACCTTCATCTTGCTTCCAAACCTAAGAAGAAAAACCTTTTTCTTCTTTGTGAGGTTAAGGAACCTTCCTTAGTACCTCTACGATAAAAACCTTCCTATCGTCTAATAATTTAAGGAGAAAACTCTTTCCTCCCCGTTTACCAAGTCTAGGAACTTTCCTAGGCTTTTCACAATAAGAACCTTCCTACTGCTTCCAAACCGTAGAGGAAAACTCTTTCCTCTTTTCTTGATGGATTAAGGAACCTTCATCACCCTTGTCTCTATAGAAACCTTTCTATAGAAGAGAGAAACTTGTCTCTCAATTTTAACTTTGGTATAGAACTCTCTCTCACCATGGTCTAAGAGGTAGAGAACCATCTCTTTACCACCTCTTGTCCCCTTAGAGGTAGAGAACATTATCTCTTTACAACCTCTAAATTTCTTTGAGGTAAAGCACTCTGACTCTTTACCACCTCCAAATTCCTTTGAGGTAGAGCACACTGACTATTTACCACCTCTGATGACTTTTGAGGTAGAGAACCCTGTCTCTTTATCACCTCTAAATGCTTGAGGTAGAGCACCTTGACTCTTTACCACTTCTAAATTCCTTTATAGTAGAGCACCCTGACTCTTTACTACCTCTAAATTCCTTTGAGGTAGAGCACCCTGACTCTTTACCACCTCTGATGACTTTAATCACGAGGAAGAGAATTGCTTTCTCTTTGGAGCCTCAGTTTAGCTTTGGTATTGAGATATAGGAACCCTCCTTGTTATCTCAATCAAAAATTTCTAAGAAAACAACCAGACTTAATTTCATCAAAAGTGTGAATTTCTAACATGGGTGAATTCAAAATTTGAAATTCTATAACATGAGTGAATTTTGAGAAAGCCAAAGATTCTACAAAATGAGTGAATCTTAAGAGAATCGAAGATTCTACAAAATGAGTGAACCCCAAAAAGCTGAAGAACACTTTAAGAGTTGAAACTGTCTTCAAATACCTTAAAATGAGCTTTGAAAATGACCATCCAAATAAGTTAAAATTGCTTTGAAAAATGGTATGACAACTTATGGATGCCCACCTCTCAAATATGCCCCCCATTATGAAAATAAACCATGATTTCTTTGATGGTGAAAACTTACCTAGATTTCGATCTTTGAAAACTTAGTTTAACCTTGCAGTGGGTGTGATGATGTAAAGAAACCTTTCTCATTTAAAATCATGTTTACTTCAAATTACGAGGAAGAAAATTACCTTCTCTTAGGAACCTCGACTTTTTCTTTTCTTTGAATATGACGAGGTAAAGAAACCTTTCTCATTTAAAACCTCGGTTTAACTCAAGTTACGAGGAAGAGAGTTGTCATCTCTTTGGAACCCCGGTTTAGCTTTTCTTTGAATATGATGAGGTAGAGAAACCTTTCTCATTTAAAACCTCGGTTTAACTCAAGTTACGAGGAAAAGAGTTACCATCTCTTTAGAACCTCGGTTTAGCTTTCCTTTAAATATGATGAGGTAGATAAACCCTTCTCATTTAGAACCTCGGTTTGGCCTAAGTTACGAGGAAGAGAATTTTCTTCTCTTTGAAACCTCGGTTTAGCTTTTCTTTAAATATGACGAGGTAGAGAAACCTTTCTCGTTTAGAACCTCGGTTTGGCCTAAGTTACGAGGAAGAGAATTATCTTCTCTTTGGAACCTTGGTTTAGCTTTTCTTTAAATGTGACGAAGTAGAGAAACCTTTCTTATTTAAAACCTCAGTTTATCCCAAGTTACGAGGTAAAGAATTGTCTTCTCTTTAAAACCTCGGTTTAACTTTTATTTGAATGTGACGAGGTAGAGAAACCCTTCTCATTTAGAACCTCAGTTTGGCTTGGACCGTAAAACTTCCTTCACTCGGATGATATCGAGAAATTGTAGCCTCTAACTCTTGGCAGATGTGAAGCGAATGAAACACTCCTTCTTTTTCCCTTGTCTAAAATGTCCCCCCCCCCCTTGATGTGCTTGGGCTGAATTCTTGTTTTGATGTTTGCACCAAGCTTCATTGAAACCTGCTTTGTGATAAAAACATGATGGAAATGATGTGATGATGCTTATGATGCACGCTTCTTAATCTTTGCATTTTTAGAATGAGTTCGATGAAAGCCATGATGCATGAGCGAATTTTATGCTTCCTTCAACATTACCTCTTGTGATTCTTTTCCTTGAGTTATTTTGAACTCCTTCTTACCTCGTCATGGATTTTATACCATCTGAAGGCTCAACTTTCAGTGTCTCTTTGCCCCCTTCTTTTCTTGTGGCCGTGTTGGCGCTTGCTCATCCCCATGTTATAGTCTGAATGATTGTTCTTTCTTGGACTCAATTTCTGATCCATAAAACTTGCCTCATTGTCTATTGAACTTCTTTGCTGGTAGTGCTCTCCTTGCACTCCGTAGAAACTATTTTGCCCCCTGAATATGGTGTCTATGTGGATGAAGGTATCATCTCCCTTTGATTTATAAAGATCATGCATTTCTAAACCTTCGTGATGACATTCAATCGTGAGTTTCTCTTACAAGAACCACATCTTCTTAAAGAAAGTCTTAAGCTATCTCCTCACTTTTAAGTCCACACACATTGATGAATAATGGTTTGGCCTTAAAGAAAAACTTTCATCAATTTGCAAAGCTTGACAAAATAACTTACGGTCTTTGTTTTTTGATTAAAATGTCCTGTTATTCTTCCCCGTTCCAACTCAAAGACATAAAATGTACAAGGCAAAAAAGTAGAAACAGGTTTCACAATGATAACCTTTTAACTGAATGAGAATGATATCGATTGGCAAATGTTAGGTTGAGGAAAGTTAAGTTTGAGTGGCGTAAAAGAAAGGTCTTTTAATGCCACTCGTGAACAGACCTGATTGCCTTGAAAAACTCGATAACAACGACCTCAAACTTGCCACCTTTTCCAGAAAGTTAGACCTCATCTATTGCCCCCCAACTCTCGTAATCTGTATGTACGCTTGCTTTGAAGGTTGCTTTTATCTTCTAAACCACCTTTGCAGGTTTTCAGTCTAGAATCCATAACTCACTTTTCTTTTTCTCTTTTTTTTTTTTGTCATTTCTTTTCCTTCATTTGCTTTAACTTAAGCCTTTTTTTTTCTTTTATGAGCTATGATTGTGACGTGCTTGATAGCCCTATTGAAGTGAGATGACTCAAGTGGCCTTACTTGTTCGCGTTTGTTCTCAATTTTTTCTTTCTTTTGAATTTTCCCTTGTTGTCTTTTGATGGAAGAGATGAACTTCTTTATTTTTTTGGAATTTGTGTTGTGGAGAACTGAGAACCTTTTCTTGTGTTGAGCATTCATGGGAATTAGGAGGCCACCCAAGCCATTTAATATGAGAGCTACCTTCTTTGGAAGCTAACCCAAGACTTCTTGCAAGGATGTTGATAACCACTGTGAACTTCCTTTTTAAAGTTGAGGTGCAACATTTGAGATCCTTCTTACTAGATTTGGCAGCACTTTCAAGATCACTACCATTAAATCTCCCTTAACTTTCATTTCCACCCACGAGTAGCATCGTTTACGAAATAAAGTGTGATGGCAATAATGGATGATGTAATGGCAAAGAGTGAGAGACAGATTTTGGTAAAAAGTGGTAGAATACATACATTACATCTTTTTATTGGACAAGAAAAGAATAACAGGTGTCCATTTAACAAAGACTACACCCTAGATTCTAGACTAAATCTAGGAGATTTTTACTATTAAATCACTTTGGCAAGCTCTCAAAGATACAAGTTTACTCAAAGGATTCCCTTTCATGCAAAAGTGTATGCGAACTGCCAGGTTGGATATAACTTGGAGCCCTTCCAAAATTAATGTAATGCCAGCTCAAAATCTTCACTTTCAACTACCAATCACATTGGAATCTAGCAATTTGGAATTGATCAACTGTTGAACCTTGAGTTTCAGTGCCACACAATTTTCGGTTGACTGCCCAATTGAGCCTATATGGTAATCAAATTTGGCATTTGGGTCACACCAACTTGGAAGATGAGGTCATTTCATCTTTACTGCTGTTGGTATGGGTGATAGCAGGTTTGTCTCTATGAGCTTAGGGAGTAGCTCAGTGTAGCTTGTGGAAATTGAATCAACTTGAGTAGCTTTCTTCCCATGAGTGGTATGTGGCGCTGATGAGGGAGCCTTGAAGGTTACTGCCTCAATAGGATATTCTTTCGCCTGTAATGTGAGTGGTGTTAGACCATAGGACTTGGAGATGATGTTTTGGATAGCTTCGCTTCTTTCATTGAAAAATCCCTCAATTGAATAATTGACCAACTTTCCTGTTTTGATTCCAAATTCGATCCTTTCTCCGGACAACACCATATCTGAAAAGCTACTTAGAGTGTTCCTAACTAGTTTTTCATAAAATGGTCCATTTAGTGTTTGGATAAACAGGGTGATCAGTTCTCTTTCTATCATAGGTGCTTGAACTTGTGCGGCTAAGTCTCTCCACCTTTGTGCGTACTGCTTAAAGGTTTCTTGTTTTTTCTTCTCCATATTCTAAAGGGTTTGACGATCAAGAGCCAAATCCATGATATGCTTATAATTACTGATGAAAGCTTGAGCAAGATCATTCCGTGTCCTAATGTTCTTTGGGCCTTGGCTAAGGTACCATTGCAAAGCAGACTTTGTCAAACTCTCTTGAAAAAGAGCCACCCATACCTTTTCATCCTTTGTGAGGGGTTGTAGCTTTCTTAAAAAAAGTGTTATATGAGTGACAGGGCAACTTGTCCCATCGTATTTCTCAAACTCTAGTACCTTGAAGTCTGAGGGAATCACAACACCTGGCACTAAGCAAAGATCGTACACTGATAGGGATCCAAATAAAGTGCCACCTTCAATGGCCCAAAGTCTCTTCTCTATGGTCTCAAGTTTCTGAGTATATTCTTCTTCTTTAAGCAGCTGCTTCTTTTCTTCAAAAATTGGATTGTGCCTTAAATGAATGTCATCAAATAGGCTTGAGTCTTGAAAGAGCTTATCTTGAACTGAAACCTGTTGTTGAGTGAATCCGGGAAGGTGGATCGGATCCAGTGGGTCTTTGATGGGGGTTTGCACTGTCTTCCCCTTAATCAGCTCTATTAGATGCTTCATCTGTTCAACCATGCCCTCTATCTTTGACTCGATGTCAGTGAAGCGTCCTTTGACTTGTTCTGCCATGAGTCTTGCTTGCAGCCGAGTTGAATATGGGTGTCGAGTACCAATCCTTCACCTTTTTTTAAAAGTGGGATTTCTTTTATTAGACTTTGTGTATGCATTGGTAAATGATGCATGATGCACATGTTATTTTTATTAATGTGATTAAAGAAGTTGAGTTGAATGGCCACTATCGTAGCACTTTCAAACTCTAATGACTGTTTATGCCTAAACACTTAGCACAACACTAAATCACCAAAGAAATCCTACAACCAAATAAAGAAAGCGATGGTGGTCCGGCCCACTTTATTACATAAAAGCCTAAAAGAACTTCCCGAGATGGTCATATTGTCGTGCCCTAAACTGCCCCTGGCCCATTTGGGCCTGATATTTTTTTTTTTTAAACATGCAGCGGAAGTTTTCATTACACAGAAGGGGCTTTTAAAACTCACTAAGACTTATGGGCACGAACCCCAGGATACTTATCGGTACTAGCTCGTTAAGTTCTTTAATTAAGGTTAAGTTGATGTGCTCTCAGAAACAAGCTAGTGCCTATGTGGATTTCATGTGTTCATTTTCATGGTCTTTACCGAGCTTAGCCAAGAATATGCATGGCAACTAAAACACCAACTTAAGTTTAAAAACTTATTTTCATGCATATGCTTTGCATGCTTATGCGTTTTGGAGTTCACTAGTGCACATAATCACTTAATGCCTTTAAATGCAACTAATGCTTAGGCATGTATTAATTCACATACGTGCATTTAAATTTCTTATTAGCCAAACTTTACACAAGCATCCAATTTCATGCTTTTTCTAAGTTTACTTGCATGTTCTTTACTAAATGAGCATACATAGCCAAACATTGCATGCTTTTAACATAGACATGGGCTTATGGGCCTTTTAGTACTTAACATGCATATGGCCCAAAATTAACCAAGAATAAAATCAAAATTTTTAAGTTCTTATTTAAGCCCAATTTTAACATGCTTCAAATTTCATGAAAACATAACCCATAAATTCATGCATGGGCCTTGGTAAGTCCACCAAGCAATAAAAATACCCGAAAATGTCCAAGTCCATAATACAAGCCCAAAGCCAAGTTTTGGCCAAATTTTAGCTAAGTCCATAATTTGGTCACTAAAGTTAGGCCAACAAAAACATGCTTAAAAGCAACCCATAAATTCACAAAGCCATGGAACACAAATTTCCACCTTAATAGACCTTGTTCCCACAATTCTAAGACTTCAAGTCCTGCACAGAAAGTCCACATTTTTTTAGCTTGTTTACAAGCAGCTTATATACTTAGAATACTTAGAATATTTTGAGCAATACCATACACAAATCCAACCTTAGAATACAGAAAGAGTACTCAAGACTCTTAGCTTGATCTTTCAAGCAAACCTTTACCTACAAAAGTAGAGTAGGGCGGGTGAGTTATAAAACTCAATAAGGATTCTGTGGCATCCAATGCCTAACTTATGGCCTCCAAGGCCTAACATATGCCAAGAATGTAATGGCAAAATAATCCTTATTCCTGCAAAGGAAACATAAAGACAAAGAAAACAAAAAGATACATGCATATAGCAATAATATCATAATCGGGGGTTAGCATGCACAACAAATCAAAGAAGCACACAAACACACGCCACTTAACACTTTGTTCACAGAAGGGCAGCAAGCATCCCTCAAGTTTTAGTTCATTAATTTCATATACTTAATGTTTTCGGAGAGCTCACTTAGCATAGGAATTAAGGTGGCCGCCTTAACTCCTAGCCCATAATGCTTGCTTACTTAACTTAGCTCATGAGCAAAACAGAATTGCCGAAGCAATAACATAACTTAAGCCCTCTTAGCATTCCTAGGATCACATGGTTCTTTGACCATCACCTAGGGGCCCAAATACTCACACAAAAAATCCATGGAACTAGGCCATGCAATAAAGTGAGTATAGGAATCCTTACCCACAACACCGAAAGCTTTAGAAGCTTATTTTCCTTCATTTTCCTTGCTTGTTGACTCTAGAAATTATTTTCTAGCATAAGAACCAAGATGGGCCGAATTTTATTAGTAACCATAAGATACCAAGAACACTTGGTGATTAACTCAAATAACACAAAATACCAAGAACACTTGGTGTACACTTACAGAACCTCACAGAAGAGGTAAGGCCAATTTCTTGTGCTTGATGTTCTTCAAGCTTTTTCTTGATTTCTTGCTTCTAATGAACTTAAGAACTCAATCACACAAAGAGCTCCTTGAGTGGAGTTTAAAACCTCCAAGAAATGGAAATGGCCGAATTTTCCTCCTTGGTTTTCTTTGAATTCTTCACCTGATTCTTGCTCTTTATGGTCTTAGAGCTTGAATTCAACCAAGAATACTTGGTTTTAATTTGAGAAATGATTATTTCTAGCTATGGACGAATATTTAGATGAGAAAAGAGTTGGAAATGTGTTTGGAATGATGAGACTTGGTATGGAAGAAAATGGAGAGAGAATGAGAGAGTTTGAGAGCAAATGGCTTTGAATGAGTGGAGTGATTATGTTTTAATGTGTGGGAAGGTGATGGCCAGCCATATGGGAAGGAAAATGAGTGTATAATGTGCTTGGAAGGTGGGAGACAAGATTAAAAGAGATGAAGACTAATTGGAAGACTTTTGGGTAAGTTTGGTAGAAAAAGTCAAAAGTAGGTGAAGAAAGAATCCAAGGTAATGATTAAGGGTGGGAGGTGGATTAAAATAATAGGAAATTAATAATGTGTTTGAAATGAGTGGGAGACAAGATTTAATGGATGGAAGACTAATTGGAAGACTTTTGTGTAAGTTTGGTAGAAAAAGTCAAAAGTAGGTGAAGAAAGAATCCAAGGTGATGACTAAGGATGGGAGGTGGATTAAAATAATAGGATTTGGAGGAAGGTGACATAAAATATTGGGAATTGGAGGGGCATGGCTGGCTAAGGCATCCAAAGCCATTAAAATGGCATAATTCCCCCTTTAGTCCTCCAACTTTCTAAATTTGGGCAATTGAGCCCAACCACTAAAAATCCCTTTGTTCAATTTAGTCCCTCATCTTTAAAAACCACCATTTTCATTACTATTTCTCTTGGCCTAAGCCAAGCTTATTTTTAAGATGTTCAACACTCAATTATGCACATGCCATATTGTCTTCTCAATTTAATTGAGCTAAATTCCTAATTAAGGAAAAATTCTTATGCTCCAAATCCATTTAACCCGGGACCTAATCACTTTGGATTGTCCGGGCATTACACATATTGCTTACGGGCCTTCTTGATATAGCGGATCAACTTCTACTATCTCGGGCATGAGTTAAGCCAAGTACCAGCAATTATGTCATTGGCTTCTTCACCCATCTTCTTTGCAACACGAGTGACCTTCTGTACTTCTTCTATGAAGTATTCTACTTGACATGTAGGCTGGATATACTCTTGTTTCCAGTTCTCCTTTTCCCATTCATTCTTATCGCATTCCTTAACTAACTGCTTAATGATGGCATGCTTGTCTTCCAGCTTCCTTCGCAAGAGTAGGTTTTTGTTCATCAGTGCTTCTAGTTCAGAGTTTTTCTCATCTATCTCGACTCGGATTTTCTTCATCTTGCCTCTTTCCTCCTTAAGCTCTTCCTCGAGATCCCTTTTAGTAGCGTAGCTAGGTCCGTCTGGTGGGAGAATACCTTCCCTTCGATTTTGTCTCCATTCTGGATACCTTTTTGAAAACACTAAGGTTCCAGGTTTTACTAGGTAAACTTTCTTCCATGCTATTACCATTCCAGAAATAATACGGTGGCATTGTGGATCGTCATAAGAGAACTCGAGCTCACACAGTCGATGTGTCATTGGTACGAACTGTTGGGACCCAAATTGCCTACGAACTAAGGTTGGGGCGTAGCTTGTTCCTCCCCATATTCCGAGGAGAGAAACCCATGGGAGCTTCCCACATCGATAGAGCACTAGTTTTGCTGAGATAAAAGGCACCCTCTATGTAATCTGAAAATCTTGTAAGTTTTTAAAGAAATCTCTCCACTCATCTTTGCTCTCTTTTTCTATCCAGACACTGTCTACGAAAGCTTTGATTGGAATAAAATCTTAAAAGAAACGACGGCCAAATTCCTTCTTCACGCATGGTAGATGACTCTTAATCTAGATGTGTAGCAATGGCGCACAACCAATGAACTGTCCTCCATTACGTCTACAAAAATTGAGGGAGCGAACAGTTTCAGCCAGAATAGCAGGAAGAGGGCTCATGTGTTTTCTTTGCATCTGATCCAATAGCTTGATTACCCCCTCATCAATGTGTGATAACGCCCTTGGAAATATTACAAGCCCATAGATTGCCAATGCAAACACCTTCCTCCTTTGGGATTTTGATGTCAGTGTCTCCGTAAGATGTTTGAGAGTGCTCCATGCCATGCTTTTTCCACCCTTCATACTAGCTCGCTGCTTGAGATCCGTAACTTGCATGTTCAGGAAACGAGATAGGCATCGTAACACATCACTTTTCTGATCGGGAGAATATGCCTCAGTTGGGAAGTCAAGAGGAATGTTCAAAATGACGTTGTACTCTTCGATAGTCGGAGTCAAGTCCATCTTATTGATTGAAAAGCAACGATAATAAGGATCCCAGAATGATATCAGTGCTCGAAACAAAGTCTCATCGATCTTGACGTCCAAAAGATAAGCAATGTGCCCGAATTCGCTATCGAAGATCTCTTTTTCAGCAGAGGACCAAGCCTTCCATATCTATGACAACTCTTTCACGGAATTCTGTTCTAGTCGAAAATGAACCTGGCTTTTCAAATCGAGCTCACTTCCAGGTGAAAAGCAATCTCCATGTACTAACTGTGACTCCTTAGAGAAGTCCATGGCTTCTGGCTGACTTTCTTCTATAGTAGATGCCCAAGTCTTGCTGCAGTTGGTCGGGAGTAGGTCAAGAATGTCCATGGTAATGGAGGTTGCGCTAAGTGCTTCCTATAGTGCAATGCATGTAAAGAGAATAACAACTTGAAGAGAGTTAGTAACATGGTAGAATAATATTTGAGCTACTGTGAAAAGATAAATCAACATTATAAAGAGAACAAGTATATAACAAGGCAACAAAAATGGTTAATTTGACAAAAGAGTTAACAACACTATTGTAGAAGCACAAGCCAATTACAAAAACAATGAAATGAGTCAACCAATTGGTATGTGTCTTGTTATGGGAGTCCTAATGGATAGATCTATGGCCGCTATATGCATAAGTAGTTTTTGAAAGAGAGGTTATAGGTTGGTTCTCGAATCCCTCTTACTAAGCCTTATCGGACTAGAAAAGGCCCAATTCCTCACCCACAAGGGTTACGTGAGGAAGGATTAATTCGAGTCGTAGTTTTCATGGTCCCATGAGGTGACTATCGTCGCACTCGGGCAACACTACTTACTACTACGGATTAAAGAAAGCGTGGAGACTATTGTCTCACACGACTAACCTACCCCGGGTGTTTTGCAAAATTTGGTTGGAGTGAGCTTGGGTATTAAGCTCATTATGCATGCTAAGGTGTGTGCGTGTAACAACCTAAAAAAAATACACAACACATCAAATTAAATATGTCAAGAAACAAACAAGAAAGAAAAAGAGAAAAACTAAACCCTTTTTATGGCTAGACTTGTCCCCAGCGAAGTCGCCAAGCTGTAGCAACGTGATTTTTTAGGAGTTGCCATCAATCAGTTTACCTAAGTCGATTGGATACCTATTATGGTCTGTGAGAGATTCTAAGATCGTGAGTTGGTTATGCTAAAATAACCTTATTAAAGCGCCCGAAAATTGGTACCATGGGGTTCAGTTTTATTTTTTCCTAAATCTTTGCTTCTTAACCTAATCTTTGATTGAAAATAATTTTAATGAATTTTATTTAATTTAATTCCAAACTGTGAATCTTATCAGACCATCTAGATATGGAATCCTAGACGTCCTTGAAATCTTGAAATTTTATCAAATGCACCAAGAATTTAAAAGGAACATCTTGTTCTAGCCCGTGAGTCTTATTAGACCAATCGGATTCGAACGAATGATCGTCTCAAGATTTTATCAAATCACCGAAAAAGGATCTATGAAATTTGCCATGTATTAGGAAATTGACTCTTATTAAATCTCTTCCTAATTCCTAGATGATGAAAAAAAAAGTAAGCATACCTAAGCAATTAGTTTACTAATTATTTTTATATCATTACTCTTTACTTTTTTAAGACACATTATGAGGTCTAAACAAAATCGCATGATCCTAAAATTAAAATAAAATAAAATAAAAAAAACACGCTAGGTTATATTCTTATGTAGACTTAATGGCTACATTTAATGCATGACCAAAAACAAACAAATAAGAAAAGAAACAAAGGAGACAAAATAAAAATAAAAACTTGCTGTCAATGATCAATGTGCAAAGAAAAGAAAGTTAGTGACTTGTGTGAACAAAACACAAAATCAGAAGGGCTAAAGAGGAGTTATACCGAAAAAGTGAAGGGGTGGGTCGAATCCGGATCGGATGGCGGGTTTGAAACGGGTTGCAAACCGGGTTTTGGTCTTCTCCTTCGATTCCGGCGATCGATCAACCAATTAGGGACGGCGGAGAGCAGAGCTTTGATGGGCGACGAGATGGACGACGGCGACGACGACGAAGCTGAGACGAGGAGCGGCGGCGACGACGCGGGAGGACGAACGGCTGCGGCGGCGGGGGCTTGGGATGTCGGCGACGAAGGTGGACGGGACTGGCGGCGACGGGGAGGCGACGCGCCGGCTGGGAGAAAGGGGAGGTGAAGCGTCGGGAGGTGGAGAAGGAGAGAAGCTGGAGCGTCGGACGGAACGTCGAAGGCAGAGGAGTTTAGGCAGGGATCACGGCGGCGAGGGAGGAAGTTTAAGGGTTTCTGGGAAGAAGGAGGGGAGATAGGGATTGAAGGCTGTAGTTTTCCCTTTTTTCGAGACTAGAGCTTAGGGTTTTAAATTTCCTCCCCTTCTCATGTCAATAGTGACCCATATTAATACTAGGAAGTCTTAGGCGAGATTAACTAGGTTTTCCCAGTTTAAAACTGATGCAAATTCAATTTTAAAGAGTTTTGGTCAAAATACTAATTCAAGTCCATAAAAACTCTTAAGTTTCTGTTTTGCCCCAAACTCTATTCGAATTTTCAATTTCACTCGATACTTCTTTAATCTGTCAATTAAGCCCAAAACTTTGCCAAAATTACCAGATTTTCCTAGAATTTCAGGATTTCGTCAGATTTTTCCCAAACTTTCAATTTTTGACAGATTTACCTCAAAATTTCCAATTTTGACAGATTAACCCCAAACTTTCAAATTTTGCTAAAAACTTTCTAAAAATCCCCAATTTCCTCCCAAACTTCATTTTTGCCCAAATTGACCCTACAAAACTTTTCGGACTCCAAATTAGTGCTTACACTAAATTAGTTCCTATTTCTACCCTATATGACCACTTAAAACTCCTAAAGATTTATAGACCAAAATAATAATGCAACCTAAATATAACTAGACCCACTAATTATGCAAAACCCTGAAATGACAAAAATGACCCAAACTCCTAACAAATGACTAAATAATCTCTAAAAATGAAAATGCCCCATAAACTAATTTTCCTAATCTAAAACTTAACAAAAAGTTAATGCCCGGACAAAATTGGGTGTCAACAAGTTATTATAGCGGTCCTCTCAGGGACCAAGTTCACTTCACCATTTTTGGCTTGTGGGTTAGTGACTAGGACTTTTTTTGATGTTATAGGTATCTCAGGGACCTGACCAGTGGGTTAGTGATTTTTTGACCCAACAAGGACAAGGTTTGGTTGATGATCAGTGGGTTAGCGGATTCTCTAAGCTGAATGTTAATGACTGGCCGGAAGAATCTGGACAACAGATTGGTGAAAGGGCACTGGGAGATGGTTCATCTGATTGGGCAGCTACATATGATGAGTAAGTGTCTTATAATCTTTTGGTCATTGATTGAGCATTTGTTTTTAATTAGGGGATATGATATCGCAAATCCCAACCCGGAAAGTTTAAGAATGAGTTTGCTCGTCTCTAGTAATTGGGAAAAAAAAGTTAAATCATGTTGATCTTTTTAAGTGGTTGATTACCATATGGCCTCCGATCAAGCACAAAGTGCAACACCTTGTTTTCAAGCACCACTGATATCTTTTCATATGACTAATTTCTTTACAAATTTTCTTGAATACACCTGGTTCACATACACCCGGTTAAAAAATGTCAATGAATTGTTAAAGGTGAGAGAACATGGAAACTTTTTTTGATTGGATAATTGAGAAGATATGAGATAAGTATTATCTATTTTTCTTTTATAAAATATTTAATTTGATTATTATCTATAGCATCGTTATTGTTAAGACTATATCCATGTTTTTTATTTATTTACTTTTCTTCGAATTCAGGAATTCCCTCATTTTATATCCATCTTTTTTTTTTTCTGCTACTCATATCCCGCTGTTATTCGACCAATATAGCATCTTTTCTTTTTTTGTGATATTGTTCTATCTTTTGTTTCTTTTTACATTCCGATAGTTAATATAAAATGGTTTTTGACTTGAATGGAAGCCCATCGGTTGAAGATTCTCCTATTACTGATCAAGGCTAGAAAGACAGTGGGGAAGTCTTATGCATATGTATTAAACTAAATGTTACATGTATTAAACTATTGTGCATATGTATTATTTTGAATGTCATTCGTATTAAATTGGGTTATGAGACAGTACAATGACATTAAAATGAATGTCTTACACTGGTATGTATCAAAATTGTATGCACTATGTATTAAACTAATGTCTACATGTATTAAATTGAATGTAATACATATTAAACTAGCAAAGGAAACAAAACCCATCCGATACTCTTACTTGTCGCTTTCTCCGCCATCATCTTCCAATTCTTCACCTTCATTTTTTCCTGCCTCACCTGCCTTCCCCTTACCCTTCTTGTTGAATGAATTTTTCTTCTTCCTGCACACATTCCATACACATCAACCATTGTTCCATGAGTAATTCAGACCTTTTAATTTTTTTTACCTATTCACTACATAGATTCCACAATTAAATACATAATTACTCCTGTATAGTTAGACTATACTTCATGCATTCAAGTGTTACGCATATGTATTAAACTAAATGTTACATGTATTATAGTATTGTGCATATGTATTATTCTGAATGTTATTTGTATTAAACTAGATTGGGAGGCAGTACATTGACATTAAAATGAATGTATTACACTGATATGTATCAAACTGTATACACTATGTATTAAACTACTGTCCACATGTATTAAACTGAATGTAATACATATTAAACTAACAAACGAAACAAAACCCATCCAATACTCTTACCTTTCAGGTTCATTGTTCCCCATCTCTGAAACATCCCTATCATTATCAGCGTCCATATTCCTAGTTAATCTAAACCTTACATGTATTAATCTAAACACACAACGTATTAACCTGTGATACATATGTATTATCTCAAATAATCGAAAATACACATTCCTAGTTAATATCCACTCCGCATCAATACACAAATACAAATATGTAGTTCACTCCCACACAATGCATAAATCACTTCCTTCAATATGTAAGCTCTTCAGTTTCATAAAATTTGCCCAATTTGTACATGTATTAATCTGGAAAACAGGTGTATTGTTCTGAAACACCATAGAATGCCCTTGCCACAAAGCATGATTCATGGTAAAGTTCATTGCCATATTTCAAACCCAATCTTACCTCTAGTGCGAAGTTATGCCCGGCCCACTTGATTGGACCCTAATTTCTTATGCATGACCCACTTGATTATTCCCCTAAACCAAATTCCGGCTAACGGCGATAATAATAGGTTCGGCGGTGGTTATCCTTTCACTTCATTGCCGTTGTGCCCTATCGTCGTGTCGATGAACAACCGGAAAGGACAACCGGACGACAACAGCATCAATGACATGCTCAAATTAGGCCGCAGGTTTATCTGATTGTCTCCAATGAAGACACGATGGGGGATTTTGCGTGGATTTTTGGGAGAAGAAACTTGCTTTTTGGGGTGCTTTGATCATGGCTTTAGGGTTAAAGGAGTTGTGGCAACAATTCATATGGAAATGGGAGTCTAATCTGGTAACTTTTGAATTAAACCCATATTCCTCTCGCCTCTTCCATTTTTTTTTTAAACTAGTTAACGGACGGGAACTGTTTAACACCTAACGGTGTTAGATGGTGTATGTACACCAGGTGGATATTCTCAGTTCTCGTACCTAATGATGGAATCCCTACAATCGGAACATCAAAAGAGATGAGAGACGGGATCAAGAGGAAATGGCAACAATCAGATATTGTGAAAGTTTTTTGTAAGAAGGTTAGTTATGGTTTTTTGTTTCCGATACCAATAAGCATTTCCGATACCAATAAGCCAGTGGAAATTGAAAGGGGCGGTGTCTTGCATAGACCTGGAAGATGATTTCTTTGTTTTCAAGTTTGGATGCCATGAAGATTATTAGAGAGCCTTGTTTAATGGTCCTTACTTTGTAACTGTTAGACCTTGGGAATGAGAATTCAAGACAGAACTACCTAAGGTTACAACTATAGTGGTCTGGCCAAGACTCCTGAAGCTACCTGTGGACTAATGTGAAGAGGAAATTCTTCGGGAGGCAGGAAACCAGATTGGGGCATTACTTCTCATCGATAAGAACACTGAATCAGGGACGCGAGGACAATATGTCTGTCTGTGCGTCAAGGTGGAGATCGATAGGCCACTGATTACAACAATCAGAGTCAGATTTGCTCCAACAAGTTGTTTATGAAAGTGTTAATGCTCTTTGTTATCAATGCAGTTGCTTAGGTTACCTCCAAACGAAATGTGGAAATATTGATAGAAATCAGACGGGGATTTGCTCAAGCAATTAAAGATCATTCGTGGAAAATGGCAATTAAGAGTCAGCATTGGAGAAGAACCAGACTTGGACACTTGAAACTTTACCTAAAGGGAAGAAGCCTATCAGTTCAAAGTGGGTCTATAGAGAAATACAAAACTATGCTAGTTGCCAAGGGTTTTAGTTAAGAAGAAGGGTGAGATTATATAGAGACATTTGCCTCGTAGGCCAATTTGACTTTAGTGAGATGTTTTCTTGCGGTGGCTGCCTTGAAGAACTGGAAGCTCTACCAGCAGTTGAATGTGCATGATGCTTTTCTTCAAAGAGAATTTATGAAGCATGGTGATAATCGGGTATGCAAATTGAGAAAGTCCCTACTATAGTCTCAAGCAAGCCCTATAGCAGTGGTTGAAGTACGACTTTAACTAGTCAAGAGCAGATTATTCACCTTTCACAAAGAAGCAAGATAATACATTTGTTGCTATACTTTTGTATGTGGACGATATGATTATAACTGGGAATAACTTGTCTTAGATAAAAGATTTGAAGGTGTATCTGCATGAGAAGTTTTTCATTAAAGACGTAGGAAGATTAAAATACTTCCTTAGTCTAGAGGCAGCTAGGCCACCTGAAGGCATAATCCTCACCCAACAAAATATACACAGGACATTTTGAGGGAAGCAGGTATCTTTAGTTGTAATCCGGCCAGTGTGCCGCTACGGCATCAACACCACTTGGGCTTGAAGGCTGAGGATATTTTACGTGATCCAGGTCAATGCCATAGACTCATTGGCAAGTTTATTTATCTAACTATAACTAGGCTGGATATTAGTTATGTTGTAAACTTACTAAGTCAGCTTATGTAAGCTCCAATTAAAGCTTATTTTGATGAAGTTATGCACGTGTTGCGGTATCTGAAAGTGAAACTAGGCCATGGACTGTTATTCCAGCCAAAGGAGAAACCATCATTCAGCTATACTTTCACAGGAAGATCCACTACTGGATACATAACACTTGGGAACACTTCCATGTCATGGAAGTCGAAGAAGCAACCAACAGTGTTGAGGTCATCTTGCGATGCTGAATATTGATGAGTCATGGCTTCGATTACCAGTGAACTCAAAATGGATGAGAACCTTGTTTCATGATATAACAGTCACAAACTAGTCACCAATAGGCCTTTATTGTGATAATCAGGGCGCAATTCACATTGCAACGAATCCTATTATTCGTGAAAGGACTAAGCAAATTGAAATTGATTGTTGTTTTGTCTGTGAAAGAATCCAGTCAAAAGATATTGCAATGAAGCATGTTTCCAGTCCATCGCAATTGGCTGATGTGCTTACAAGATTTATGGCAACGATCAGTTTCACGTTTTTATTGGCAAGTTGGGTGTTTGGACTATCCTAGCACCAACTTAAGGGGAGTGGAACTTAGATTGTCTCGGATCTCCCCAAGATGGTGAGACCTCGAGGTGTTAGCTCACCCGAGATGGTGAGACAGGTTTGCTAGCTCGGCAGTAGTCCTTTATGTATAGGATTGCTAGGAGATAAGATTTCTTGTTGAAGTCATCTTGTTAAACCAAAATTTCTTGCTATAAATATGTAAGTTGCCGTTCAGCAAAATCTATCAATAATGAAAACTATGGTTGACGCCATAATTTTTTTTTACACTCCCATTACTTCTCTCATCTTATTGATAAAAAAATGGTTGAGCTACGCTATGGTTCTAAGTTGATAGAGTAAGCTATAGTGTGCAATATTGCGACATTGAATATTATAGTGTTAAATGTAGGACAACCAATATATGTCATTCTAAACATGAGCCATGTAAGTCTTTGCCTTCGTGAACAGCTTCTTTGAGAACTTATACATAAAACCATGTCCATATATTCACCAACAAAGGTTGTAACTGGACAGACATAAAAAGTGAAGTAAGAGCCTCCCACAACAATTATCATTGCCTTTGTTGGAAACTGAGCAAAACTATTCCTTCATTGAAGCACAAATGAAGGCAACCCCGTTTGCATGGTAACCTTCACCTCAAACGGCTGGAGTCCAACCTGACAAATCACTAAAATGTCTTGCTGCTTGATGGCAATACATAAAAATGATGGCTCCAAGATTGATGACCTAAAATATCCATATTGGAGTTTGAGGGTCATGTGTCCTAGTTCAATTTCGAGGGGTTATATGTTCGAGAGATTCAAGTTGAGGGGCAGTGTTGTAAGTTCTGCAGAAAAAAATCTATGTTATTAATTTGACCTTAATAAAAATCTCTGGCACAGAGATCCTTACCAGTCGCCCTCTCCAGAGAGAAAAGAAAAGGCTAAAAACACAGTGGAGGTCTCTACGGGAAGTTAAATGGCGATATCATCGAGTGCAGTGGTGTGCATCCCTGAGATACGGTTGGCGGGGTATACCAGGAGGAAAGGAGACCCTCCACCATGTCGAGTAAGGGTTGTTAATTCTCTCGCTTCGGTGCCTTTATCCCGTTTCCGTGCGGAGCCCTTTTATCCGTTCCTCAGAGACCCTGTCGCTGCTGGGTAATTGCGCTCTTCCTTTTTTCGTTTCTTACCCTTCTGGTTAATTAATTTATCCTCTGTCGGCATTTCATTGACTTCATGTTTGGCGATTAAAGGCGCCGGCCCGACACCATCGGCAATCGTCGGAAAGCCTTCTCCGGTGAGCCATATAGATGCGCCTCCTTCTCACGCACCTGCTTCAGAAGAAGTCATCCTTCAATCAGAAAGACGGTTCATCCATTTTTTCTTGACAAATCTGCTTTTCGCTTGTCTACGAGCTCTGCAGTTGTGAGTAGCTGCGCCTGTTTTACCTTCGAATTTATTCTTTTCTTTTTCCCTCATTTTGTGGCAAATCTATATCTGCTTCTACTGCTCCTACGACTCTGCTTGCAATTTGACTTAAGAATATTAAGCTGTACTAGATAATATATTGTGAATAGGTTAGTGGCCGGTATGATTAAGTTCTCAATCACTTTTTGGTTATGAATGATTGATTATAAGTCATATCTTGTAATCTTTTGGTCAGATACGAATAATTTAACATGAGCTTCTGCTCACAATTGTATTTGAAAGGTTTAGCTCAGGCATTCCTCACAAACGATGCACCCACTTAGGGGTGGTGAAAAATAGGAATGGGTCTCCTATATACAGGAAAACAACGAGTGAAAGATGAGAGACTTGAACCAAGTAAAGTGCATTAGGGATTGAAGACTATAATGTTTTGGTAGTTGGTGATGAAATTAAGCGAAGATAGAGGAGCTACTTTGATGAACTCATTTAATGTCATACATAGGAAGCTTCCTATTGGTGAAGAAGATAGACATGTCAAATACACTTGAGCAGATAGACATGTCAAATATACTTGAGCAGTTAAAGTATCAGAAGTAAGGAATGCCCATAAGAAGATGAAGGTAGGAGAATGATACACAGATTGAATATCTATTGGTGCATGGAAAATCCTTCGGTGAGAGAGGCTTTCTTTGGTATCAGGGTATTAAACTAAGAAGTTACATCATGAATAGCACTGAGTATTAGGCAATGGAGAAATAACTTGCAAACAGAATGAATGTGGCAGGAATGATAATGTTTTGTTGGATGGGTGAACATGTGCTGAGGGTTTTTCTTTTGTAAAAAAAGCATATATCAGAATAGAAAATGCACTAAGGAGGTGCAAGCCCATTCACAAAAATCATGTGCAAAAAAGTGCTCCATGTAAGTCTGAAAGATCTGTGTCTGTACAAAGGAGTTTCCCTGTCACCACAACAAAGGAGTTTCCCTGTCACCACAATCTAAGAGAATCAAAGCATCTTGTCTCAGGAAGATCACAGATTCTCGTTGTTCTCAAAGCTCTCAAGTTGTTCCCCTCCAAACTAGTCATCCAATGCAACATTTCGGGAGAAAATGACAACACAAGGGATACATTAGAATTATAAAGGGCTATGGTAAAAGTGGATCTACTTGAGGAGAAAATAAAACAAATGTCACCTTAAATGGTTTAGTATCAAGCTTAGACCTATAGATCTGCTAATGTGAAAGTCATAGGCTAAATACGGGAGGGGGAAGGGAAAAGGTAGCCACAAACTTACTTGGATAAAAATAGTAGAAGAATGTCTTGCTCTTTTGTAGCATATGAGAAACTTGCCTCCAATTGAGCAGAATGAAGCCATATCAATTGTGATTGAGACATAACCTGATTCCTTATCCCATTGCTTACTTAACAGAATCATTTTTAGCTCTTGTCCTTTTTTCTTTGGAAACGCATCTTTCTTAGATTTGATTGACATTGTGCTTTGGCTTTCTCTGTCCGATATTTTATATAATGCATATTACTGATTATATTTTTAGGGGACGCATATCCATATTCCATATGCAACTGTTGGTCCAGATGAGCCGCATGCAGCTAGTACAACCTGGCCAGACAGTGTTCTTGAGAAACAAGATTTAGATTCTTCATATCTTGAAGTAGAAGGTACAGACATGGAGAGGTTTTTGAAAACTGAACTTCCATCTCACCCAAAGTTACATAGAGGACAACTAAAAAATGGGCTTCGTTTTCTTATCTTGCCTAACAAGGTTCCTCCAAACAGGTATAGCTTACCCCAACAGCATTAAAGATGATTTTGCTGGTTTCACTTGCTGCTTATGTTGTCTTTAAAGTGGTGATTTGCTTCAGTAATGATTTTTCATGTTATATAGATAGTAAGGGATTCGGTTGCTGTTTTAGTTTTAAACTTCTTTTTTTGAATTTATTCCCTATGATAGAGAGAGAGGGATGTGGTTGATTGCTAAACATGTGTCAATGCCAGTCACTTGTTTAGGATTAAAGTTTAGTTGAATGATCAATTAATTAGTTGCTTCACTTTGATTAATTGATGAATTCAGGTGGCCTTTCATAATCTAATTCACGTATCAATTTGCGATTGAAGTTCATTCTTGCCAGTCTCTAGAAATTTATGTAAACTGTGAAAATAGAAACCATTGTTGGAGGCTGGGATTTGTTTCTTTTTGCTGTTCTCTTTTGCATATAAAACATTTTTGCATGGGTTGGAAGCATAAGATGAATGTGACTTCAAATCTGTTTTGCCACTTCAATTGATTGACTAAAAAGCATTTTGTATCAAAAAACCATTTCATGTGTTTGGTTTGTGGTACGGAGTGAAACACAACACAGGAGAAAGGCGAAGGAAAACCAGTTGTTCTCCTTTGTTTGTTCCCACATGCACTTTGATATTTTCGTAGGTTCTTGCTAGAATGCAATCCATGTATGGCTATGGTATTTCATGCGTACTTTTTTATCGACTTGTTTACCTGGAACCCCAAGGTCGTTATGTGTTTGTGTTACTGATCCATGAAATGGTAGGTTCATAATGAATTTTGTGTTTAATGCTTCATTGGAATAATGAATCCGTTGTACTTATTTAGGTTCGAAGCACACATGGAAGTTCATGTTGGATCAATTGACGAGGAAGATGATGAGCAAGGAATTGCACATATGATTGAACATGTGACATTTCTTGGGAGTAAGAAACGTGAGAAACTTCTTGGTACAGGTGCCCGATCCAATGCTTACACTGATTTCCACCATACAGTGTTTCACATCCACTCACCCACCACTACTAAGGTATGCTTAGACTGGTTTGACATCATGAAGTTTTTCACTAAAATGTATTATGACAGTGTTTTTCCTTTCCTTGTCTTTCCAACTTTCAACATTTGATATAGAATTTTCTCTGATTTATTGTTCAGTTAAATGTATTTCCATTTTGGTCAACCAAGGTAGTTTAAACACTTACGGAAAATGTATCAATTTCATCTTGAATTTTCTTTGACGAATATTTCCTTGGCGAGTACATAAACATGAAGTTCTTGAGGAAAATTCTTGTGCTCATATCATCACCGTTGGAATAGGGAAAAAAGGTAGAAGTCTCGAGTATTTTTCTGCTTTTCTTCCCTGGTATTGGTTCAGCACCACTTTCCTTTTCAATTATATATTGGTGTTTCAAATGAATTGTTTCCTGGCAGGACTCTAATGAAGATCTGCTGCCACTGGTTCTAGAGGCTTTGAATGAGGTATTAAAGCTACTTTACTAGAATCCCATTCCAGACACATTTTTTTGGATGCAATTGAGAGTTCATGACCTTGGGATATGTCATACTGCTGGTTGGCTTTTTACTTCCAACTTCTTGGCTGTATTCCTTTTATGTTGGGAGGTGGGTGGGGCATATTGCACACACATCGTTTAGATCTTGCCTTAGATACAATCAAATCAAACATATTTTGGATATAAAGCTGTTCTTCAATGTAAAATACTCATGCATGAAGCAATGATATTCATCATTACTCTGCATTCCTAGTCATGCGCTTTATGTTGTAAAAGTCCGTGCTTTTGCTTTTGTACTTAGAGAATATTAGGAGGATAAACTGAGGGCTTGGTAATACAAGACTCTCACAAGACCTTTATATATTAGATGGGAGAGGAATACAAGGAAAGAAATCCCTAGAAATAAAGAAAGAATATTATTCTTCCTAAAATATAATATAACATTCCGTAACACTCCTCAAGCTGAAGCATACATATCATAAGCTCAAAGCTTGTCATATATAGAATTTACTTTAGACCCTCTTAAAGCTTTGGTGAATAAGTCAGCAAGTTGATCATTTGATTTGACATATGAAGTCTTGAACAAACCTCTTTGAAGCTTCTCACGAACAAAGTAGCAGTCAACTTCGATATGTTTGGTTCTCTCATGAAAGACAGGATTAGAAGCAATATGAATGACTGTTTGATTATCACACATTAATTCCATAGGAGTTGAGTGTGCTAAACCAAGTTCCATGAGAAGATGACTTAAACAAACTAGTTCACATGTAGTATAAGCTATTGTCCTACACTTGGATTTAGCGCTTGACCTTGCGACAATACTCTGTTTCTTGCTTTTCTAGGGCACCAAGTTTCCTCTCATGAATACACAATAGCCTACAATAGACCATCGATTGTAGGAGTTTGCCCAATTAGCATTAGTGTATCCTCAAATCCGAGCATGATAATGATTTTGGTAAAGGTGACCTCGACTTGGTGTATCTTTGAAATATCTTAAGATTCTAACTATTGCATCCCAGTGGATAGTACGAGGAGAGTCCATGAAATGACTCGCTGCACTTATAGCAAATGAAATATCTGGACGAGTAATAGATAAATAATTTAATTTTCCAATTAGTCTTCGATACTTGATAGTGTCTTCCAAATATTCCCCTTTATCTATTTCAAGTTTGACATTTGGCTCCATGGGACTGTCAACTGGTTTGGTTCCCAACAAGCCAGTTTCTTCCAGAAGGTCGAGAACATACTTTCTCTGCGAAAGACATATTCCGAATGGTTAGTGACATATACCTAAGTATATCCTTTTGCTACCAGACGAGCTTTTAATCGATCAACTATCCCATTAGGATGTTCCTTCATAATGAACACCCTGCGGCAACCTACGACAGTCTTACCACACTGAAGAGGAATGAAGTCCCACGTGTTATTAACTCGCAAAGCTGACATCTCTTCTTCTATAGCTTGCTTCCATCCAGGATGAGAAATGGTTTCTGAAACAGACTTAGGCAAGGGTATGGAGGACAAAGTGAATACAAAAGCAGAGAATGACAACGATAGAGAATCATAAGAAACAAAGAGATTGGGTTAGAAGTGTAAGAACTTTTTCCTTTGCGGAGCACAGTTGGAAAATCTAAATTATCACCCCTCGGACTTGAAGATGAAGAAGACGGTGGTGATGAGCATGAATCTCCTGGCAGTACTTTAACTCGAGGAAGCCAAGTATAAACTTGCAAGTCAGGACGAGGCAGGTACCCTAAAGGTGGGGGATCAATATCAGGAATGTGCTGTAAAGGTGTAGGACTAGTGTTTGATGCATCATTCTTAGGAGCTATTTGTGTTGGCACAAATGGTAAATGCAGTCAAACATCAGTATCAGCAGGCATAGACTGAGTATTAGAAAATTAAGGTGTTTTAAAAGAACGTAACATTGGTTGAAACAACAAATTGATTTAGTAAAGGATAAAAACATTTGTACCCTTTCTGCAAATGAGAGTATCCAAGAAAATCACATTTTAAGGCTTTGGAATATAACTTGTCTGTGCCAGGTTGGTGTTGATGAATAAAGTAAACACACCCAAATATGTGGGGTACAATAGAAAACGAACGTGAGAAGCAAAGAGAACAGAGAATGGGATTTTACCTGACAAAGTAGAGGAAGACATCCGATTTATGAGGAAGCATGCAATAAGGATAGTATCGCCCCAAAAAATTTTGGGAACATTCATGTGAATTAAGAGGGTATGAGCTGTTTTAACAATGTGTTAGGGTTTCCTTTCAGTCACTCCATTTTGTTGAGATGTCTTTGGATAGGAGGATTGATGTATAATCCTTTGTTGCTGCATGTAGCTAGACATGAAGTTGAAAAGTAGTCTTTAGCATTGTCACTACGAAGAATTTTAATTTGAGAATTAAATTGATTGTGAATTTCAGCACAAAAGGTACAAAAAATAGAGAATAATTGAAAACAATCTTTCATTAAAAACAACCAAGTCATTCGAGAAAAATCATGAATAAAAATTATGAAATATTGAAAAGCTAAATTAGACTTGACACCACTTGGACCCCAAATATCTATATGCACTAGCATAAAAGGTTTTTCATCCCTTTTATCGACTCCAGGGAAGTAGGGAACAAGATGATGCTTTCCTAGTTGACATGACTCACAATCCAAATTGGCGATTGAAACTAAATCTGGAAGAAGCTTCTTGAGAGTTGCTAAAAATGGATGACCCAAATGACTATGAACTAATTGAGGTGAGACTGATGCATAACAAGTGACCGATGACTGTAGTCTATCAAAGTAGTACATTCCATTAGATTCATGTCTTTTTTCAATCGTCTTCGTGCTCTTTAAGTCTTGGTTAATGACATGATCAAAAAAGAAACAAACTGAGCAATTTAGTTGTTTGGTTAGCCTACTTACAGACACAAGGTTGAAAGGAAAATTCGGAACAAATAGAGTAAATGCTAAAGTGAGAAAGTGACAAGGGTGGGTGGGGCCAACACTTTTAATGGCGGTGGTGGATCCATCTGTAATGGTGAGTTTATTATAAGATACTGGTAAAGAAGAGATCTGGTCAAAATTGGTTACTTGAAATGTGGTTAGTGGCACTAGAATTCAATAACCAGAGTTAATTTCTAAGAAGGTTGGAGGAATAATAAGCTGTTGGGTTATCTCGATGAACAATAGAAGAACAAAGAAGTGGAAGGTTGCTGTGCGGATCGATACTGCAGGTACTTAGTATACTCTTTTTGAGATGTCGTGACAGACTGTTGTGGGATTGTAACTAAAGATGACTTCTCATGTGATGCAATATGTGCTGCTCGCAAAGCCGGGTTCTTATCCCAAGAAGTCTCCTCATGACCATCTCTTTCATAGTACGTGTAGTGCAACCCTGAACCTATACCATGTCCACCTCTGCCGCAACGACCATCACGACTACTATGTCCTCCACGACCACCCTTTACTTGTGGACTAGGATGTATTGTAAGGGCAGACCGGTCGGAATTGTTGCTTCTTGTGCTTTCCTTTATCAGTGTGAGAGTCGTGAAAACTTCAAGTAATAAAGGATGTTCTATCCCTCAAAAAATCTAGGACTGGACTGGTTCAAATTTAGGCTTTTGCCCCGCCACAAATGTCATAAGCACCAATTGCTTCCTCTATCTCCTTGACATTAGGGGTAATAGGAAGCAAAGAATTCATTTTTTCTTCTTATGCATGTTTCACATTTGCAAAATATTCAAGAAGATTGCCTTCCTGTTTGGATTGAAACACTTCAACAAAAACCTCATATATACGAAGGATATTACTGGAATATAAAAGCTTGGCATACTCCCAAGCTTGCCTACAGATTCAAACATGAGAAAATAGAGTTGAAATTTCAGGTTCCATTGAATCAAAAAGGATATGGAGCAATTGTGCATTATCAGCTTTCTAACTCACGGATGTTTGAGGATCGTCAATAAGATCAGACATCTTTTTTTGACTTGTAAAATACAACTTCACATTCCTAGCCCAAAATGAATAGTTATTTTCATTCAAATATTGTTTGGCAATCCACAAATTGCTGAACTGTGTGGGGGAGCCTGCTGGTGGGACAATGACCGGTAGAAAACTCCCTTGAGGACTTTTATCATTAGGCCTTGACATGTTTCCGATTACTGATGACTAAGAATATCAAAAACTAGCAGAAAACTGGGCTGATGAGGCCTAAATGCCTATTGCTCTCCTAAATTTTAGTAACCCAGATAGTTTAGACCTTAAACTATGAACCGCATCAATTTGAAGCCAGAACTTTAAGAAATTGGTCACTTTGGTCCTTCAACTCAGAAAAAGCTTCATGTGAGTGCACATGCCATGGATGGCGTAAGTGAGTTAACCGAAGAGTAGGGTTCTTTGCACAAGCTCCCTCCCTTGGCCCTCCTCCGCTCTTTCGATAGCCCACCAGTGACAATCCGACCTCTGCTTCCTCACCCTCACCGTCCGCTCCTACTTCTCTCCTTCACCTTACTCTTCTCCTATCTCCAGAGCAGTAGCCCCCTCCCAAGTGTCCCTTCCTCCGCCCCATCTCTGCCTGTCAGCCTCCGCCTTGGCATCCACAGTAGCAGCCCCCTCCTAGCGTCCCTTCCTCCTCCCCATCTCTTTGCCCTCCAGCCTCCTCCTCCATAGTAGCAGCCCCCTCATAGTGTCCTTCCCTTTTCTCCTAATTCCACACCACCAGCCACACAGTAGCCTTTGATTCCTCACTCTTCCTCCTCTCCTGTCCTAACATCAAGTACAACAAGGTGCTTGATCCGACGCCACCTTCAGGCGCTCCAAGTTCGTCGCCCATGCCCCCTCCCCAGCCCCCTCTTCGGATCTCTAGTCTAATCAAGCGAGGCTTCTACTCAAGTTCCATTAGGTGGTGTTTTGATTGGTTTGGATCGCGATAACCAGCGAAAATTGAAGATTTCCCAAATGGCAGTGGATGAGTTCTTCATTGATTGAATGGAATTGGAACACAGGAGCAAGTAATGTCGCGAATCATGCCCCATGAATCAATATTCGATCAATAGCAAAGTGTGCGTTGGTGGAATAGATTGCCAGATACATGGAGATGGTGGTTTGAGTGTTGGAGATAAAAGTTTTGGGTGAAAAAGAGAACAAATATAATTTATGGGATTATTACATAATTTTTCTTTTTCATCAATGGACAGACGTTAATCACAACATTAGATTAGGGAGTCAAAGAACTAAAGTGACCGATTCTTCAAAGTTTAGGGTTCAAATTGATCCACTTTATAGTTCAGGTGCCAAATTGTCCGAGTTACTAAAGTCCAGGGGAGCAATAGGTATTTAGGCCATGTATTAACTGACTGGAGAACGAAGAAACTCCACTTCTGGTCATAATCAATGTAAATGAAGACCATAAACTTGGTTAGGAAAAAAAACCGATCAAACCGCCGTTGTCGGAGGTTGCCGAACAGAGGCACGTGGGTGATTTTCCGGCAATGCCGCTGGTCCTGTTCTGGTTGCCAACGCCTCCCGAGTGCCTCTATGTTGTTAGTTTTTTATTTCACTGGGTGGTTGTTGGTTTTCTGAAAAGGGCAGCGGCTAAAGGATGGTTGCAGAAGGTGGTTTGGGTGAAGGAGAGGCTGCGGAAGGTGCTGAGATTAGAGTTATGGCTCTGACACTATGTTAGAGAATAGTAGGAGGGGAAACTGAGAGCTTAATAATACAAGATCCTAACAAGTCCTTTATATATTAAATGAGAGAGGAATATAAGGAAAGAAATCCCTAGAAATAGAGAGAGAAAACCTTAGGAATAAAGAGAGAATATTATCCTTCCTAAAATATAATATAACATTCCGTAACAGTACTTCAGTTTATTTTGCCTTTTCAAGACATTGGATGCCACTTCTAACAGAATATGGGCAAGCTGATTGCATCGTGAGGGGTAGAATGCATATAAATTGAACCAAGGGTTTCATTTTTCCTAGTTTATTTGTTCATGCCACGTAAGCTTTAATAAGCTATGCTATTTTTATTGGCTTTCAGATTGCATTCCACCCAAAATTCCTTTCTTCTAGAGTTGAAAAAGAGAGGCGTGCTATACTTTCAGAATTACAAATGATGAATACAATAGAGTACCGTGTTGATTGTCAGGTACAAACTGGTCTTATTTGGTTGTTTGCTGCTTTTTTTTTTTTTTTTCCAGTTCAAACTCTGATAGTTTCTTCTGTGTTGCAGCTGTTACAACATTTGCATTCTGAGAACAAGCTGAGCAAAAGATTCCCTATTGGTCTAGAAGAGCAGATCAAGAAATGGGACGCAGATAAAATAAGAAAATTCCACGAGCGTTGGTACTTCCCAGCAAATGCTACTCTTTATATTGTGGGGGACATCAATAACATTCCAAAGACAGTTTACCAGATTGAGGTATGTTCTAGTGCTTTTGATGTGCTTCATATCTGAAATGTTTTGCCATAGCCGTGTCTAAAGCAAAAATGAATTGGTTTACAGAATCCCTTTTTTTTTATGCAGACTGTCTTTGGACAAACTGGCCCGGAAGTTGAGGCTGTTTCTCCACCGACTTCTACATTTGGTGCAATGGCTAGTTTTCTTGTTCCAAAGATTTCAGTTGGACTTGCTGGGACTTTGTCTCATGAGGGGTCATCAAATTCTGCAGATCAACAAAACATTGTCAAAAAGGAGCGGCATGCAATTCGTCCTCCTGTGAATCACAATTGGTCCCTGCCCAAGGATAATCTAGATATGGAGCCGCCTCAGATATTTCAACATGAGTTGCTTCAGAATTTCTCAATTAACATGTTCTGCAAGGTCTTGGCATTTTGTGGTTTAACAATCTGTTACATGCACATGCTCTTTGCATTATCCCTAATTGTTTTTCCATGTCTACAAGCATTAGCTTAGTGGTTAAAGATGTCCAAGTTTCAACTCCCTTTTCTCCTCTCTCTGTCTCTCTCATATGCACCCAAAAAAGGAATAATCTCGTTGATCAGGATGTTAGATATTTCTGGTAATGTCTTGTATATGTAACTTGAGAACTTGCTACAGTCTATCATTTGACCAACCGACGGTTGTACTTTTTTGGATATTTATGCAGATTCCTGTGAATAAAGTTCGGACATATGGTGATTTGCGCAATGTTCTAATGAAGAGAATATTTCTGTCTGCCTTGCATTTTAGAATTAATACAAGGTACAAGGTATGTTCTTTTTGTCTGGTTTAATTGTTCATCATTG
This sequence comes from Aquilaria yunnanensis, assembly GCA_039654915.1. Lineage (NCBI taxonomy): Eukaryota > Viridiplantae > Streptophyta > Magnoliopsida > Malvales > Thymelaeaceae > Aquilaria > Aquilaria yunnanensis. Next base: position 97,770,851 of record CM077597.1, read on the forward strand.
TTACTGTTGAGATTTTTTTTTCCTTTACCATGCTAGTTCATGAGCTGCTTTTACACCACCTTGGTTTCGTATCGTTGATTGTTTCATGCCTATCCAGTAAGCAATCCAGACAGCGGAAAATTTTAAATATTTCCTTGGATAATATAGCAGGCAGCCAAGAATTTTGGACAAGATATTGGAAGATAACAGAAGTAACAATAATGTAAAATTAGTTTTTTTAGTTGCGGAAAGCTTATCTTAGGACAATCAAGGTCCTGCAATGGTCTCCTAGCTTTCCCGCTTCTTGAAGGTCATGCATCCTTTTTCATGGATGTTTGATAAGGTTGTGGAAGGCCTTCTTGGTGGTCTTGTAGTTTTTTGATGCAGTAATGGAATTCTGTTTTCTCATTGAGGCACAGATACAGTGAAAATTACTTGGTCTGGATGCTCTCACTTTGTGGAGTCTCTTCTTTGATTGGCTGTTGAATCCTGTTGTCTATTCTTTCAGAGATACAGTTAGCTGGATCCTCTTACTGCTACATGTTAGTGTCTTCATTCGTTATTCATAACTGTTTACTACAATCTGAAGTCCTGTAACTGAGAAGTTAAGCTGGATGGAAAATGGGGTTCCTTGATAAAGAGGGCATTTAAAAGACATTCCCCCTTTTTCAATATATTCTTATGTCTCTTCAAATGTGCTGGGTAAGCTGGCTTATCACTTGGAAGCTGAAAGCTAAGCTCATGCATGTTTTTTCGGTGTAGCATTGGTGGCAGTTTTGAATAACACTGGTTATGTAGTCCATTATCCAACATTCATTTTACAAAGGAAGCTTGGGTATGAAACCTTTGGTACTAATATTTGTGGATGGCTTTGGGCTTTTGTTGAAGAGAACCATTCTGTCTGGGAGAAGGTTATAATGGCTAAGTATGCTAGTTACAGTTCGCCCCTTGGATCTGGAAATGAATTCGCAATTGTTGGAATGATATTACTGATTACATTCATTCCTGAATTGGGATTGTAGTAGTGTACCTCTTTCAAATGTTGTCTCTTCCAAAATTTTGACTAAAAATTGAATAGGTTCATTTTTGCTGCATTATATGTGAAAGGTGTGTTTGTTTTTAACCCTTACAAGCTCAGGTTGTGTTCTGCTTAAACCTAAGGCTTGTCTTTTCTTCTAGTTTTGAGGGTGGACAAATTTATCCTTGTAGATCTATTTTGAAGATCAAGGTTCCTGCTAAGGCAGATGTTTATGCTTGGGATGCTACCTGGGAGATAGGTCATATTACAACCCTGAGAAGAGAAATTTATTTGTAGTGGGTGTTTTCTATCCAAGTCGGCATTATTATCAGCTAACTCCAGAGAATGTCCTGACGAATTCATGCTCAAATATGTTCATATGCTTACATTGTGTTTTTAAGGCATGTATATGGAGCTCGTATGGGTTATTCAGTGATGCTTTTGATATGTGCTTCTGTCTGAAAGTCTTGGTCCTGTTATCTTCTGTGCTGAGACATCCTGGCAGGTTACTTGTTCCTTAGTACTCTGGGATGCATAAAATAAGCAGTTGATACAGTTAGTCCTTGTTTGTTTCTATCATGTTTGAGTTAAAATGTATGCTTCTATATACTGTTATAATCCAGAGGTAGGCTACCTGTTTTCTGCATCTTGCTTATAAAATCATATGACTTTCATTCCAGAGTTCAAACCCGCCATTTACTTCTGTCGAATTGGATCATAGTGACTCTGGAAGAGAAGGATGCACAGTTACAACACTTACTGTGACCGCAGAGCCTAAAAATTGGCAGAGCGCAATTAGAGTTGCCGTTCAAGAGGTTCACTTGTTCCCTTTCTATTTGCATTAAGGGTTGTAAGCAATTTAGCTCCTGAGCAAGTTCAGTTAAACCTCTTTTATGTTTGAAAAGCTAATGAACTAGCTTGAACAAAAATTTTGAGCTCTTTTTAGATAAACAGATGAGCTTAGTGGAGTTGAGCTCAGCTTGTGTTTGGTAATGAACAAACTTTTTAGTATAAGGTCATTTGAATTCCATAAGAACTTGCTTTTATATATTATATGATCTCTGACAAGCAGCCAAATAAGCTGATGAAACATCCAATAGTGTTGTGCAATTTTCATGCGTAGGATTTCAAAACATAATATTAATTTGAGATATATTTGAAGAAAATATATAGCGAGTTGTAAAAATGAAATACTAAAATAAAAAGAGAGTTCCCTGGTAATTTCATACATCACCAACTGCAAATAGGGCTACTCAAAATCTTAGTTGATCTTTGACAAGCTTTAGAAGAGATTGCCCCAGTAAAATAAGATAGAAAGATAGTTCCCTGAAATAGGGATATCACTGGGTCCATTCAAGTAGATATTGAAAAAAAGCAAGCTTTAAGTGGGATTTTCTGAACTTGTTTATTTAGCTCTATCAATCTTTAATGTCATGGACTGAATTTTTTGCAACACAGGTCCGGAGGCTTAAGGAGTTTGGTGTTACTAAGGGTGAATTGACTCGGTATATGGATGCGCTGCTGAAAGACAGTGAACAACTGGCAGCTATGATGGATAACGTCTCATCAGTTGACAATCTAGATTTTATTATGGAAAGTGATGCACTAGGTCATACAGTAATGGACCAACACCAGGGGCATGGGAGTTTGATGGCTGTTACTGGAACTGTGACTCTTGAAGAAGTAATACTTCTCACTGATAGTGATCCCCCTCGTTGCCTGTTTTCCTTCACGTTTTATACTAAGGATGGTTTATATTTTAGTCTTTTAGGCATGTCAATAGCTAACATATACGAATTTATGATTTAAGCGGTATGAGATTATATTGATTACATCTCCGTTTGAATGTTGAATTTATTAGTTGCTCCTTGAAAACCTAGTTCTATATTCATTCTTCTAATAATGGCTGAATAAGAATTGTTCAATCATAATTTGTATCGGAAATGTCATTGTAGATGGTGTATCTTTCCCCTGCCACTGCAATATATACCCTGGTTTTAAAAAATTTTGGCTTCTTTTTTAGAATCCTCATTTTGATTCACTGTCATCTTGAATGTTGCATTTTCTGTCATTTTACTTATTCTTACACAATACTGATTGGCCTTTTCTTTTGGATTTTCTGTGATGTAGGTAAACTCTATTGGTGCTGAGGTGTTAGAGTTTATCTCAGATTTTGGGAAGCCAACTGTGCCTCTCCCTGCAGCAATCGTTGCATGTGTTCCAAAGAAGGTTCATGTCGATGGTGTTGGTGAAACTGATTTCAGAATTGCACCAAGTGAGATCACGGCTGCTATTGAGTCAGGATTGGTGGAACACATTGAAGCTGAGCCGGAGGTTCCCTTTAAAATTTTAGCTTGTTTGTGACATTTTAGGTTAAATGTACATTTACTTTGTTGTATGTTCACTTTGGCTGCAGCTTGAGGTGCCAAAAGAATTAATACCGCCCACTGTCTTGGAAGAGTTAAGGATTCACCGGAAGCCATCATTTGTGCCTCTTAGTGCAGCAAAAGTCACAAAAGTGCAGGATAAGGAAACAGGAATCACTCAGCTTCGTCTTTCAAATGGAATCCCTGTAAATTATAAGGTAGACATTGATTTTATTTTGGTACTTTGTTGCTCTTGTGGCTAAGTAAAACTGAAGCTTGAGATTTAATTGTTTCTGCTTGTTGAGACTTGAGATGTCTTCTCTTCCCATGCATGCAATTTCGTATCCTCTTGTCACTGTAATCTCTTTCTGGACTTGGATTTCTAAACCTCTAGTTAGTTTTACATGGTTATTTTGTAATTGTTTCAATGATATATTATCTTTTTCTTCAATTTGAATTTTGAGCAGTCCGCAACAAGTTTAACTAGTTGCAGACTTAAAAAAAATGTTCTTATCATATGGCCATTGAATTTCATTTCTCATCTTTATGGGTTGGGTAGAATGGGATGTACCTATTGTCATCTCCCTTTCTTTGTTTCAGATTTCTAAAAGTGAAGCTTGTGGAGGTGTAATGCGACTCATAGTTGGCGGAGGACGTGCAGCTGAGAGCTCTGAATCTAGTGGAGCTGTTGTAGTTGGTGTCAGAACTCTTAGTGAGGGTGGTCGTGTAGGCAGCTTCTCTAGGGAACAGGTTGACCAATTTTATTAGTTTTCTAATGGTCATTTATATGTTGTTTTGGGACCAGCATTTAGTGTTGATTATGCTCGGTTTCAATTACATAGGATACTATTTGCATTTTACCAGAACCTGAAAAGACGTAATGTAATTATATCAGCACTTGACTTCATCCACATGTATTGTTTGTCTTACATGCTGTTGTTATGCAGGTAGAACTTTTCTGTGTGAATCACCTGATAAATTGCTCGTTGGAGTCAACAGAAGAATTCATTTCCATGGAGTTCCGTTTTACATTGAGAGACAATGGAATGCGTGCTGCTTTCCAGCTACTCCATATGGTGCTTGAGGTAAGACTATAATAACCTTCACTGTTTTGATGTGTTAAGTGGTGCTATCACACATGGTTAAATTTTGGGATTGGTTGGTGCTTTATATTATTGTTAGGCCTCTTAACCTCATTGTAAATTGGTTTTGAGTTGGATGCTTTGTCATTGCATGGGAACAAAAGACCCCGTTCAAGAATTCATGTCAAGTCAAAGACTGTATTTGCCTCAATTGAGACGAGATATGTGTACAAACTTAGGAATTTCTTTCCTCTAGGATGGAGGAACATGCATGCAAATGTCTTGGGAGAAGTGCAACACCTTTTATCAGTTGTCGTGTTATTGGTATCATGTTGCAGCTTTTTATGCTTTTGGTTTCTTCTGATATGGCAGCATAGTGTCTGGCTTGATGATGCATTTGATAGAGCACGGCAACTGTATTTGTCGTACTACCGGTCAATCCCTAAGAGTTTAGAGCGTTCAACTGCTCACAAGCTTATGTTGGCAATGATGAATGGGGATGAGAGATTTGTTGAGCCTACGCCAAACTCATTACAAAATTTATCCCTAAAATCTGTTAAAGAAGCTGTCATGAATCAGTTTGTAGGTGATAATATGGAGGTAACTTGATATCTTATTTATACATCTATCAACTTCAATGAATTGCTAACATCTTGCCCACTTTCTAGTTCCAATTATCTAATATCAATTACAATTTTATGGCATTTGTTTGTTTATTAGGTTAGTATAGTAGGAGATTTCTCAGAGGGTGAGATCGAGTCCTGTATTCTTGATTACTTGGGAACTGTGAGAACATCTAGAGATAACAAGAGAGAACTTGGATCTAGTCCAGTTGTATTTCGACCATCCCCATCTGACTTGCAGTTTCAGCAGGTACGAGATGTAATTAATGTATTTGTTTTTCCCAAATTTCTGATGATACTAGACTAGCGGAGAGTGCAGTCTGTTGCAAAAGATTCATTTGCTATTCATTTTGAGTTTTACTCTTGTGCTCTCTTATTTGTTTATGGTCTCTTATTTGTTTATGGGGAGACAGGTCTTCTTGAAGGACACGGATGAAAGAGCTTGTGCATACATTGCGGGTCCAGCACCTAACCGTTGGGGTTTTACAGTTGATGGAAAGGACCTCTTGAGTTCATTTGTTGATGTTCGCTCTGTTGGTGGTGAGTTGGTTGATTTTGCTTTCTTAGCAAATATAATTTGGTCATTGGTCTGTTTGATATTGAAATGTGATTTGTTTGGTTAGTAAAATAGTCAATAGGCGTAGGCCTAGTAGGGTGATACAACATAAGTTAGCTCTCCCCCTTCCCTTAACCTGTCCCTCCTTGGGCAAGACAGCCAATCAGAAATGTCACGAAATCCCCTGCTCTTCAGGGATGTCCTCAATGTCGAGGAACATGTACTAAGGTGTAACTTGTCCCTCGTTGGAGAAGGTAGGATTTAATATAATAAATTTTTACTAGCTAGAATTGGTGAGACGTTAACTTTATTTAGTTAATTATCCAAGGAGATGCTTGGTACAAGGCTTTCCAAAATCCAAGGAAAATAAGATGGTCTTATATTTTTGTTCTTTTATTTTATAATATGTATGTAAACTTGTTCACAGTTTATCGAATGCATAGTTTATATGGCTATCTACCTCTTTTGGTTATACTGTTACAGTTTTATAACAAAAATAGTAACTGGGTGTTATAGCCAACTGTTTTTTTGGTACAGAAAATTAATCATTTATCATATTATTTCTTGGAATAGCTTGAAAAAAAAGTTGCTCATTTTGTTCTAAACAACTTCTAGATCCATTCTCCTTCAAACACTTGTTATTGTTTGCTTGGCATCAGCTTGATTTTGTGCTTATTAAATCAAACTAATTACTTATGTGGTAATTTAACAGGTGTCAGTCGTTATGGGGTTACTGAACTGAATAATATTTTAAGGACGGGTTGGATACTATTTGATAGTTTTGGGGCTTGCCTAGGATTTTAGTAGATTGTCTTCCTACTGGAAAAAATGGGACTGCACAAAAAAAAAAAAAAAAAAAAAGAACATGAAGCAATGCATTATGAAGTGCTCCTGGATTTTAGGGTCTGAACTTCGCCTGTGCATTTTCCCCCTATGCTATGTTCTCTTAAAGTGGCATTCTTTGTTGGCATATTCAGGCTCCCATTGGGAAGCTTTATCGTTATACTAGGTTGCCCACCAATAGTCTATTGTGGCTATCTAGTTATTTGTCTGTTCCTAAGAGTCGGAATACATAAAATGTTACTCAACCTCCCCTAAATCCTGCTCAATTTTCTTGAACCAAAAATTGGATGGAGAACACTTCCTATAATGTGGTTGTCTTTTAGAAGCAATTATACTTCTTCTCCACAACTTTTCTCTTTTTTTATTTTTGGGACTATTTTTGACAAATGTCATGTTTCATGATGTGTATGTTGATTTAACTATATCAATCTTGTAATGGAATATGACTATAATAACTATCTCAATGCATCACTGTCTCAGGGTATTCTTCCATCTAAGTGAGCAAAACGTATCATGATTACAGTTTTGGAATTCCATGTCATTATTCTCTTTTAAGAGGGCTGCATCAGGAAGGGCATCTGGCGTCAAACTCTGCCACTTGGCTTTTGTATGAATTTGTAGTGTTAACTTTAAACAGTTAATCAACACTATGAGCTTCATGCTACCGTCCCCAATGTAGATGGGATTGAGGTGCAGTATAATGATGGTGATGGTGATGAATTTTCCACATCCATTTTATGAAGCTGATTAACTCTGTTTTCCCTGCCAATGCAAGGTTGAAGATGTTTTGCTCCATTGCCTCAGATTTGTTGACTAATAGACTAGACTGTCATCCAACCTTGCCTCCACAATTTATGTATCTCATGCTGTCTGTGAGAGAACAATCTAGGCATACCATATGGAAAGTAAAGACTGAATTGAAGCTCTGAAAGATTGAAAGTCAACAACATAACATGAATTGTCTTTCCTTTTTTCTTTTTCCTTGTGAAAGCATCCAACCCAGAACCAATTGGTAGTGGGTGGAGAGGCCTAATAATAATATAACGCCTTAACTGATCCCTTTACTTTACCATGGGGGATTCACCAGTTAACATGGCAGGGCAGTGACAAACCGTGGGCTTGATACGATGTTAAAACATCCAACCTAAAGCCAATTAGTAAATGGGTTGAGGGAATGTAAGGTTTTAACTGACCCATTTACTTAACCATGTCAGAGTTTCCAACTTAACAGTTCTGTCTCCTCCAGTTGAAGAAAGAGAATTACTTAACAAGTGAATAATGTGGATGTCAATATTTCTTTTTTCTTTTTTTCTATGCAAACTGTTGCTAAATTTTATGATATGTAGTGGAAGTTTGATCTTGTATATGGGAAATGCTAGGTTCTATTTCCGTGAAGTTATGGCTTTTGTGTTATTCTTTCAGATGCTCAATCATATTCAAATGAACTGCTGATGGGGGGAGTCAGAAACTCAGTGGAAGGGAAGCTTCGTGGCCATCCTCTTTTCTTTGGGGTCACAATGGGATTATTGGCTGAAATCATAAATTCTAGGTAAATCATGATGCTGATTGCTCTCAGTCTGATGACAGAACTTTGTGGTGTACATTGGCCAGATGCATGCTTGCTAATGTTTTTGCAAATTCTGTTTTGGTGTTTATATGTTCCAGTTTCTTCTGTTGCGCGGTTTTGCTACTTAAAAATGACTAGTGCGAGTCGGGTACTATTATGAACTCAGTAAAGTGAAATTCTGGAATATAAGCTCTTTTAAGAACCTTCTGATATGAAAAAATCAGCCAATTACTATTTTATATTAGGTTAGTGCAGTACGGTTTCTCCGGTTTGTATAAATTGTATCCTCTCTCCCCCCCCCCTTCTCTCGTTGATTCGGTGAGTATGCACATCAGCATGTGACAAAGCAGCTCCAGGCATCATACCCACTGGCTGACCTGAGATACATGATGGTATGTGCAGGCTTTTTACAACAGTGAGGGACTCGCTTGGATTGACATACGATGTGTCCTTTGAATTAAATCTGTTTGATAGGCTTAAGCTGGGATGGTATGTGATATCTGTTACATCAACACCGGGCAAGGTGAGATCGAATTTAGGTTCAGTGCCATTTTATTGTTTCACTCAGTTACTCTATTCTCACCAGTTTTGATATGATAAATATACAGGTACATAAAGCTGTTGATGCCTGCAAGAATGTCCTTCGAGGTTTGCATAGCAACAAGATTACTCCAAGAGAACTGGACAGGGTTAGTTTATGCAATTTGATTCTTTGTATTACTTTGTGGAAATTCTGGTATAAGCTTTTCTGTGAACAAAAACCAAACCATACAAGCTTCTGAGATAGGGTGGATTCAGTATTCCCTATCTATATGAACTGGGTTTGCTCTTTTAATATAGAGATTTACTTTTACTCATCTGGAGTCCCTGGAAATGGCCATGGGTTTTATGGTATAAATTTTGTTACTTCAATTTGGTATTGTTCCATATAATTTTGAATTTCGGTTATGCAAGTGATCTTTTTTCAATTCTGTTCCACTCCATGCTTCCCATTTTTCAGGCATTGAGTAATTGTTTGCTCATTTCAGGCAAAACGGACTATTTTGATGAGACATGAAGCAGAGCTCAAGTCAAATGCCTATTGGCTTGGATTAATGGCTCATTTGCAAGCCTCTTCAGTTCCAAGAAAGGTATGATGAATTATATCTAATTTTTATACTTGATGTACTTCAGTTTTTTGGTGTCAACAAGTTATGTGACAGTTGAATCTGTAACCTGTTGCTACAACCCCCTCCATTCTGGTCAAAATATCAAAATACGCCCACTTTTTTCATTTCCAGGATATATCATGCATCAAGGAGCTTCCTTCTCTGTATGAAGCTGCAAGGATTGAGGATATTTACCTCGCATATGAGCATTTGAAGATTGATGAGGACTTCTTATATTCATGTATTGGAATTGCTGGTGCTCATGCTGGTGAAGAAACCATTGGTAAGTACATGTTTTTGCAGTTTAAGAGCTTTAATACAAGTAAAAATGTACTGAAGCCTATTCCTAAACTGAAAATATCAGAGTCCTGACGTTTGATTTTCTATTTACTGACTTTATACTAGCATTTAAATCGTCCTTTTCCCGGTTCCACTTTTTCCCTGCAAAGGAAGAACTTGGTCATATCTCGGGTCTCTCAATGTGTGCCTTTTGAGGCTTGTGTGCTTTGTAATGGTTTAGATATAAAAAATTGTGCTTAAATTTGTGGTGCTAATGATTTGATGGTGAGACATAAGACTAACTTCTGTTCGTCAACTTATGCTGTTTGTGCAGATGAGCAAGAGCCGGATGAAGCCATTCATGGAGCTACACCAGTTGGGCGTGGTCTGTCTACGATGACACGACCGACAATGTGATGTTTATCTGTTACACGTTCCTTGTTGCATCCGTAACGCACATTGAACTAAAAACTAGATTTATAGATGACAGTAAGTCTTGCTTCCTTCGCGTTAGATCTTTTTTCTTCGCTCTAGAAAACTTCTGATTTTTTGCTGGGTAGTAAATCTAAAATTTATTTGTCAGGAAAGAAAAAGGTGGGAAGCTCGTATTCATTATTCAGTTGTCCAGCATAATGGGTCAAGGACAAGGGTAGATCCTTCCGTGATAATGTACATGTGGAGGCGTTTGGAATAGAATTTGACATTTGAGCACTCGCTGATTTGGTTTTCATATAAGAGTATAGTGTACGGCCACACACGGGCTAAATTAGTTCCTCAGTGAAACTTATAAGGTGAAAGAACTTTGGATAACTGAGCAAACCATGATAATGCTTTAATTGTCAGAAAATTCCCACGAGAAAGAGAAACTCTCCAACATGATTTGACTATTTAATTTGGTCAGTGTGACAATTAATCTCTATCGACTGACATTATTCATGGAAATGACCAGGTGACAGCCAATTTGTTCAATCTTATATGATAAAACAAATACTTCATTCATCCCATAGTGATGTGTATTCGTTTTTTTGACTGTCTTAAAAATAATGAAATATTTCCGTAACTTTTTAAAGTCAATTTCCTATTTTGACCCATTATCAATTGACATGTCTCTCCTCTAGCTCATCTACTCGGGCGGCCTAGACAGACAACACGGCACTGCTCCCTTCACTCTTCCTCCTGGCCAATTAAACTAATCTCCCTCTAACCTCATACCCTCTATGAGTAACCCCCATTTCTCTCTATCACCCCTAAATCTCAATCTAACCAATCACCAACCTTTCCCAGATACTTTTATGTGCCATGACGCTGATCTAGTGTCGGAGGACGATAACGACAACCATCGATACCAGCCAGAATCATGAACTGTGAGAGCAGTGACATCAACATAATTGTAAAATTCTTGTTCTATTGTTTGGAAACTTTAGGCACACTTAATTTGCCATGGTTGGTGCCATTCAGTAGACACAGGGGTGTATTTCAGGGTAGTGCACCGTTGGCGATGATACCAGAGAATTTTCAGAAAACTCCAGGAAAATAAAAAGTCATGAATATTTAGTCCATCATCGTAGAACTTGATCGTAGCCGTGAACCCTCTTTCCTTCAGTTCCATCTGATTTTCAAAATCCCTGACATGGGCCTTTTACCCATTTGAGGATTTAACCAAATTATAAGTAAGAATTTGGAGAAAGAAAAGTTAAATTTGGACAAATGAACCGTCGTTGAGCTCCAACTATATGAAGCTTTCCAATCTGGGCTTTTTACCAACAAGTGGAACTTGAGGACTGATAGGGACTGATAATATCAATACTTGGAGATGGCCTGAATTTTGGAAATCATGAATTTGAAGAAATAAAAAAGACTTTTAACTTTTGGACAAATGAAAGTAAAGAGAAAAAGAATCAGCCACAGAACATGGCGAAATTAAGCAATTTGAATTTGAAGGTTTGAAGCCGACATAAAAGAGAGAAATGGAAGTGCAATTGCATAGATGGGAGAGAGAGAGAGGCCAAAGGAAGATATATATATAATATTCATTCTCTGGGTAAAATTAAAAAAAATATATTAAATGCTACATATATTTTTAATTTCCAGATAAATACATCATTTATTTTAGAATGGAGAGAGTATAAGATGCTTGAGCAAAATGATGATAATGCTTTTATTCGAGATATGTTTGGACAAATATAGGAGCATAAGTTATTCATGGCTTTATTTACCACTGCCATTGTGGAACCAAGAATTGAACGCCATTTTGATTGCGTACACTAACCACAACAAAAAGCTTAAATTGAAAATTTGGAGAATCAACGAATTCAAATAGTTCTGTAGTTGCTTTTCAATAAATTTAAGCTGTGACATAGTTTTTTAATAATTAATAAATATTTTAAACTATCAATTTTTTACTGTATAAATAGAGTTTTTGTCTCTACCTAGGCTAGGGACCAATGTGAAGTAAATTATAAACGTTTAGGTTGGGGATCTAATTGCAATGAAATGAAATTTGGGGATCGATTTGCAATGAGAATTAAAGATTTGGGACGGTCGGTGCTTTTTACTCGTTCTTGTGTACAAAGCGAAGCCTGGAGAATTAAAGAACTGAAGCTTGACTTTTAAACGAATCGAGCTGGATTTCTTAGACGAAAAATGCTGCTTACCTGAACCTGAACGGGTCTCGGATGAGGATGTTGGCGATGGTGATGGTGATGGCGATGGCGTTGTGAGTCGGTTTCTGTTGGAAGCGCAAACCTAACCCATCTGCTTCCTTAACCCCCTGTATTTATGACTTACCAGCACCAGTACCAGCGGAGCGGAGGGAGTTGTGCTCAATAAAGGTAGGGAAAGTTGGGCCCAAGACAAGAAGAACCGCTTGTTCCTTCAATTGCTTGTGGCTGGGTGTGGATGGGTTCTTGCTGCTCTTCGCTCGCTCGCCCCGCAGAACAGCGGCTGCGGCACGCCTCCGCCAGATGGACCGACGACGCCCACCTCCTCCACCACGTATCCGGCCGCCTCTTTATGAACGGCACCACGCCTTCCCGCTCCGCCGTCCTCTACACCCAGCAGGGCAAGAAGGGAACCAACCAGGACGCCATGCTTGCCTGGGAGGTCTCTGATTCATTTTGTATTTCTATTCTATAGAGTATCTATCTCTTCTTCTCTCCTTTCCCTTTTCCTCCATCCAGATAAGATGCAAACTGTTGTTTATGCGTTTTGTCTGCCAGAAATTCGGGCCAAGCAGTGATTCCGTATTCTGCGGAGTATTCGACGGCCACGGTCCCTTCGGTCACTTGGTTGCTAAGAAAGTCCGCGATTCTCTTCCCCTCATTCTCTCCTCTCAGTGGACGGAATCGGTTCTTTCTGCTTCGGGGGACGGCAATGCTGATGCAACCCGCAACGACGAGGACGATTGCGTCGAGTCCTTGGAGAGTGAAGGGAGCGACGCCATCCCCGAAACCCATTTGCCTCTCAAACGCGCCATGCTCAAGGCATTCAAGTTAATGGATAAGGAATTGAAGCTCCATCCTACCATTGATTGTTTCTGCAGCGGCACCACTGCTGTTACTTTGCTCAAGCAGGTTTCCGCCATTCCCTACCTTACTCGTCCTGACCCAAGCTTCATTTGTTCAGTTGCATAACTCTCTGATGCTACCTGCATTTGCTATTTCTCCCTCCGTCTGATTTGGGCATCTCCACTTTTGTTCATTTTACAATCGCCGTCTATCAACCGGAAAAGAGTAGCAACACTAGTCGACCTGTTGTTGGGCCATTAACTCATTGCCTATCAACAGTCAAATCACGAGACTTTCACAGGGGCTGGATTAACTCTGAGTCTTAATCATCATAGATGCTATGCAACCAATTTTTTGAGTAACTTGATTGTGCTTGTGGGCATATCCCCAGCCTAAATACCTCGATTTTTACCTATTTGACATTTTTTCTGTCAAAGCTCCAATGAATTTCCTCATGTATTTGTAACAATACTGCCATTCACAGTATAATACAACCTCTTTCTTTTCTTATCCTATGATTGCTTTAAATTGTGATTTTGTATTGCACTTGCACATCAACCAGCCATTTTATTAAGAAGTTGCTTCCAGGGTCAGGACCTTCTAATTGGAAACCTTGGGGACTCGAGAGCAGTCTTGGCAGTAAGAGAAAAAGATGACTCCTTGAATGCAGTACAATTGACCATTGATTTGAAGCCAGATCTCCCAAGTATATATGTTTCCATCTCATTAACACGCACACAGACACAAACACTACACTTATATCAGTCTCCTAATGTGACAACATAACATGTGTGGATACTTGTCCTTTTTCTAACTCTTCGTGTTTCTTAAACTAAAGTTCTTGCCTTCTTTGATATGTAGGGGAAGCAGCTCGGATTCAGCAATGCAAAGGTAGAGTCTTTGCCTTGCAGGATGAGCCTGAGGTTGCCCGTGTATGGTTGCCTAACAGTGATTCTCCTGGGTTGGCAATGGCCAGAGCTTTCGGGGACTTTTGTCTGAAGGATTTTGGTTTGATTTCCATACCAGATATATTCTACCGTCGCCTTACAGAAAGAGATGAGTTTATTATTCTTGCCACAGATGGGGTATGTTCATCTAATTAGTTCTTAAACGGTAGTTGTTTCATTTTTAGGATTTTATGGTTGAGTTCCATGTTGCACATGTTGAGTTCATTATCACTCTTGAAATGAAGCATGACTATGGTAACTGTCTTATTGTCATTCAATGATACCTTCCAATATAAATGGAGAAAAACTATGGTGATGGTTGTGGAATTTCATCTCATTATTTTCACACAAGAGAGTTTTGTTAGGAGAAGCATCTAGTGTAAGATATAATCACTTTGCCCTTTTGCATGGAGTTATACTGTGAATATGACTTTCAATAGTTAAATGACATTTTGAATTTCATTTGACCAACCCCAGTGTAGTTGCGATTACGGTGTAATATAATGATGATGGTACTACAACAATGTATGGAAGTTCTGTTTTTTGTTCACCTTAGCCAGTAAATGTTTTGTTTGGTTTTTAGTTTCTTCTGACTTATTCGTGAGTAACAATCTTGAGAAATAGTATATAAATTTAAGAAATTGGAAATGTGTTGGACAACAATAAAATAGACTTGCCTGATCGCTGCATGAGGGATGACCAGTTACATTGCTTTTTCTGTTCTGCTTGAACTGATATGGATACTCAAAACGCTAATATGTCACTTAAATGTAGGTTTGGGATGTTCTCTCTAATAAGGAAGCTGTTGATGTTGTCGCATCAGCTCCTACTCATGCAACAGCGGCTAGGGCACTTGTAGATTGTGCCACTAGAGCATGGAGGCTTAAGTACCCAACGTCAAAGAATGATGATTGTGCTGTTGTATGCGTCTTTCTGGAACATTGTTCTACAGGATATGTGTCAATGGAAAAGAATGGCAGAACAAGTATTCCTAAGTCAACAAGTGAGAGTGCATCACTAACTGAAGAGAATAATGGGGATTCACACGGACTTGATGATCTTGAACATCCAGATGCTTCACAGTGTCCTGATGAGATTGTGCCTGCTACTAAATCACCAGATAGAACGCTTTCTAGCAAGGGCACTGGTGAATCTAAAAGGAGCCTGGCCGAATGCATTTCTGTTGCTGACGAGGAGTGGTCAGCCTTGGAAGGTATTACGAGGGTGAATAGTCTGTTGAGCCTTCCACGGTTTCTGCCTGCCGATAAAAGATCTGCAAGTTGGAGAAAATGGTTATGATTGACGAGAGATTATAATTCGCCTACGAATTGTGAATGCCCTCCTCCTGGCTGATCAAACGGGGTGAGAAGATTGTAAGCTTGGAGACTTGGGACCAGCGTGACGGAGATAGAACCGCCGAATAGTTGCTTTTGGAAGAAAAGGTTGTTGCTTGTCGTTCACTTGAATTTTTGTATGCCTTGTTCAAGTTTTGTTTAGGATTTTGGCAGAGCCATCTGTTGTAGTTGAGAACGACGCATAGATACAGATGACACCTCCATTAGATTAGGCTTTGGTGCATGGTGAGTCTCCCAACTAAACAAACGCGCACCAGTAGGTTCCTTACAAAATAATAATAATAATAATAAATAAATAAATAAAATAAGGGTTCAACTGCCACATAAAAACAGGAAAAACTACGATCCTCGCCCCAATTTCCTAGCTTTCCACTAAAAAACCTCATTGTTCAGAGACATCCACCCGCGCCACTGGCTTTCGTTCCACCCAACCAGTGGATAAATAAACTTTACTAATTAAATTAACTGCATGGTTAAACATTTTCATACGAAAGGTTTCGAAGAAGAAAACTTCGGATTGCATCGACATAATGTGAAAAGAGACTTGAACCTGCCTAACAAACTATGAAAGTAGACACCTTTCACCATGAAAATAAGTACTGGTTGAATATGAAAAAAGTGGTGTCTTTTGTATGATACACATGCTAGAGTTTAATGGAATTTGGATTTTTTCAGAATAAATACAACACCAAAATCCTAGTCATACACTGTCCCACATGGTTCATAACATGCAAATTCTCATTCATTCAACCAGAGGGTCTAGACTGCTTGTGCTATAGACTATAGTTTCTGGGTCATTGTGAACAGTCAAAGATTCCATCAGCATTTACTTTACTCAACACAGCATAGAGTAACTGAATTTGGGCAATAATGAAAACCACTGTCAGAGTTCAAAAATTAATGGAAATGGAAGAATCATATCAATTGAGACACATACGACACAAAGTTGACATAATCAAACTTATGCTCGCAGATATATGTGGGGCAAAATAGGCCTGGACCTTATAATAAGCATGCACCAGAATTTCTCGAACTTCCAGTATGCTAGACAGAACTTTGAGCTTTTCATGACATTTCCTAGAAGTTTTATCACAAACTTCAAACACAGGTAAAAGCCGAGACACCCTCATCTTCCAATTCAAATCACCCTGGAAACTGACATAGTTCTGTTAATCAGATATAGAAGTATGTCATGGACTGTGTGAAGCATCGTGGAGAATAACAATCATCCCACTCATGATTGGATCATGCAGCTCAAGTTACATTTCAGATTCAAATCCGATGTTCCAAAATCCTTCGGGTGTCATAGGAGGAGCGAATCTATATCGGTGCTTTGATACACCATCATGATGCTCACAATGAAAATCATCATTATCAGCAATATTGTCTTTTCCTCTCTTATCAAGAAGAGCATCATAAAATTTCTTGCATTGCTTGCACTGATATCCCCTCAGCTTCTCTCGGTCTGCTTTCTTTCTTACTGGTTCCACATACTTGAAGCTGCTTTTGTCACCAGTCTCAAATGGCATCTGTTGTTCACGCAGCCTGTGCTCAACGTTCATGTCCTGTGTTTCGTTATCTGAGCTATTGACTGTCCTGTCTTCTAAAACATGAAATGAAAGTTCACCAGCTTGTTCCTTCATGATTTTTCTCAGTTTTCCTTTGATGTTCTCTTGAGGAGTATCAAGAAAATCATCATGGGGATCAGTCCCACCAAGGCATTCACTGGACCGTGTACCCCTCCAACCAGAAGCAGGGTGCTTCTTACCAGCTACTGAATCAGATTTTGGGCTGGATGGACTTTTCCACATGAGACGAATGTTGGAAGCAGGAGAGTATGAGTGATGAGACTGGGCATTTTTTACTCCCTTCCCATCCTTCATGCTATCATCAGAACAAATTTCATCCTTTGCAGTTCTCACGCCAGAGACAGCTGCAGGAATATCTGGAATTCCGGTCTGAATCTCTGAAACAATGACAAACATAAATAGATGGATATAAATAGGAATATATGGTCTCGAAGAACTAGATGCAATCGTATATATTCCTACACCCTGTAATCTTATTTGAATAAAACTAAACAAGTTTGGAAGGAGCAGGATGTACCAGACAAAGGTCTTACGTTGTGGTGATGCCTCACTGAGATATTCTGATCCTGTAATTTATTCAGACTCATGTTCTCTTCGGTAAGGCCGGACTTTCTGAGGAGGAAGTTGTACTGAGATTTTAGCCTCTTGTAACTGTCAAAAAGGTCCCTATTTTTCTTCTTCTCAGCCATCAACTCAGCTGATTTTGATTCCATCTGTTGAAGCAGTTTCTTATACAGATCACTTTCTTCAAAGGTCTCGCTGCATCTTTCCCCAAGTCCGTGCTGCAGCTTATTCAGTTTGTCCTCCAGATCCTTTATCTTGGTCAGCAGATGTTCCGTTTCTTTCTCATGGTCTTCCACTTGCTTCTCATTCCTCAGAGTTACCTGCCCACTCAGATTAATTTGCTCGAGTAATTCATTGTGCATTTTCCTGGCTTCATCAGCTTCTACCTTTTTTCTTCTAAGCTCCTTAGAGAGTTCACCAAAATTTTTTTCCAGCTGTGCAAAACTGACCTCAAGTTGTTCCTTCTCCTTGTTGCAATCACTCAGCAATTGTTCACATTTCAAAATTCTCATGGCTTGAGATTCAAGCTTTTCAAGTCGATTTGCTCTCAACTCTTTCCCCAAGTCGCATTCTTCAGTTTTTCCTCTAAGTTCTTCTTGAAGCATTTTAACTTTTCGGTCCTCGCTGTTCAGATCAGCAAGAAGCATGCTAGCTCTCATTTCACTCTCTCTCAGCTGTCTATCCAGGTCAATCAATGCAGATTCTTTTGGTTGAACCAAATATTGTAATTTTTTCTGCAGTTCAATTCCTTCATCAACTTCCTGGGACTTTGACATAATTCCAGTTTCTAGCTCATTAATTCTGCACCCCAGGCTAGTAAATTTCGCACACTGTTGTCTCACTTTCTCTTCATATTCCTCTGCTAGCTTCACTTTCTCTTCATATTCCTCTGTTAACTTCTCTTTCTCAGCCTGGAGGAGATGGTTCTGTTCAAGGGGGTGCTTCTTCTCAAGTTGGAGATTCTCAATTTGGCGAGTGCAACTGCATTCCTTTTCCTTGCAGGAAACTTCAACATCCTTCTCTTGCAGGTCTTTAGGGTTGAACTGGAAATGTGGGTAAAGCTGGGTGCAGAATACATATTCTATCTGAGAAATTCTGTCCTTTGCTTCCTGGATTGTCGCAACCAAAATAGTACTGAGCCCGGAGATATAATTGAAAGCATTACCATCAACAGCATAAGCGAGCTCAGATGATTCTTTTGGCAGTCCCTCCATCTAACAAACCAAGAAAAGCGAAGGGACATTATTAATGTTAGTAGCAAAGTCAGTTTGATTCTCATAATTTCTATATTCATACCAATTTTTTTTTTAGTAACAGCCAAAAGAATATAACTCTGCAAGGATATAAAAGAAATTTGACCTCTAACAAATTAACATTATCACAAACCTAAATTACATGAATTTTCATAAACAAGAAAAGAGGATGGAGCAAACAACATCAAGGCAACAACGCACAAAAAACAACAACAACGCCTAAGAACCAAATTTACATCAAAATACTAGCACTCAAATGCCACAAACCACGGGCAACCGCAGATTCGATATATTCCCGAAAAGCCTCAACGAGTAGTGGAAAACTATAATAAAATACAACAACAGTGGGAAAGAAAAAAAAAGGAAACCGCATATTTCAAGAGAGGGAGAGAGAGCTAAAGGAGCGGAGAGACATACAATTGAGTGGAGGAGGAAGAACGAAAAAACCCTAGAAGCTTCTGCTGCAAGGAGGAGGCTGCAACTTTCTTTTCGTTTGGCTAATTTCTGGTCCACCAGTAAAGAGTCGGAAATGAAGTTGAGTTAGAGCAGAAATCGACAAGTTGGAGTGGCGATTCAGAAAATAGAAACGAAATTGAGCGGGAGAATGGTTAGGAGAGCAAATTTGAGATGGAGGTGCTCACGACTGCGACCTTCCACTTTAAAAATGCATTTTTAAACGAGCATTTCGGAAATTAGTAGCGTTTTGTGTCGGGTTGAACAGATTCATACAAAAAATATAAAATAAAATTAAAAAAAAAAAAAACTGTCCCTCAAATCAGCTGATAGAATTGGACGAACGCGATGTCACCGTATGGAACCAACTTCTTGGCAACAGTTTCTACGGTACGGACAGGAATGATAATTGGATCAGGTTGGTTTGGTTTGGATCAGATTATTTAGGTTTATATTTAGTAGGGTTAACATTAATTTGAGAGTTTAGGTTGAGTTATTTAGGTTTAAGTTGATTTTGGATTGAGTAGATTTTGGATTTATATTTAGGCTCAAGTAACTTCAGGTCGCGTATTTGAGTTTCAGGTCAGATTCGAGTTAATATTCGGGTTTAATCGGGTTACTAGTGCATAGAATGGAATAACTAGATTGGTTTAATTTTTTACTTAGATTTTACTAAAATTTAAATTAAAGAATTTGATTTTTTTTAAGTTTAGAGACCCATGTTGTAATTTTTATGAGTGACTAAAATGAAACTTTTAAAATTTAGAAACCTCATAAATAAAAAAATTACTAAACATAAAAAATAATATAAAAAATTTAATTAATTACATATAAATACACCAAAATACAACTAGTTCCCTATGGACAAAATTTTTGGTTAAAAAATATTAAAGTAAAAAAATTGTTCTACAAATGGGAATTGAAAAAACGTAAATAAAGTTTGTGTGCACAAATTTTGTGTATAAAAATTACACATTGAAATTAATTGCAGCAAAAATTATAATTTGAAAATTGTAAAACAGAGATTTTAGGAAATCGACTCTCTAGCGTGCTTCTTACGTGCACAATCCTTTGATTAACGCTTCAAGCTTTTGGTAGAGACGTGAATGGTTTCTTCACGAATACGAATTCCTGAGTTTGTCTTGCACGAACACGAAATGAGGTTCTCCCTGCTTCTTTTAGTTTGATATTTTTTTTTCGTACTCTTTGGACTTTAGGGCTTCGGGCAATGTCCACCGCTTCCTTATCGCTTTCCTTGGAGTTTGACTTGATACATCACAGAAACGAATCTTTCACGTTCCCTGCCGCTTTCACTATATCTAAACTTGAATTTGATGTAGCTTCATCTTGCCTTCTTTGCGTTCCTCATTGTGTTCTTCAAATCTAGCCTTGAAATTGGGATTTTATCATTCTTGGACTTAATTTCTCCTCTTGCTAAGTGTTTGTACTTGATCAGCTTGAAGAGCTGGTAAAAGCTTCTTGTAGAGAAATTTCCCTCCTCCTTGGTTCTGCTTCTCCAATTTGTTCCTCATTCCTTTTGCCTTAGGAGGCTATTTATAGGTGTAAAGAATATGTGGTTTAGTTCAAGAAAATCACATGTGATAATTATTACTCCCTCCGTCCCAATTTAGGTGAAACGTATTCTTTTTTTGGATGTCCCAAAAAGGTTGAAATATTTCCTCTTTTAGAAAATTTTAAACAATCAATTTACTCTCTTACCTCCATTTAAACTCTCACTACATAAAATCCAATAAATTTTTTTTTTAATCTTCACTCAATCTCTCACTGAACAAAACTCAAAAAAAAAGAATTTTTTTTAATCATTATTTACACTCCCACTACACAAAATCCAAAAAAAATTAATTTTAGTTCCATGCATAAAATTGAAAAAAATAACACAAATTACATACATCTTAATCTTCGTGCCCAGAGAAACGTTTTAACTAAAATGGGATGGAGGTTGTACATATTTATCTCTGTATTTATCTCAAGAAAAAATAAATATGATAATTATCTCCCTTTAATTATCCTAATTACTTAATTTAAAAGAACAATTAATGGAATATTCTAGAATATTTGAGCTAAATGATGGGTATGCATGGGCTTTAATCATTTTGGACTTTGAGGCCCCATTTGGCAAAAATGATTTTTAGCTAAGATAATATAATGAGTCGTCATTTGAGGCCTTCGGTTGCTTGCTTTTAGGCTCAAAAAACTGGGTTTCTTGAACTTATAGTTTTCAAAATTGATAAACTTTTTAATTTTGGACATCATTTTTAAATGGGTTAGACAATTTAAATTAGATTTAATTTATTTTCAACCCAATTAAGTTTTGATGTCTACAAATGCCCCATCAAGATTATTTATTTATACTTTTTTTTTTGTGTAGTGTAATAAATAAAATAATATTGATTTTTTTAAAAAAAAAATTTGGCCAAAGTTGGACTTGGATGATTTGTATGCACATGTGGTGGAACCAAAAATTCCTTGCCAAGGGAGATTTTACTTGCATAAAATTTTCCATGCAGCTTGCTTGGCGAATCTTCATTCCTTGCCCGTGTGGAATTTGACTATTTGCTAAACCAATTTACGAAAGAATTGACTTGGCTTAATTTTGTTTAGCCAAGAATAAGTCGAATTGGACTTTTTTGATAAGTAGAAGTTGACTCTTGAATTTTTGTGACAACTACTTGAGTCAGAGTAGAGCTTTAACTCCATTTGGATTTGATCCCAAGTTCAATTGGATTTTACAAACCTAATTGAACCAAACCATCAGCTACTATAAATTTGGTACTACTTTTGTGTTGATTTTTCACCCAAAGTATCCATTAGAGCGGCTCTAATCTGTTCCTCGCTTGACCGAAGCATCTTTGTTCCTCCTGGACCCAATTTTTCAACTTTTTACAGCTTGGGCACGTGAGAGTTCTTTTTCCTTTCTTCATGCAATTACTTCTGCCACATGTATCCTTGCTTTTGCTATTTTCTAATGTTTCCATGTGCATAAATGTTGGGCCTAGTGGCACATTAAACAAGCCTTTTCTGGGGATGGCAAAATTGGACCCGACCCGATGACCTGGCCCAACCCACTCGAACCCAAGCCCGACTTGACCCGATTTGACTAAAAAAGTCAACGACCTGAACCCGACCTGAACCCGAACCCGATTAAAGGGAAACCCGAGAAAACCCGAACCCAAATGACCCAAACTTGAAATACCCGAACCCGAAATGACTCAAGCCTAAATTGACCCGAACCCAAAATGACCCAAACCCGAGACTGACTTGACCTGAACCCGAGATGACTTGATAACTAAACCCGAGAAGACCCGATTTTAACCCCCACCCTAAACCTTAATTTTCTTTTTTCATTATTTTCCATATTAAGTCAGTCCTAAATATGGAGGTTTCCATGTTTAGTAACTTCCATTTCTTGAGACTTTCATATTCAGTATGTCTTATATTTAGGAATGGTGACTTCCGTTATTAGTAACTTCCATTTTTTTGGTACTTTCATATATAGTAAGTCTCATTTTTTGAGATGAGACTTTCATATTTAGTAGTTTCATTTCATTTTTTAAGATATTCATGTTTAATAATTTTCATATTTTGAGAAAGGATTTCCATATTTAGTAACTTTTATTTTTTTAGGACTTCTATATATTGTAAGTATCTTATTTGGGGAAAAAAAATCCATATTTAGTGAATCCCATATTTGAATTTTTCCAATATAAGTAATTTTTATATTTAGTAAGTTTAATGATCTTAATAGGCAATTATTAAAATTACAATATTCATCCCTAAACTTTTAAGTATAGTACAATAACGTACCTAAATTTTAAAAATTTTTATTTTAGTTACCCATAATAATTACAACATGGATCCTAAAATTTTTGAAATCTTTACACTTTCACCCAAAATTTTTCAAATTTTACAATTTAGTCACTGATAATTAACTTGATTTGCATTTCGTTGTAATTTCAAAGAAAATTCATTAAAACATAAACATAACAAAATTGTCATTGTGTATGTCTAGGTGATAGCTGGGTGAAGATCTGAATAATCTGTACAATGATAATTAAAGCTTATGGGTTTAGAAAAACAATCAAATATTACTAACAATATTAAATTACTTAAATATGTACTAAACTACAATGAAGAAGACTTTTATGAATATTTTAATTAAATATACTAAAAAATGAAAATTTAATTTAAATTAAATCACACAAAAAATTGAATTATTTGATTTAAATTTTTAAAAAATTGAATCGATTCAATCGTTTTGACTTCACATCAGTAACCCACGTGAACACAAAGGTTGACTCGAATTTGACCCGAAAGCTGGCCTGAAGTTACCCGAGACTAAAATTGACCCGACCTGAAGTGAACCCGAACCCAAATAAACCCGGCCCAACCCAACTCGAACTCGAAATCAACTCAATCTGAAATCAACCCGAACCCAAATGACCTGACCTGAACCCGACCTGGACCCGAATTCATGCTAACCCGACTAGACCCGAACCTGAATGACCTGACCCAAACCTGACCCGACCCACCCAATTGCCATCCCTAGCCTTTTCCCAAGAATTTCCTTTTCTTCCAAGACTGATTTTAGGGATGTAATTTTTTTTTAATGCCCATCAGCTGCTTGTTGCTTTCATGTTCTCTTATGCAATTTGTTTCAAGCTTTTGGCATCCTGCTTGTTTTTTTGTTTTCATGAGCACAAAAGTGCTTGCAATTTTGTTCCAAACTTTTGCTCATCTTGTTTTGGTTTTTTTTTTAAATGAACAGACACTCGGTGACGTTGTGCCTAATTAGTGGCTATTGATCAAATTTCTTGTTGACCTTCAGGTGGGTAATTATAAGCGTCCCCAAGCTGATTTATTTTTTTAATTTTGTTGTAGAATCATACCCATTAATTATTTCTTGCTTCTTCTTCTGAAGTTGGCTAAAGCAATGTGCAACTTTTTTTTTTTGTAGGGCTTTTTGGTTTGCTTAGGTTCGTGACTTACAAAGGTGGTTGGGAACCAAGGTCTTAGGTATAGATCGTCTTCAAACTTTGATTTTGAAATTTTTTATCTTTCTAAATACCGAGGGTATAGACAAATCCTTTAGGTTTTAAGGCAAATCTTTTCAACCTTGTCTTTGTGCCTCTTTTTGGATCATGGACCACCTAAGTTATTTTGCTATAGAGTGATTGCCATTGCTTTTGTTACTACATTAAGTTTCTTTTATGAGTAAGATATTTTGTTGCAAGATGGCTGCCTCGAAGGTGCACTTAGAAGTTGTACCAGCTTCCAAGCTTGTGAAGATTGACTGGATTGTTGAGGTTGGAGATGGCAAGTATTTGATACTTTCGAAGGCCATTGTGAAGACACGTTCTGGAGGAGATGCTAGTCCACTTAAGCTCATCATTCGCTATTCTTCAGTTGGTTCCTATGCCATATAACGCCTAGACCGAGTTGAGGAATCAGGCATTCCAAGGCTCAGTGAGTATTCCTTGGAGAAAGATATGGTCCTTGGAGATGTTGTCTTGCCCAATCGTTGACCGTTGTTGTGTTTTCCTTTGTCCCACATGAATGTTCATGACATTCAAAGGTTACATGTTATAGAGCCTATTTCCTATCATCAACTGAAGTGAGGCTCTTTTCTTGATTCAAGAGGTGAGATTCAATATTTACGTGGTTTCAGGGAATGGATTGTCCACACTTGTGGTTTGCTACGAGTGAACTGGCTCAACAACTTAGCTTTTAACATTGGAGCCTTATGTTTTGACTACCATTAGCCGAATAAGATGTATCACTTTGGAAGTTGTGTGAGATTAGTGGCCTTTCTATCTAGGGAGACTATTATGAAGAGGTCATGTTAAGCAAAACATATATAAAAAAGAAAACTTTCATTTGATTTAATCGTTCACAGTCTATACTTGTGCGGGCCAGGAGTATTACAATTTTTTTTTTTATTTTGAGGATTTCACCGTACGCAGTTTATACTAGTGTGACGCCAAGAGTATTACATTTTTTTGTTCTTTTTTATTTTTTCATATAGTTTAGGCTCTTGTGACAAGGGGTATGCCCCCGAGTTTTCATGCGTAGCACTTCTTCAAGAACTTCCCATTGATGGGGCTGATTCTTAAGCCATTCTTATCTACTATCTTGTAAGCACCATTGGTATAAACTTCGGTCACCACGTATGGGCTACCCCACTTTGACATGAATTTTCCTCTAGTGCATTTTCCCATGATGATTGGTCTCCTAATGACTAGCATGAGGTCTCCAACTTGAAATGTTCTTAGGCGCACCTTCTTGTTGAAAGCTTTTGCCATGCGAGCTTCATCGCACTCTAAGCATTGTTGAGCTTCAAGTCTTTTTTTTGTTTAAAGCGTCCAACTCCTCCATTCATAACTTGGCATTTTTCTTGTTCGTCAATCCTTCTTGCAGAGCTATCTTCAAGGAAGGGATTTGGCATTCTAATGGGAGTACTGTTTCCACGCCATAGGCCAAGGAATATGAAGTTACTTGAGTAGGGGTCCGATGTGTTGTTCAATATGCCCAAAGGGCTTCTTCAACTTTCTTATGCTAATCTCTCTTTGATCCTGAGATGACCTTTTTCAAAAGGTTGCACAACGTCTCATTGAAGGTTTCAGCTAACCCATTTGCTGCAACGTTGTACATAGATGAGTTATGCTGGACAACCTTGAACTTGACACAAAGTTTATCCGTTAATTTATTGTAGAATGACTTTTCGTTGTCGGTGATGATGTAGCAGTAAACTCCATATTAGTAAATGATATTTATTTTGATGAATTTCACTACATTCTCCTTATTGACTTCCTTCAACATGACAACTTTTGCTCATTTTGAGAAATAATTTGTGGCGGCCAAGATGAATGAGTGCCCAATGAATGACTTAGGAGTGATTGGCCCCACAATGGCAAGTCACCATGCATCGAAAAGCCAAAAAGCCACCGTGGGGTGTAAAGGCTTTGGAGGTTGATGAATAAGGTTAGCATGAAATTGGCAGACTTGACATTTCTTGGTATAGCTAATGCAATCCTTTATCATAGTTGGTCAATAGTACCCCATCCTTTTGATATGATGGTAAAGTTTTGGTCTAGATTGATGAGCTCAACAGATTCCAGAATGAGCTTCTTCTGCAACTTGGCCAACTTCTTCATTACTTAGGCATTTGAGGAGGACTTCTTCAGCAGATCGGCGATAAAGAACTTATTTAAAATGGATGAACCTTAGTGATATTTGGTGAATATCGACTCAACAACGAGGGTCTTCAGGCAGGTTGCTATGTTCCAAGTAGTTAATAAACGACTGTCGCCAATCCTTCTTTGGTTCAATGATGGAGATAGTATGATTGTACCCATCTTTCTCGACTAATATTTACGGCACCACCTATCTTTTATGTACTTGGACTGAGGCTTCTTGCTCAGTTGAATTTACTAAAACGGCTGCCAAGTTGGTTAGGGCATCGGTATGCTGATTGTGCCCCTTGGCAACATAATGGATGCTTACTTGATCTAACCGCTCCAGTAAATACCTTGCATATTTGAATAAATGGAGTAGCTCAGGCTTCCGAACATCGTATTATTGGATAAGTTGAGTAACCACCAGCTTAGAATCTCCAAAGATCTCCAATTCTTAGATTTGCATGTCCATGGCCACTTTAAATCCAATTAACAAGGCTTGGTACTTCACTACATTATTCAAGTACTTCTTGAGTAAGTTGAAAGAGTATGGCAAAGCTTCATTGTAGGGAGAGATGAACACCACACCTACCCCCGCTTCATATTCCCAACATATACCATTGAAGAACATCTTCCAAGTCAGGATGATTTGTGCAAAGAAGACTTCCTCATCCGGCAAGTATTCTGGGAGTTCTCATTCTATTGTTATCGGGTGCTCAGCCAATAAGTCTGCCAATGCTTGCCCTTTAATTACTTTTTGTGAGATGAACAACATGTCAAATTTGGACAAAAGAAGAACCCATTTATCCAACCTTCATGAAAGCATCGGTCTTGACATCAAGTACTTTAGTGTGCCAGCCTTTGACACAAGATGGACTAAATGGGATAACATGTAATGTCTTAGCTTCATTGCAGTAAAAATCAATGGAAGGTAGATTTTCTTGATAGGGGAATAGTTAGTCTTTGCCCCAGTAATCTTCGACTCAGGTAGTAAAGTGTATTTTCTTTTCCCTCTTCATTTTTATTGAGCGAGAAGTGCCCCCAATAAGTGTTCTTGGGTAGCTATATACAGAATTAGAAGTTTCCTTTGAATTGGAGTAGCAAGAACAGGTGGATGAAGCAAGTAGTCCTTTAACTTTAAAATGCATTTCTACAGGTGTTGTCCCAGATAAAAGGCATATCCTCTTTAAGGAGCCTACTAAACAGGTGACATCGTCCTGGTAGGTTGGAGATAAACCGCCTTATGTATGCTAATCTTCCTTGCAGGCTTTTAAGCTCGTGGGTGTTATTTGGCTCAGGCATTTTCAGGATTGCATCTATTTTTGATCGGTCCACCTCAATGTGACGATGACAGACAATGAATCCTAAGAATTTCCCAGAAGTAACACCGAAAGCATATTTAAGAGGATTCATCTTTAGTTGGTATTTGCGGAGTCAGTCAAAGACGTCACTCAAGTTCTTTAGGTGCTTTGACTTGTTCTTCGTTTTTATCACTAAGTCATAAACATAGCATTTTATTTTCTTGTGCAACATGTCATCAAAGATTCTTTGCATCACTCGTTGGTAAGTTGCACTTGCATTCTTGAGTCCAAATGGCATGACTTTGTAGCAGTAGATCCCCTTTAGAGTACGAAAGGTTGTAAGTTTTTCATCTTTTGGATCCATGTGAATTTGGTTGTAACCAGAGAACTTATCCATGAAAGGCAGAGCTTCATGTACCATCGTTGTGTCAACCATTAATTTTGTTATTGGCAAAGAAAAGTCATCTTTTGGGCATACTATATTCAGATCCCAAAAGTTTATATAGATTCTGATTTAGCCATTCTTCTTCCTCACGACCACAATATTTGAAATCCATGTGGGATACTTAACTTCTCAAATGAAACCAGCATAAATAAGCTTATCTACTTCAGCCTCAATTTGTGGGATAAGTTCTGGCCGAAATCTCCGTTGAGCCTATTTGACAAGGCGAGGTCGATGCTTCAGAGCAAGGTGGTGGATAATGATCTTTAGATATAGTCTAGGAATTTCTTTATACGACCATGCAAAGACATCTTCATATTCTTTCAATAACTCAAAGTACCTTGCCTCCACTTCAGGACTTAGCAGGGTGCTCACAAACACTCACTTTGGATGATCCGGCATCCCCAAGTTTAGTTCCTTCAAGTCATCAACAGTTGCCTGCCTCCATTCCTCAAAAGCTTCAAGTGCAAGGCTTGGTTTAGTTTCCTTAAGTACTTCCTCCATGCTTAACTTGTCTTGATCTTGCTCTTCAAGTGTGACACTATTGCAGGAGGCTACTTCCACTTGAGGATCATCATCTTGGTAAGATGGTTGGGTATGATGCCTTTGTCTGCTTTGCCTTTGGCAGTTGCTTTCACGTGTGTTTTCAAATGAGCTCCATTTGGTCCGAGACGTGAAAAAATAGAGGTCATTTGTATATTATTGACAGGGGCTTTTGGTACCAAGCGTTTGAATATAGAGACTCGAACATTCTCATAGGTTTTTTTTCCTGTTGGTTGACCAGCGGCTTTACTTGGTCTTCATCATACTCGTAAATTTGGATCATCACAGGGTTGTCTGACACATTTTTTGAGAGGTCAGACGGTTGATATCCTAAACCATGTTTTTTTCCAAGTTGCCATTTTCCAAGGATTGCATCCAAATCCCTAAGTTGTCGGGGTTCACCTTTGCCATATCCTGCCATTTGAAACAAATTTTCAACCTTGGGACTAAACCATGCATTTGCTTTCAAACTTTGAAATTCTTTCATTTTCTTTGTAGGTTCATCAAACACAGGCAATTTAGAAAGTGGAGAAATTGGTAGGACCAAGTCTTCCTCTAGCACTTTGGCATATTTTTTAGAGATGCGAGGTTTGATGGTTGAGGCAGGGATCTCTTTGGTGCCCTTTGCTTTAGGGAGCACTATAGAGAAAGCTTTTGGCTTTATATTTTGGTAGTCTTGCAGCTAGAAGTTGGCATCAGCAAAATGGGTTTTCTTGATGTCAATGGTTGAGGTAAGGATGTTCCCTTTGGTGCCCTTTACTTTAGGGAGCACTATGGAGAAAACTTTGGGCTTTATATTTTGGCAGTCTTCCAAGTAGAACTTGGCATCAGCAAAATGGGTTTTTTCATGTCGAAAGGGGCAGATTCTGTTATGACACGTTTGATACTTCCACCACGATCGACATACTTAAAGCATTGGTGCCAAGTTGATGGTACAACTCTATTTTCATGCATCCAAGTTCGCCTAAGCAGCTAGTCATATGAAATATTTGCATCAATAATATGGAACAAAACAGAGGTCTTCAATTCTTCTATCTCCATTTTAAGTTGAATTTTTCTTGTAGAACATTGCCCCTTTTGGGTGAAACCTTGGATGATTAACTTGCTACTTGAAAGTTCCTTTGTGGATAACCTGACCTTCTTTATGGTTTGAATAGGCATGATATTCATGATGGGACCACCATTAATTAACATCCTTCCAACTTGGTGTTTGCGAATAAATTCGCTTACATAAAGAGGTCTATTATACTAATGATGACCCAATTGCAAGTCTTCGTCATTGAAAGAGATTGTAGCCATGCAGGTGACACGCTTATCATTTGTCTTTTTATGAAACATTTTTCCTTCATAAGCTTCAGGGTCAATGAACACTTGAAGTAAAGCTAGCTGAACATCTTGCAGTAGCTTGAGGACATCATTCATGGTCATGGTTGCAGGGAAATCTTTAAGTTTGGAGATGATGCTATCCTTTACCACATCGACTTCATCTTCAATGCTTACTTTACTAGGTCCCTTTTGGCTGTAACTTGATTTGCTATCTCCGTGAATGCCTATGGTGTTTACCTTCACATTATGTTTTGTAAAGTATGACTTTGGGAAGTTGTAAAGCAGTGTCACGGACCTTTTAACCATCTGTGGTGGTTTTACATCTGTTGGATGTAGTGGTATTTGAACTTTCTTAGGTATTTGAGGATACACTATTGTGGGGTCACGCCTATTTAACCCCTCCAGTTTTTTGTCTTTCGAAGCTTCTAGCAAGGAATAACGTAGTGGCTAGTTCTTTATTCATTTTCAGCCTCTTACCACTGTCTATTCATTATCTTGCTCATCTGACGAACTGGAACTTGTTAAATCTCCCCACCTAGTTGGCTTTTCAGCTCGATAGCTCATTGGGTTAAACACTCTTGAAGGACTTGGGATGCTTACCCTTATTGTCAAAGTATACTTTTCTTTCTTACTTATAAACATTGACCATCCATCACCGACTTCATCTTCCGACTCAGATGAGGATTCCCATGTATCTAAGTCATCGGCCATGACTTCATAGAAGCTTGGGGCGTTTGGGTCCTTAAAGTATTTTGGCATCCCAAGGTATGCATAAATAGTTGTTACCTCGCCATTGACCTCAAATTTCACTGGAACAACATCTTTTAGGCTATGTGTGAGTACTTCAAGTGTTTTTTCCTTCTCTGTAAAGTCTTGGGTAGAGACCCTGCTTTATCCTCAAGTTTTCCACGAACTTCGGGGAAATCGCTCCAAAGCATACCTCGGTAACATCAGCAACTAGTGGTTCCTCCAAATCATCAAATTTGATGTGTTTTTATTTTTCTATACGGGTTATGAGATTTTTCAATACAAAGCATTTCTCGATAGGATGGCCAACGATATGGTGGAATCGGCAATACGTGGGGTCGTCCACTTTTCCAACCTCATCTGGTCTCTTTGGGTTTGGCAATTTTATCAAGTTCCATTCTACTAATCGGTCTAAGATTACTGGCGTATTAGAATCTGCAAATGGGTATTGCTTTAGTTCGAGCTCCTTGAGTGTCGATCTTTTTTTCACATCTGGTTGGCTCTTCACAAATTTGGTATCAAGACTTGAGTTCTCTTTGGAGATCTTTGCTGGAGTAGGAGCTACAGCCATGATTTTCTTTGCCTTCACAGCCTTTTCTTCTTTGTTTTTCTTGCCATCTTTGTTTTGAGAAGAACTGCTCAGAATATAGCTCCGATGCCTTACAATCTGGATCTCCAAGTCGTGAGCCCTTGTTGCGAGTTCTTCGAATGAGTGCGGCATATTTCCGTTCAGGCTATAAAGTATCCCCCAGTGCATCCCTTGCGCACACATATCGATGGAAGAGGCTTTACTTATCCCCTATTTGCAGTTGAGGCCATTGGCTTTCCATCGCTCTATGTATTCTGTCACTGGCTCGTCCTTTATTTGTTTGATTGATGCTGACTCCAAGAGGGTGATTGTCCTTCTTGTACTATAGAAGTGTGAGAAGCATTATTTTTCAAGTTGGTCCAATCCATCAATGGATCGAGCAGAAATATCCGTATACTAGTCTAAAGCAGTTCTTTTAGGTGATCGCACAGATTGCTTTACCATAAGATCAACATAGGTTGAGGCATTATTCCAGGATTTAACGAAATGAGTCATATGTTGCTTCGGATTGCCCTTACCATTAAGTTGTTGGAATTTTGGTGGTTGGTAGCCCAATGACATCCTTAGCTCATTGATCTTTCGGGTTTAGGGTTTAGGGTTGAGGGTTTCAGGGTTGAGGGTTAGGGTTTTGGGGTTGAGGGTTTCAGGGTTGAGGGTTAGGGTTTTGGGGTTGAGGGTTTCAGGGTTGAGGGTCAGGGTTTAGGGGTTTTGGGTTTGAGGGTTTTAGGGTAAAGGGTTTAGGGTAAAGGGTTTAGGGTTTAGGGTTTAGGGTTTAGGGTTTAGGGTTTAGGGTAGGGTTTAGGGTTTAGGGTTTAGGGTTTAGGGTTTAGGGTTTAGGGTTTAGGGTTTAGGGCGGGTTTAGGGTTTAGGGTTTAGGGTTTAGGGTTTAGGGTTTAGGGTTTAGGGTTTAGGGTTTAGGGTTTAGGGTTTAGGGTTTAGGGTTTAGGGTTTAGGGTTTAGGGTTTAGGGTTTAGGGTTTAGGGTTTAGGGTTTTAGGGTTTAGGGTTTAGGGTTTAGGGTTTAGGGTTTAGGGTTTAGGGTTTAGGGTTTAGGGTTTAGGGTTTAGGGTTTAGGGTTTAGGGTTTAGGGTTTAGGGTTTAGGGTTTAGGGTTTAGGGTTTAGGGTTTAGGGTTTAGGGTTTAGGGTTTAGGGTTTAGGGTTTAGGGTTTAGGGTTTAGGGTTTAGGGTTTAGGGTTTAGGGTTTAGGGTTTAGGGTTTAGGGTTTAGGGTTTAGGGTTTAGGGTTTAGGGTTTAGGGTTTAGGGTTTAGGGTTTAGGGTTTAGGGTTTAGGGTTTAGGGTTTAGGGTTTAGGGTTTAGGGTTTAGGGTTTAGGGTTTAGGGTTTAGGGTTTAGGGTTTAGGGTTTAGGGTTTAGGGTTTAGGGTTTAGGGTTTAGGGTTTAGGGTTTAGGGTTTAGGGTTTAGGGTTTAGGGTTTAGGGTTTAGGGTTTAGGGTTTAGGGTTTAGGGTTTAGGGTTTAGGGTTTAGGGTTTAGGGTTTAGGGTTTAGGGTTTAGGGTTTAGGGTTTAGGGTTTAGGGTTTAGGGTTTAGGGTTTAGGGTTTAGGGTTTAGGGTTTAGGGTTTAGGGTTTAGGGTTTAGGGTTTAGGGTTTAGGGTTTAGGGTTTAGGGTTTAGGGTTTAGGGTTTAGGGTTTAGGGTTTAGGGTTTAGGGTTTAGGGTTTAGGGTTTAGGGTTTAGGGTTTAGGGTTTAGGGTTTAGGGTTTAGGGTTTAGGGTTTAGGGTTTAGGGTTTAGGGTTTAGGGTTTAGGGTTTAGGGTTTAGGGTTTAGGGTTTAGGGTTTAGGGTTTAGGGTTTAGGGTTTAGGGTTTAGGGTTTAGGGTTTAGGGTTTAGGGTTTAGGGTTTAGGGTTTAGGGTTTAGGGTTTAGGGTTTAGGGTTTAGGGTTTAGGGTTTAGGGTTTAGGGTTTAGGGTTTAGGGTTTAGGGTTTAGGGTTTAGGGTTTAGGGTTTAGGGTTTAGGGTTTAGGGTTTAGGGTTTAGGGTTTAGGGTTTAGGGTTTAGGGTTTAGGGTTTAGGGTTTAGGGTTTAGGGTTTAGGGTTTAGGGTTTAGGGTTTAGGGTTTAGGGTTTAGGGTTTAGGGTTTAGGGTTTAGGGTTTAGGGTTTAGGGTTTAGGGTTTAGGGTTTAGGGTTTAGGGTTTAGGGTTTAGGGTTTAGGGTTTAGGGTTTAGGGTTTAGGGTTTAGGGTTTAGGGTTTAGGGTTTAGGGTTTAGGGTTTAGGGTTTAGGGTTTAGGGTTTAGGGTTTAGGGTTTAGGGTTTAGGGTTTAGGGTTTAGGGTTTAGGGTTTAGGGTTTAGGGTTTAGGGTTTAGGGTTTAGGGTTTAGGGTTTAGGGTTTAGGGTTTAGGGTTTAGGGTTTAGGGTTTAGGGTTTAGGGTTTAGGGTTTAGGGTTTAGGGTTTAGGGTTTAGGGTTTAGGGTTTAGGGTTTAGGGTTTAGGGTTTAGGGTTTAGGGTTTAGGGTTTAGGGTTTAGGGTTTAGGGTTTAGGGTTTAGGGTTTAGGGTTTAGGGTTTAGGGTTTAGGGTTTAGGGTTTAGGGTTTAGGGTTTAGGGTTTAGGGTTTAGGGTTTAGGGTTTAGGGTTTAGGGTTTAGGGTTTAGGGTTTAGGGTTTAGGGTTTAGGGTTTAGGGTTTAGGGTTTAGGGTTTAGGGTTTAGGGTTTAGGGTTTAGGGTTTAGGGTTTAGGGTTTAGGGTTTAGGGTTTAGGGTTTAGGGTTTAGGGTTTAGGGTTTAGGGTTTAGGGTTTAGGGTTTAGGGTTTAGGGTTTAGGGTTTAGGGTTTAGGGTTTAGGGTTTAGGGTTTAGGGTTTAGGGTTTAGGGTTTAGGGTTTAGGGTTTAGGGTTTAGGGTTTAGGGTTTAGGGTTTAGGGTTTAGGGTTTAGGGTTTAGGGTTTAGGGTTTAGGGTTTAGGGTTTAGGGTTTAGGGTTTAGGGTTTAGGGTTTAGGGTTTAGGGTTTAGGGTTTAGGGTTTAGGGTTTAGGGTTTAGGGTTTAGGGTTTAGGGTTTAGGGTTTAGGGTTTAGGGTTTAGGGTTTAGGGTTTAGGGTTTAGGGTTTAGGGTTTAGGGTTTAGGGTTTAGGGTTTAGGGTTTAGGGTTTAGGGTTTAGGGTTTAGGGTTTAGGGTTTAGGGTTTAGGGTTTAGGGTTTAGGGTTTAGGGTTTAGGGTTTAGGGTTTAGGGTTTAGGGTTTAGGGTTTAGGGTTTAGGGTTTAGGGTTTAGGGTTTAGGGTTTAGGGTTTAGGGTTTAGGGTTTAGGGTTTAGGGTTTAGGGTTTAGGGTTTAGGGTTTAGGGTTTAGGGTTTAGGGTTTAGGGTTTAGGGTTTAGGGTTTAGGGTTTAGGGTTTAGGGTTTAGGGTTTAGGGTTTAGGGTTTAGGGTTTAGGGTTTAGGGTTTAGGGTTTAGGGTTTAGGGTTTAGGGTTTAGGGTTTAGGGTTTAGGGTTTAGGGTTTAGGGTTTAGGGTTTAGGGTTTAGGGTTTAGGGTTTAGGGTTTAGGGTTTAGGGTTTAGGGTTTAGGGTTTAGGGTTTAGGGTTTAGGGTTTAGGGTTTAGGGTTTAGGGTTTAGGGTTTAGGGTTTAGGGTTTAGGGTTTAGGGTTTAGGGTTTAGGGTTTAGGGTTTAGGGTTTAGGGTTTAGGGTTTAGGGTTTAGGGTTTAGGGTTTAGGGTTTAGGGTTTAGGGTTTAGGGTTTAGGGTTTAGGGTTTAGGGTTTAGGGTTTAGGGTTTAGGGTTTAGGGTTTAGGGTTTAGGGTTTAGGGTTTAGGGTTTAGGGTTTAGGGTTTAGGGTTTAGGGTTTAGGGTTTAGGGTTTAGGGTTTAGGGTTTAGGGTTTAGGGTTTAGGGTTTAGGGTTTAGGGTTTAGGGTTTAGGGTTTAGGGTTTAGGGTTTAGGGTTTAGGGTTTAGGGTTTAGGGTTTAGGGTTTAGGGTTTAGGGTTTAGGGTTTAGGGTTTAGGGTTTAGGGTTTAGGGTTTAGGGTTTAGGGTTTAGGGTTTAGGGTTTAGGGTTTAGGGTTTAGGGTTTAGGGTTTAGGGTTTAGGGTTTAGGGTTTAGGGTTTAGGGTTTAGGGTTTAGGGTTTAGGGTTTAGGGTTTAGGGTTTAGGGTTTAGGGTTTAGGGTTTAGGGTTTAGGGTTTAGGGTTTAGGGTTTAGGGTTTAGGGTTTAGGGTTTAGGGTTTAGGGTTTAGGGTTTAGGGTTTAGGGTTTAGGGTTTAGGGTTTAGGGTTTAGGGTTTAGGGTTTAGGGTTTAGGGTTTAGGGTTTAGGGTTTAGGGTTTAGGGTTTAGGGTTTAGGGTTTAGGGTTTAGGGTTTAGGGTTTAGGGTTTAGGGTTTAGGGTTTAGGGTTTAGGGTTTAGGGTTTAGGGTTTAGGGTTTAGGGTTTAGGGTTTAGGGTTTAGGGTTTAGGGTTTAGGGTTTAGGGTTTAGGGTTTAGGGTTTAGGGTTTAGGGTTTAGGGTTTAGGGTTTAGGGTTTAGGGTTTAGGGTTTAGGGTTTAGGGTTTAGGGTTTAGGGTTTAGGGTTTAGGGTTTAGGGTTTAGGGTTTAGGGTTTAGGGTTTAGGGTTTAGGGTTTAGGGTTTAGGGTTTAGGGTTTAGGGTTTAGGGTTTAGGGTTTAGGGTTTAGGGTTTAGGGTTTAGGGTTTAGGGTTTAGGGTTTAGGGTTTAGGGTTTAGGGTTTAGGGTTTAGGGTTTAGGGTTTAGGGTTTAGGGTTTAGGGTTTAGGGTTTAGGGTTTAGGGTTTAGGGTTTAGGGTTTAGGGTTTAGGGTTTAGGGTTTAGGGTTTAGGGTTTAGGGTTTAGGGTTTAGGGTTTAGGGTTTAGGGTTTAGGGTTTAGGGTTTAGGGTTTAGGGTTTAGGGTTTAGGGTTTAGGGTTTAGGGTTTAGGGTTTAGGGTTTAGGGTTTAGGGTTTAGGGTTTAGGGTTTAGGGTTTAGGGTTTAGGGTTTAGGGTTTAGGGTTTAGGGTTTAGGGTTTAGGGTTTAGGGTTTAGGGTTTAGGGTTTAGGGTTTAGGGTTTAGGGTTTAGGGTTTAGGGTTTAGGGTTTAGGGTTTAGGGTTTAGGGTTTAGGGTTTAGGGTTTAGGGTTTAGGGTTTAGGGTTTAGGGTTTAGGGTTTAGGGTTTAGGGTTTAGGGTTTAGGGTTTAGGGTTTAGGGTTTAGGGTTTAGGGTTTAGGGTTTAGGGTTTAGGGTTTAGGGTTTAGGGTTTAGGGTTTAGGGTTTAGGGTTTAGGGTTTAGGGTTTAGGGTTTAGGGTTTAGGGTTTAGGGTTTAGGGTTTAGGGTTTAGGGTTTAGGGTTTAGGGTTTAGGGTTTAGGGTTTAGGGTTTAGGGTTTAGGGTTTAGGGTTTAGGGTTTAGGGTTTAGGGTTTAGGGTTTAGGGTTTAGGGTTTAGGGTTTAGGGTTTAGGGTTTAGGGTTTAGGGTTTAGGGTTTAGGGTTTAGGGTTTAGGGTTTAGGGTTTAGGGTTTAGGGTTTAGGGTTTAGGGTTTAGGGTTTAGGGTTTAGGGTTTAGGGTTTAGGGTTTAGGGTTTAGGGTTTAGGGTTTAGGGTTTAGGGTTTAGGGTTTAGGGTTTAGGGTTTAGGGTTTAGGGTTTAGGGTTTAGGGTTTAGGGTTTAGGGTTTAGGGTTTAGGGTTTAGGGTTTAGGGTTTAGGGTTTAGGGTTTAGGGTTTAGGGTTTAGGGTTTAGGGTTTAGGGTTTAGGGTTTAGGGTTTAGGGTTTAGGGTTTAGGGTTTAGGGTTTAGGGTTTAGGGTTTAGGGTTTAGGGTTTAGGGTTTAGGGTTTAGGGTTTAGGGTTTAGGGTTTAGGGTTTAGGGTTTAGGGTTTAGGGTTTAGGGTTTAGGGTTTAGGGTTTAGGGTTTAGGGTTTAGGGTTTAGGGTTTAGGGTTTAGGGTTTAGGGTTTAGGGTTTAGGGTTTAGGGTTTAGGGTTTAGGGTTTAGGGTTTAGGGTTTAGGGTTTAGGGTTTAGGGTTTAGGGTTTAGGGTTTAGGGTTTAGGGTTTAGGGTTTAGGGTTTAGGGTTTAGGGTTTAGGGTTTAGGGTTTAGGGTTTAGGGTTTAGGGTTTAGGGTTTAGGGTTTAGGGTTTAGGGTTTAGGGTTTAGGGTTTAGGGTTTAGGGTTTAGGGTTTAGGGTTTAGGGTTTAGGGTTTAGGGTTTAGGGTTTAGGGTTTAGGGTTTAGGGTTTAGGGTTTAGGGTTTAGGGTTTAGGGTTTAGGGTTTAGGGTTTAGGGTTTAGGGTTTAGGGTTTAGGGTTTAGGGTTTAGGGTTTAGGGTTTAGGGTTTAGGGTTTAGGGTTTAGGGTTTAGGGTTTAGGGTTTAGGGTTTAGGGTTTAGGGTTTAGGGTTTAGGGTTTAGGGTTTAGGGTTTAGGGTTTAGGGTTTAGGGTTTAGGGTTTAGGGTTTAGGGTTTAGGGTTTAGGGTTTAGGGTTTAGGGTTTAGGGTTTAGGGTTTAGGGTTTAGGGTTTAGGGTTTAGGGTTTAGGGTTTAGGGTTTAGGGTTTAGGGTTTAGGGTTTAGGGTTTAGGGTTTAGGGTTTAGGGTTTAGGGTTTAGGGTTTAGGGTTTAGGGTTTAGGGTTTAGGGTTTAGGGTTTAGGGTTTAGGGTTTAGGGTTTAGGGTTTAGGGTTTAGGGTTTAGGGTTTAGGGTTTAGGGTTTAGGGTTTAGGGTTTAGGGTTTAGGGTTTAGGGTTTAGGGTTTAGGGTTTAGGGTTTAGGGTTTAGGGTTTAGGGTTTAGGGTTTAGGGTTTAGGGTTTAGGGTTTAGGGTTTAGGGTTTAGGGTTTAGGGTTTAGGGTTTAGGGTTTAGGGTTTAGGGTTTAGGGTTTAGGGTTTAGGGTTTAGGGTTTAGGGTTTAGGGTTTAGGGTTTAGGGTTTAGGGTTTAGGGTTTAGGGTTTAGGGTTTAGGGTTTAGGGTTTAGGGTTTAGGGTTTAGGGTTTAGGGTTTAGGGTTTAGGGTTTAGGGTTTAGGGTTTAGGGTTTAGGGTTTAGGGTTTAGGGTTTAGGGTTTAGGGTTTAGGGTTTAGGGTTTAGGGTTTAGGGTTTAGGGTTTAGGGTTTAGGGTTTAGGGTTTAGGGTTTAGGGTTTAGGGTTTAGGGTTTAGGGTTTAGGGTTTAGGGTTTAGGGTTTAGGGTTTAGGGTTTAGGGTTTAGGGTTTAGGGTTTAGGGTTTAGGGTTTAGGGTTTAGGGTTTAGGGTTTAGGGTTTAGGGTTTAGGGTTTAGGGTTTAGGGTTTAGGGTTTAGGGTTTAGGGTTTAGGGTTTAGGGTTTAGGGTTTAGGGTTTAGGGTTTAGGGTTTAGGGTTTAGGGTTTAGGGTTTAGGGTTTAGGGTTTAGGGTTTAGGGTTTAGGGTTTAGGGTTTAGGGTTTAGGGTTTAGGGTTTAGGGTTTAGGGTTTAGGGTTTAGGGTTTAGGGTTTAGGGTTTAGGGTTTAGGGTTTAGGGTTTAGGGTTTAGGGTTTAGGGTTTAGGGTTTAGGGTTTAGGGTTTAGGGTTTAGGGTTTAGGGTTTAGGGTTTAGGGTTTAGGGTTTAGGGTTTAGGGTTTAGGGTTTAGGGTTTAGGGTTTAGGGTTTAGGGTTTAGGGTTTAGGGTTTAGGGTTTAGGGTTTAGGGTTTAGGGTTTAGGGTTTAGGGTTTAGGGTTTAGGGTTTAGGGTTTAGGGTTTAGGGTTTAGGGTTTAGGGTTTAGGGTTTAGGGTTTAGGGTTTAGGGTTTAGGGTTTAGGGTTTAGGGTTTAGGGTTTAGGGTTTAGGGTTTAGGGTTTAGGGTTTAGGGTTTAGGGTTTAGGGTTTAGGGTTTAGGGTTTAGGGTTTAGGGTTTAGGGTTTAGGGTTTAGGGTTTAGGGTTTAGGGTTTAGGGTTTAGGGTTTAGGGTTTAGGGTTTAGGGTTTAGGGTTTAGGGTTTAGGGTTTAGGGTTTAGGGTTTAGGGTTTAGGGTTTAGGGTTTAGGGTTTAGGGTTTAGGGTTTAGGGTTTAGGGTTTAGGGTTTAGGGTTTAGGGTTTAGGGTTTAGGGTTTAGGGTTTAGGGTTTAGGGTTTAGGGTTTAGGGTTTAGGGTTTAGGGTTTAGGGTTTAGGGTTTAGGGTTTAGGGTTTAGGGTTTAGGGTTTAGGGTTTAGGGTTTAGGGTTTAGGGTTTAGGGTTTAGGGTTTAGGGTTTAGGGTTTAGGGTTTAGGGTTTAGGGTTTAGGGTTTAGGGTTTAGGGTTTAGGGTTTAGGGTTTAG
Source organism: Aquilaria yunnanensis (assembly GCA_039654915.1). Lineage (NCBI taxonomy): Eukaryota > Viridiplantae > Streptophyta > Magnoliopsida > Malvales > Thymelaeaceae > Aquilaria > Aquilaria yunnanensis. The sequence goes on from CM077597.1 coordinate 97,810,319, forward strand.
GGTTTAGGGTTTAGGGTTTAGGGTTTAGGGTTTAGGGTTTAGGGTTTAGGGTTTAGGGTTTAGGGTTTAGGGTTTAGGGTTTAGGGTTTAGGGTTTAGGGTTTAGGGTTTAGGGTTTAGGGTTTAGGGTTTAGGGTTTAGGGTTTAGGGTTTAGGGTTTAGGGTTTAGGGTTTAGGGTTTAGGGTTTAGGGTTTAGGGTTTAGGGTTTAGGGTTTAGGGTTTAGGGTTTAGGGTTTAGGGTTTAGGGTTTAGGGTTTAGGGTTTAGGGTTTAGGGTTTAGGGTTTAGGGTTTAGGGTTTAGGGTTTAGGGTTTAGGGTTTAGGGTTTAGGGTTTAGGGTTTAGGGTTTAGGGTTTAGGGTTTAGGGTTTAGGGTTTAGGGTTTAGGGTTTAGGGTTTAGGGTTTAGGGTTTAGGGTTTAGGGTTTAGGGTTTAGGGTTTAGGGTTTAGGGTTTAGGGTTTAGGGTTTAGGGTTTAGGGTTTAGGGTTTAGGGTTTAGGGTTTAGGGTTTAGGGTTTAGGGTTTAGGGTTTAGGGTTTAGGGTTTAGGGTTTAGGGTTTAGGGTTTAGGGTTTAGGGTTTAGGGTTTAGGGTTTAGGGTTTAGGGTTTAGGGTTTAGGGTTTAGGGTTTAGGGTTTAGGGTTTAGGGTTTAGGGTTTAGGGTTTAGGGTTTAGGGTTTAGGGTTTAGGGTTTAGGGTTTAGGGTTTAGGGTTTAGGGTTTAGGGTTTAGGGTTTAGGGTTTAGGGTTTAGGGTTTAGGGTTTAGGGTTTAGGGTTTAGGGTTTAGGGTTTAGGGTTTAGGGTTTAGGGTTTAGGGTTTAGGGTTTAGGGTTTAGGGTTTAGGGTTTAGGGTTTAGGGTTTAGGGTTTAGGGTTTAGGGTTTAGGGTTTAGGGTTTAGGGTTTAGGGTTTAGGGTTTAGGGTTTAGGGTTTAGGGTTTAGGGTTTAGGGTTTAGGGTTTAGGGTTTAGGGTTTAGGGTTTAGGGTTTAGGGTTTAGGGTTTAGGGTTTAGGGTTTAGGGTTTAGGGTTTAGGGTTTAGGGTTTAGGGTTTAGGGTTTAGGGTTTAGGGTTTAGGGTTTAGGGTTTAGGGTTTAGGGTTTAGGGTTTAGGGTTTAGGGTTTAGGGTTTAGGGTTTAGGGTTTAGGGTTTAGGGTTTAGGGTTTAGGGTTTAGGGTTTAGGGTTTAGGGTTTAGGGTTTAGGGTTTAGGGTTTAGGGTTTAGGGTTTAGGGTTTAGGGTTTAGGGTTTAGGGTTTAGGGTTTAGGGTTTAGGGTTTAGGGTTTAGGGTTTAGGGTTTAGGGTTTAGGGTTTAGGGTTTAGGGTTTAGGGTTTAGGGTTTAGGGTTTAGGGTTTAGGGTTTAGGGTTTAGGGTTTAGGGTTTAGGGTTTAGGGTTTAGGGTTTAGGGTTTAGGGTTTAGGGTTTAGGGTTTAGGGTTTAGGGTTTAGGGTTTAGGGTTTAGGGTTTAGGGTTTAGGGTTTAGGGTTTAGGGTTTAGGGTTTAGGGTTTAGGGTTTAGGGTTTAGGGTTTAGGGTTTAGGGTTTAGGGTTTAGGGTTTAGGGTTTAGGGTTTAGGGTTTAGGGTTTAGGGTTTAGGGTTTAGGGTTTAGGGTTTAGGGTTTAGGGTTTAGGGTTTAGGGTTTAGGGTTTAGGGTTTAGGGTTTAGGGTTTAGGGTTTAGGGTTTAGGGTTTAGGGTTTAGGGTTTAGGGTTTAGGGTTTAGGGTTTAGGGTTTAGGGTTTAGGGTTTAGGGTTTAGGGTTTAGGGTTTAGGGTTTAGGGTTTAGGGTTTAGGGTTTAGGGTTTAGGGTTTAGGGTTTAGGGTTTAGGGTTTAGGGTTTAGGGTTTAGGGTTTAGGGTTTAGGGTTTAGGGTTTAGGGTTTAGGGTTTAGGGTTTAGGGTTTAGGGTTTAGGGTTTAGGGTTTAGGGTTTAGGGTTTAGGGTTTAGGGTTTAGGGTTTAGGGTTTAGGGTTTAGGGTTTAGGGTTTAGGGTTTAGGGTTTAGGGTTTAGGGTTTAGGGTTTAGGGTTTAGGGTTTAGGGTTTAGGGTTTAGGGTTTAGGGTTTAGGGTTTAGGGTTTAGGGTTTAGGGTTTAGGGTTTAGGGTTTAGGGTTTAGGGTTTAGGGTTTAGGGTTTAGGGTTTAGGGTTTAGGGTTTAGGGTTTAGGGTTTAGGGTTTAGGGTTTAGGGTTT